>QLOH01000106.1:0-658837 GCA_026901365.1 Sesbania bispinosa
AGACCGAGAGAACTCGACATATGATAAAAACCATCGATCAAATCGGCAGAGACCAAGAGAACTCGACATATGCTAAGAAGCCACCAATTAAATTGGTGTAGACCGAGAGAACTCGGTAATGAACATAAAACCACCAATTGAATTGGCGGAGACCGAGAGAACTCGGCATATGATAAGAAGCCATCGATCAAATCGGCGGAGACCGAGAGAACTCGACAATGAACATAAAACCACCAATTGAATTGGCGGAGACCGAGAGAACTCGGCATATGATTTGAACCACCGATCGAATCGGCGGAGACCAAGAGAACTTGGCATAAACCACCAATTGAATTGGCGGAGACCGAGAGAACTCGACATATGATAAGAAGCCACCGATCAAATCGGCGGAGACCGAGAGAAATTGGCAATGAATATAAAGCACCGATCAAATCGGCAGAGACCGAGAGAACTCAGCATATGATTTGAACCACCGATCGAATCGGCGGAGACCAAGAGAACTTGGCACAAACCACTAATTGAATTGGCGGAGACCGAGAGAACTCGACATATGATAAGAAGCCACCGATCAAATCGGCGGAGACCGAGAGAACTCGGCAATGAATATAAACCACCGATCAAATCGGCGGAGACCGAGAGAACTTGACATATGATAAGAAACCACCGATCAAATCGACGGAGACCGAGAGAACTCAACAATGAATACTTGGTTTCGAGTAATGAATCAATGATGAAGTTGCTGCAAAAACAGGGAAACGTGGCGGAAATCAGCACATACCCATGGCTCAAGGTATATCACACTTATTAGTTAGCATTATCAATTCAGCAAGGTGGATTACAAGTTGATAAAGCACTTCAACCCATCTATGAGAAAGTCATGTTTAAACAAAAACACTATATGCGTGAGTGCTCCCACCTCCCCCATATCTAAAATCCACCAAGTAGATTGGTGAGGACCGAGGATACCTCGGCTATGAAAAATATGAAGCAAGTAGATTGGTGTGGACCGAGATGAATTCGGCCTTACGATGAAGTTTGTGAGAAAAGTTGTTAGTCAAAGTAAAGGAAAGGCATCATACTGCTCAGTAAGACTTAAGAAATCGACGAGGTATTTTCTAACCTATCTTAATAAGAATAAGAAGGTGCTTATAAATATTTATGAGGTGATTTTTTATGATATCTTTCAAGTTGAAAATCTTTCAGCTAAAACAATAAGTATGCTTTTACAGATCCTGTTATGAACAATAAGCTAGGCTTGAGCTCGGGGGGCTGTGTTCCGTTAGGGTGTCCCACCTCGGGGATGACCTCAATAAGTTAGGACCTCTTTCAGCTCTTCGCCTTAGGCAAACTAGGCTTGAGCTCGGGGGGTTGTGTTTCGTTAGGGTGTCCAACCTCGGGGACGACCTCAATAAGTTAGGACCTCTAGGGCAACGTTACCTAGGTGAGCCTATTGGGCCACCTAGGAGAGGCCCATGATTGACAATTTATAAGAAGGGGACCTGCTCTTGACCTAGGTATCTGATACTTCTCACTATGACAAGTCAGGTTTGACGCCGCCCAGGTCTTGAGCTCGGCTCTTCAGGGACTTTTGAGAACAACTTGGGAATGGGATTGCTTCCGTGCATGGGAACATAGTCACCATTTGTGACAACTTCCCAGAGATCTATGTTGCTAGATTCAATGAACAACTTCATCTAGTCCTTCCAGTTGTGATAGTCTTCTCTGTTGAGGTTGATGGCCTAGTCATATAAGCTCTTTCTGTGATTTAGCGGCTATTTCTTGTTGAAGTCTCCATCAAGATAGGATCTACTCCTCTTTACTTGTTAGGTGGTCAATTAGAGGTTGAGCTCTGATTGCAACTGTAGAAAATACTGTAAACACAAGAAGGGGGTTGAATTGTGTTTATTAAATCTTTTGTGGATTTGTAGAGATTTTTGCAACAAGCGTGTTTATAAAAGTTCCGACAGGTTTTCAAAAGGTTATCTGAAGTAATTTCTCTTATCAGAAGAAATTCATACAAGAGGTTTTCTAAACGGATTAAGCTTTCTTAATATCACAAAAGATTTTATAAACTTGATTCAGATTCCCTTAGGTTAGCACAGATAAATATATATAGAGATAATAGATGAGAGATCTTAGCCAAGGTATTTATGTTGGTTCACTAACAACTACAGTGAGCTATGCCCAGTCCCAATTCCAAACACTTCTACTGGATTTCCACTAATCTCAAAAGATTATAAGTATTGTTTTATAGTCAAGCCTCTTCAGGCTCAAGTACAAGTATTGTTTGCAAACCTAGCCTCTTCAGGCTCTTCTCAAGTACAAGTATTGTTTGCACACCTAGCCTCTTCAGGCTCTTCTCAAGTATTGTTTGCTCACCTAGCCTCTTTAGGCTCTAAACAACTAAAGTGTTTACAAAGAAAAGATTGAACTTGAATTTTAGTAGAGTTCTTGTTGAATGAAATGTACAAGTAATTGTGTAAGACACTGGATATGAAATTTTTTTGTACAAATAATATCAGAGTATAATTCTACAAAGAATTTGGCAGTGTTTTGCTTCAAAGAATAATGCGTTCTTGTTCTCTGTGTTGTTTCACGAAAGCTTTCATTTATTTATAGGCTTCTAGGTTCTCCTCTAGAAAACGTCTATTGAGAGTCCGTTGAGATATGACATTAAATGTGTTTCATCCCATTGTGAAACATCTCTAACAAAGGTACTGGGTTGGTAGCGCTTTATCTAACTTCTGCATACTTGCTACGTCAAACTTCCTCTTTCATGCATGAGATTAAAAAGCAGCCCGAAAAGCTTCTTTTTGTCTTTCCTTTTTAATGTTTTGAACTTGCGAGTGAGAAGGGATAAAACTTTGACGATGCCAGGTCAGAAAAGCTTTGGCTTCAAATCATTCTTCTTTAGACAACTTCCTTGTCTGAAACATAAAGAACTTGTTAAATGTAACAGTGAAATATTTCTAAGTTTACTTAAGTTTGTTATCTTCAAAATTCAAATGTGGGGTGTCTTAGACTTTCTAATGTCTTGAGACTCAACATGTCTTACTATTATTATAAGATAAGGGATTGGCTAAGAATGAGTTAGTCTGTCTTACAATTTGGTTGGCCTCTATTTGGACAATTTGGTTGGCTAGGATGAGTTGATTTTCTCCTCCAACAAAGATATCTTGTTATGAATTTTTAAAGCTAGTCAAACTTCATTCCTAAAGATGGATTAGGATAAGGCATAACTTTTTTATCTCTTGGTCTGAAAATCTTGTTGGTTGTGTTAACTAGTAATTTTTGTCTTACTGTTGTTGTTCTTTATAGCGATCAATCCTTTTGGATTAAATTTTAAGAGTTGGTATGTATATCTTTGTTTGTACTGATTGTTTGACATTTCATAGGTTTCAAATTTTAGAATGTTGCTGCTAGTGGTCTAGTTATTTTATTCTAATAAGTGATTGAATTACTCTTTGTTGCAATAACGCAACAGTGGCTGGTATATGTCTATTGTTTTAGTTTGTTGACTGCCTTATTATGTACTTGACAGCTCTAAGTGTTGGTTCATGGCGGGTTTTTCCTTGCCTTTGTATAGTTTTTTTTTGTAATGGGTTGGAGTACCCCTTCTACTCCCTTTTAATTTAATTTTCTTACAAAGAAAATAAAAAAATGGGTTCAATTCAAAATAAAGAAAAAAGTATATAAAAAGATGAAAATTTCAAATAGGGATAAAAAAATATTACATTTGTTTGAGGCTAAGATAAAAATTGGATGAAGATAAAGAAAATAAAGAATTTGATGATAATAAGGAAAAGATAAGATAAGAAAGTGGATGAAGAAAAAGGGATGAAAATGATGAGGGAGATAGATTGAAAAATGATAGGAATGGATAAAAGAATTAAAAGAGGATAGAATGTGGGAAAATATCAGAAGAGAGGATGAGAGATAATAAAAAAGGATAGGAAAATAATGATTAGATGAGAATATGATGAGGGAAAAAGATTAGAAGATGATAATAATGATAAAAAAGGATCGAAAGATGAGGATTAAATGAGGATAGAAAAAATGAGGATTAGATGGGGATAAAATTAGATTGAAAGAGGATAAGAAAAGATAGAATTTGGGTTCAGAGAAGGATTATTATAACCCATTGAGAGACTAGGAAGAGGCAAGCAATCTTAGAGGGGAGCACTTTAAAGAGAGGACATTTACCCCATGTTTGGTGTTGTAGAAATAGGGGGAAGAGAAATGAGATGGGTGGAAGTGGAGGGAAATAGACCTACTTCCCCTGTTTGGTGACACAGTGAAAATGAGAAGAAATGCACTTTTTCGGTGGATCCCACGCCTTTTGTATTTCTCTCCAAAGTTGTGGAGAAATGCAGAGAAATGGAGTTGTGGTCACGCAATAATCGATTATTTTGTCTCAATAATAGATTATTCTGTGTGATTTGATACAAAAATCGATTATGTTGTCAAAATAATCGATTATTTTGTGTGATTTGATACAAATAATCGATTATTTTGTCAAAATAATCGATTATTTTGTATCAAAAATCGATTATTTTGGTTCTATTTCTCACCTATTTCACTCACCAAACAACCTACTTTCACATTTCTCTTCTATTTCTCACCCATTTCACCCACACCAAACAACCCTTATTTCTCCTCTATTTCACCTCCATTTCTCTTCTTCCCACTTCTCTTCTATTTATTTCTTTTCTCTCCATTTCTCTACTCGCATCAAACAAAGCCTTAGAGTTGGGAAAGAGATTTGGAATATTTAAAAGAGAATCAAAAGGAAAAGTAGAAGAGACTAGGCCTCAAGGAGAAAAAAGAGCAAAATTATGGTGACATTGAGAGCTTAACTTTGTGTCATCATTGTATGTTATCATTGTGCACGAGTAGTAATTTTTCTATGCTCCTTTTTAAATTGGCTTGACACCCTTTCATCTTTTAAATAATTGTATATGGTGTGCTGGAAATATTTCAAAATTAATATAAGAGTTAAATTTTGATTGAAGAATCTAGAAAGCATATATGAATGAATTTTGTTGAAGGGTGAGAAGAAATATATACACTGATATTTATATTGATTCACCTAAATAAACATTTGATTATGTCAAATCTCCATATAACAAACGGTATGATAATAGATGTAAAAATGGTGTGTATAGAAGCAACATTATTTTACCTTTTTCCCTCCTCTTTCATTTTTCAAGAAAAGTTGTCTTACAAGTTGCCATGTTGTATATTTTCTGTATTTTTAAAACGTCATAACGATGTACAGATTAACAAAAATTGTAATCAATATATTCAATTATGTTAAAGTTATTTTTCATTTTTATATATTTTTAATTTCTTTAATATGATATTTTTTTATTATTATCTCTCTTATTAACTAATTGAGTAAAAAATAAGAGTGTAATCATAAAATGATAACATATATTATCTTAAATTTATTAAAAGATCGACTAATAAACAAGAATAAAAATTTTCTTTTAAAACGTAAATTAAAATAAGAAGGAAAGCAATAAAATATTTTTTGGCATAATATAAGCTATGAATTTTAATTAGCGTGCCAATGGATTCCACACTGAATGCAACTATAAGAGACTCAATTAACTATTATTGGACACTATGCATGATCACAATTCCAAACGACAGAGCATTTAAAACTACAAAACCTTAAAAATAGCCAAAACTTAAAACAAGAGTCACAATCATGAGAATGAAGAACAAGACAGAACACTGAATACACAACTCTTAATAGCTTAATATATAGTTAATACTACCCATTTACCAGCCAACACCTAGCTAAATCAGTGTGGAGGACAAAATGTAATAACATAAAGAGGTGCCTTGCAAGTCTTAAGCCCTGAAGAATCATCATAAGCATAGCTATAAGCATGAGGGCAAATGGTCTTGAAAAGACGAGAAAACACAGTTGGCTTGCACGTTTTTGGGTTAGCAAACTCCCCAGTACAGCAATACCTATCTGATTTTGCAGCGGCACTCTTGCACCCCACTACCTTCCCATTCTGCTCCAAAACCAGTGCAGATGGACAATAAACATTCAAATTACCCTCACAACTTGCAACACCACAACCCCCATCACCCCCACCCACAGGCCTCATGGACACAGGAAGGTTAAACCCATCAACCAAACTAACATCATAGAAATGCAATGGTGACTGAGAGGTTCCGAAGGTCATTTCCACAAGTGTAGCAGGAGGGACTCCACCAATTCCCCTGCATTGCAAAAGGCCTGCACAATCCCCTGTTTGGCAAGACCCTCTTCCAGTTTGTTCATCGAAGCAACACCCTTGTCTACCCCAAATTCTCCCAGACCACCCCTTAGGGACTTGGAGAACAACCTCTTCCCCACTTGCAAGGTGAAAGCCGCCATCTTTAAGAGAAGGGTGTCCTGCATTGCCAAGAATTCCAGGCCATACACTCTCTTTGCAGTTGTTTACGATTATCAGTTGTGTCCCATCTGTAACATATATAACACCAGAAAGAAAACATTAGCATTAACATAAGTTCCCAAGACTCAACTTACTGCAAGATTATAGAGTAGAATATAAACAAAGTAATTAATGTGTTGATGTAATGAAGAACGGTACCTGCTGTGAGAGAGATGGAGAGTAGAAGGAAGAAGAAAATGAAGTGATGTAAGGAAGTAGGCATTGGGTTTTGGAATGTGGAACCGTTTGTGGTTGTGCTCTTTACTTGATTTCCTTCTTAATTGTGATTGTGAAAGTGGCTTATATATGTAATGCGGGGGAATGAGGTTCTCATTAGTTGCCTTGTTTTTAGCCATTTTCTTGATGTGTTTGAAAACCGTTTGCTAAAGCTGAGATTGGGAGCCCTTTCTTCGCTTCCCTTCCCTCCCACCTTTACCACTTCTATGTTTTCTCCATCACTTGAGTGACATATGCAAAACAAAATCTACATAATGACTTTATTTATTTTATTATATTTTTAATCAGAGATTAAATAAAACAGAAGAATTATTTGTAACTTATGATTTTGTTCCAGTGAAAAGAAATGAAAATGCATTTTGTATTTTTGTCATTGAATATGAGACGGGCATCCTTGCATTTTTTTTTTAAAAAAAAAAAGTGATCGTTTTAGCTCTTCCTAACTATGTTCTTAGAGTAAACTATCAAATCAGTCCCTGACTCTGTGGGGATTATGCAGTTTTGTCATTGACTTTTCTAAAATAGCACTTTAGTCCCTAACTTTGTTAAAACATGTATAAAGTGCATAATTTTCAATAAAGTGAAGGACTAAAGTGCATGCTTTTTAATAAAATAAGGACTAAAGTGCATGTTTTTTAATAAAGTATGAACTAAAGTGCTATTTTAGAAAAGTCAGGGACGAAACTGCATGATCCCTACTGATTTGTTAGTTTACTCTATGTTTCTTAGTTATCTATTCGAGTAAATCGTCAATTTGGTCCCTGAAAGTGTCGCTCGCTGTCAAGTTAGTCCCTGAATTGGCAGAAACTAAAAATTAGTCCCTGAAAGTGTATTTTGTCTGCCAAAGCAGTCCCTCTGTTAACAAAAATAAATCTTTCAGGGACTACTTTGATAATGGTTTGTTAGTTTTAGGGACTTATTTGACTTTAATACTAAAATTTGAAGGATTAAAATGACAGTAAGTATCAACTTACAGGGACTAAATTATACTTTTGTTAATAGAGGGACTACTTTGACGGATGAAATACAGTTTCAGGGACTAATTTTTAGTTTCTGCCAATTCAGGGACTAACTTGACAGCGAGCAACACTTTCAGGGACCAAATTGACTATTTACTCTTATCTATTCACTTGATGATTGTAAAAATTATTCCTATTTATCTATCTGTCCACTTTTGAGTGTAAATTAATATTAATTACATTTTTCTCATTTATAGCCCTATGTTGATTCTCATGTAATAATAAATGTCTCAATGGATTGGGGTTTCTGCAATCACACACACTCCGTCACATACTGAGATTTCTTGATGTTCTCAAAGAACCCTAATCTCTCCTTTGACCAAAAAAATAATAAATGTCTCATTATTAAAGAGAAGATCATATAAATAAATAAATAAATAGTAGTATAATAGAAAATTGAATTTTTTTATGCAAATAAGAATATTAGATACAATTCTTATTCTATGTGCTTTTCAGGTTGATGGATAAATAAAAATAGATATATATTATTTAATAACACATCATTTTGCGCGAGGACTTTTATTTATCACACACACAAAAGTTACACAAAATTAAGGATAATGATATGTGACTTGAAAGTTTTGGAACGAACTCAATTTTACCGTTAAGAGTGTTTGGTAAAATTAGCTGAAAAACTAGCTTAAAGCTTAAAGCTAACTGAAAGCTGAAAAACTATTGAATATGTTTGGTAAAACTAGTTGAAAATAGTAAAATGACATTTAAGGACAACATTAATTATTAAATAATGATAAGTGGGGGTGGTTGAGGGCTAAATTTGTAATTAATTTTCAGCTAATAGCTGAAAATTGGAGCTTTTTTTAAAAAAGCTACCCCAGGTAACTTTTTAAGAAAAGATTGTAGCTATCCAAAGAGTTTTTTTAAAAGAGCTACGCCAAGTAACTTCTTAAGAAAAACTTGTAGCTACCCATAAAAGCTACCTTCCCAAACACCGCTAAAATGAGCTACTATTTTCAACTTTCAGCTAGCTGAAATGACAAGTCAAACACACTCTAAATTAATTAATCTTAGCCTCTCATCATGTTTTGATTTTCTTTATTATTGTTAATTTTAAAAATGAAATAACTACGTTATAACACATTCAGGCCCATCCTTTGAGCCGAATAACACAACTCCAAAATTAAATACAAATAATGAAAAAGATATATTATTCATACAACTTAGTATATACAATAATTCGTATAACACTTTTTTGGTATTTCTTTATCACATCACACGTACACTCTCTCATTCTTATCGTACTCTCATTATTGTATGAGATTATTGTTCAATCAAGTTATACAAATTAAATTTCTCTTAATGAAATACAAATATATGAGTGATAAAGGGGAAGGGGAGTAATTACGAAAGTAAATACACACATTCATCATTTTGTGAAAATTAACAATTTCCTTTTAGCTCCACCCTTGCTATTTGATTACCACCCTTTGAGATTTATTTAACTATGAATCAATTAAATTGAATAGGGAAATTAGATCTGTCCGAGTATAAATTTGTAGTGGAAGATTCCGACGAGCTCATACGGTGGTTCATGGAGGAGCACAACGGTGGTGTACCTACAGGGACTCCAATGGTCAAGTCAGTAAGAATTTCAGTAGAGTTTCGGTGAAGTGAATGGAAGCATACCTGAATCTCTGCTAGGAGTATGTATTTATAGATGAAAATAGGCGGGAAATTCTATTATGCCGTTGTAATAGAATTTGCATGATGTGGTCACGTGCCTGTTCGAGTTGAAGTCCACATGCTGAGTATGAAATAACTATTCCGAGCTATCTGAGTTGAAGTTCACGTGTTTGAGTGTAAGTTGTCTCATTACTAACTGAAGTCGACCGACAATATGAATTATAGAAACACACAGGAAAACACTAGAAGAGGGTTGAATAGTGTTTTTAAAAAATAATCATTTTTATGGAAACATTTCGCAAAACTAAGTTTGAAACACTTTCAGACAGTGATTCAGACGCTGTCTGAAGTGTAGGTTTCTACCTGAAGTTTTCAGACAGAGGTTTTCAGAAACCTTTTCATAAGTGATTTTCACAAAAGCATTTATAAAACTTCGTTCAAATTCCCTCTTGTTAGAATAAACTGAAAATACAAAGATAAGGGATAGAAGAACACTCAACCAATCATCTTCGTTCAAATTCCCTTTTGTTATTGAAAGTGTTTGGCGCATCAAAACCAAAAAGGGGGAGATTATTGGACTTAAGCTACAATGGAAGATACAAGTCATTCCTCAAGTCTCTCATGTATTGATTGTTTTGGTTTTGCTGTATAAAGTAGGTGTTTTAAATTTCAATTTATTTTGCCGTGCCAAAAAAGTTTCAATAGATGTGACACTTGTATTGATTATTTTTAGAATTAGGCAATATGTGTGTTTGATTAATTCTTCCTTGATTGATTTATGATTATGCAAATTGAGTTCATAATTAAGTTTTCAAGTTTGGATAGATTGGTAGCTAAATTACTCAACTTAGTATTGATTTGCCTCTGGTTTAATCAATTACTTTAGTTGGTAATGGACCCCAAGTTGACCCAAAATTGAAAACTGCTCGAATTCAAGATCAGGATCAATTTAATCGATTACCTGATGTGGGTAATCGATTACTTGCATAATCTAATAAGAGTTTTTTGTTGATTCGCTCTGGTTTAATTGATTACCAAAGCTAGTAATCGATTACCATAGAGTCTGCATAATACTGGACATTTTCAAAACAGTTTTTAACTGATTTTTAACAAACTTTTCAGTTTCCAATTAACAAAAACTGATTTATATCTATGGTTTTCGAAATCAAAGAGAGAGAAGAGCTTAATTTTGAATAGGATGCAAGAATCTCTTTAGAAAATCTCTCCAAGAATTTTACTCAGAAAGTTCAGAAATTCTGTAGCTCCAATAACTCTTAACTCATGATGATTAGACAAATGGAAGAAAGTTTTTAATATGACTCATGAAGTTTATCTGCACAAACAAGGTGCTATTGTTCTAAACTCAGTTCTTTATTGATTTTTCTAAATATAGGGTATTCATAGAGATTTGTGTGAAATCTTGTGACGGGGTGTCATGAGTAAGGTTGATGTTCATATGACGGAGTGTCATTGAAGAACATGCTCTTGTGGGGTGCAAGAGTCAAACCTTTGATTGTTGTTAGAAAGTCTTTCTTTAGGATTGTATGTGCATGATGTTTGTAATAAATTCTATAGTGAAAGCGGGTTTAGTGGTGTGCTAAATCTAAATTAGATGTAAGCCCCTTTTGTGGCTGAACCAATATAAACGACAATGTCATTTTCTCTATCCCTACTCTATTTGAATTGAGTTTCTTGGCTTATAAATTTGAATCTTGATCTGCATGATAATTGTGAATTGTAAAGTGTAAATCGATTGTTACTACAATACTGAACTGAATATTGAAAGTTGAATCACGAAATTTGAGTAATCAATCTTGGTAATCTTACCTTTTGCAACCTATTGATCCGCTGCACTTTTGATTTTAAACTCTGAAAATTTATCTTTTGAAAAACTCAATTTGAAAGAATCTTGAAGGAAAATTAGAAAAGGGTAAAATGATTTTTTATTTTGTAAAAGGACCAAGTTTTTTGTGAATCTATTCAACCCCCCTTCTAGATTCCCTCTGGGACCAACAATTTCCTCTTTCAAGTAAGGAGAGTTGATTGTCACAAATTATTTCACTAAGCTCAAAATCCTTTAGGATGAGCTTGATCTTTTTCGACCATTACCTGTTTGTTCTTGTGCCTTCAATTGCACCTGTAATGCTCTTACAAATGTCAACAAATACAAGGCAAAAGATCAAATCATTAAGTTCCTGAGGGGACTGAATGATAACTTTGCCACTATTAAGACCCATATATTGTTGATGGATCCCCTTCCATCCCTTAGTCGTGTTTTCTCTTTGGTTGTTCAATAAGAGAGGCAAATATTTGGTGAATTATCAAACCAATAAAGGTCATGGCAATTGCTGGTGTAGGAAACTTTCAAAATAATGCCACTAGGGGTGTTGGAAGAGGAAATTATCCATAATCCAATGGAAAACTATGGGCGAGGAAACAACACAAAAGTGTGCCCTCATTGTGGAAAAACTTGTCACCCAGTGGAAACATGTTATAAAAAGCATGGTTTTCCACCTGACTTCAAATTCAAAAATCGAAACCAGGACCAATTTCATGCAAATGTCATCTTGGGAAGTGATGAACCTGATGCTAATAAAAAATGCACTGAGAACCTAATGGAAAAATGGCAGCTCTCATAGTTTGCTTTTACTATAGAGCAATATTAAGGATTATTGGCCCTTCTTCAACAATCACAAGTCAGCAACAATGTTCCCAACCAAATCTCAATGGTTCCCTCTTCCTCTATAGAAACCAGTCAAAATATATGGTACATTTCTTTCTATTCCATCTTATACCTCTTAAATACTTGATAGTTGTGCCAATAACCACATTTGTTCTTCACTCTCATATTTTGCTTCATTTCACCAAATTAGACTTATTCATGTCAAATTTCCAAATGTAAATAAAGTTGCTGTAAGTCATTCTGGTAGTTTTTTTATAACCCAAATCCATGTTATACATGATGTTTTATATATTCCATGATTTTCTTTTAATCTTCTATCAGTAGCAAAGTTAACCAGCAATTTGTCTTGTGTTCTTGCTTTTGATTCTACTCATTGCCACATCCAGGACAAGAGTTCATCGAAGATGATTGGTCCAACTTAAATGCATGATAGACTTTACATATTCAGGGTCCCCTCACACCAATTTCTTCAACCCACCAAGATTCCAAATCCATCATTTCATTTTACCACTATTATTAATTTTACTTCAACTAATCATGGAACTCTTTGGCATTTTCGCTTTGGGCATGCTTCCAATAAATGTGTTGATGTGATCAATAGTGAATTTCCTTTTGTTAAGAGTGACAAATCTTATGTTTATGATGTTTGCCATTATGCTAAGCAAAAGAGACTTCCACTTCCTGTTAGTGTTACAAAATTTGTAAAATGCTTTGATCTAATACACACTGATCTTTGGGGTCCATATTCTATTCCTTCCATTTGTAGCCATAAGTATTTTCTTACTATTGTTGATTATTACTCTCGTTATACTTAGGTTTACATGTTAAAATAAAAATTTGAAAACTGCACAAATATTACAGAATTTTATTGCATTTGTCCAAACTCAATTTGAATCAAGCGTAAAACTCATTAGAAGTGATCATGGAACAAAGTTTTTCATGTTATATTTTTACAACACTAAAGGAATAATTCATCAAACCACTTGTGTCAATACACCACAACAAAACAACATTGCAGAAAGAAAACATGGACACTTGTTGAATGTAGCAAGGGCCCTGATGTTGCAGTCCAATTTGCCTAAAATACATTGGTCATATGCCATTCTGCATGCAAGACACATTATCAATGTTCTTCCCACACCTATTTTGAATAATACCTCACCACATATGCCATTTTGCATGCAACACACTTTGCAATTCATCTTTTGTAAATATCCCTTTTTCTGCCTGATCACTGGTTCTTTTGTAGAACTGTAGGGTGACAATGGAATTATAGATTTTGCATATCATTTTTTGTTAGGATTAGTCTGATTTTGTGTATATAAATATGTGCCTTTTCTTTGTAATTTCTCAAAGAGCAATAGAATATCTTTCCATACATTCCCTGATTGTCTTCTCTCTCAAACATTATTTTATGTTAGAGAGAGAGGAAGACTAGTCGAGGCCACCCATGTCGATAGCCAGAATGGCCATTGAAATCACTACCCAGTCTTATCGATCTAGTGCATGTGTTTCGCCACGTTTTGTTTCACCTTGATTGCACCATTCAACCTTCCAACACCCACCACACCACTCATGGCTATCGTCGCCCATGGAAGGTCGTCGTCACATTCTTCGTTTACTATCAGACGTCTTCCCTATTCACTATGACGTTATCTTTATACCATGGTTGTTGATTTTGAAGACGACGTCATCTTCCATGTCTTGTGTTGTCATCTTCATACCACTTGATCTGAGATACTAGCATTGTGAATCTCTCTTCCCTTTTATTGTTCACAAATCTAGTCTTTTTGTTCAAAACTTATGAACTGAAGTGACCCAAATGGCCCTGAATAAGTCTGGAATATTCTTTTGTTGATATAAAGAGTCCATTTTTATTTTACTTTTTACTTTATTTGTGTTATGTTTTTAAAATTTATTAAACTTGAAAACCAAAGCCCAAACGTAATGAGAAGAGAAGTTATCTAAAGCAAAGAAAGCATTGCGAAGTTGAACCCATATCTGACACTAAAAATTCACCTTCTTTATCGTTGATCAAATCACCGTGACTGATCTTGAACTTGGAATTGGTAGCACATGAGAACACAACACAAAACACAGGAAAGTAAAGAAAAACAAATATTGACACTTTTTAGCAAGAAGCTGAATAGTAGTTAGTAAACAAAAGAATGCAGAATGCTTTTACGATCTGGTTGTTGTTCATATTATTCATTGCTCCCCAGTAAAGATGATGGTTGGGGCTCCAATTTGAAAACTCTGCTTCAAGCAAGTCGTAGTTCATGAATGAATAACACAATAATAACTTGTGGCATGAATATGATATTGAGATGTTGAAATTGAATAGCCACTAAAATGGAATAAAACAAGGTTGTGTGGGATGTGGAGTGAAAAAAAACTTGGTTTTAGAGTTTACACCCTTTACAAATATATATTATATATAAGTGATTTTAGCATGGACCCCAAAAAATATAATTTATGATAAACCTTTATTATAAATAGTATAAATTTATATTAAAATTTTAATAATATATTTATATATCATAAAATAAACTTATTTTTTAGGGCTCGTTTATGACTATGATAGGATGAGATAAGAAAGTATAAGATGGTTGAATAGGAAAATAATAAAATAAGAGCATGATAATAGAGAGTTGGAAGAGAAGAGTGTTAATTAGGGCAAAAGTGGAAAGAAAAAATCTATCATATATTGTCCATCTCTAATCCAAGGTGGCTGCTACCGTGAGTCATCTAAATTGTGACTCGCCGGTTCAGCACAAAAATGACCTGTTTTAACCAGTAAAATTGATCGGTAATGATTTAAATTAATAATATAATAATGAGTTTATATATTTAAAAAAATTGCAAGTGAGTACAATCATCTACGAAAAAATAAAGAAAATAAAAAAATCCCGTCGACCCTTAATCCACTAACCCTTTATCACAGAAACACTACAAGGTTTGCAGTCTATTTTGTAAGCAATCTTGAGAGATATGAAAGGTGGAAGAAATCTGAGTAAGATGCAATACATTCTATTGCGCATTTTCTTCAGCTTGGCAAAGAAACTCCGTTGCGACATTATTCTCTGCAAAGGGGAGGAGATCCGAAATCAATAGTTTGCAGAGAGAGAGAGTGACGTCGCACCTCTGGCGATTGGACAACCGTGACTCGTATGGCTTTTCGGGTCCAGGGAAGCTTGCAGGTGAATTAACGATGGCACGAGATGATGGCGATGCACCTTGTAGCGGTGGAGAGGTTAGACGGAGACTGTCACTGTGACTTGCGATGGATGCCCCGTGCCTGGTTCCGGCGAGCTTGATGGTGGTTGGACGCGATATGTACGATGCGATGACGTGGTGCTGTGCTCCGGCAAAGATCAACAAGTTTTAGTAACCTTAATGGCGGTAGAACCCCTGATGATTACTGGTTCAGTGGTGAAGCTTCGCAAACCATGGATTGATGGTAAAAGTGAGTGGTGTATGCATGACGAGAAACTTGATGGTGGTGGTGATCCAAGAGTGTGTGTTGATAATGGAAGGATGAGGAGGTGGGGATTATAGTTTGGTGATGACAGTGTCTAATGGAGGTCAGTGGAAGCGGTGAGTTATGGTGAGGTCGCCGTTAATGGTGGTTGATGGCTAGGCTGGGAACAATGACGGAGGACCAAAATGATATTTGTCGAAACCGGGGTCACGACTGGTCGACGAACAAATCAGGGAAAAATTGGATTTTCAATGGAGTCGCCACCAAAGTTTATTTTAAGGGAAAACATTTGGAAAAACCCTTTAAAAAAAATGGTCTTCGAAACCAGATTTGGGTTCGGGAGTCATTTATGTGTATGGAAGGTGTTAGCACCCTACAACATCTATCATAAGACGGTTACCTCTAATTAATTGTGCAAAACTTGTTAACTTTGAAAATATTTATTTTACCCCTTTCATGAAAATTAAAATTATTTTTGATGTTTTTACTTTTAATTTTTTTTTTTTGTATTTGTATGATAAATAACAAGGTGAGGGGAGAGGCAAAGGGGACGGCGGGGCAGGCGCGACCCAAACGGTGGCCGCGAGGAGAAGGGGAGGCGCTGCTTGGGGAGGTCGCAGGCCACAGCGACGGCGTTGGTAACTGCACGTGGCTGGAACGGAGCATCACGGTGGTGATGCTGGCAGCTGCACTGGCCGCGAGGCGGGGGAGCTCGCACGGCGGCGGCGAAGCCGCGACAGAGAACAAAGGAGCCATGGAAGCTCCGCATGACGGAGACGACGCGAAAAGGGCGGACGGCCAGGGACGGCTTCACGGCGCGCGCAGCCACGACCGGAGACTACCGGGGACGGTGGCGCGCCGGCGAGACAAAGGGGTCGCCGGCGGCTGCTCCTTTGCCACTGCTTTTGTTTTTCTGGCTTTGTTTCCTTCTTAATATCTTCTCCTTGATCTATGGTTTTTTTCTGCCTGTGACCCTTTTTGGCTTTGGTTTGTGACAGGGATGGGATGAGGAAAGGAATGGGAACACAGTGAAGATGAAGGAGGGACAATGTGGTGGCAGCCAACAGGGTGAAATACCTCCCTCAGTTTGGTTCTAATTTACTCTGTGTTATGCATTCTTATTTTTTTCTGTAATTTTTCAGACTGTAAAATGGGACTTTGGCACTCATCATATTAATTTAAAGTATTTGATTTGTTCTGTTTTTATATCCAACAACATGGCATTTACACAAGCATTATCATGAAATGTATGTAAAATAAGTTGTGCTTAAAGAGGTGTACCAGGGATTGAAATTATGCGTGAGACTTTTACTGTTTGACCCCCCTTTGCTTTCTTTTTCTTTTCTCTATTTTGTTATCTCACTGTTGCAATGCCCCTGATTTTTGAGTTGGTTTTCAGATGTCAAAAACCAACTCTGCTTTCTGAAAAAAAATTTTGGACCTCTCCTTCTCAATCGGACAGTGTATGTATATATAGCACCAGGGGAGCCATGCTAATAGTTTTTCTGCAATCCATCCATAATTTCAGCTTATCTGCATCCATAATTTTAGCTGCCTTCCATAATTTCAGCACCAAAACTAATCCCATCAAACAGATTTGCAAGCAACCTCCCTTCCTCCATATACTTCTTCATTTTTCTTTTTTATTTTTTTAATGTTTTTATAACTACTGTTTGCAAGAAAAATGGACTCACCTGCTGGTCCGGCCCAAAAGATAAAAAAGAAAGAAATAAAAAAAAGGTAACAATCTGGTCCACAAGGAAAATGGGAAAAAAGATCATTTGGCTTGGAATTTCAAAAAAGAAAAAGAAAAAAAAGGGAAAAAGAAAAGGTAAGAGAGAACACTAATGTCATTGTTTTTTAGAAGATATTAGAAAGAAACATATTTATCTTTAAAAAAGGAGTAAATAAAGTATCCCGGACAAAATTGGGTGCTCACAATATTATAAAAGCTTTTCATTTACTTTTCATTCACTTTTTTTTATCAAGTAAACGGTCTTCAATCTTCACCCTTAAATAATTTAATATTAAATCCTACGGATTATAACATTTGTCTCACCGGCCACCGAAGTCGGCACCCTAATCCAAATCCCCAAAGATAAAAAATACATTGGAGAACATGATAGAATAAACTCAACCTAATAAAATTTATTATTTATCTCCACCTTAAAATTACCTATTATATATTATTATATGTAATATCTTTATCTTTATATATATAAATGTAAGGTAGTGAAAGTGGCCAATGAAATTTAAAGTGAGGGCACAACAGTAAATTTCCTTAAGCAAAACTTCTAAAAATAAAAAGTATCTTTTGCATTTTAAATGATTAATATTATGCAGCACCATTAATTAACTATAGTAACTATATTAAAGTAAATATCATTATAAAATAATAATAATAATAAATATAAATAAAGATAATATAAAACATAAGTAATAATTAAAAAAAAAAGAAATTTAAAACATCCTCAAACACTTCAAAAATTAATTTATAATAATTTTAATAGTAATTATTTAATTATAGTTATTTTTATATAAAAATTAATATTATTTAAAGCTCATTTTAACAATCTCAATATTAAAAAGGAAGGTTTATAACATTAATAAAAACATAATACGAAATTTAAAACATAATAAAATAATTTTAAAAAGGTAAAATTTAATTTAAAAAAGTAAAAAAATAATATGAAATTTGAAACATGCTCAAACACTTAAAAATCATTTAATAATTATAATAACAGTAATTGTATTAATTATTTAATTATAGTTACTTTTATTATATCAAAGATCAATATTAAAGCCAATTTTAACAATCAGTATTAAAAAAAGTTTATAACATAAATAAAAATATGATACAACATTTAAAACATATTAAAATAATTTAGAAAATCATTTCATAAAATAAAAAATGTAATACGGAATTTAAACATGTTCAAACACTTAAAAAATGTACAACTTTTGCTATAATAATTATAGTAAATTGTTATATCAAAATATCAAATATCAGTATTAAAGATCATTTTAATAGTTTAAATATATTAAAAAAGGTTTATAAGATAAATAAAAATATACTCTTAAATTTAAAATAAAATTGAAAAAATATTTTATAATTACGTTAATAGTAATTATAATAATTATTTAATTAGTGTTCTGTCATGAGTTTCCTATTTTTGTTTAAAGGGTCTGTGTGACCTAGGATCAAGAACGTTTCTTAGTTTTCATGTTTTACAAATGTCAGAGTCCCAACTAAATATTTAAAAAAATTAAATTGAGATTTGTTATAATCATCTTCATTTGGTTTTTGAGTTTTGTTTTGTTTCTTGATTTTATTGTTGACAGTGATAACTGAAAATATTGAAAATGTTGCTGAATTTCTTTAATTGGTGACTTATCTGTGTATGTGTTGCAACAACTTAGTTGTTTTGTAAAATTTCACTTGATAGGAAAATTAAAATTTGATTTGGTTATGGATAAAACTAGCTAGCAAAGTTTTTAAGTAGTTGATGAATTGAGCAATGACTATAACCCATAAAATTTTAGTTCTATTCAATTGTAATGCCAAATGTAGGCATATATAAATTGGTGAAAAAATTATTGGTGTTTAGAAAGAAATATTATTGTTCGGTCTATTTGAATTTAAACCTTAAAATAAAATAATGAAACGTTACGTCTGAAAGCAATTCCAAGAATCTTATGTGAAGTCTATTAATCAGTTTGAGCATTCAAACCTGACTCAAAGACTTAATATCCTTTAGTTTTAATGATTAACAAATAAGATTATATAAGAACATAATATTAACAAATAAGATTATATAAACAGGTTCTACTGAGAAAGGTATTGGTTTGTTGATTGTATTTCAGGTTGAAATATTCATTAGAAGAAGAAGAAGATTTGATGAACAAAATCAGAATCAGAAGAACAAATGCAGGATTTAATATAAAGGTTGTATGAAGCGTAGAAACTGTCTGAAGTATTGAAGCTGTCTGAAGAACGCAACGCGTCTGAAGTGTTGAAGCCATCTGAAGACTTGAAGACCGTCTGAAGACAAGAAGACCGTCTGAAGACAAGAAGACTATCTGAAGACAAGAAGACCGTCTGAGTCTGAAGACAAGAAGACTATCTGAAGACAAGAAGACTATATGAAGATATGTAAACAGGAGTAAAGACTTGACTATCGTCTGAAAAGGATATCGTCTGAAGAAAAGAAATGAGAAAAACTCGTCTATCGGAAACGTTTACATCATCTGAAGACTTAACTAAAGCTGAAGAACAATTATCATCTGAAGATATGAAGATAATCCGTAGAAACCTACAAACAGAATCAAGAATTTATCTCTTGAAGACGTTGCTAAAGTGTAAAGCACACTCTACCAAAATGGAGTACACTTATTTCAGTATAAAAGCTAAACATACTTTTATGCCTCAATCAAAGTCTTGCACAAATAAGGAAACTCTGCAAAGACTTTCTGCAAAGCCTGGTGCACCTGCAACAAAAGACATTTTTGTGTGCACAGACCTACTGCACCTGCTGCTGCCCAGAACTGATCAAAAGACTGAGTAAAAGCAACCAGAAAGATGTTTGAATAAAACATATTAAATTCAACATATTTATTCATCTATATCTCAGAAGAAGAAAATGCAAAGAAGAACAGAGCAGCAATCGTCTGAAGAAAAGAAGAAATATATTATCTGATGAAAAGAGCTTACTGAAAGCATCTCAACCTGGAGAATTAACATACGCTTGAAACAATAATATGATGAGCACAAGTTGAAGTAAATCACGATGTGATAAATACAAGCATTTGAGTATATGTGAAGAAATCAATTGTCTGAACATATAAACTCTCTAAGTGCATGGAACAGATTTCAACATTGAAAAAATCAATACAGAAGCTAAGACTATATGATTCAACGACTATAATATCATATGTCTTTATTCAAAGAAGAAACTGCAACAACAGCTATTCGACAAGACACCTCACTCAAAGAAGAAAGAAGAAATGGTGTCAGGAGCAAACAGAAAAGGAGTATATACAAAATGAGCAAAAGAACAAATCCAACGGATACCTCCTCATATACACTCCTAAGAAAAGTAGAAGAAATCAGAAGACAGCTGAAGAAAAGCAAAAGGAAATCAAAAGAAAGAACATGCAAAATAATATCAAGAAAATCTCTCTAAAGAGCTCATCTACAGAAGTGTCAGAACATGATCGTCTGAACACTTATTTGCTTAAGGAGAAGCAACCGTTTGAGACATTACTACACAACGGCTATATGAGCCACATCATCAACATCTCAACGGTATTATGAATCATCTTCAAACGGCTATATTCCACCAAAACATATAAATAGCCTCAAGATTGAATTTAAAGATGTTGAAAAAGAATCAACCATGCTGCCGATCTATTGATCAGTTATTCAAAGTTGTAGTTGTTCAGTTGAACAACCAACCAGGCTGTGCTTAATCTCAAATGAACCAAGAATGGTTTGAAGCCGCAAGTATGCCTTGGTTTTTCAATGATACGGGTGAAAATGTAGCCTATGGAAACCAATGGTTGGAGAATAAGGCCGAAGCTCAAATTCAGAATCTACTTAGCCGATTCTCAGAGGATGGTATTCCTCACCTCAGAGACAGGGATTTTACTTAAACTTATATACTTGTATCCCTGTCTTACCCTTGTACTTAGAATTCATTCATTGTATCCTGAGTAGTACTCAGTTAACCTCTAGTACAGGAAAAGATTAAGTTTATGTTTCGTGGAAACTTAAACTTAGTTTAATTTGTAAACACTTTAAGTGTCTGAGAGCCTGGAGAGGCTTGGTGGAAGAAAGAATACTCTACACTTGGTTAAGTGTCTGAGAGCCTGGAGAGGTTTGGTGGAAGAAAGAATACTTGTTGAGCCTGGAGAGGCTTGTCTGTAAAAGAATACTGCAATGAGTTGCCTGGAGAGGCAGTTGAAAACAAAGTAATACTTGTGTTGGCCTGAAGAGGCTGTGAATAATACTTGTATCTGTGGATTCAGATAGTGGAAAATCCAATGGTGATTTGCCTCTGGGACTGGATGTAACTCACGGGTTTGTGGGTGAACCAGGATAAATTTTGTGCCTCAGTTCTCTTTCCCTTAATCTCTTTATTTACAGTTTTCATATTTATGTTGGGGATTGAAAAGTATTTTTCATAATAAACATAACACAACTATTTCAATAAATGATCTTTCATATGAACAAAACATGAAATGTCTCTCATATCATTTGAAGCATTACAAAGAATGTACCTTGAAGAACTTCTGAAATAATTATCTGAAGTGAGTCTGGAAAGAGCTCAGTTCAGAAATCAGAAACAGACTTCAGACAACCTCTAGTCATCTGAAGTATTTCAGAAACCGTTCTGAAAATACTCTTTGTAATAGTCTTCAGAAGATACTTTGAGAAGCCTATGTTTAAAACAATCTTAAGGTTTAGAAGAAACTCTATTTTTCTTATCTTCCGCACGCTTTAATTATCTCTGATCTTAAGACTTGTTTACAACATTGTTCATCTTCATGATTTAAATTAAAGATTTCCAAAATCAATCAAAAAGCTTAAAACACTATTCAACCCCCCCTTTCTAGTGTTTCCTATGGTTCTAACAATTGGTATCAGAGCTCACCTTTGGGTTGAGCATCTAAAAATGCAGAAGGAGTAGATCCTCAGTAGATGGAAATCTCATCAAGCTGAAGCAACTCTGAAGAATGATAATGAGAAAAGAAAATCATTTTTCTTAAAACTCATTATTCATACAAGGCATCTTTCAGAAGGATATAGCTGGAAAAGGAAAGTGTATCTATCTCTAGATCACAAACGGGTAACACCTTTCCTATCTTTGTTTAAATGTAAATTTAAGTATAACTGCTTATCTGATGAATGTTTTGTTTTATTGAAATTGTTATTACATAAGTGTACTTGTGTGAAAATAAATTATTGCATAATAACTGTCCTACATATGTATGCATATTACTTGTTTTGTGTGTAAATTATCTGCATTGCATGCGTGAATATATGTGTGTAAATGAAGAGTCATGTATGTTTATTATTTAATATGAAACGGCACCTTGTGGGATAATGGATCATCAAACGGTTTCTCATAATTGGCACGATGCACAACTCTCAACAACTGCTTGGTGCATGTAACCGTCACTCCTCATTGAACGAAGCAATGATCACTGCCTATTTAAAAGGAGTTTGGATAATCATAATGGAAATTACACTTCATTCAATCATTTTCTTAAAAAGGTCAAAGCTTCCTCAAAGCACCTAGTCTCAGAAAGTTCAACAGCTCAATAGTACTCAATGGCCAACATGTCTGCATCATCAAATGACTCAAACCATCCCGTGTTTGATGAGAGAATCATATCCTCTAAAATGGTAAAACTCTCTGATTTTGATGAGGCTGGGTATAATATCACAGAGTACTTTGACGCTGTGGGGTGGACTCCTTACTTCAACAATATCTCCTCACCGTGGCATAAAGAAAGTGTATTGGAGTTCTGGAACAACTCCAACATTGTGTCAAATGATGATTGGTCCGGGATTAAAACAGAGGTAATGGGAAGACCAATTTGTGTGGACTAAAAATTAATTGCTGAGGTGATTGGTGTGCTTGCTAGAGGAGAACAATACTTTCAGAGGTGGGAATCCTTGCATGGTGGAACTTTCATCTTTGATGAAGTTCTCTTTAGAGGAAGACGTCTAGCACCCTACCGACCTTCTCAACTTTTGAAGATTCCTAGAACACTTCTTGTTGTGCTAAACTGCAACATCCTTCCAAAAGAACGCAACAGGTTAGAAGTAAATTAGCTGGAAAGGTTCATATTGGGACACTTGCTGACAAAGAAGAGAATCAGTCTTCCCTGGGTGCTGATGTATCAGATGATCTTCAGACAAGATATAAGCAATGAAGATCTCTATCCTCACAACACCCTGATAATGAAAATACTGATGCACAAGGGCTTTCCAGTGGAAAGACACTTTGACCAACCGCCTCCTCACTTCTTTACTCCGGGAATGTATGATCAGTTAGACCGGACTCTAATTGAGAGAGAAGGAGCTCCAGAGAATCAGATGATTATTCCTCCCATGGTTGCTCCACGCAACAAAGGAAAAAGGGCTTTTACTCATCTGGGTGCTCATAAAAGAAAAAGGATGGTGTTGGGTGCATACAATCTAAAGAGGGTGAATGACAAGGTGAATCGGCTTGCAAAGAGGCTGAGAGTGACTGAGAAAGAGCTGCAAGAGCTCAAAGCTGAGAAAGAGACTGCCAACGCCGCTGAGAACCCATCTGATGACCATTGAATCCATTTCATGTGTCTTGTCTTTTTGTTATTATTTTTGTTTTACATCTTAAATATTATAAATATCTTTTATATGATTATCAAATCTCTTCTTGTCTGTGTATGTTTAAACAGTGTGTCTTTTATCTTTGAATGCTTGAATGAATCTTTAACTCAACACAACTTTTTCTTCGTACAACTACTTGATAAAATCAATTAACCTAATAAGATAAAGACAAAATTAAGATTCATCTACTATAAAAAATCTTCTAATAATTTAACTTGCTGAAATTTGATAAAATTAAAATAATTAATCTAAGACATTTGTTTCAATGATTAACTAATATGATTAAGAAATATCAGATACTACTGAAAAGCATCTTTAGTTTATGTTTCAGAAAAACAGGTTTTTGAAAATAAGCTCAAAGAAGATCAACCGGAGGAAATGCCATGTGTAAAAAGATGAATCAAGGCAACATCATCTAAAAGAATGTCTAAGTGTGATATCATCTCCATTGTCTGAACCTGTTCAGACAGTTCACAATGAACTTACTGATATTGTGGGTCAGAAATGTTAAGATGGTTGATACACAAAGCACTAAGCCTACCTCTACGCTTGAAAAGATAACTTTGACTTAGTAACATCTCTACTTTCTGAACCTGTTCAAAGGCTCTCGGTGAACCTCCTGAAATTGTGGGTCAGGAATGTTAAAGTAATGGAAACTCAAGTCATTAAAGTCTATTTCAATCCTTGAGGGACAGGTCAAGATGATTGTTCAAAAGAATCTCTTGAAGCACATACAGGATCTTGCAGATATCAAGCAACCCAAGAAAAGGAATTTTTTTTAGAGAAACGTGCAATGGCAGAAAAGCTTTCTTCCATCTAGAGAATAATGAGGAAATCTAATGGTAACCTTTGGTAACATCACTTCACCTTAAAACTTAAATATCTGTGAAAAATTGTTCTCTAGTAAAAGATTTTTAATCAACAAATAAAATTTTAATTAATGATTAAAAACTTAAAAGACTCAACATATTAAAAGCTTCTAAGATAATAATAATCATAAAATCCTTTGCTCTGATACCATAAAAATCTGTTTTTAAAAATTTTCTTCTTAAATGTTTTCTCACATGTTCTATTCTATTTTTTTCTTTCTTTTCTGTTTCTAAAAAGGTGTTTCGAAAAAGTACTTTAAAAAATATCTTCAAATATGTTTTTATGTCTCTTCTTAATTGTTTTCCAAAAACATTTTCAAAAATGTACTTTATCCATGCTAATGACTCAGTTTCCTATAGGGCTTCATATATGACCAATCAATGATGCACGTTTAGATACTTTCAAGGTCTGAAACTGTCATCATGAAAAGCTACCTGAGCCCATATACATCGCGTGAACAACAATCCAATGGATTCATTCTCTTTACTTCTCTATTTTACCCCTGCTTCAAAGTCCTATAAATTCACAAGAGCTCTTCACACAAACTCAAATCTTCAAAGCTCTTCTATAGCTTTGTCTAAGGTTTTGAGTAAGTGGCTCCCAGAAGGATGATGAAGAAGCAAAGGAAAATAGCCGAAGGATTTCTGGAACATGTTGAGGCAAAGATCAAGTCATCTTGGATGATGTATGGAATGAAGAGTAAGGGAAAGGGTTCATCTGAAAACACGTTTCTCTATACTTGGACCATGGTGATCTTGCTGCATCACAGGTGGACTGGAAGACCACTGGGAGATCCCATAATAGCCAATCTTATAAAGAGAACTACTGACAAAGTGGTTCTTGGATTTAAGGTGGTGGTTGCTGGTCGAAACACAGTCTCACATGATGCACCTCCACTATCCCAGCAGTTAGAAGGAGAATGCGTGCAGCAAAGCACGGTTGGGATGAAGTCTGGGGCTCTGAGGCAACTCCTGAAGCTTTTGCAGCAGAAGGAGTGGTGATAGCTTTAAAAGAGATGAAGTCTGATAAGGCTATGCCTCAGGCCTTCGAAGGAATCTCCGGCGTTAGCAATAAAAAATGCATTCTATTTTTGGAATGTAACTTGTTTTCTTTTAAAAAAATTCCTTTATCAAATGTTTTAAGAAAATTTAAACTTGTGTATTTCTGTTTTTATTTCAGTTTCTTTTGTTTATCAAAAGTTGTTTCATTTAACAGTTGGTATTTATTCCTTAATCTTTGGTATCTGAATAATAATAATAACAATTTGAGTAATAACGTCCCTGAAAAATTAGAACAACTGATATCAAGATTCAGACAATGTCTAAAAACTTTAATGTAAGATAAAAAGGGGGAGAAATATAATCAGTAAAGAAATACGGCTAAAAATAATTGATAAAAGTAAATGAACTTAAAATAGGGAGATATATATGAAACTCAACAATATGAAACTATGAACCTTTTTAATTAATGACAAAAGGGGGAGAAATATAAAACTCACAAAATGATGTTAATATTGTAAGTACTGAAAGAATATAAAAGGGGAGAAATATAAAAATAAAGGGAAAAATATACAAATAATAAAATGATGTATGTAACAGGTAACTAGAAAGTCAGAAAATAACAATTGTCATAACAGTAAGAATAACTTATAATAGTGTAAATATATAACAATCGGTATCTGTGATAAGTCAACAATATGTGGTAATATTAGTTTTCAATGAATAACAAACAATAATAATTGTTATCTAAAAAGATTAACATCTGATTAATAATTGGTATCTAAAAGATTAACATCTAGTTTCTAAGAAGTACTAACAATTGGAATCTAAAGATTAACATCTAGTTTCTAAAGGATAAGATAACAAAATGTATCTAATCTTGTTAGTATTTAGAATAATAACAATTGACAACATTTAACAAACTAAAGAATAAATGTTCTTCTCAGGGGGAGTATTATAGATAGGGGGAGCCTTCTATATACTTAACCATCTTTCCTTAAAACATTTTGTAAGTTATACATATCTTATTTGTCATCATTAAAAAGGGGGAGATTGTGAAGTCTATTAATCAGTTTGAGCATTCAAACCTGACTCAAAGACTTAATATCCTTTAGTTTTAATGATTAACAAATAAGATTATATAAGAACATAATATTAACAAATAAGATTATATAAATAGGTTCTACTGAGAAAGGTATTGGTTTGTTGATTGTGTTTCAGGTTGAAATATTCATTAGAAGAAGAAGAAGATTTGATGAACAAAATCAGAATCAGAAGATCAGGATCATAAGAACAAATGCAGGATTTAATATAAATGTTGTCTGAAGCGTAGAAGCTGTCTGAAGTGTTTTAGCTGTCTGAAGAACGCAACGCGTCTGAAGTGTTGAAGCCGTTTGAAGACAAGAAGACCGTCTGAAGACAAGAAGACTATATGAAGATTTGTAAACAGGAGTAAAGACTTGACTATCGTCTGAAAAAGATATCATTTGAAGAAAAGAAATGAGAAAACTCGTCTATCTGAAGCGTTTACATCATCTGAAGACTTAACTAAAGCTGAAGAACAATTATCATCTGAAGATATGAAGATAATCCGAAGAAGCCTACAAACAGAATCAAGAATTTATCTCTTGAAGACGTTGCTAAAGTGTAAAGCACACTCTACCAAAATGGAGTACACTTATTTCAGTATAAAAGCTAAATATGCTTTTATGCCTCGATCAAAGTCTTGCAGATCAAAGTCTTGCACAAATAAGGAAACTCTGCAAAGACTTTCTGCAACGCCTGGTGCACCTGCAACAAAAGACATTTTTGTGTGCACAGACCTACTGCACCTGCTGCTGCCTAGAACTGATCAGAAGACTGAGTAAAAGCAACCAGAAAGATGTTTGAAAAAAACATATTAAATTCAACATCTTTACTCATCTATATCTCAGAAGAAGAAAATGCAAAGAAGAACAGAGCAGCAATCGTCTGAAAAAAAGAAGAAATATATTATCTGAAGAAAAGAGCTTATTGAAAGCATCTCAAGCTGGAGAATTAACATAAGCTTGAAACAATAATATGATGAGCACAAGTTGAAGTAAATCACGATGTGATAAATACAATCATTTGAGTATATGTGAAGAAATCAATTGTCTGAACATATAAACTCTCTAAGTGCATGGAACAGATTTCAACATTGAAGAAATCAATACAGAAGCTAAAACTATATGATTCAACGACTATAATATCATATGTCTTTATTCAAAGAAGAAACTGCAACAACAACTATTCAACAAGACACCTCACTCAAAGAAGAAAGAAGAAATGGTGTCAGGAGCAAACAGAAAAGGAGTATATACAAAATGAGCAAAAGAACAAATCAAACGGATACCTCCTCATATACACTCCTAAGAAAAGTAGAAGAAATCAGAAGACAGCTGAAGAAAAGCAAAAGGAAATCAAAAGAGAGAACATGCAAAATAATATCAAGAAAATCTCTCTAAAGAGCTCATCTACAGAAGTGTCAGAACATGATCGTTTGAACACTTATTTGTTTAAGGAGAAGCAACCGTTTGAGACATTACTACACAACGGCTATATGAGCCACATCATCAACATCTCAACGGTATTATGAATCATCTTCAAACGGCTATATTCCAACAGAACATATAAATAGCCTCAAGATTGAATTTGAAGATGTTGAAAAATAATCAACCATGCTACCGATCTATTGATCAGTTAGTCAAAGTTGTAGTTGTTCAGTTGAACAACCAACTAGGTTGTGCTTAATCTCAAATGAACCAAGAATGGTTTGAAGCCGCAAGTATGCCTTGGTTTTTCCAATGATACGGGTGAGAATGTAGCCTATGGAAACCAATGGTTGGAGAATAAGGCCGAAGCTCAAATTCAGAATCTACTTAGCCTATTCTCAGAGGATGGTATTCCTCACATCAGAGACAGGGATTGTACTTAAACTTATATACTTGTATCACTGTCTTACCCTTGTACTTAGAATTCATTCATTGTATCCTGAGTAGTACTCAGTTAACCTCTAGTACAGGAAAAGATTAAGTTTATGTTTCGTGGAAACTTAAACTTAGTTTAATTTGTAAACACTTTAAGTGTCTGAGAGCCTGGAGAGGCTTGGTGGAAGAAAGAATACTCTACACTTGGTTAAGTGTCTGAGAGCCTGGAGAGGCTTGGTGGAAGAAAGAATACTTGTTGAGCCTAGAGAGGTTTGGTTGACAAAGAATACTTGGTTTAGAGCCTGGAGAGGCTTGGTAAGAGAGAATACTTGTTGAGCCTGGAGAGGCTTGTCTGTAAAAGAATACTCGTTGTTGAGCCCGGAGAGGTTTGTCTGTAAAAAAATACTGCAATGAGTTGCCTGGAGAGGCAATTGAAAACAAAGAATACTTGTTGAGCCTGGAGAGGCTTGTCTGTAAAAGAATACTGCAATGAGTTGCCTGGAGAGGCAGTTGAAAACAAAGTAATACTTGTGTTGGCCTGAAGAGGCTGTGAATAATACTTGTATCTGTGGATTCAGATAGTGGAAAATCCAGTGGTGATTTGCCTCTGGGACTGGATGTAACTCACGGGTTTGTGGGTGAACCAGGATAAATTCTGTGCCTCAGTTCTCTTTCCCTTAATCTCTTTATTTACAGTTTTCATATTTATGTTGGGGATTGAAAAGTATTTTTCATAATAAACATAACACAACTATTTCAATAAAATGATCTTTCATATGAACAAAACATGAAATGTCTCTCATATCATTTGAAGCATTACAAAGAATGTACCTTGAAGAACTTCTGAAATAATTATCTGAAGTGAGTCTGGAAAGAGCTCAGTTCAGAAATCAGAAACAGACTTCAGACAACCTCTAGTCATCTGAAGTATTTCAGAAACCGTTCTGAAAATACTCTTTGTAATAGTCTTCAGAAGATACTTTGAGAAACCTCTGTTTAAAACAATCTTAAGGTTTAGAAGAAACTCTATTTTTCTTATCTTCCGCAAGCTTTAATTATCTCTGATCTTAAGACTTGTTTTGAACATTGTTCATCTTCATGATTTAAATTAAAGATTTCCAAAATCAATCAAAAAGCTTAAAACATTATTCAACCCCCCCTTTCTAGTGTTTCCTGTGGTTCTAACATCTTAGAGTTTTATCCTATACAAAAGGCATTCTTGGAGCACTAAAGAATACTCTAAAAGGCCATTCATGTTATTTTTTACATCATGTACTAGAGGCATTCCAAAAGCAATAGAAAAAATTTCACTAAGAGGCCATTCCATAAGCGTTATACATAACGGATTATATATTATATTGTATGATTTTTATTATATATAAATTAGATAACAAATCAAATATAATAAAATATTTTCAAATAAATAAAAAGATATAAAAGATTATAAAATATAAGAGTGTGTTAAGAATAAAAGATGTAATCATTTAATTTAACACTATTTGATAAATGAGAATGGAGAATATTAATCATAAGTGAATATCTTTGAGAAAATTTCTTTCTGTATGAAAGGGGGTATGAGAGGGAAAGTTTCAAAAATTGGTCAATTTCATGGATATGTACAAAAAAAAGTTAAATATGATTTCCATGGAAAATAGTTGGTAGAGAGTATGATTGAAAATTGTGGTGAGACATATTTTCAGTTGGATATAAATGGGCTAGGGGGAGCAATTATAGGACAAATAGTTATCAACCTTAAAAAAGAGTAGTTATCCCATTAAAAATGTAATATATAAAAAATTCTTTGATAAACTACAAAAAATAATAATAATTCATTTTTAAAAAATGTACTTTTAAAACTTTTAGAATGTTTAGATAATCAATTTTTTGGAAAATATTATGTAATCAATAAATTAAAATAATTTTAAAAGTTATTGTAGTTTTTAACTTTTTTTATAAATATAATTTAAAATAGGATTTGATAGATATACATAGATAATATAAAAATTTTAAATATTGGGTAGAATAAAGGAAAAAGGGAAGTAATTTGATTTAGTTAGGATATATTGTGCAAATAAAAAATTGAGGCAGGAATAAAAATAAAAGATGAATAGAGAAAAATAATAATTCATGTTAATATTTAATTTTTAACTTTTATATATTATGAATTCTATTTATTAAAAAAATATTGTATGTCTTTTTTATCAAATTATTATTATAAATCTAATACGATAAAAATGTGCATGACACAGTTAATATTATAAATACACAAGCTGCAGAATCCGGCTCCGGGGGAGAGGATCGGCACGAATTTCGGTTTTTCCATTCCGTGTGGCGAAACAGACCGGTCCGGTTAGCTACTTTTGACCGTCGAAACCGGATCCAGTCAAGGACAACTCAACCGGACACTCTCTCTGTGCCCTAACCGGTCCGTCCGGTTACATCTCCACGGTTCTCTTCTCTCTGATAAACTCGGTTCTCTTTTCGTAATCCCCACTCCTCCTTCCAAAAAAAAAAAAAAAAGCGATTCATTCAACAAACCGGGTATGTTCTTTTTTCTCTTTTTTTATTTCCTCTGTTTCTCTGTTTTGTTCTTCAATTTTTGTTTTTTTAATGAGAAACTGAAGATTTAGGCCGCAAAGATTGAAACTTTACAATAATCTGGCACTGTTGAAATTGAATAAAATGTTGGGTTATGAGATTTTTCTTCTTGTTGTAATTTACACTTACCTGGGTGTTCTGTTATTATTATTAATCTCCACAGAGGTTGATGTGATTATTGGGAAAAAATGGGTTCGAATCTGGAACCAGTGCCAATTACATCCCAAAAACATGACCCGGCTTGGAAGCATGTTCAGATGTTTAAGAATGGGGACAAGGTGCAGTTGAAGTGCATATATTGTCTCAAGATGTTCAAGGGTGGTGGGATTCATAGGATTAAGGAACATCTTGCTTGTCAGAAAGGGAATGCGTCCACTTGCAGCCGTGTCCCCCATGATGTTAGGCTTCATATGCAGCAGAGCTTGGATGGGGTTGTGGTAAAGAAAAGGAAGAAGCAGAAAATTGAGGAAGAAATTATGAATGTTAGTCCTTTGTCTACTGTTGTGAACACAGTTGCCCATCAGGTGGATGTGAATCAGGGTCTCCAGTCCATTGGTGTACAGAATTCAGTGGAACACAATTCAAGTCTGGTGGTGCATCCTAGTGAAGGAATGAGTAAAAATCTAGAAAGAAGGAAGAAGATAAGAGCCAGCAAGAATCCTGCACCAATTTATACAAACTCTGAGGGTGTTGTTGCTATGGAGAAAAATGCATTGCTCCCCCGAAAGATGGACAATCACATTCATATGGCAATAGGTCGGTTTTTGTATGATATTGGTGCACCTTTTGATGCTGTAAACTCAATCTATTTTCAGCAAATGGTTGAAGCAATAGCTTCAGCTGGCTCAGGTTTTCAATGTCCTTCACATCATGAACTTCGCGGTTGGATCCTGAAAAACTCTGTGGAAGAAGTGAAGAATGATATAGACAGATGCAAGATGACATGGGGGAGGACTGCCTGTTCTATTTTGGTTGATCAATGGACTACAGAAACAGGTAGAATACTGATAAGTTTTATGGCATATTGTCCTGAAGGTGTAGTCTTTTTGAAATCCTTGGATGCAACAGAGATTTTGACTTCTTCCGAGTTTCTCTATGAGTTGATAAAACAAGTAGTAGAAGAAGTTGGAGTTGGGCAAGTGGTGCAAGTCATTACAATAGGTGAAGAACAATATGCTGTTGCTGGGAGACGGCTGACTGATACTTTTCCTACCCTTTATTGGAGCCCTTCTGCAGCTTATTGCATTGATTTGATACTTGAAGATTTTGGAAATCTTGAGTGGATTAGTGTGGTCATTGAACAAGCTAAATCTATAACAAGATTTGTCTACAATTATAGTGCAATTTTGAATATGGTAAGAAGGTATACTTTAGGGAATGATATTGTGGATCCCTCTTTCTCACGCATTGCAACAAACTTTACCACCTTGAAACGAATGGTTGATCTTAAACACAATTTACAGGCCATGGTCACTTCTCAGGAGTGGATGGATTGCCCATATTCAAAGAAAACAGCAGGTTTGGAAATGTTAGATTGCCTAAGCAATCAAACATTTTGGTCCTCGTGTGACATGATTGTTCGTCTAACAGTTCCTCTCTTGAGAGTTCTGAAAATAGCTGTTAGTGAGATGAGACCAGCAATGGGATACATTTATGCTGGAATGTACCGGGCAAAAGAAGCAATTAAGAAAGCACTTGTCAAGAGGGAGGATTATCTGGTGTACTGGAATATTATACATCATAGATGGGAAAGATTGTGGCATCATCCTCTTCATGCTGCAGGCTTCTACCTTAATCCAAAGTTCTTCTATAGTATTCAAGGGGATATACACAATGAGATTCTCTCAGGGATGTTTGACTGCATAGAGAGATTGGTTCCTGATACAAGAGTCCAAGATAAAATTATCAAAGAAATAAACTTATACAAGTCTGCTGCTGGAGACTTTGGGAGAAAGATGGCAATCAGAGCTAGAGATAATCTGCTTCCTTGTAAGAGGCCAATAACCCATTCTCTTAGATAATATTAGTATATTCAGTCATCATGTTGTGATTCAACTTTCCTAACTTTAAGCAACTTAATTGACAAAACAAATTAGAATTTATGAGCAGTATCTATTTAAAGGTTAGTTTATAGGATTGCAGATGTCAAAACTGATAAACTGAAAGAGGACAAAAATTTACTTGTGTAAAGGCTTTATGCTTTTGACATTGTTAGAGTCCCACATTGCCTAGAGATACGACCAAATTATAATATATAAGACTTGGACAATCCTCACCTTACAAGCTAGTTTTTGGGGTTCAGTTAGATGTCCAGCCCTGGGCGTGAGGGGGTGTGTTAGAGTCCCACATTGCCTAGAGATACAACCAAATTATAATATATAAGACTTGGAGAATCCTCACCTTACAAGATAGTTTTTGGGGTTGAGTTAGGCCTGAGTCCAAAATCTAATAGACATGATGACCAATGTTGTATGAGTTGAAGTTGACATTTACTTCTTCGGAATGTATTGCACAAGTGACTTGTAGAATCACTGTCAGCTTAATTCTCTCTAAATCCTGCCAAGGTGGATATAATTTTTATTATGACCTGTCTGGATGGAGTTACACAAACAACGATTGGGTTCTTTATATGTGACTCTTATACATGAGAATTTAAATTTGCATTATATAAGACATCCATTTGAGTATTTCCTTTCTCTCATGACCACTTTTTAAAGTGCCCTTTTCACTAACACGTGTCATTTTTCCAGCTGAATGGTGGTCAACATATGGAGGAGGCTGCCCTAACTTGTCACGTTTAGCAATTCGTATTCTCAGCCAAACATCCAGTGTGATGTCCTGCAAGAGAAACCAGATTCCTTTTGAACAAATAATCAATACAAGGAATTATATAGAACGCCAACATCTTACCGATCTTGTCTTTGTTCATCACAACTTACGATTAAGACAAATGTGAGCCTCAACTGTCATATATTGATAGATTGTTGTAATACAGTTGGCAGCTTCATTTTGTATTGTTTGATTTGCTTTCAGGTTTATGAGTAAAGAACAAGATTTTAGTGATCCCCTATCATTTGACAGCATTAGTAATGTTGAAGACTGGATCAGACCAAAGGATTTATACTTAGAAGAGTATGGGAACTCGGATTGGATGGCATTGGATCCATCTTCTGTGAACACAATGCTTTTAAGGCCTTTAAATGATGAAGTTGAAGAGTTGGGTGAAGGTAAATTGTAATGTATTTCAATGGATATGGAAACTGCATGGTAGAAAATGTCATTAATTAACATGTTTTCGTCTGTTTGTAGGGTTTGATGATCATGAGATTTTCAGTTATCTGAAAGATGGTGAGGATGAAAATACTGGAGACAAGTTGGTAAATCATTAATGAATGATCAAGGAACCATGCTTTTGTATGTAGAATCCATGCTGACAGCTTTCCATATTATTGCCTAATGCAGAAAAAAGTGTAATATCCACATGTTTCGATTGTTTACCAAATAATGGTTGGTTGAAATTAATATTGAAAATAAATAGAGGGTAAACTGGGAAGGATCTTGCTGGACAAGTGAGGGCAATCTAGGTATTGTTAGATACATGAACTGGCATTATTTACAATGTTCTTGTACAGTTATCTCTACTGTATTTGTTAGTTTTGCAGTATTTTTTGCACTACTTGAGTGTACAGTTCTTGCAAATGCAAAACAAATGGAATGGAAAGGGGGCAGTGGAACCTTTCATTTTTTGCTAAGAGTTTTCATCTTATGAATCGGCATAGATGATCTCATACGTACAAGCTCTTACGCATAGCTGATATTCTAGTAATGCATTTGCTTCTTGATGTCCATTTGGATGTTTCAATATCATCATAGATCTAAAAACAATACACGATGTGCTTCAAAATTATTTAAAGTGCTATTTGTGTCAATGTGTGTGTGAGAGACTGAGAGAGAGAGAGAAATCTTTCAAGTACCACTTCCTTGTAAGGAAAATAGGAAAAGTTAAATATATTTTTTGTTTTATTAATTTTAGTCTCTGATATTTTTTTCTATGGTTTATGTCCCTTGTCTTTTAGTAAGTAGATGTTTTTCCTTTTGTCCTTAGTATAAATTGAGCTCTGTTAAATGATGACATGACTCAAGAGTAATATGTCAGCTGGCAAAATTTGTCCATGCTAATCTTATGTGGGCTTACCCTTGCAAAGTTAGATTAACTTCCATATTAATCTTATAACTAGGGTGTGTTAGATTCAGTTTTATTTTTTAGTTTATAAAAAGTGTTTTACAAAACTTTTTTTATAAATGAAATGATTTATTTACAATATTTTCAACATAAAAGCAGAAAAACTAAAAAAATGGTTTTTTTTTATCTAAAAGTAGTTTCAAAATTTTTCTTTTAAAAAATTAGAAAACATCATACCATTCAAAACTGTTTTTAATATTTGTCTGTCAAACAAATTTTTTAATTTTTTATTTGTAAAAAAGAATAGTTTTTAAAACCTGTAAACAAACAGGCCTTAGGTCTTCAATTTCCATCCCCGCTCACCTTCTTGCCTTGAAGTTACGTTTGCCCAACCTCCCCTTTCTCCTTTGGTGAACGTAAACGGTGGTCGCAACAAGGATCATTGATTGCATGATGATGAATGGCTTGCGATGGCAGGAAGTAATCTACAGATGGAGGATATGATCAAATTTGCTAAAGGACGATGGTGAATTGGTGAGATGTAGGGATGTGAACGGGATAGACAGTAATTTTAGTGCTCGCTCTCGTACCAGCTAGGCACCTATTTGTCTATATTCGTGCATGTTACTCACAGTTTAGTAAAGTGAAAAATTAACAACTCAATAAGAAAAACATTAGTTTAAGAAAACTACCTCAATTGAAAAATTACTCCAAGTTCATCTAAACATAATATTTAAATAACACCATTCACTAACATAACGGTTTAATAAATATGGACGTCATAATATTTTAATACTTCCACATAACTATTTAACAAACTTGGATTTCATAATATTTTAATATCACCATCATAACATAACAATTTAATAGATCCACATCAAACTATTTTATAAACATGAACTTAACGTTTGAAATGTTTGAAATCCTTTACTGTTTTATTTTGATTGTAATTTTAATATACAATATCAGTCAATTTTTTTAACTTTTTTGTTTATAAAAATCTATTACGAGTTTTAAAAATATATAAATATATTAGATATTGGTTAAAATTAATATTAATACATATATATATATATATATGAATTTATATAGGATATTATTTATTTAAAAACTATAAATGTGTGTGGGGGGGGCTTGGGGCGGGCTGGGTACTATAGTGCCTGTACTTGCGCCCATTCCCGTAAAAAATTACGGGTAAAAGCCCATCCTCGTCACCATACCCGCCACTTAGCAGGTTTTTAACTCTACCCATTGCAGATATTTTTTACGGATACCAATTGGGCTCGGGCTCAATTGTCATCTCTAATTAGATGAGAGAAGTGGTATGAGATTGACAAAGATTGATGGTTTCAAAAAGGTGTTGATTAGGATCTGCCATGGCAACTTGAAGGTGGCTTGGTTGTTTAGATGGTGAAAAGAGCCCATGGGGTTGCCACAATGGTTACTCGTGAAGAATTGTGTAAAAAGGTGATGGAGGTTTAAGAAGATGGTTGTATGAAAAATGGTGAAGAGGAGATGATTGGGTTCGTGGAGAAGTTGTGCTTACATAAGATGCTCAATATGTCTTGGCAAGGGTAAGTCCATATAGGATTAGTATGAACAAAATGTTGCCTACTAAGATGAAATTCTGTTAGTCATGTCATTATTTAACAAAGCTTTACTAGTATTAAGAACCAAAACATCTAATTACTTAAAAACAAGAGACATAAACCATAAAAAAGCAATTCTAAGTGACTAAAATAAATAAAAAATCAAAAAAATATAGCCAGGACTAAAAACATATTTAAGCAAAATAAAAAATAATATTTTTTAATTTAAAAACAAAATCCAAATGTCAAAGACATTTATCAAATCAAAATTGGCTTCCATCTTATATGTATATTTTCCCAGGTATCAAAAATTGAATCGAATCAACTTATTCAACCATTAAACTGATAGACTAGCTTGGTGATCAGTTCAATCAACTGACAAAACCATTCTTTAAAAAATTGGTCAAAAATTGATAAAAGTTGATGGTTCATCAATTTAAAATGGCCCTTCAAAAACTCAGCGATGTTGCAGTCTCCTTGCGCTTTGTGGTGTGATGGCTTCTGACTAAATCTCATCATTGCACCAACTTTAATCTCTTGTACTTTGGTGCGACAAGACTAGTTGCTCTCAAACAAGTTTGGTCGTTAGTGTGGCACTATTTGGGGATAGTGTTGGTGCAATTGGACAATATTTTGGTTGCTACCATGAACAACACACTTGTTGACTTGTTGGTTGGGGGAGTCGTCGTGCCTATACCACTGGGATTTGGATCAAGAAGGTAGAAAATTGTTTAGCATCTTTTACTGTAACTTAAAACCCTAACTTGACCTAGGTTATCCTATCTACGATATTGGACCTTTATGCTCTGTTTGTTTTAAGGTAAAATAGAAGGAAGGAAGTTGAAAGGCTGGAAAATGGTCGGAAAACTCCATGGCAATGTGTTTGGATTAGCCAGGAAAACGGGAGGGGAAGGAAGTTCGTACATCAACAGCGGTGTAGCAGTTTTTCGTCCAACAAAGCGATGAAAATGGGAGAGGAGATGGGTATTGAGTTTGGAAATACTATTTTGCCCCCATGCTCAGCAGTTGGGTCACCATCTTCACGCGAGAATAACCTCCACCTAGTCATCATAGTCATGGACTATATGCTTCTTTCTGTTGTCCAGCTCGCACCACCGTCAGCCACCGCGACCCTCTCCCCCTCTGTGTTGCCCGCAAACTAGTCACCGCGACTCACACCACCGTCAGCCACCTCCGCTCGCGCCACCATCAATCATGGAGTATGTCTGAGACTTGAACGCAATAAATAAACCAATCACCTGTCTTCGTTTTTTATGGCTGGGTTGCAGGGGCAAGATAACACTTGTGCTTGTGTAATCAACAAACCTCCACTTGGTTGTCATCGGACATTTCTTTTTCTCATTTTGGAATTGCAATAGGTTGGAATTATAATTGGGCTCATGACTCTTTGGCCCTTTAAATGATTTTTTTTCTGTGTGAAGTTATATTGATGGTTTCCCAACAAAAAAAAATTGGCTGGGAAATATGTAGTTTTGGTTAAAAAAATATCATATACAAGTTTGGTTAATTATGTGTAATAAAATGATTAATTATGATATATAAATGGATAAATAATCATATTTTGATATACTCCTTATAGGGGAAAATAAGTAATTATATATCATTCTCATTTTCCTTTCTCTCACTTTTCCATTCATCCAAACAATTACAAAAAATTTATACTTTTTCTTTCATTCCATTTCCCCTTCTTTTTCTCTTAAACCAAACAACTCGAAAATCCTCATACTTTTCCTTTATTTTCTCTCCCTTCCCTTTTCTTTCTTTCTATTTTTCTTCCACTCATTTTCACTCCTCATCCAAACAGAGCCTTAGTTACTTTCATGAAATGCCCATTGAGATTTCAAATTTAACATGAGTGGTAAAAAAATCATTATTATATCATCTGTTTATTTTATTATTATTTTCTCTTATATATTGATTTATATTTATGAATATTATGTTTTTTAAATAGTTTTCATATATTATTATGTAATTTTTAAAAATAATTATTTAATTACTAATAATTCGATCACAATTGAACCATTGTGTCTTGAATGAGTGTCTAGATCAATTCAATGATCAATTCTATTTTTAAAACATTGATGTTTTGCATCCACGGAAGAAAAGAAAAATGATTTTTTTTTTTACATATCCTCAAGGATATATACACCTTGGAAGTAAAGAGATAAATAGGAAGAAAAGACAGAGAATGTGATAAATAAGATGGATCATGTGATAGTAAAGAGAGAGAGAAGTATAAAAACTACATGCATCAATTTCATCATTAATCATAATCTAGGATATGAAACTAATAAGAGTCTGGATGTCATGTTATCAAACCAACAAGTTTTCTTCCTTGTACTACTATATTAGTCTTCTCCTTGATATTGCTCACTCTAAACCCAAACACTTTAGGTCATTTTTATATCCCATTACACATCTTAAATGGGTCCCACCATTACACATCATCCATTTCTTATATTAAGCACATCTGATCTCTAATCTAACACCTCACTTTTTTACTATTCACAGATCTTAAATGGGCCTCACCATTACACATTATTCATTCTTTATATTTTTTAATTTAAAAAAATTAATTATTAAACAATAAAAAATGGGGTGAATAAAATTTTTGACGGTTTAAAATGCCACAAAGTTTTATTAACATTTTTCTATACTTAGTAGCAGTTTAAAACCACTAATAAGTGCAAAAAAATATTAAAAAAATTGTGGCGGTTATAAACCACTAATAAATGCAAGAAAAAACCAAAAAAAAAACTTACTGGCGGTTCAAAACTGCAAGTAACGTGTCTACTGCAGTACAACAACTTTTCTGACGTGTTTATTGACGGTTTTAAACCTCCAGAAATGCAATAAATAAATAAATAAATAAAAGCACCGGTGCTCAATTGAGCATGACTGCTATTAAAGCACCATTGCCAAAATCTACTCCAACAGTACTTTCTTGTAAAGCACCGGGTAAGACCCCGTTAGAGTTGCCTTTATATAAAAAGTATTAATATTTAAATGGTAGGGGTAACTATTTACATTACATGATAATAAAAACTTTATATGAAAATATATTAATATCTAAATCATAGTAACAAATATTTACGTCACACGAGACGAACATTTTACATAAAATTATATTAATATTCAAATTACTAGATAAAGATTAACATTATAAAATATAAAAAATTTACACATAATTACATTAATAATTATATCACAGTGATAAATATTTACATCATATTTATATAATTCTAATTATTTTCTTATCTTGACATATAAAATTTAGGGGTAGCAATACGAGTTAGCCCATCCTGAATCATCCTAACTCGTGATCAGTCCATAAAAAAATGAGCTGGGATAGGCTAACCCAAATATAAAAATGGACAAAAAATTTTTAGCCTAGCCCATTTATGGAGGGCTTAATAGGCGGACTCATAACAAGAAAAAAAAACTTTAAATGGTTGAAATTTCAATGTAACAACTGATTTTAATAACCAAAACCAAACTCTTAAATCAAGATATGATTTCAATAGCAAAGAAACAACCACAAAAACATGGTGTAGTACTACCACACCATTGGGCTCCTTCCTTTTCTCCATTGAACAATGGTGACCTAGCGACGATAATGAATCTAGATGCAAATGATGAGAGAGAAAGAGAGAAAGAAAGGGTGAGGGGGAACCCGAACCCTAGCTTTCAGCCTATTATTGATTGTTGTGACTATGTAACTTGTATTGTGTGAAGTGAAGCGTGAGTGGGTGTCTATGCCAATGCCAACTAAGTGTTATTTTTCTTAATGGAGCCCGACGGACTAGCCCGACGTAGCTCTTCAACATATCGCTTTTTAAAGGGCTAATACGAGCCATGTTATACGAGTTATTGAGTTGAGTATTTTCCAATCTAGCCCATTAAAATTAATGGGTTAAATGTGTTGGCTTAATAGACCAAACCCATTTAACCAACCTTAATAAATTTTATATACATATATTATATAGCTAACTACTAATATTATTTATTTTTATATACATTCTACTTTAATTCAATTTTTATTTTGTGTGAACCACAAGTATTCTCCATTAGAGGTAATCTTGCTCGAGGCAGGAACATTTATGTCATAGTGGGGCTAGCTCTCCCAGTGAGGTTTTTTTTCCATACACAAGACTTGAACCAGAGACCTTGCCTAAGGGGAATCAACCATGTGCCACTTGAACCAACCATCTATTGTTACTTTAATTCAAATTCTTTTCTCTTAACAATATATGCATGTATATATCATCATTATAATTCATGTATAAAGTCAAGTTTATATTTGTAATTTAATAAAACAAATCAATTTAGTCAAGCATTTAATAATTGCAAAACAAATAATTTTTTAAGGAAAATATTAACGGATGCTTTTTAAGAAACTATAAATAAAAACTTTTTATCATAATATCTAACACCTGTCAGTGTAAAAAAGTTTTACACTGTCATCTAATGATGTGTTGCCACATCATTTCATGGATATGACACCTCATGTGTTATTAAACTTAATAAATTATGTGACAACATATCATTGAATGACAATATAAATTTTTTTACATTGATAGTGCATATCTGTCTCTCAATCTATTTTCTTTTACTGATTTGATCTATGTATGTCAATCACACTTTCTTAATCTAATTGATTTCTGCTATCTAAATATTGCTTAATTTTAGGTGGCATTATGATGGAGGAAATGGGTGGTGTCGCGACAATGGTCGCAACTGTGAGGGTGTTGAGACTGAGGGAGATGTGGGTTGCCACGTTGGTTCAAAGGATAATTATGCTTGGTTGGTGACTAGTTACCTAAATGCTATATAGTGAAGCAGCCACTTAAAAAGAGGGATATTGGGATTATTCACTTGTTGCGTCTAACCATGCCACTGTGCAGCCCATCGTTGTGCGCGACGCGTGAGATGCTCTTAGGTCGCTTTGCCACTGCGCACAGGTCGTCATCACCCTCACACCAGAAAACGACGACATCACTAGGGATGGCACCCGCGCGGGGTGGGGGCGGGGAGTGACCCCCCGCTCCCCTTCCCCGATTTTCTAACTTCTCCCCGTCCCCGTCACATGGTATAATTTCCCCTATCCCTGTTCCACAACTCCCCACAAATACCCGCGGGGATCCCCACTTGATATTAGATAATGTTAAAAAATCAAAAAAATATCCAAAAAATAGAAAAAAAAAATATCAAGATAAACACTGAATTTTAAACTACAAATTTACTGCATTGATAAGGTAAGTAAGTTTCCTTAGTTCATGAAATTTCAACTGTCATGACAAATTACAGTCTACTTGAAAACTATCATAACAAATTACAATCTACTATGATTGAATTAATTTCAAGTCACTGTCAACAGGTTTGACAACTATCCAAGAAAAACAAAGTTATCATGACAACTATCCAAAAAAACAAAGTTGTCATAATGAGAAACACAGGGACCATAAAAATAACATAATATGCAACAAAGTATGTCCAACAATTATGTCCAACAAAAAAACATCAACATATCATCAAAATATCCAGCAAAAAAATCCACATATAAACAAAATGTCCACCAAAAAAACACATATCAGCAAAATGTCCAGCAGTCCTTCAAGGGATCAATTTCCCTACAAAATAAAAAAGAACATATAATGTATTTTACAGAAACAATAATAAAATGGTTTGTAGTTAAATAAAATGATAAATTTGTCTACCTCAACACTATTAACATCATGATCTTCAGTAACTACACAATGCCCAAACCCCGTTTTGGAAGAACCCAATAATACAAAGATCAAATTAGCTTTGTGGACAACAAAAATTAAAATAACAAATATGGATATAAAATTCATTACCTTGTAGTGAACTCCTTAAACAATCTGGATAACACAATAATGCCTCAATTGTGTCTTCAGTTAACCTACTACGATGTGGAGCCAAAAACCGACCACTAGTGGTAAAAGTAGATTCTGAAGCAACTGTGGAGATAGGAATGGTTAAAAAATCTTTACCAATCCTTTGTAAAGTTGGATATTTTGCTCCAACATTTTTCCAATAACCCAATATGTCAAACTTATCTACATTTGAGGGGTTAAGCAAGACAGGTTCTTCCAAGTAGTAATCTAATTCAGATTTAACACATGTATTTGAAGAAGTTTCTTTGATATATTGTAGAAAGTCGCAACTCCAATCAACCTTCTTTTAACTAGAACCACCATCTTATGAAGTCAAATTTGAAGAAATGGAATCCCTTCCAGTCACAACACTCTTCCTCTCCCTAGCTTAATACTCATGAACCAAATCTTCAAGTGTTTTTTTCACCCTTTTCAACTCATTATCACTTTCATTTCCATACATAATATGGAAGAAACAAGTCAACAATCTCATTTTATATCTAGGATCCAAAACAACCCCTATTGCCATCACCTCATTAATAGTACCCTAATACTTCTCAAACTTTGCAATCATACTTTCACTCATAATCACAACACAATCACTAGTAGAAAAAATCCATTCTTTCAAAGCAATTCTAATTTCACACACTTTTGGAAATTAGACACTTGTTGTTGGATATTGAGAACCAGAAAACAACTCAGTGACTTTGTAGAATATTTCCAACTTCTCACAAATTTCAGATGCAATAACCCAATCATTATCACTTGGCAAAGACTTGTATTGAAACTCACGTTGCTTTAAACGCTTGAAAACATCATGATATGTCAATGCAGATACAAGCATTAAATCAACAAATTACAACAACCTAAAGTCCTAAATCAGTAACAGCCAAACAACAGAGGGAAAGACAAACCAACAAATATTATAGTTTTGAACTTCCTTATGCGGATCCATGGCCACGATTCTTTTAACAAAATGGCATTTCGTTATATTTTCCACCAAACCATGTTCTTTCAAACAAGACACTAAGAAGTAAATGGAATCTAGAAGGGATTTTTAAAGAGAAACTAAAAGAAAGAGGGAGACCAGGGCTTACCGGCAGCGAAGGCTGCAAGGCAATGACCGAACGACGATCGGACGAGGAGACGACGCGAGGATGCGATGACTATGTTTGCGAGGAGATGACGGCGAAGACTTCCAGGCGAGGACGAACGATGATCGAAGAAGAAAATCAAAAGAAGGAGCGACGAAGACTGGGGGGATGTCGTGGCCGCGTGTGGAGATGGGGGAAACAGCCAACAACATCTGTGACCAAGCAGCAGCAGTAGCACCGCCGGAGATGGAGGCGATGCCGCGTGCAGGTGGGTAGGGATGAACTGCTATGGATTTTGGCCGCTGTCTGGGACTGGGAGAGCGAGTGCGAGAGCTGCACTCATTGTTATGGTTTAGGAAATAAGAAATTAGGGCACCAGATTGACCCTCATTTTAACCTTTGCTATTTATATTTTATATTTTAATATTTTTTTATAAAATACATATATAATAGTTATTTATGAAAAGACAAAAAAGTACATTGTATATTATATTATTATTATAATACACACACATACACATATAAGTTTTTTCATATATAATAGGCGGGGAGGGGACCCCGCGGGGCAGGGGGTATGATCCCTGTCCCCGTCCCGAATCTCTCTCGGGGGGATTTTACTCCACGTCCCCGTCCCCACAGGGGAAAAATCCCCATTTTCAGGGCCCCAAACAGGGCAGTCCCCACTGGGACCCCCGTAAGCAGTATGAAATTGCCATCCCTAGACATCACAAGCCTCTCTCTTCGTTGTCGTGCGTTGCAGCAGTGTCGTGAACCACCCTTGTTGGGGCAAAGAGCCAATGTGCCACTCACTTCCAGTCAGTGTTATGAAATTCGGACCAGTGATCGACTCGGTCAAGGCATTGGGTTAATGGATCACTGGTCCAACTAATGAGTCACTGGTTGAACCGGTATATATTAAAATTAATAAATTTTATATTAAAAAATAAGGTTTGTAGTACATAAGGAAAAATGCAAAATATTAACAATATCAATATTTTAAAAATTACATTGATAATTCAACTAGTAAATATATTTTAAAATTTTATATAAAATACAAAATAAAAAAGAATATGATTATAAAATAATTTGTGATAATCATATAATATAAAGATACTAGTATATTCACGTTTAATATATATTATAAATTCAAAATATATTTAATGTGTTTTACACTTTTATTGAACTTTTTTATCTATTTAAAAAGGTAGAATTAATTAATTTATAACTTAATAGATAGTGACAGTCAGCGATCACTTGCATCTATCGAGAGAATAATATTGATATAATATATCATGCACATAATTAAACAAAGAAGCACTATGGTGTAGTGGTCTCCTTGCATCTATCCAATTCGTGAATCCCGTGTTCGAAACCAGCACAACAACCTTCTGACATTTTCACAGATTTCCTTCCCGACTCGTGAACCGTACCGAGTTAAAGCCGATTTAACCGGATTTGTACCCGAGTTGATGATGTCAGGACCGGTTTAAGAACATAACCGATCATGTGAGCTGACCGGTATGACTATTGGTCCGGATCGCAGTTGGACCGGTCGGTCCGATTTGATTTTCTCAACACTGCTTCCCTTTTTCCTTTTATTTTTCAACTAAAGTAGCATTGTGTGTGCATGCGCGCACAAAGAAATGATGAAGTGTCTGTTTGATTTAAATTTCCCTTTTCCCTTTTATTTTTCAACTAAAGTAGCATTGTGTGTGCACGCGCGCACAAAGAAATGATGAAGTGTCTGTTTGATTTAAATTTTGAACATCCAGAATCAATTCTGCAAAATTAATTTTAAATCACTTTCGTCCAACGTGTTTCGTAAAGCGTGTACACTCTTTTTCAACCATTGATTTCTAGAATCAGTTATACTCAATTGTAAAATAAACGAAACCGAACTATCAATGAGAAAGCACTTCACTTGTTAAAGTAGAGGCCAAGCCTCCAAGCCTCCCAATGGGTTAGTGGCATATCCAGATCTCACAAGCTATCTCAAAGTCCCACTTCATTGTAATATGACTTAGTTTACTCACTATTCACATTTAAGAGCCACTTTATAATTTTTAAAATTGTGCTCTATCCAATCAATGACATGCTATAGCAAGTATATTTGCCCAATATACCATAAAAGGTATGGATGGTCTATGTACCTTAGATACATCCATACAAAAACATGTTTTTTCAATTTTAAAATTTTTTAAAAAGAAAAAACTATTAAAGTAAAATAATTTTTTAGATCGTAGTACTAGTGTTCAATCCTATGAAAACACTAAAAATTCGTTGATATGAAATTTTTTTATTAGGTTGCAGCGTGCAGAAGTTACAACTTCATTTTATGCTAAACTAAATTTTGGTTATTAAATATGTACCGTTTGGTTTCAGAAAACATTTTTTGATTTTTATTTTCTATTATTTAATTTTAATTACAAAATACATTTAATTTTAATTATAAAAATATCACAATATTTTCATTTTATTTCTATTTTTAAAATTTTGTACATAAAATAGTGAAAATAATTTTCTATACAAAACTTTAAAATAAAATAAAATAAAAAAGAAACTATATAACAAAAAATAAAAATAAAAAATACTCTAATTAGTAAGATTCCATATCTCCTTTTACACTTTTTTTAATTGATAAATTCTATCCCTTACTTGATAAAGCTTAAACTTGATTATTATTTTATCAAATCTATTTTTAACATACTTTTAAGTTTATTAATTTAATATCTTATTACACATGCATATATAGTCAAACTTAAAATTGATTTATTTAAACAAATTTGATCGAATATTTAATAATTTAAAATAACATTATTTACAAATACAACTCATTCATTTACACAATTGGACTACAATGTTTCTAGGTATAAACAACATTATTTTTTTTTTTTTTAAAAAAGACAACTATGCAAAAACGAAAAATGGTACAAAAAAAGTGTAAAAAATAAAAGGAGGGAAAGATTAGGTAGGGACAAGCATAGAGAGAATCTAGTGTAAGCCCACCTACCTACCCTCCTCCCTGGCACCGGAAAGAGAGAGAGACGAAGCAGATCCACACTCCACGTCATCACCCACCGACGACCACGTATTCGCTCTGTCATAAAACGACGTCCGATACGAATGCACAAAATCGTCAAACTCACCACCGCCACTAACGGCGACCCCACCACCCTTCTTCCCATCAAACGCCTGCAGCTCCGGCGGCGGCACCTCCCCTTCCAAGTACCTCACCACCTGCCTCATGGTGGGCCTCGCTTCCGGATTCTCATCGGAGCACAACAACCCCACCTGTATCACCAACATCGCCTCCACCTCATCGAAAATCCCACCCAACTTGGGGTCCACAACCTCCAACGCCGCCCCCACGCGCCACCGATCCCACACCCAATCCACCAAAATAAGCTCCTCCGGCAACGCTTTGGGCTCAATGGGCCTTCTCCCACACACGACCTCCAACAACAACGCGCCAAACGCAAACACATCAGAACTCGTCGTGGGTTTCCCCGTGCGCGTGAGCTCAGGCGCCAAATACCCCAACGTTCCCACAACCCTCGTCGTGCTTGGGTTCGAACCATGATCGTATAGCTTCGCCAAACCAAAGTCCCCGAGCCTACCATTCATTTCAGCATCCAAAAGAACGTTCCCTGCTTTAATGTCTCTGTGAATCACCGTTTGTTCCCATTCCTCGTGCAAATAAACAAGCCCTGAAGCCACCCCTTTTATGACCTTGAACCTTTGCTCCCAGCTCAATTTTCCTCTTGGTTCTTCATCGAACAGGTACTTGTCTAAGCTACCGTTGTGCATGAAATCGTAGACTAAGAGTAGATCGTTATGCTTTCGACACCAACCTAGTAACTGTACAAGGTTCCTGTGGCGGAGCCTGCCAATGGTGGCGATTTCTGAGATAAATTGTTGCCATCCTTGTTTTGATTCGTGGGAAATTCGCTTCACGGCGATTTCGGTGTTGGAATTTGGGAGTACCCCCTTTGTAAACTTTACCGAATCCACCGAAACCGAGAAGGTTCTTGTCTTTGAATCCTCTTGTGGCTTGTTTCAGTTCTTTGTAGGGAAATCTGTGGGGACCAATATCTAACTCCCAAGCTTCGATCACATCAGCGTTTTTTCCAATTAAGGTAAAGTGCTAACCCAATTGTGGCAAGTATTAGAATCGTAACGGTAAGAGAGAGTCCCAAGATTAAGGCTTTTTTAGTGTTGCTGTGTGCAGAGAGCGAAGGGAGATTTTCCAAAGACAGGGTTTTTGCCTCTCCATTTATCTTGAAGCTCCAACCTAAGATATAGTGCCAACTCGCAAGCAACCCAGTTGAAGCAGAGAACCCCACATACATAGAGTCTTCTAGAATTGGTGAGAGATCCACTTGGTATGATAAGATTGGGGAAGTGGGTTTTGTAGAAGTTAGGGAGAGTCTAACTTCCAATTGATTCCTAGGGGAATCATAGTCCACCCATGCTTGAATCACCTTGCCACTCTTCAAATTGAGGTCTTGCTTATTCTTTGACCCATCAGAGAAAACACCAGCTTCAACTGATTTGTTGGATGCCATGTTATTCAGGTTGATACCCACATGGTTGCCATTGATGTCATTGAATTCGAAGTCTTGGACAGTGTCGAATTCTACAGCGAAAAGGTGGTTTGAGAAGTTCCCCACATCGTTTGGGTTGAGGAGGCCCAGGTACTGGCTGGGATATGCACCTGGAAGCACCTTGGAGCGAGAAATTGTGAAGGCAAAGCCATGTCCACCAAGTTTTGGGTACTGGGGGATTATTGCAAAAGCAAAAGCAGTGGAAAAGGAGAAAACTTTGGCGTTGGTGGAAGAGTTCTTGAACTGGATTGGGGTTGAATAAAACGCATGCCCAATTACTCTTTGAGTGTCGTTTGTTAAGCGAAGTATGCCCCTGCGCTCAATCACTGCAACTCCGTTTAAGCTTATGTTGGTTGCAGCACCATGGAACCCATCAAAGAACAACTCATCATGCTGGGATTTTACAGGGTTTGAGGTCAGAAGAATCAGGAAACAGAGAAGAAGCATGAGTAATTTTGCCATGACAGAGTTGAACTTGAGGCAGAGGATGAGACAACTAGTGTAAGTAAATATGATAGAGTTGGCTGGTGGTTTGAGAATGTTCGAACAACTCACTTCTCATTGTCACATGTTATCATCTTGTGTTGTGTGTTTGGATGAAGGGCATTGAGCAATAGCCTGAGTGGGGTGTGCTGCTTTTCCAGTTTGTGGGTTGTAAACTGAAACGTGGTTGTTGCGAGTTTGTTTGATTCCTCACGTGGGTGTTTAGTGCTTCCGGATAGAGTCATAATATTCATTCAATAAAATTATATAATACCTCATATAATATATTTTTTTTTTTTATCTCTCTTCATCATATCTCATATAATATATTTTTTTTTTATCTCTCTTCATCATATCACTTATCACATCACCTATTACATCTTACACTTTTCTATTTTCTCTTTTTCTCTCTGTTGTATATTCACATGATGTATGAATCAGGTTTCTCTTCCGTTTTCTCTTTTTCTCTCTGTTGTATATTCACATGTTGTATGAATCAGGGTTCTTTTCCGGATAATGACTGAATTATGCTTCACAATTTTATGTCTTATCACCCCACTTTATTTTGTTTTAAAAATATGATACTCATGTCCTTTGAGAGATTGAGATACTATAGATAATAGCATTTAAAAACATTTGATTTTTTTACACTAGAGAGAAAAACAAAATGTACAACATAAAAGATATAATATATATATATATATATAAAAAGTTGTAACTTTTGTTTTATCGCTTTGAGAAATAGTGGATTTACATTCATTTAATTACTTTCATGCCGAAACTCAAATAAAATTCAAATCGGCCGCGACTTTTTTCCTCGTGTTGTCGCCTCTGCTAGGGTTTCTAGTAGGGTTTTGGCACGTAGTGCATCTCACCGTCTTTGCGTGTCTTTTTGTCGTTTCTTGCTGACATTTGATCCCACCTTGGTGACGCATGGAGGAACATGACAATACTAGAGATCAGAATCCTCCAATCATTCTGTATGACGAGGAGGATGTCTTGGAGGGCTTGAAATCATGTTCAAAAAGTTTGTTAGGGAGAATTGTGACTCAAAAACCGATTCATACAAACAACCTGCATAATGCTTTATCTGGCATATGGTGCCAACCCAAAGGATTTCGTATTGAAGAGGTAGCGCAGAAAACGTTCCAATTTTTCTTTGAGGAGGAGTCTGATGCAGAACGTATCCGTAAAGGAAGTCCATGGTTATTTCGCAATTCGTGGTTGATCCTAAGGGGTTGGGAAAGAGGTCAAAATATGGAGGAGGTTGACTTCTCTAATGTCTTGGTGCGGATGCAAATATGGGGACTCCCTTCTCATTGTCAAACGGTGAGAATGGGATTCAAAATTGGTGCATGTATGGGAAGGGTGCAGGAGGTGGAAATCTTTGAAACTAAGGAGAAAGGCATATACCTTCGTTGCCTGATTGAGATGGATGTCACAAAACCGCTGTTGGGAGGTATATCAGTGGGAAGTAAAGAGGATGGAGTCAGTTGGATTTCGTTTCAATACGAGCGGCTGCCTCAATTTTGTTATGCATGTGGTTTGGTGGGCCATGAGGAGGAATTGTGCAAAAGGAGACGTAAGAGTGAACTGGTAGGCGAAGGTAGTGAGGAGGAAGAATGGGGACCTTGGTTGAGAGCATCGCAGTTTGGATGAAAATTCTCATATGGTGCACAGAGCTCTAAAGATCGCAACTTTGATAGGAGAGAGAACAAGGCAAAAAATCTCCCCTCTCACTTGATGTAATTGAAAAGCTTTCATCGTTGTCAGTGACATTGGTGAAACAACATAAGCATACGGAGGAACAAGCAAACCAAGGAGACGGTTCAGGGAGCATTGGAAAAGTGGAGGAAACAAGAAAAAGTGATCAGCTGGAGACTCAAAAAACAAACACAGAGGACTCTGTTGACTGTGAACCTAAACAAGAAAAAAATTCAATGATTCCCAAGTCTGGATATGATAGTCCAGACTCCTGTCACAGGGTACAGAGCCCCTTCAATGCATTACTATTGCACCCGATCACGTGAAAGATATGTCTTCTAGAAGATGGAAAAGAATTCCCCTGGCGGACAGAGACCATCTCAATTCTCAAACAGTGCAACCAAGTAGAGAGGATTCTAAAAGGAAGACTGATGTTGCAATGATTGATGTGGATGTAGAAAACATAGCTCCTACAAAAAAGACTCATCTCTTTGAGAATTCAGCGGCGGGCCTGCAGAGTCAGGCTTGCCGAAAGCAATGAAACTCTTATCATGGAGCTGTCGTGGGCTTGGGAACCCACAGACAGTTCGAGCTCTAAAAAAGCTCATTTCCTCCAAGTGCCCCAAACTGGTTTTTGTGATGGAAACCAGGAAGAAGGACCATGAATTTATGAAGATGAGAGGGATTGGTGGTATGCAAAATATTTATGTTATTAGTTGCAAAGGAGATGGTAGGGAAAGGAGTGAGGGGATTGGAATTATATGGAGAAATGATATTCAGGTAACTAATTTGTCATCCTCGATCAATTATATTGATACTCTTGTATCTTGGGACAATGGAGAAACAAGTTGGAGAGCAACGGGTATTTATGGTTTTCCTGAGAGTGCAAACAAATACAAAACTTGTGAGCTCATATCGAGTTTGTCTCAACCTTTGCTGCATCCAAAATGGTTGTGCTTTGGAGACCTAAATTTGGTGTTGGACCCACAAGAAAAGAAGGGCGGTAATCCTCCACATGGCAATCTTCTTTCTCTATTTAGGAACACTCTTCAAGAATGTAATATGCAAGATTTAGGCTTTGAAGGGGAGTCTTTCACCTGGAGTAACCGCACCAATGGACATGCTTTAATTCAGGCAAGACTTGATCGTATGGTAGCCACCCATGATTGGACCTCTGTATTTCCACAAGCTAAAGTCTTCCATTTGGTCAGATTCCAATCTGATCATTCACCACTACTGCTTGAATTAATCCCCAAGAAGGCTCGGAAACGTAAACTTGAGAGGGTAATCAGATTCGAGGAAGTCTGGTATAATGAAGATGATCTCTTTGAGAGAGTTGCAGCCGCATGGAATGTTCAAACGAATAATCTTTCCTTAAGATTCAGTCATTGTATCCATTCTCTGGATAAATGGGGTGACAGTATCTATGGTGATGTTCCACAAAAAATCAAAGAATGTCAAGAGGAGTTGGCTATTTTGTCTAAGTACAAAAATGAGCTGAATATTGAAAATAAAATTCGGGAAGAAGAAAAGAAGCTGGACAGATTACTGGAAGCTGAAGAAGTGTTTTGGCATCAGAGAAGCAGAGTGAATTGGTAAACATGGTGATAAAAACACGAAATTCTTCCATCAAAAAGACACCCAACAAAAATAAAGGAACTGGGTTGATTCCATTTTAGATGATGATGGTCACAAATTTGAAAAAGAAAAAGAGATTGCAGCAGTTATGACCCAGTTTTTTATCAACCTATTTTCCACGAGTCAGCCTCAAAGAGCCCAGGAAGCTACCAACAGTGTGCAGGGGAGAGTTACTCCCTCAATGTTACAACTATTATCCGAACCATTCTCCGAAATTGAGGTGTTGGCCACTATAAAGCAAATGAAAGCTTGGTCTGCTCCCGGACCAGATGGCCTTCCTGCATATTTCTTTCAAAGATTTTGGAATGTGGTGGGACCGTGTTGCCTTGATAATATCCTCAACAATGAAATGGATCCTGGGCAGTTTAATAAGACCTATATTTGCATGATTCCCAAAGTCAAAAGACCAAAGCACACTAGGGATTTCAGACCAATCTCCCTCTATAATGTGATCTTGAAAATTGTCACCAAGACCATTGCTAATAGGATAAAGTTGGTTCTGCAGTATATCATTGGCCCATATCAAAGTGCATTTGTGCCCGGAAGACTAATATTAGACAATGCTCTCATTGCTTTTGATACCTTCGATTATATGCGCAAAAAGAGAACTGGAGTCAAGGGGTTTGTGGGTCTCAAGCTTGATATGGCCAAAGCATACGATAGAATTGAGTGGTCTTTTCTGGAATTGACTCTTCTCTCCATGGGTTTTCCTGTAAGATTGGTTGCATTAATTATGAGGTGCGTTTCTTCTGTAACTTTTGTTGTTCTCCTCAATGGATATCCATGTGAGGTCTTTAATCCTCAAACAGGGCTGCGCCAAGGGGATCCCCTATCCCTGTACTTGTTTATTTTGTGTGCTGAAGTGTTCTCTAGCCTATTACTGAAAGCCCAACAAAATTCTGCTATTCATGGAATTAGGATTGCGAGAAGAGCTCCGGAAATCACTCATTCATTCTTTGTCGATGATAGTATTCTTTTTTTCAGGAGTTCTGACCAGGAGGTGAATGTGATTCTTCGAATCCTTGATTTATATCAGGTGGCTTCTGGGCAACTCATTAACTTGGACAAATCGGAACTGTCATTTAGCCGAAATGTTCCCTTAGACAGACAAAACATGCTCTAGAGTTGGATTGGTGTTAAGGCTGTTGACAGTCATTCTAAGTATTTGGGACTACCTACTTTTGTAGGAAGATCAAAGTCTCAAATATTTGATTTTTTTCGAGATAGAGTGTGGAAGAAACTCAAGGGATGGAAAGAAAAATATCTCTCCTCAGCTGGTCGTGAAGTTCTCATCAAAGCAGTGGCACAATCAGTTCCTAGCTACATCATGAGCTGCTTTCTTCTTCCCTAATCACTATGTGATAACATTCAGAAGATGATAAACAACTTTTGGTGGGGTGGCTGCTCTGAAAATAGGAAAATCAACTGGATGTCGTGGGAACGTTTATGCAAAGCAAAATCTAAAGGGGGTATGGGATTCCGTAGATTTCATAGCTTTAATTTAGCTTTTTTGGATAAGCAAGGTTGGAGGCTGCTGATGAACAGAGAAGCTCTTGTTACACAATGTATTAAGGCAAAGTACTATCCCATAACTGAATTTCTTCATGCAAAAGTTGGCCACTGTCCAAGCTATACATGGAGGAGTATCCATAGTGCACAGTGGGTCCTTAAAAAAGATGCCTATTGGGCTGTTGGTGATGGAAAATCAATAAATATGTGGATAGATGGTTGGCTTCCTTGGCAACCTGGCCACCATATATGGTCTCATGATTCTGGTCAGTTAAATAGCAATACAATGGACTGTCTTATAGACCCTGAGTCTAGAAAGTGGAAAGCTGAACTTGTTCATTCTAATTTCCCAGATTTTGAAGCTGAGCAGATTCTCTCAATTCCTCTGCCTCTCCATCATAGGGAGGATACGATTTGCTGGAGTAGAACAAAAAATGGCATTTACACTGTTCACTCGGGATATCACCGGATTTGTGAGCACTATGACAATGATTCTTCTTCAACTAGTGGTGTCACTGTTAAGGAGATGCAGCAGTGGAAGTCTTTATGGAGTGTGAAAATTGCCCCTAGATTAATTAATCTCATGTGGAGAATTAAAAAAAAAAATGTCCTGCCAGTGAGATCCCAGTTGGTAAACCGATGAATGAAGATAGATCCTTGTTGTCCCCGTTGCAATAAGCATGAAGAAAATGTGGATCATGTATTTACTAGTTGTGTGTGGGTGCAGGAGATATGGCTTAACTCGACTATCCCATGTGACATGATCATGGATAGGAAATATCATATTTTAGAATGGAGTGATAAAATTCTGCAGCAGAATAATGAGGATGTGATAGGAATTTTTGCATCTCTGTTAGACCAAATTTGGCGCAGTAGAAATCTCCTAATTTTTGAGAAGAAAACCACCCCATTGTCAACTGTCCTCACTCAAGCCTATAAGCAAGCAGCTCAGTATGCAGAGGTTGTTCGCATAAACTACCAAAATTCCACCGTTCTAAAAAATCCTACTCCTCCTAAGTGTTGGCAGGCTCCTCCAGCAGGTATATTTAAACTCAATACCGATGTTGCTTTGATAGATGATCAATTATGGGGTGCTTCAGCAGTAATCTGAGACCATGAAGGTGTTGTGCTAGGAGCGGCAGTTTGGCAGATCAAGGGAGGAGTTGATCCCTCAGTAGCGGAAGCAATGGGTCTGAGACAAGGAATTGAATTTGCTAAAGAAATGTGCTTTCTAGATTTAATTGGAGAATCTGATTGCCAAGCTCTCATAACAGCAATTTCTCGGAAACAAAAAGGCTTTTCCACGTTAGAATTACTAGCTAGTTATTGTGTTTCTTTTCAGCAGGAATTCCACTCTTTATTTTTTAGTCATGTAATAAGAAGTTGCAACCAAGCAGCTCATTATTTAGCCAAGTATGCTTGTAACATCCCACATCATATTTGGTTAGAAGAAACTCCAACTTGTATTGAGGTTTATGTGGCTCTGGACATTCAGCAAAGTTCACAATTTTAATGGAATTCTTGGCATTTACGTCAAAAAAAAAATTACTTTCATGCCAAAAAATTATAAAAATAAAGTAATACAAAAGATATGAAAAAAAAATTATAAGTCTTGTTTTATCACTTTGAAACATGGTGGATTTATATCTATTTCAGTAGGGAAATGATATTTTTACACCCATTTTTGAGTGTGAGATGTGTGAAGAATAAAGATATAGAAATAAAAAAGGAAATGAAGAGAGAACATGAAAAAAATGATAACTGATATTATATTATATTAGATTGACCTATTGCTTGAATACTAGGTTGATCAATTACTCGATTGATAATAAAGAAAATTATTCGAACACCTATCCAAGGAAAGATTCATCAGAGTTATGCACGTTGAATCTTCCTTTTAACACTTTATTTTTGTGTAAATCACAGAATAATCGCTTTAAACGAAGTCTTAACCAAATCAACACACGGGAGACAAATGAATAATATCAAAGGAAATAATTGTCACTAAAAGATCCCCAATTTGAGGTGATTGATACATTATCAAGTTAGGACAATCACATTCAAAGCCATTAAATGAGATATCAATTCCCACACACCTATATATGGATTTTGGAATACTAGAAGAATATAACATATTCTTACTTAAAAAAGAAGTTGAAACTATTTCATTTTGAAGAGTGAAGACTCTCCATCAGGTGGATTACAACTAGTTTTAGACTTTGTATTTTATAAAGAAAGATGTGATGAAAAAGAAAAAAAAATGAATATTTAAAGAAAAAATGAGATGTGAAAAATGAAGTGTGAAAGCATTCAAATTAATTAGAGATACATCTACCTAAAGATTATGAAAAAGATGGAAAGTGATGAAAACAAATATAAGTAATGTGATAAAAAAAGAAAAAATTATAAGTTTGGATGTTGGTTTGGATACATCTACCTAAAGATACTCTTCGGGATGTTGGTTTGGATGATCATCTTATTCATATTATTATGGCTTGTATCTCCACTCCTACAATGCAAGTAATTTTTAATGGCGAGAAAACCAGAGAGTTCAGGCCTGGTAGAGGGATTCATCAAGGAGATCCTTTATCCCCCTATATCTTTGTGTTGTCTATTGAGCGCTTTGGCCATCTTATTAAAAGTAGGGTGAATGAGGGTGTTTGGAAGCCGTTCAGAGTTGGTCGTTCTGACTTATCTATTTCACATTTATTTTTTCGGATGATCTTGTGGTATTTGGTGAGGCTTCTATTTCTCAAGCTGAAGTTATCAAAGATTGCTTTCATTTATTTTGTGGTGCTTCAGGTCAAAGAGTTAGTACATCCAAGACTAGAATCATGGTGTCAAGGAATGTTGATGCAGTAGTGGCTAATAGTATTAGCAGTGTTATGGGCTTTCCTTTGTCAACTGACCTGGGCCGCTACCTTGGAGTCCCTCTCCTTCACTCCAGGGTGACCTCCCATACTTATGATTTCTTGGTGGACCATGCTAGATCAAAGCTTGCTGCTTGGAAGGCGGACTCCCTCTCTTTTGCGGGGAGAGTTACATTAGCAAAGGCAGTCTTGGAGGCGCTTCCATCATATACGATGCAGACTGTATTGCTTCCTAAATCAGTTTGCGCGCAGCTGGAGAGATTATGCCAGAATTTCGTGTGGGGATCCTATCATGGTAAAAGGAAGTTACACTCCATTGGATGGTCACACTTCTGTCTCCCAAAGCATCTGGAGGGTCTTGGTTTTAAAGATCTACACTCCTTTAATGGAGCGTTAATCATGAAACTTGGATGGGCGTTGATTAATAACCCAAATGCTCTCTGGGTGAGGCTTCTTCACACTAAATATAAAACAGGTAGTGACATTATCCCTGTATTGAAGAGATTCCCAAATGAATCTATGATTTGGAAGGGTATATGTAATTCTTGGGAATTTATTTTAAGAGGAACTTGTTGGAGAATTGGAAATGGTGTGTCAACTCATTTTTGGACAGATTGTTGGTTGAAGTCAGGCTTGGTCCTTAGGGATGTGGCTGCTGTGGATATTCCGGAAGAGAGGCTATTTGATTCCGTGAAGGATGTTTCCATGAATGATGGTTCCTGGGCTTCACATAGATTCACTAGTTGGCTTCCTAGACATGTTGTCGCAGAAGTTACAACCCATTTGCGAGGTGTTCCCGAATTAGGAGAGGATAAACCAATTTGGAAGCTCTCTCATGATGGCTCATTCTCCACTAGAACTACATATGAACTCATTCGTGACTTTCCTGCGTCTCCCATGCAAAGCATTTGGCGTTCAATTTGGAGTTGGAAGGGCCCAATTCGTGCTCAGAATTTTCTCTGGATGCTCGCGAAAGGAGGCTTAAAAACTAATTGCTACAGGTGGGAAAGGGAGCTTGCGTCCTCTAACACTTGTGCTATTTGTCATGCAGAGGTGGAAACGAATAGACATCTTTTCATGGAGTGTTCGGAGGTTTGTGGTTTCTGGCAGTCCCTGGTTGATAAGTCGCAACAGACTATGCGTAGAGACTTGGCATTCCCCAATTGGCTGCGCGAAAATTTGAAAGTAGAGGATGTTAATGTCTTTGGTGTCTGCGACACCCTTAGTTATACCGCTAAGAGTATCACATTACGAACGTAACCGATGACTCTCATTTTTAAGTGTATGCTTAGAAAATACGGGAATATTTTTTTTTTCTTTTTTTTTTTGAAAGAGTTTTTAATAAGAAACTTAGTCATCAACAACTAATCGCATTCTAATTCCATTTTAAGTATTCATGAAAACGTCCTTTTCTTAAGTCTGAAATTCATTTTCTAAAAATATCTAGACGATTCAATCATTCCACATACATACACAACATATACGCAGATATAAAGGGGATCATGGGAAGAAAACCTCATAACATATATACAGAACCATAGTGTCAAAGTAATCCCGGAGTAAACAATACCACCATACAAAACAAGAGTTCTAGTAGTAGACTATAATAAATAAGACCTCAGCCTAAACAAAACAAAACAAAAGGCCACTAAATCAGAGCTGCTACTAACTAGACTCGTGACTACCCCCAGTTACGCTATCCTACTCGTCATTATCCGTCTCAGCAGGAATCCATCCACAACTCCTCCCTCCAGTACCCCCGAGGTTGATCATCCCAAAGTCTTCTGAGGGGTCGTCACTGGAAGAATCCTCTTCCGGCTCCTCATCCTCAGAGTCATCCTTCAGGTCTTCCTCTGGGTCCTCCTCCTCAGATGTAGTGTCATCAATGACGACCAGATCAGGCTCACTGGCGGAAGGACGACCGAATGCACTGAAACGCATGGTCGGTGGGGATGACGACTCTGGTCCAGGAGTATAGCGAGGGGAATCCGGCTCTCCCATAGTGGCCATCCGAGAGGACTGGGAAGAAGTAGATGGAACAGGACGATGACGACGGTTTAGGAAAGTGGTGTGACGACGAAGTCCTGGTGGTGTCTCGAACTCCAGAATCACAGGCACAGTGATGACGACCTCTGGCACAAGGGGAAGGCTAGGGTGAGAGATCGTGACGTGTACTTCCCCTGTGAATATACAGCGCCTAGGGATGTCGGTAATTCGCCACTGGCCTCGTGGCTCCCACCTCAACGTGATCCTCATAGTGGACATCCTGAATCTCTCCAATACCAACTGTCGACGTGGCGAAGAAGTACGACGACAGGGAATAACAGAAGCAGAAAAGGAAGGGTGAGAACATCACATGAACTCATATCAAGTAGAATATAGTAACTAGAGCATCAATAAAATATTCACAAGCATCCACATAATCTCAATCACAAATATGCAGCTGATGCTACCATGCTATATGTATCTAATGCATGAGGGCTCGGGGAAAACAGCACCAAAAGCAGAGCACATAGCAACTGCTCGACCATATATGTACAATATATCAGGAGTATAGTCTGTACTAGCAAATAGTACGAAGAGCATTGCTCAATCTCTGGCCAAGACGATTTTCCGACTTCCAGACAAACTCGCTGATTATGAAAACTTGAGAGCGACAGGATAGTCAAGCCTGTACCCCGTTTGCACGACAGTAGGGGGCGAGCCTACGCCACTTATGCCATTCCGGGACCTGACTCATCCTCAGGGCTGGTCTCCTTTACTGGACCGCTGGTGTTCTTTGCAAAACCCAGTGCACCCGTCCCATCCAGTTTCACACTGTACTAGAGTGGTATTGCCATATAGGTCGTAAGGCTTTTGAACCTTAATCATTATTGATGCACATGATGTATGTCACACCGCAAACACTTACAATATTACGTCCTTCAGACAAACCCATTGAATCTTTTTACGTCACCACTTTATTGTGGTGCAACCTTGTAGATTCAAGGTCTTTCTTTTGAGGAAAACCAAATCACACTCTCTTGCCAAGCTTCTCAAGTTTTATGTAGAGAGAAAGTGTTGGTTATAGTCTTTTAAGGTAGTTTGTGCTAGCTTTATTGATAATCATATTCATTTAAGTCCTACAATTTACTAAGGCTTATGGATATGTCTTATGAAAGGCATTACTAATTCTAATTTCACTTGTATGACTAATTAAGATTAGGCTTGACCTTTAATCATAACTAGTCTTCATTAATCGAATGTCAATTAATCTTTCCTTCTTTAATTAAGTCTTAATCCTTACTTAAGATCCTAATTAATTTCTAATTATCCCTTAATCTCTTCCTTAATCTTGGATTAAGGTTTTTAATTATGCTTGCTTAAGGTTAAATTATAATTAATTAGTTTTTAACCGTCGTTAGAGATTAATTACTTAATTAACACTTATATTAATATTAATTATCTTTAGACTTAATTAATTATTAATTAACTTAAGTAATTTAGGCTAATCAACTTAGGTGATTAAATTAGTTAAGTCTACTAATTAATCCTAAGTTTAATTTTCACAACTTAGATTAGTGTTGAAGTTCAACCCTAATCTAAACCTAAGCCCATGAATTATTTTTAGTTGTCTTTTAAATTGAGTTTTGACTTTCTTTTTGAAGGCTTTGGGACTAAACAAAAGCCTAAAGGTTATTGGACCCATGAGAGCCCATTTTTATTCATAATAAATAAAAATATGACTTTTAAATAGATTTTTATTTTAGTTAAAATAAAAATCCGAATTTAATTACTTAATTTAAAAACTTATCTTATTTACAATTTAGTCCTTTTTGTTACAAATTTATTCTTTAGTCCTTTTGGGCCAATTTAGCCCAAAAACATGTTTTAAACATCCTTTTGATCTTTTTAGGATCAAAAGGACATTCTTGATGAGTTTCATCAAGAACACTCATGAACATCAAGAACAACCTTGAATGTTCATCCAAAACTTCAAATTTTTTTCACAACATCCAATCTTCACCAAAACTTCACACATTCATCAATAAACAATCTAAATGCCAAATATCATACTAATCCACTCAAAATCATCTACACACACATTAAAGTTCATAACTCCATTTTCAAGCTCAAAACATCATTATTTTCAAGATAAATCACCAAATCAATTTTTCCACTTAAGATCAACCACATGCATGTACATATATCCATCATATAATCACATCCAAACCATCAAAATAATTTTTTGCACACATGCAGCCACCTCTTCCTCTCTTGGCCGAGAGCTTAAAGGGAAAAAGGAGGGATTTTTCAACAAAAATCCTTCCTTGGCTTGCATGCAACACAATCCAACCATCAACAACAATCCAAACAAGATCAAAGACATGCAAACAACAACAATAACCCAGCTCATCAAGACCGAAAATATTTTCTCAAAAACAAGCTCAAAGGTTTGATTTTTCAAGAGAAAAACAAGAGAAAAAGCAAGGATTCAAGGGCAAATCCTTGACTCTAGTTACATGGCCTACTAGAGTTCAAGTTCTCCCCCCCTTTACCTTAGATCTTCAAGGGAATGAGTGCAGATTTTTCCTCCTCCAACAGCCCCTTCAAGCTCCTCCTTCAAGCCTCCAACAAGTGGATTTTTGGTAGAAAGTATGTATTTTTTTTTCTTTAGCTTAAATCCAAGAATGAGACTTAAGCTTGGTTGGTGATTTGGGTGGAGATGAAGAAATTTTGGGGAGAAGAAGGGTGGTGGTGCGCGGCCAGCAAGGGAGAAATAAGAAGAAGAAGAGAGAAAATGGGTAGGTGGAGAAGATGGCTAAGTGAAAAATGGCCATAAAGTGAAGCTTCTCCTTTATATAGACTTAATGGTGTGAAGGAAGACATGGACAAGTGGCACACATGCACCATGCTGTGCAGCGCAATTTTCAGAGGAGAAAATAAGGTTTGTGCAATTTTTTTCTGGCCCGGATCAAGAGTATTCGGGCCCGGGTCGGGGTACCGGAGGGCAAAAAGGTCAATTTTTGCAGAAAAATCCCAAAAATTCCCAGAAAATTCCTAAAAATAGGAAATTTAATACTAAATCCAAAAATATAAATTTTGGTGATAAAAAATAATTTTAACAATTCAATAAAACACGAAATGCGGTAAAACGGTAAGAAGCGGGCGTTACAGTAAGTAGAGAGAGAAAATTAAGGTTTTATTTACAGAGATTGTATAGAATTATAATTATAATTTTAAATCATCTTTTAAGGTTCAAAATATATCTTCCATATTTTTCTACAAAATTTTTTTTTCATATGCTGGCTATGGTTATACTGTTAATTGGGCATTTTGATCTTTTTGCCCAGAAGTGCTAGAAAAATTCTAAATAATTTCCTAAAACTCATCACTAATTATATTAAGAGTATTTTGAATAAAGGTATAGATACCTTAGAGTTTTAGCTATTTTTAATAATTAAATCTATATTTTCCTTAACTGTATAATTACTAAAGGTGTCTTAGGTTATTTTCTCAAACACCTCTCTAGAGAAATTTACTCATAATTGTGGTTGGGTATTATAAATTTGGTTGTCTATTAAAAGCTACTAAATACTTTATAATTAAATGATTATTACTATTTTAAAATTTTTTTATTCTATTTATACACCAGTAAGAAAAATTGCGGGTGTTACAGTGTCCCGTGGAACTTATTTTTTGGGATAGCTTGTTGGGCTATTTGGAGATTAAGGAATGCTGTTGTGTTCAATAATAAGTGTTGGGATCATACAGGTCTATTATATTTCTGTTTATCTCAAGCTAGAGAGTTTGCTCAGGTGGCTTCTACGGGGTGCTCTGTTCGGGATAATCAAACTTGGGTTGATAGGTGGATTCGGTGGTCCCCTCCTGAAGTTGGTTGGTGTAAATGGAACCTCGATGGCTCGGTCATTCAACACAAAGTCGTGGTTGCTAGCGGCGCAGTGCTTCGAGACACTAATGGTAATTGGATGTGTGGGGTATCTAGGAATGTGGGGTATTCATCTATTACTGTTGCAGAACTCTGGGCTTTGTTGGATGCAGCTACAATTTCTTCTTCTAGAAGGGATTATGCAGTCTCGTTCGAAAGTGACTCATTGACAACGATTAATTTCGTGAAGCTGGGAGTTCCTTCCAATCATCCCTGTTATTCGTTAGTTACCTCAATCCGTTCCTTGCTGAATAAATTTAGATCTTTCTCTGTTAGTCATGTTTACAGGGAGGGAAATTCTGTTGATGATGCCTTAGCCAGGCTAGGACATTCCCTTCCTTTAGGTTGGCATGTGTTTGATGTTCCTCCCCCTAATATTAGGACTTTGCTTTTAGGTGATTCTAGTGGCGTCTCCTTTGTAAGGCGTCTTGCTGTTTAGGGGCCTAGCCCCTCCATTTTACCAAAAAAAAAAAAAGAAAAAATGTTTTACAAAAAAATATGATATATAAAAGTCATTATTGAATCAATTTAAATTTATTGGATATTCATTATCAATGTAAAAGTCTAAGCTGTATCACGATAGAACTAACTCTTTTATCAGTTTTTTTATGTATATGACTTGAATCTAAAATTTTACTTAAGAAAAATCAAATCTATACCATTTGAACTAACCACTTGTATTATATTATTTATTAAATTTAATAAAACAAGACATATTATATTTATTAAGAGTGTGTTTGGTAAGCCATTTCAGCTAGCTGAAAGTTGAAATTACTACCTGAAATCATTTCAACACTGTTTGGTAAGGTAGCTTTTTTGGGTAGCTACTAGCTTTTTTTAAAAAGCTACTTGAGGTAGGTTTTTTAAAAAAACTCATATTTTCTGCTACTAGCTGAAAATTAATTACAAGTTTATCCCTCAATCACTCCCACTTATTATTATTTAATAATTAATGATGTCCTTATATGTCATTTTTACCATTTTCTGCTAGTTTTACCAAACACATTCAATAACTTTTCAGCTTTCAGCTAACTTTTCAGCTAGTTTTACTAATCACACTCTAAATATTGTGATGTACAGCTATTTAATTAAATTGTGTCAGCTCAACCACCAAATTTTTATACCAAGACAGGGGTACTCTCGGGTAGGACGTCTCACATTAATTTTTTTCTTGTATCTTCATTTCCTTTTCAAAAAATTCTTTGTTAATTTATTTAAGTTTGGCTGTCTGATCTACTTCTACCGCTGGCCTTCCCTTAAAATTTATTGTCCGGTTGAATGTGGATAGCACGTGATGTCAAGTGGGCCTTTCTTTACAATCTACATCAACTAGGCTTTCAATTCTTTTTATCTTCTTTCTTTTTTATTTTAAAGTCAAGTAATGCTATGCGGACATGTAGTGGAAACTTGATTGACCTAGTGAGTATTTTATTTAGTGTTTATAAACTTAATTTTAGATAATTTTAGAGTGTGTTTGGTAAAACTAGCTGTAAAGCTAGCTGAAAGTTTAAAGCTGGCTAAAAGCTGAAAAACTATTGAATGTGTTTGGTAAAATTAACTGAAAATGGTAAAATGACATATAAGGACATTATTAATTATTAAATAATAATTAGTGGGAGTGGTTGAGGGATAAACTTGTAATTAAATTTCAGCTAGTAGCTGAAAATATGAGTTTTTTTAAAAAAGCTACCTCAAGTAGCTTTTTAAGAAAAGCTAGTAGCTACCCAAAAAAGCTACCTTACCAAATAGTGCTGAAATGGTTTCAGCTAGTAATTTCAACTTTCAGCTAGCTGAAATGATTTACCAAACACACTCTTAGTTTTATAAAATTGATTTTAATTAAAAAATTGAAAACAAAGTAATCTATGCTTGATTTTTTTTTATCTTAAAAGCAAATCTACAGTAAAAATTAGTCATTAATTCTTAACTTAACATAAAAATTATTTTCATTTTAATTTTCTATTCAAACATGTTTTATGAAAACAAACTTGATATTTACCTTTTACCAAAAAAAGCTTGATCTTTACATGTTAAAGTAAAAAAAAAAATTTGAACAATCATATTTCTTTTTTTTAAATAAAAAGTAAAAGTTTAGGGAGTTCAAATGCTCCTCTAACCACCAAAAAATTGTGGCTCAGCTGACAATGCAAATTAAAATTGTGGGATTCACAGGTTCGATCCCAATTAAACACATTCTTAGAGAGGAGTGAAGAGTCTTAACTTTGAATGAGTCTGAAACAGATTGCTCCTGTTAACCGGTGATTAACAAAAAAAAAATTGCTCCTCTTACCTCTAAACACACTACTATCCCTAATTAATTTGTTTGATAAAATGATTTTCATTATTATGCCATAATTAAGTGTTTCAAATATAATTAAACTATTGTGAGTCAGCATCTACTCACTACTCAGCATAGAAAGTTGTCATTTTGGAATGCATAAGTTTTGAGTGGGACAATTAATCAATGTCTGAATATGTTGGTAAAATAACATTAATGGTGTAGGTTTGACTCTTGGAATGTACAGAAATTTCGATTCGCTTGTCAAATAAGGATAACCGACTTTTAGGCGATAAACATTTGAGTTGGGGCAAAAATAGGTCAACATTATAATTTAAACCAACAAGTTAGACTCCCATTTAAAATGTTGCTCCATTTTTTATTTATAAGCTATATTTCACCGGATAACACATATTAATAAAAATAATTAAATTTAGTTAATTTTATTGAGATTTTAAAAAATTATTTAATTTTCTAGTTTTATTGATAGTTGGAAAGATATTAAAATTAATAAGGGTAAATAAGAAAAATGATAATAAATAATGATTTCTTGAAATTATAAAGTGACTTATAAAAAGGAACACAAAAAACTTCTAAAAAGTGACTTATAAATAAGAACGGAGGAAGTATATGATTATTTTATTGAAAGTCAATTTAATTATATAATTTGTATCTCTTTCTTGATGGTCAAATTTAGAGCCGGTAAAATGGGCTGGCCCGACCGGGTCAGCCCGCAAAACCCGTAAAAACATAGGGCTTGGACACCTAATTAGAAGCCCAAATAACTTCAGGGCTTTTTAGCCCAGCCCAATAAAGCCCACTACCCGCAAAAAAATGTTGGGTAGCCCGCAAAACCCACAAAAAATACCGGGCTACCCGTAAAAAAAACCCGCTAAAGGGTATGGCTCGGGCACCTATTTTAAAAACCTGAATAACTTTCGGGCTTTTTAGCCCAGTCCGATAAAGTCCTCTACCCATATTAAACCGAGCCGGGTAGCCCAAATTAACAGCTCTAGTGAAATTACATCTCTTTCAATAAGAATACAAATAAATTATGTGCTAAATAGAATGTCACGTTTCTCACATCATCATCATCAATTCAAGTGATAACCTATGTGCATGTGGGGCGTTGTTTCTTGATTTATATAAAACAAATTCAAATGTATCATATTGAATTGGGCTGATTTGGTTGGGATTTTTAAATTTTTAATCAAGCATTCTAAATCTAATCTAATTTAATTCAACTAAATCTTGATTTATCTAATTTGAATTATCAAAATAAAATAACATAATTGGTGTTCTCCAAGTTCTTCAGGTGATCTCCAACGCTGTAGTAAGGTGTTCAAATATGAAAATGAAACAAATGAAGGTATTCGCAAGGTACTCAACCCAAAAGTCAGGGGTAGTAATATGTGTATATATATTAGTGGTAAGGAAAAATTACATACCTTCACTATATCAAGGGTATTTATAGACTCCTTAATCCGGATGGGCACGGATGCTCATGCTAGTTAGTTAGCTAATTATCATTAGTGAGTTGTCACTTGCCTTGTGTGGAATGGGGATGTTTGCTTTAGGGATGACAATGAATACCCTCTGAGTAGGGTACTATAGTGTCCATCTTCATACCCGCATTTTAAAAAAAAGTTCGTACCCGCTCCCGTACCCGCGTGGGTAGCAACTTTAATGTTCATCCCTGTACCCACTAGGCACCTATATGCCCATACCCGTGTCCGTTACCCACAATTTAGTTAATTGAAAAATTAATAACTCATTTAAAAATTATAACTCAATTGAAAAATTAATTCAAAATCTTTCAAACATAATTATTAAATAAGAAACCTATAAATACGTGAAGATCATTCAAAGCAAATATATAAGAGAGACAAGAACAAGAACAAGAGCAATATTACTATGCGCTTTTGCTATATTAAAACTCCGATAAAATGTCTTGTATAATCTGAACTTTCATATCGTGTATCCTTATACAATTATCATTGTACTCTTAGTAGAACAAGAAGCTCTCTAAAAGTTCTTGTTCACAATCTTTTTCTAAGATTAGAAGTTTGTAAAGCTTGAAGAGGCAAAGCTAAAAACATTACTTGGAAAGCTGTAGTGAACCTGAAGAGGTTTGTTCCACAAGAATACTTGTATCCCTTTGCAAAGGTAGTAATGAAATCTAGTATAGAGTTCTTAATGGGACTGGACGTAGTTCACAAGTGGTAGTCAGTGAACTAGGATAAGTCCTTGTGTTAAGTTCTCTAACCTTATCTCTTTGAATTTGATTTGGTTTTTTTAACTAAAGAGGTTAATTAGTGCTTTAAAAAAATTTGTTAAACCTCTTTTATGAAAATCTCTTATCTGAAAATTCAAATGAGAACCTTGATTCAGACGATCTCTTCAGAAAGTATGCAATCAGTTTTATGAAAATTTCTAAGGATTCCATCCTAAACACAAAATTTCAAAAACATAATTCAACCCCCTTTCTTGTGTTTTCCAACAACTATTAACTTAAGTTTTTGATTCCTTTCTATTATTTGACTTAGACTCTCTGTGTAACTTTAAATGTTAAGAACTTATAAATGGTGTATTATTTTTAATTTTTAGTATTGTGAAGTTATGGTATTATGTTTTCTTTGCTGAATATTATTTAATATATTACATAAAATTATTAAAAATATATTATTGAATTAATATTAAATCGACCATGATTTAACCATTGAACCTTGAGTAGCCTTGACCAGTTTAATAACTGGTCCGATTTTCAAAATATTGCTTGAGATGAATATGGTGTTCTTAGGGTACAACGTCAAAATTAATAGTTTTTCTACATAATGAGCATGACTTAAAGAGAATCTATTTTCAATTTTTTGTATTTTAATGCCCAAAATTGCATAAGCTTTTCCTAAGTCTTTCATTTCAAATTTATAACTTAAAAATTTCTTAATTTCATTTACAACTTCCAAAAATTAAAATATCATTCACATACAGACATATAATAACACAATCATAATCCATAAATTTCGTATATATGCATGAGTTTGAAGTGTTTACCACAAAACCATTTGTTCACTTGTGTGTTATTGAACTTTTCTCACCAATGTTTAGGTGCTTTCTTTAACCCATATAGAGATTTCTTAAGTTTGTATACCTTATGTTCTTGTCTAGCACAATGAAGCCTTCTAGTTGCTTCATATAGATTTCTTCCTATACATCTCCATTCTGAAATGCATGTTCACATCCATTTGGTGTTTGACCAGAATGTGAATTGCTGCCAAGGCTATTAATGCACGCACAGTAGCAATCTTAGTTACTGGTGAATAGGTAACGAAAAAGTATATACCCCTTCTTTGAGTGAACCATTTGATGACTAGTCTAGCATTGAATTTCTCAATTGATCCACCTAGACTCAACTTTCTTTTAAAGATCCATATGTTGTCTATATGTTTTCTACCTTTTGGTGGGTCTATTATTTCTCAAGTATGATTACTTATTGTTGGTGCGAGGGTTTGAAAATTTTCGATGTATTGAAGGAAAAGTTGATTGCTTTCGATTGTAATTTAAAAGTAAGTTTCCTGGCACCAAGATTTTTTATTAGTCTTATTGTTGAAATGAGAAAATAAAATTTTACTAAGTCTTGTTGAAGGATTTTCTTTCTCTCGATTATGCTTGACCAAGGCTTGTTCGATTTTTGTTACTCATGATATATAAGATTTTGGTAATTGAAAAGAGAAAAGATTGTCTAGGTTTCTAACACATCGAAAATCGAAACATGGACTAGGATATGATTGTTAGATTTTGATTGCAAAATGGACAAAGAAGGACAACTTTTTTAACCTTAAATATCGAAGACTTCATGCATTTATTATAGAAGAAATCAAAGGCCAATGTGATCCTAAAATGATAACTTGGAAGGTTTGAAGACTTGGTTAAGACTTCAATATTTCACTCGAAGGTTTAGCCTCATGATCAGGTAGTGTTTTAGAAGTTGAACCAGCTTAGAAAGTTGGGACAAGTGTCAATTTCTTATTGTGCCATAATAATTGTATCATCTGACATGTCTTTGTATTAATTTACCAGTCATTAGGATGAAAACTTAAAAATAGGTGATTGAATAATGTAATAAGGGTTGAATTCCATTTGCTAAAATTTTTTCAAAACCCAAACATCCATCTTGTAAGTAACTAACTGGTGAATATAGAAAATAAATATATGGTTCCACCACTTTTATTGATGCAATTTACTTTTTTTCACTTGTTCTTCTTTCTTTCTTTCTTTCAATTTTTCTTTATTTCTTTATTCTTTTCATTTTTTCACCCAGTTTCTTTATTTTTTTTTCATCTCTCTATTATTTCTTGTTGTTCTTTTTTATTCATCTATAATTTTCAAATCACCCTTTCTTTTAAAACAAGTTTTCAAAAATAACCAATCAAATTGTTTCCATTAAGACATTGTAAACTCCTTATAAAAGATCTCTTTCTGAGGACTCAATTCTAACTCAGATTGATCTTAGAATTAAAAGTGAAAATCTGGGTTTCAACCACTCAAAGAATTTTCACCACAAACACTTATTATGTAGTCTAGCTAGTTTACTTTTAATTGCCTTTTTTTTCCCAGAAACTAGAATCTATTGAGTTTATTGCTTTTTCATATGTTTTGGGATCCTTTTCTAACATATACACACATATAACTTCTTTTGTGCTAGAAAGGAAGTGATAAATTTGGGCCAAAGTTTGCGTTTATCCTTGTAAACCTACTTCTTCAAGTTTCACCGGTACCAATACATGTTTAAAAAATTAATTAAATAATTAGCGACAATAATGGTCGTCACTAGTTTAAATAAATAAAAAAATAATTAATTTAGTAGCGACGGCTTCGTGATAGGCTTAACGATAACCCTTTAATCATTTCACGTTGCGATGGACTTCAGCATAGTAACGACTTTAGTGTCGGGTTAGCAGACTTTATGTAGCAACAACTGCTTTTACTTGTCGCTACTGTATTAACCACAAACATATTAGCGACGTCCATTTGATAGTCGCTAATTTGCGAATTTTTTATAGTGTTTTTTCACGTCATTAGGGTGTCGTCTCTACTGCGCCATCACACGTTTGTTCACTCATAATCCCACCGTTGGAGAAGGTCAAGTCGTGATCAAAGCCGTGCAAGCTTTCCTTCTCCCCGCACCCCAGCTCGAAACATTTGTCTTCATAGGTGCCTTGTTTTTCATCCAATCTCCGTAAGCTTTGTTGCGCAACAACTGTCAAACATCCAACATAGGGTCACCCCTGTTCAACCACCCATCACCACACCATACCCGTCATATTCCTTTCTCCCCCACCACAAACTTCTATTGTGATCATTGCTAGAATCTGCATGCATTACCTCTGTCAATGGCAACCTGCTACGTTTATTAATCCCGCACATCCCATTAAGTGATTAATTAAGAAGGGGTATTTTAGAGAAAAAAATAGAATGAAATATGTAGAATTAAAAGAGGTATGTGTAAAAATCAATTTCATTAAGTATCTATTATTTCATCTTTCAATCAAATTTTTTTTTTTTAAATTTGATTCAATCCGATCCAATTTAAATTGGATTGGATTATATCAATTTTTGATTTTTTTTGAAGAAGTAATAAATATTATATAAAAGTGATAAAATTCTATAATAATATAGTAAACATTTTTATTGAAACTTACATTTATCAATATAAATACAAAATTAAATTAAAAGGAGAACATGAAACATGGAAATCAATTTAAAACTAGTTTAAGATTGATATATTTATAGGGATATTAAAATAATATTAGATAATGAAATCATAAAGAGTACTGTATTAATACAAGTAATTTTATATACTTATATAAGTATAAATATATGATTATTTTATCAATAAAATAATATATATAAAAGTTCGGTTTAAGTTGACTTTTAATATAGGATCCGAAATCAATTCAATTCATTAAAAAAATTAATTTTTTTAATTTTTAATTTTTTTTCCGGATATATGTTACTAGCATTTTGCTCGGATATAAACATCCCCAATATCTAATTTCTAGCTCAGCTGATGCCTTTGTAGTTTGCAGGCAGGCGCCTTGTGTGAACTGTCCCTCTCTATATGCGCTCTATCCCCTGTTCCTTTTTCTGTTTTTTTGGGTACAATCCGATACTCGTGTGTGTGTTTAATTCCTAATAGTTATATCCAATCCAACTGTGCCACGGTCAACATCCTAATTATTTGGTGAAATAGTGATTAATGCGATATTAAGCATACAATTATTTTCAAGATCATCATCCATTCTTTTAGAAGTGTTATATTATGATTTAAATACAGCAGGTCAAGAATAGCCCCACCCAGCAGCTAAAGATTTCCTTAATTAGCTATTATATCATTGTCGTGAAAGGTGTCTCTTAATCACTCCCCTTTTGTGTTTCAAAGAAAGAAACCTTTTTTTAACTAAAAGACATGTCTAAAATAATAATGTAAATTTTTTCAAAGAATAATCCTTTGTTTGGTTGAAGGATGTGAGGGGAAAGGAGGAATTTTAAAATTTAAATAACTTTTCATGTTTAATTGAATTTTTTTGGAGGGGAGGAGAGGGGTCAAAATCAGGCTACTTTTGCTCCCCTTCAATACTGAGGGATTTGGAAGGGAGGGAAGTTTAAATTAAATAATCAAAATGACTTAAATATACCTACATTTTTATTAATAATTAATAAGTGTTATAAAAGTAAAGAGGTATATAAGTAATTTTATTTTATTTTTCATTCACTCCCCTCTTCTTCCATTTTTGAACCAAATAAGATAAAATGACACCCCCTCTCCTCCCGTCCTTTGAACAAAACATAAAATATAAAAATAATAACTTTTTAAAAAATCCTAAAAAATTATATTATAGAATTACTTTTAAATTTTACTTTAAATAAACTAGCTGATTCATTCCAAACCGTAGGACTAGACTGAAACTAATATTATAATTTTGTGTGCGATCTCTGACCTTAAGCTGCCGTTTTTTACTCTAAGCAATTTGTATATGGCGTTGACAGAATAAGGACCTAAAGTAGGTAAGAATGCATATTGACATGGGCCAAACTCTTCATGAACTTGTTCAATTAAGGTCATAGGTATACGACTTGAACTCTAATTCTATTATTTTATTCCACTCTCAATGCCTTAAGGTCGTTGAAAAATTCATCTTATATATAATTTAGTGTAAGACAAAGTTTGTAAGTTGAAGATCTTTTTCCTTTACATATCCCATCACTATTTTATAATTATAATATGCAAGCAGCTCAAAAGCAAGGAAGTGCACTACTACAATATATAATGGACTTAACAATAACGTGTCTTGACTTAAATTTCTAAAGCAACGAATAAAACGAGTCTTTTTATTTGTGTAGTATTTTATTTGATCCATTTTTAATTAATGTGACTTCATCATTCCATTAAATTTAAAAAATTATTCAAAATCAATGAGAATATGGGATATAAATTTGCTCTAATATAATCACTAGTGCAAAATAAGACCACGATGACACCTAAACAACGACCGTTAAGATGTACCCGTCGTCATATGTGTCACAGTGGTATTTTTACAATGTTGAGCATATTTACAACGATGGTTTAGAGGTTTTCGTCGTTATAAACAATAAACAACTATGGTTATGTTTGCACCCGTTGTTAAAAAGTTCCTAGAATTATAAATAAAGACAGTGCAAGACACCCGTTGTTAATAAAGACGATACGATGACAGTTCATTCACACGACCGTCATTAAAAATGTAGGATACGACGACGGTTCAAAATCGGCCGTCGTTAAAAGTGTTTTTGACAGTGCTCATCCCCAGCCCGTCGTTAAAAGGGTATACGATGACGGTTCACATAAGAACCATCGTCGTTTCTGTTATATTAAACCCTCATGCAGCAGCGCTGTTCTCATTCTCGTCCAAGCTCACTCTCTCTCTCTCATCCTCTCTTTCATCCAATCCGGTGACCACCGCCCAAAAGCCCCCCACCTTGCGCGCCCCAACCGTCCTAGAGCCCCCACTTTGCGCCCTTCCACCGTCCAAGAGCACCATCGTGCACTACAACCACCATCTAAAAGCGCTCACCTTGCGCGCCCCTACTCCCAAAATCACCACCGTGCGCGCCTCCACCGTCCAAATCCCACCACTGTTTGCCATCCAACAGCTTCCCCCACCGCGTGTGCGCGCCCCAACCTTCGAAAGCACCACTGTTCACTGCCAATCTCCACAAGCACCACCGTGCAAAAGCTCCCCCCACTGTGTGCTTCCTGCCGCCAGGTAAATGGTTGTTTGATTTAGGTTTTTTATTTAGGGTATGGTTAAATGGGTGGTAGCTAATGTGTAATTTAGGTTATGGTTTTTGTGAATATTATGGTAGCTATTGTGTATATTGAAATTGGTAATGGTTCAGGGCCGGCCCAACCTTAAAGCGGGTAAAACCCTCGCTTTATGCCCCTAAAAAATACCCTTATTTTAGGTCCCAAAACATATTTTATTTACTATTAATATTTTTTTTAAGAAATAAGTTAATACTTATTTAGTAAGTCATACTAAATTATTAAGAGTAATTGACTTCTTTTTCTTAAAAGGCCCCATTTTATCACAATTTTCCCTATTCTCATAAATAATAATTATTAATAATTGATTCTATCCATTTTTAATATTGATTTATCTCATCACTTACTTTATTTTTTTTTGTGTCTTTCTTATTCTGATGGTGCTTTTTTGACAATACATATTTTCTCCTATACACACGGTCTCTCTTTTTTGTTGAGTGTAGATATTTATCCTTTAGTAAGTATATAAAAATAAGCATGTCAGTTAACTTGATTAGACTTTATTGTGTAAATGTGAGTAGGTTTATTTATTTAAATAGATAATTATATTTTAAAAAAACTAATTATATTTTTTCAGAAATTATTCTAATAAACATACATTAATATATTAGATTGAAGAATAAAAAAAGACCTCATTAAAATATTCACTTTAGGCCCCTATAAACATTGGGCCGACTCTGTAATTGTTAAATGGTTTTTGTGAAGGTTTTTTTAAGCTTATGATAGCTATTGTGTATATTTGAATTGGTTATGGTTAAATGGTTTTTGACAAATAATTTAGGTTGACAAAAATTATAATTTAGGTTGTTGAAATGCTTAGTTTGATTTAGTTGTAGATTAAGGAATTAAAATAAAATTGCATATGAATATATATAAGCCTTAATTAATTTAGAAATAATGAATTAATATGGAATTGCTTATTTTGGTTTAAGAGTAAATTTTAGAGTTAATATGGAATTGCTTATGTATATCTATGTTTAGAACTAATAAGCCTTAATTTAGAATTAGTAAGGAATTAATTCGGAAAGGTTTATCACATGTATAAGCCTTAAACTAAAACTTTAATATAGAAATAGATATAAGTTTTTGTATTTATTATATTTGTTTTGCCTTTATTAGTATAAATGTTCATTAATTATATATGTTTATTCTTTTAATTAGATCTTTTGCCTTTATTTGTTTAATTATATGTTTTGTATTTACTGTTATGGTTATTAATTATTCGATTGATGCAATGAGTGAACCTTAGTTTTCCGTTTGAGATTCAATATAGAGATTAAAGAACTCCCTCCAATTTGAAATATCCAAGTTGTGATATCTTTTATATAATAACAAAAGGAGGGAGTACTGATAATCAATTTATTGAATCTTTAATTGTCCGGTTGGATAGTTTGGGAAAATTAATCACTTTTTTATAGTTCATTAATACGTATATTTTAATCATCATTTGTTACATTTCACAACATTTCGGTTCATTGCATTTTGTGTTGTTCTTCGGGTGCATATTTGATGGTGGTTCACCACTTTCATTTTGTGCCACTTGAAGACCAATGCGAAATGCTGCCGAAATTTTGTGAAATCTAAGAAATGATAATTAAAATTTACACAATAATTAACTATGGAAAATTGAATCTTCCTGAATGGGATAGGGCCACACCTTTGAATAAAAAAGTGAGATATACATGCATAATGTTGACAAAATGAAGTGTCCATCACGGACGTACAGAAAGTAGATATTGATCGAAGTTGGATTAGTGCACGACGCATTACTGATGAGTATGAGAGAGGAGTGAAAGAATTTCTAAAATTTGTGCGACGTAATGTTGCTAGTAGTGCTGATGGAGGAAGGTTTAGGTGTCCATGCGTAAATTGTTTGAATGGAAGAAAACTGGATGCGAAATAAATCAGGGAGAATCTTCTGTGTGATGGTTTGTGGAAGAATTCTACAACATGGACATGGCATGGTGAATTGCTTGATGTCCATGCGACTACCCAACCGAAGAGTATTCTCATTCAACCATGGAGGACCGATTGGTGGACATGATCCATGATGTCGGTGTAGACAGATTTGCAGAAGCCTATATGTATGAAAATATGTCCAGTGATGCAGGGACTCTGTTGTTTCCTGGGTCTAGGGGTGTTCATGGTACAGGTTTGGACGGGTTTCACCTGTCTATAACCCAACCCCAATTTTTGACCGGGCCAATTCTATGGACCCGAACCCGTCCATAGACCCGAAGAGACCCGATGATGTGTGGGTCTAAGTAAGACCGGGTATGAGTAGGATAGGACCGGGTTGGCCCGATATTTAAGCTAAATATAATCATGAAATGATCATACAACAATGTTCAAAAGAAAATAGTTCATACAATTAATAAATATATTGCATACAATAAAATCTCTTAATGTATGCAATATTTTTTACTTTTTTAAAGTTTGAGACATTATTAAACCAAGAATAACATTATATCACTATATAATTTTATGTATATAATGTATTTTTAAAGGTAAATAGAGGAAACTTAGACTCAAAAACCCCATCTAATACACCTAGGAGAAGAGCTGGATCCATTCACACCATTTCAGGAGGATTCGCGGGAGGCGGACCTACCTCCTCTTCCAGAAAAAGACACCTTAGAACAATTTGTTCAGTAAACAAATTGGAGCGGAAGCAATCAGGTAAATCTCATCCTGTCATTTCTTTCTCTGACAGGGACTTTGCAGGTTTAAAGGACATGAATCAGGACGATCCAATGGTAGTCCGGATAAACATTGAAGGTTGCTCGGTCAAAAGAGTCTTGAAAGACCAAGGAAGCTCTGCTGACGTCCTGTTCTGGAAGACTTACGAGGATCTTTCCCTCCCAACAGATACTATTCATTCTTTTGATGGAAGCCTGGTAGGATTCGCGGGAGAACAGGTAGAGGTCAGAGGTTATGTAAACCTTAGAACAACCTTTGGGTCTGATGGGATTTACAAAACCGTAAACGTAAAATATCTACTTGTCAATGCTCTTACTTCTTATAATATTATTATTGGGAGACCCACCTTAAATGCTTTGGGAGCAATCGTTTCAACTCCCCATTTAACTATGAAATTTCCTGTTGATGACCAAAAGATAGGAGTTATGAGAGCCGAACAGGACGAGGCTCGGCGTTGCTATGTAAAAAGCTTGGAAACAAGGAGATCTTCCAACAAAGATTCTGGAGCTGAACTCAGGATACACTCTATCGAGCTAGACCCAAGAATAGACTTCTCGGATAGAAGACCTCAACCTTCTGAGGAGCTAAAGATTGTCCAAATCGGCGACAAACCAGATAAAACAACTCAGATTGGAACAAGCCTTTCACCCCAAGAGGAACACCAGGTAATACAAATCCTAAAAGAAAATTCTGACTTATTTGCCTGGACTTCTGCAGACATGCCAGGGGTCGACCCAGATTTTGTATGTCACAAGCTAATGATCGATCCAAAGATCAAACCCATCTCCCAAAGGAAACGAAGACTAGGCGAGGAGCGCAGAAATGCAACACTAACAGAATCAAAGAAACTGTCAGAAGCCGGTTTCATCAGGGAGATTGAATATACCACATGGCTTGCGAATGTTGTCATGGTCAAAAAATCCAATGGGAAGTGGAGGATGTGCACTGACTTCACCGACCTGAACAAAGCATGCCCTAAGGACGCCTATCCGCTCCCCAGCGTGGACCACCTAGTCGACGGAGCCTTTGGTTACAAATATCTTAGCATTATGGATGCTTATTCGGGTTACAATCAGATCAGAATGAGCCCGGTGGATGAAGACAAAACAGCTTTTATCATAGATATGGCCAACTACTGCTACAAAGTTATGCCCTTTGGATTAAAAAATGTCGGGGCAACATATCAAAGACTGATGGACAAGGTATTCGCGGAGCAGATTGGGCGCAATATAGAAGTCTACATCAACGACATGGTGGTCAAGACTCCAACGGACAGAAAGCATATTGATGATCTCCAAGAAATTTTTAACCAACTCAGGAAATACAATATGAAGCTCAACCCAGGGAAATGCTCTTTTGCTGTTCATTCCGGAAAATTCCTTGGTTTCATGTTAACTGACCGAGGAATCGAGGCGAACCCGGAGAAATGTCAAGCTATCCTAGCAATGAAAAGCCCATCCAACATGAAGGAGGTACAAAGGCTGGCTGGAAGAATTGTAGCCTTATCCAGATTTTTATCTAAATCTGGAGAACATTTGAGACCTCTTTTTCAATCTATTAGACAAGGGAGTAAATTCCAGTGGACAGAGGAGTGCGAGCAAGCTTTCAACCAAATCAAGACCTACCTTTCACAACCTCTCATTCTAAAGAAACCAGATCCGGAGAAAGAAATCTTAGTATACCTAGCAGTAAGCGAACAAGCCATCAGTGCTGTTTTGGTTCAGGAAAATCCTGATGGACAACAACCAATCTATTTTGTGAGTAGAGCTCTGCAGGGCCCTGAAATAAGATACCAAAAAATTGAAAAGGTAATTCTTGCAGTAATAACAGTCGCACGAAGACTTAGACCATATTTCCAAACTCATCAGGTACTTGTAAAACCTGATCAACCAATAAAGTAAATCTTACATAAGCCTGAGCTAGCAGGAAGGATGATCAAATGGTCGGTTGAGCTGTCAGAATTCGGGATAATCTACCAACCAAGAGGACCAATTAAGTCACAGATCCTAGCAGATTTCCTGGTAGAGCTCACCCCAGCTGATGAGCAAAAAGAGCAACTTTGGACACTTTATGTTGATGAAGCATCAAATATAAAAGGTAGTGGAGCCGGAGTCATCCTAGAAGGACCAAATAATTTGGTTCTCGAACAATCCCTTTGTTTTGAATTTAAAGCAAGCAATAATCAGGCAGAGTACGAAGCACTCATAGTAGGACTGCTCCTAGCTAAGGAAGTTGGAGCGAACTATATAACCGTCTTCAGTGACTCACAGTTGGTCACAGGCCAGGTCGGAGGAGAATATCAAACAAGAGATCCTCAACTTTCCAGGTATTTGAATAAGGTAAAAAGCTTAATAACTAACTTTGCAGGCTTTAAAATTCAGCACATAACTAGAGAGCCGATCTATTATCCAAGCTCGCGAGTACGAAAAAACCGGGATGCAACAAACGGTTATACAAGAAACCTTACAAAAACCAAGTATCGACAAAGATTCAGAGGTAATAAACATCACCACTTCAGATTATTGGATAACTCCTTCTTTTCAATATCTTCAGAACAACAGGTTACCTCCCGACCCGATCGAAGCTCGGAAAATCATGTACCACTCCAGCTTCTATGTAATCATAAACGGACAACTTTACCGAAGAAGATATTCATCCACCCTTTTAAGATGCATCACAAATGATCAACAAAGCTACATCTTGAAGGAAGTACATGAAGGAGTATGTGCAAGCCATGGGGGAGCAAGATCATTAGCAGCCAAAATTCTGAGAGCTGGATTTTACTTGCCAACATTAAGGGCTGACGCTAAGGAGTTCGTGAAAAAATGTGATGCTTGTCAAAAATTCGCAAAGTTCAGCTACATGAGTCCGGAGGAACTACACAGTATCACGTCCCCATGGCCCTTCGCAATGTGGGGGATAGATCTCCTCGGCCCGTTCCCATTAGCTCCTAGACAGGTCAAATACCTAGTCGTCACCATCGACTACTTCACCAAATGGATCGAAGCAGAGCCTTTATCATCAATAACTTCAGGAAAAATAAGTAAATTCATTTGGAGACAGATAATATGCCGGCATGGTATCCCAAACACAATAATATCAGACAATGGAAAGCAATTCGATTGCAGGGAATTTACCGATCTATGCAGAGAATATAACATGAAACATATCAAGGCTTCAGTTGAACACCCACAGACAAATGGACAAGCTGAAGCGGCCAACAAAATAATACTCAATGGATTAAAGAAAAGACTTGGAGAAGCAAAGGGAAGATGGACCGAAGAACTACCAATGGTTTTGTGGTCATATCACACCACACCTCAATCGGCAAAAGGAGAAACACCATACTGATTGACCTATGGAAGCGACGCGATGATCCCTGTAGAGATATCCTACATGAGCCCTCGGGTTCAAGAGTTCAACGCTGGAGAGAATGAAAATAATTTGAGAACCGAACTGGATTTATTAACAGAAGAACGAGAAGTGGCACACCTCAGAGAACAAGTTTGTAAAGATAGATCAGCCAGAAGGTACAACTTAAAAATTCAACCCAGGAAATTTATAAAGGGAGACTTGGTTTTACGAAAAATCGAGCAAGCAAGAAAAGACCCAAGGCATGGGAAGCTCGCCCCGAACTGGGAAGGCCCATTCAGAATCAAGAAAGAAGTCGGCCTCGGGGCATACGAGTTGGAAAAGCTAACAGGAAGACCCATACCTAGGACATGGAACGCCAAACATCTAAGATTTTATTTCAGTTAGCTACAAATTGTATAATGACAGTCAGGTTAGGTACTCTTTTTCCTATCTTGGTTTTTTTTATCCCTAAGGAGGGTTTTTATCGAGAAAGGTTTTAACGAGGCTTAATTTTGACTATAAACCAATAAATAGTTATATTTGTCTTATATTTTTCATCTCCATTAAAATTCTCCAAAGGAAAGACGTGATTCGCCAAATCTATGCTCTAAAAACTGAGTTTCATCTCAGGGTAACGAGCTTATACTCTAAAAACTGAGTCTCACCTCAGGGTAACGAGTTAAAATTCTCCAAAGGGAAGACGTGTTTCGCCAAATCTATGCTCTAAAAATTGAGTTTTCATCTCAGGGTAACGAGCTTACACTCTAAAAACTGAGTCTCACCTCAGGGTAACGAGTTAAAATTCTCCAAAGGGAAGACGTGTTTCGTCAAATCTATGCTCTAAAAACTGAGTTTTCATCTCAGGGTAACGAGCTTACACTCTAAAAACTGAGTCTCACCTTAGGGTAACGAGTTAAAATTCTCCAAAGGGAAGACGTGTTTCGCCAAATCTATGCTCTAAAAACTGAGTTTTCATCTCAGGGTAACGAGCTTACACTCTAAAAACTGAGTCTCACCTCAGGGTAACGAGTTAAAATTCTCCAAAGGGAAGACGTGATTCGCCAAATCTGTGCTCTAAAAACTGAGTTTTCATCTCAGGGTAACGAGCTTACACTCTAAAAACTGAGTCTCACCTCAGGGTAACGAGTTAAAATTCTCCAAAGGGAAGACATGATTCACCAAATCTATGTTCTAAAAACTGAGTTTCATCTCAAGGTAACGAGTTTACACTCTAAAAACCGAGTTTCATCTCAAGATATTGTCACAAGGATCAAATTGTACATACCTAGCAGTACTTGTACCTAAGAATTTAATTTTCAAGATTATACTCATCGTAACCGATGAACCCTCTAACGAGTTTACACTCTAAAAACCGAGTTTCATCTCAAGATATTGTCACAAGGATCAAATTTTACATACCTAGCAGTACTCGTACCTAAGAGTTTAATTTTCAAGATTATACTCATCGTAACCGATGGATCCTCCCCTAGTTCAAGTTCAATACTTGGATATTGCCACAAGGATCAAACTGCTCATACCTAGCAGTACTCGTACCTAAGAGTTTAATTTTCAAGATTATACTCATCGTAACCGATGGATCCTCCCCTAGTTCAAGTTCAATACTTGGATATTGCCACAAGGATCAAACTGCTCATACCTAGCAGTACTCGTACCTAAGAGTTTAATTTTCAGGATTATACTCATCATAACTAATGGATCCTCCCCTAGTTCAAGTTCAACGCTTAATATTGCCACAAGGATCAAAATGCTCATACCTAGCAGTACTCGTACCTAAGAGTTTAATTTTCAAGATTATAATCATCGTAACCGATGGATCCTACCCTAGTTCAAGTTCAATACTTGGATATTGCCACAAGGATCAAACTGCTCATACCTAGCAGTACTCGTACCTAAGAGTTTAATTTTCAGGATTACACTCATCATAACTAATGGATCCTCCCCTAGTTCAAGTTCAACGCTTAATATTGTCACAAGGATCAACTCCTCGTACTAAGAAGCTGTTTGGCACACCACCTCAGCTTTACTACAAAAACCAGGTTCAACATTTTAATAATTTTACGAAATTTTCTTTTTTATACCCTCGTACAACATTCAACATTCCAGTAAATCAATAATACGAGATCCAAATGAAAATAGAAAGTAAAACTTGCATTCAGAATTCAAAAGTTTTACACCAGAAGACTACCTACCACACACAAGACGTAGGACGCAAAAAATATTACAAAACCCCTTTTTTCTTTAGAAGGAAAAAGGTTGGAGTTGATACAACCAAAGAAGACCATTAGGTTACACCAGAAGACTACCCTACATAACCTATTCAAAAGGGGAAGATGTCACAAGACTACGGCAGGGACCAATTTCTTGAAACTCCCCCTACCTCCACCCCCTTGAAAACCACTCGGTCGTGAGCAGAAACCTTCTCGGTGCACCTAAAAGCCGAAGAACCAAGCCCAGTTCTGGATTTCCTCACAAACTTGGCCCCCCATCTTTGGCATAAGAAGAAAAAACTTCAGATTCCTTCGAACGGAACCTGAAACCTTCACTCCCATCCTCAGTTAATCTGCTTGATCCAAAGGGATTTACCAAAGGAAAAATCCAACATCAATTAATCTGTTGATCCGTTCCCTGATCAGCATCGGATCAAACAGATTAACTGATATAAGAAAATCCTCTGCCTTCGTGTACAACTCGGACATGGAAAGAAAGAAATGAAGTTCGAAGTGACAAAAAAGGAAAGGCAATTTTCCCCTTTTATATGCAATGGAAAGCCCTAAGAGTTATCGGAATGCAATAAATACGCCACAAAAATCAATCGTAAACACTAATTCTTACGTTTTTGAAGAAGAGAAAGTCATGGAGGGTGCAAAGAAAACGTGCGCATTTCATAAACATTCCAAATTTCGGATTACATACATCAAAAACAGAAATAAAGTTAAGGTTGATCAACAGGAGTCTTCTCAGCATCTTCAACAGATCGGACCGAGGAAGGATCATCTCCATTAGCTTTTTCTTCTTCGTTGCTCTTGGATCCAATTCCTCCATCTTCCAAAACCATCTCCATTAAGACCCCGTCCACAACCTCCTTCAGAACATCGCAACTGGAAACATCCAAAGATGGGTACAAGGCCCTGACCTGTTCCAAAGCTTGAGAAAAACCTTGATCATAAGTTTGAGCAGCGCCAGCCTCAATCTTGTCTTTTGCTTCCTCAACCTCCTTCTTTTCCTCAAGAACTCCAGCAAGTGACTCTTCGACCTTGATCCTAGCAATCTTTTCAGTAGCAATTTGCCTGGCTAGGGAGTCCTTGTCTTCTTTCAAGCCTTCATTTTCTTTGGTCAAAAGAACAACTCGCCCCTCTAACCCCGCCACCTTAGTTTTCATCTCCTCATATCCAACCAGCTGCTTTTGTAAATCATCAACAGATTTAGTCAGCTCGGACTCTCGAGAAGAACTAAAAGCATCATGCCTTTCCAGGTAACGGGAAAGGGCTGCAGCTCTAACACCTATGTGCTGAAGCATGAGTTGAGCAGACCGAGGACCCCATTTATCTAAATACTTCACATCACTCTTCAGAAGGAGATTGTTGTCTATGACCTGGTGAACATCAAAACGGTTATCCCATAGAGAACATATATTGGGACCCGACCCGGTAAAATCCTGAAACACCTGTACACTCGTACCCTCGGCAGGTAACTCAGGACCAACATCTTTTACAACATCCAAGCGAAGAGAAGAACTACGAGGACGCTTTCTGGAAGTCTCTTTAGATGGGGACTTATCCGAGGATGTCCCTTGAGGATTTGACACTGGAGTTCCAGAAGCAGCTTCACCAAGGACCTTCTCGGCCTGGCTAGTTCCAATCTTAGCCTTCTCGGCCCGTTGAGCCGCGAGACGACGAGCCAACACCTTCTTGTCTAAAGCAGTGGCCATACTCTCTACAATCAAAGAAATATGAATGAAATTATCATACCGAGAAAATCCTAAACAAAATGAATACACAAGATCAAAGCACACCAATATATCTTTTAAGATCAGCAGACTTGTTCTCTAACTTAATCAATTTGCCACACTTCAACCCAGTGGCTTCTTTCAAAAAATTCACCTCAATCAACTCCTCGGGAGAAAAGAATTCGGCCTCAAAAGAAAGAACAGCACATGGACGAGGAGACCAGTATATGGGGAAAGTCAAGTTTTTATTATCATCAAGAAAGAATTCATCCCCCTTTTCACTAAAAAGGCAGAAAAAATTATCTTTAAATTGTTTGAGGGAAGAGGTATAGGGAACCATTATTCTCCTATTGGACCGGCTATTAATCGGGATTAAACCCAAGGGACGAGTTACTTTAACTTGAAAAAAGTAGAAAAATTTAGGACAAGTCGGAGTTATACCAAAAATGTCACAAAGGATCTGGAACCCTTTTATAAAGCCCCAAGAATTAGGATGGAGTTGAGTAGGAGCAACGTTAAGAAGACGGAGGAGAGAACATTCAAAGTCAGTAAAGGGAATTCGGATGTTAAACTCACTGAACAATTTATCAAACACATAGACGACATCGTGAACCGAGTTAGGGGTACGCCGATGACAGATCCTATCTCCTGGATTACACCAACTACAATTTATGGAACTCTTAGTACTTGGTCGGGTAAAATTTACTTGACCAACAAACTTCCTAAGAGAGGGTTCATCGGTGTATACCGAGGAAGAATCCCGGATCAACTCCGCCACCCAGGAATAACCCACAAAGTCATACTCAGACTCGTCTTTGTCTTCCTCGTCAACCTTAAACACATAACCTTCAAACTCACCCTCACCGGAGTACTTTAGTACCTTCTTCTTTTTCTTTTTTCCAGGACCACCAGAACCCTCCCCCTCCTCACGGGAAACATCAACCAAGACAGGGGCACAGTAAGAAGACCCAACATTACCCTCATCCAAATCCTCACTAGAGGAATCAGTACCTGTGCTATCAGTAGAACTCAAAACAGAATTGGATGGTGCCCTACCATGGTAACTCTCACCATCGGAACCCTCACCAGAAAACTCAGAAGTTGCTCTAGAAGACATAGCCAAAAATGAAGAAAAGACAACAGAGGAGAAGGGCGTGTACCTGAGAGCAGAAAGAGAAGCAGAAAACACAAAAACGGAGGGCACGAACAGCGCTGAAGTACAGAGAAAACGAGACGCAGAAGCACGGGGATAATGAAACAAGGAAGAACAGAGATGAAAGCTTTCGTAGCAAGGAAAGGATTTCATCGAAACCCTATATAGGGCGCGAAACGGTAAGGATCTCAAAGGACACGAAAATGAAGAGTCGGGTGAGCCAAAGGACGCGACCATCGTAACAATGAACGGTGGAGATCAACCCAATCCAACGGTCATTATTCAACTGCAACGGCTGACAACATACGAGAGGTAGGACCAAACAGATTCAAATAAAGGCACCATTCGGGTAGAGGAGAACCGAAATGAAAGAACTACTTCACTGAGTATCACTTCGTAGCTTGGGAGACTTATGATATGTACGAGACGTTACGTACCAGCTAAGCTCGTACTTTCTCTGAACAAGTCGGCTAGGATGAGCTCGGATCAATATCAATCAGAAGTATCACAACAGAAACAAATAAGCTACTTCACTGTATAACACTTCGTAGCTTGGGAGGCTTATGTTACGTACCTGCTAAGATCGGCCAGGGTAAGCTCGGTCATGATAAGCTCGGTCAGGGTAAGCTCGACCAGAGGAAGCTCAGAGAGGTAGATCTGACACACCTAGCAGGATCCCCGGCTTGACTAAGGAAGGAAATCATACAGAAAAGGAAAGAGCTGATACTAAGCAGCCTAACAGCAGAATTAACGCATGTTGCCCCCAATCAGCAAATCATGCCGTATATAGAAGATACCCCCAGCACCCATAAAAGGAGAGGCGTAGGCAGCATCAAACACACACTAGCTTCTTCACTCAGCCTAGTTGTACCATCCGAGTAGAATTTAGGCTTTGTAAGAACAAATATAATTACCCATTTTCCCTTGTATTATCAAAGTTACAATATATTAAATAATTTACAATTTAAATTATAAAATGCAATAATATTAATAATGGATTAACATGACTATTTAATTTAAAATATTCAATTTATTCTCAATATGCCTCAGAAGTAACTTCCCTTACAACTTGGTGGAGTTCATGGATATCAAATAATATAAGGGCTTTTTGGTCATTTACCTCATCAATTCCCTTTTACTTCAATTTTCCTCCCTCACGAGCACAAAAAAGTTTTCGGCTTGGGTCCCACAAAACCTTTTCTTTCCACTTTGTCTATACATCATTGCAAACGGATGAAAATTTATTTATTCACTCATTTCCTTTCTATATGTTTTCTTTCCATCAATTTTCATTTAAGCCAAATAATACGATTATGTTTACCAATATATCTATTATTTATTATAATATATAAAAGTTGAAGTGCAAACTCCTGTGATGTCATGTCAGCTCTACTTTTTAATATTTCATTTCACCAACTCAACATTTTACTTGGGTTGTATTTGTGTGAATCAATTTTTTAGTTGTAATGTCAACTCAAGTTTTTTGTCTTTGACCGAGAATTCGCCACAAGCATAGTGAGTGTGGGACGGGTTGTGACAAGTTTTGTATGTTCCTTACCTGACCCTATTTCTTATCAGTACAAATTTTCAGACCCGGACCAGTACACAAACCCGGCAATGTACGAGTCTAATTAAGACCTGAACCCGTTCACAAACCTGAAGAAACCCGTCCACAAACCCTAAACCCTAATTTTTTTACTTTCCTGTTAACTTTCAAATGTTGTTAAGAGAAAAATAACATTATTCACTATACAACTTTATGTATAGAATGTGTTTTAAAAGTTTATAGAGTCTTTACCATAGAGGAAAATTAAATTAAAAAATCACTATAAAGTTAAAATGATGTTAAGCTTTTAGGTAATATAAAATTATAATATTATATATATATATATATATATACATATATGGGACGTGTTAGGTAACCGAAGATTAACCCAAATTCATCCTCAACCCGATACCGGGTTATTAAATGTGAAACAATTTAACCCTAATCTTTTATGTGAGACAGGGTCTAACCTTACCCGAATAATTTGGGTTGAGAGTGGTTTTGCTTACCCCAAATTATTGATTTAATCCTTCCCAAAAGTGATTTTTATATGACTAAGATAAATGAATATTAGGGGTTTCAATTTAAGCACATTAATGAATAATTATTAAATGGATACCAACCTTTATCTTCTTGCAAGCAATGGAAGAAGTTCACGAGTCCTACCCAAGTAGAAGCATTTCATGGATATCTTCTATCATTTATAAGACAAATGAAACATAAATACAATAAAGCAAATACAAACTTTTATTTTAATTACATAGTAGAAATTTAACCCGTGAAACACACGGGTTTGTTTATAAATTTTGAATATAATAATTAAATATACACATTTTTTTATTTTAGAATGTGATTAGATGATTTGTACATATTATAAAATTAATTATTATTTTTAAACTATCTTGTATTATTTTTATTTTCTTTTAAAAATGTTGAAAATATAATAGGTGTTTGTTTATAATAAAAGGAATTTTTAGTATATGTACACATCATGTAATAATTTATTATATTTAAATTTTAAAAAATATATGCATATATTTAGATGTTACTAATTTGCTAGTGTCTTATTATTTGTCACTATTTTCAAGTTCCAACAATGACTACATTTTATTTTCATTCGTAAAGTTATTTTATGTAACGATTTAAATTTAAAGTTAAATAATTATTAAAATTAAGAAAATGTCCGGACATTGATTTTACGCTATCATCTAACACAATTTGTTTTTGAATTTTGTAGAATCTTTCTTTATTTGATTTCCCTTCTTCTTAAGCTCTAATTCTCTTCATATTTTTCAACCATTCAACCTGTGTTTTCAAGACCCATTTGTGTCCTTCTGAACCAGTAGTAGTGTTTTGCGAGAGCAAACACCAATCCCTACACGATAGCATAGTCGGAAGGTCACTCATATCCAATCAGCCTCCCATTCGCATGAGCCATTACTGCTTCCTTGTCAATTGCATCTATTTTTGCGCGCAACCTCCATCATATGATGATAATAGTTTAATGAATTTTCTCAATTGACATATTCATCTTTTGTTATGTTATTACATTTGCAATAATATCCTTACAAAAAATGATAATATTATTATTGTCGAACATGATCACAAATATTTAAATTACACGAAAAATATGTACAATAAATTCCTTTCCTTCTATGACTATTCATTGCTTTCTAGCATGTGTTACGGTTAAAATTTATGGTGATAATTTGGTTGTGTGAATTTATAATTAATTTTTTCTTAATTGATATTCTTTTATTAATTTGGTAATATAGAATTGAGAGACTAAATTTATAATAACATATTTCAAGGTAATATTTGGCTGTTCATATGACCTTAATGTGAAATTTATTATTATGGTGGAAAAGCTTATTTCTTTCATGCAAGATAACGGTTTGTATTTACATGACCTTAATATGAACGTTATTATTCTGGTGGAATGAAGGTTATTTATTTCATGCAAAATAATGGTTTGTATTTACATGGGCAATTGATCATGTAAGCCATTAATTTATGACTCAATAATAACGATGTAACAAGCAGACATTGGAAAACAGAGGAATGTTAAAGATCATGTTATTGTTATTCTGATTGTTCTTCTAAATAAATTAAACATTTTGTAATGATTTTCTTATTGTCATAATTGAATTTAATTTGAAATTGATAAAGTTGATGACATGAAGCTAATATTTGGTTCAAGGTAATTTTACATATAAGGGTTTGTATTTACATAGACAATTGATCATGTAAGCCATTATTTTATGACTCAATAATAAAGATGTAACAGACATTGAAAAATAGAGAAATGTTAAAGATCATATTGTTATTCTGATTGTTCTTCTAAATAAATTAAACATTTTGTAACGTTTTTCTTGTTGTCATAATTGAATTTAATTTGAAATTGATAAAGTTAATGACATGAAGTTAATATTTGGTTCAAGGTAATTTTACATATAGATAGATAGATAGATAGATAGATAGATAGATAGATAGATAAAGTTTTGTTCAATTTATTATGAGAATAATAATTATACAATTATTATTGTGATTATGATATTTAATATACTTAATTAATATCACATATTCTGATCTCTTACAATTCATTTTTCCGTTTTGTGTGATGCATGCATCATATCCTAGTTAGTGAGAAAATATGGCGACATAAATATTACTTTACATGTGTGAATAAAACCAACATACATAAATATTGCGCTTTTGGTTAGAGGTGGAAATAGAATTGACCTTTATAATGTGTATTTAGTTTAAAGTTTGGATCTATTTAAATGAAAAAGAAAAAAACACATTCCAAATTTTTTTTCAAAGCAACTCTATTATCTTTCTACAAAACGTGCATTGGGATGTATTTTTTTTTTTTTTTTCCCTTGAGCAGGTCCAAACTTTATAAACCAAACATACACTATATTCAACAATCTATTCTAATTCTTAAAGTGAAGGGTTTAAGATATATATGAATCTGATTTTTTTTTTTTGACAAAATCTGATTCATTAACCTATTATAAATCTTTTTAAGAACTGAAATTTGTATATTTTAAACAATTCATTCGATGGTTTTAGCTTGTTTTTCAGAATTGAATATTACTTCTTCAAGTTTGCCAATTCCAAACACTTAATTAACGTATTTTGATTTTTTTTCCTGAAAGCACAAAATTTAAAGCACTCAATTAGTTCTATCTTGATCGTTGCCATTGCTTACATTATAGACTTGAATATCAATTGTAGGCGTTTTGCAAATGATTTTTATTTAGCAGTGATATTTGAAAGGAAACTGCATATTTTATTGTGGATTTGGAAGCTTAAGGTTATTCAGGTGATATATAGAACAGCTTTCACTTCCTACCATTCTAGTAATTTTAATGTCTATGATAGAGAAATGTTATGGTAGCTGTTTTTTACATTCCACTTGCAGAGCGCATTTAAAATGACCGGATAGTGTGTTAATATCTTCATGTTCAAGCAAATAATTAAATCAAGAAAGAGAAAAGAAAACTCAACAGCATAGACATTAGGCTGAAAGAGAAAGACACCAAATTCAATTGAACATTGTCCACAATATAACTCAAAATTATACAGGATGACAATCCAACATGAAAAATATAGTAAAACTATCTCAAACTTGGCATCTTCTCCTTGCAGAGAATGTTATACGCAGGTGCCATTACAACTATTAGCAGGTGGATCGAAGTTTGAGACTTTTGGATCAGTACAACCTTCAGAAACAAGGATATTTACTTGCTGGGCTCTTTTGCCTGCACAAAAAAACAACTCAAGATTTCAGATTCAGACCAAGCTCTGTTTGAACCTAACTAACATTATTAAGTTGAAGTAAAATTAAGGTAGATGCAAACCTCCAATAAATGAAGGCCTCTTGTTTAAGAGGCCCCTGTTTAAAAAGCTCCCCTCTTAATAGCATCTTCGTTAGCATTACCAAGAGCAGCCTCGTTCAAGTACTTGTCAGCCAATTGGACTCTCTTCACATTCTCTTGTTCCTGGACAAGCATGTTACCATACTGCAAGAGCTTGTCTAGGCTCATCTTTGGCTGCTCAAAGGTTGGTGGTCCTTCCTTTGAGTTCACAAGCCTCTTCCCAACACCCTCAACACCAATACCAGAAATCCAGTTTCTCACTTCATCATCATATACTCTAGCCCTGAGTGCACCAAAGAAATCTGCAATAACACATGGAATAGAAAAAATAGATTAGTATCTATTTATTCTTTGAGTAATCCTGGTCCCTGATTTCAGGTTGGTCGGTCATATTAGTCTTTAAAAGATTGAACGATTTAATCCTTTTCCGGGACTAAATTGATCCTAAATATGATTAAAAAAGAGTAAATTAAATGATTTTTTCGTCTTTTAAGATGGAAATGCAACTTCCAGATGACCGGCTTTCAGAGATCAGAGTGAGGGTTTAGTGTTAATCTTTCTTGTGTTCTAGTACTTGTGGAGATTTTCAATATCTTACCGATGGATTGGCCAGGGAAGGTGTCAACAAGTTTGACAATGTCCTCATCAGGAACATTGTCACTGCGGAAAATTCCTTTGCAGACACCAACACGGTCATCCCTTGTAGGTGCCCAGTAGAACTTCTCCATACGCCCATCACGGATGAGAGGAGCATACAATGTTGAGAAATCGTTACCAGTGACAATGATGGGCACACGGGGGTTCTCTTCCTTGTTGTACATACCAGGGAGTTGCACATTTGTGGGGTTATCGGCAATGTTCATGAGGGTGGCATTCACCATCTGGTTGTTGACTGTGTATTGTGTGGTTCCACCAAGACGACCTGCTCCTGCATCAAGATCGTTGATGAAGAGGGCGCACATCTTTCCCTTCTTGATCATGTCAGCAGCTTCACGGTATCTCTGCCTGATCAGTTTTGCTGGCTCTCCTGCATTTCCACTTTCCAACTCTCCAGCACTCATCATGATGGGGCTGTAATAATGTAATTGCAACATCACACACATGGAATAAAGTTAGCTAGCAGATTATGTTGGAAATTCATGTGAGTCAAGTCGCACATTAGTTAGTAATGAGTTAAGTGATGACAATACTAGTACAAAGACTCATATACTCATTAGTCTTGGTATGTGGTTTTGGGTGACTTGTGAGGTTCAAAAATTCAAATCTTTGCACAAGCATGTGCATGGAATTCATTTAGGAGGGGTTAGTATTAGTATTAGTATTAGTATAGGAAGAACTCACTTGATTCCCATCTTGGCAAAGACAAGCTCACATTGGAAAGATTTTCCTTGTCCTTTGCCTCCCCAGATACCAAGAATGAGAGGAACCTGTAAAAACAATGAAAGTGTTGAATGTGTCTCCCAATTCTGTTTAAGTCTTAAATGCAGTTTATGGAGAAGTCATGTATCTAATTACTTGCCTTGATGTTAGGCAGGGACATGAAGTTCTTGGTGATGTGAACAACAAGCTTGTCCATAAAAGCAGGAGCAATGTAAAAACCGTCCATGGTGTTGTCCAAGTTGTACCTAAAACACAATTCATCACCAGTTACAGATTTACCAACTCTGTCATAAGCAAACACTAATTGGTTTAGAATGAATTGACAGTATGTGTCACTCACTGGCGAAGTCCAGTGCTAAGGTACTCATAAGAGCTCATGACAGCGTAGTGAGTTCCAGCTTCCATTGGAGCTTGGAAAAGGGAGTCAACCATACCCTTCCCCCTTGTGATGTCTTGCTGGTCATCTGAAACATCATAGGCAAGACCTTTCCATCTGTCTTTCTCTGTCTGCTTGTCCTCATCAATCTCTGCAGCAACAATCTTAAAGCTTCCAGAGGAAACCTTGGTGTTGGGGAGTCTTGAGGTAACCTTCTTCAAGCTGCTGCCAAAGAAAGCTGAACTGGGAACTGAAGCTCCAGCTCCAGAGCCATTCAAGCTCAGCTGCAACATCACAGTAACTCTTCATATTAATTAAAATTTCAATGCTTAACAATTCTCATAGTGTCTTTAATTACTGTCAAAATCACGTTTTAAACATAGATCCAGTCTAAAGCTACCACTGAAAATAGCGTTGGCACGAATCCACTTTTGAAATATATAACATTGTTAGTATTACATGCTTCTAATATCCAATGTGTTGTCATGGACCAAGTATTAGTGTAGGACATAGCACCCCTCTAATTTGGTAACCTTAAATTGATTACTAATTTCAGAAAGTTCTATTATAATGAAACAACCTAATAATACAATTTAAACATACTAATAAAATTGATTTCTTCTGACACATACACACCTAAGTGAGCTATATAAACATGAATATATATCAAATAAGACCTTAAGGGCAATAGTAATTAATTAAACAAGTGGAAGTGGAACAAAGTGGGAAAAGAAAAACATCATACAGGAGTTTTGACAGCTCCAACTGTGGAGACAGAGGCAGCCATGGATGTGTTTTGATTGGAATTGCAAAGAAGGGAAGGAGGCACTTCTACTTGAAGCAAATTCAATGAAGGGTCATGAGTAGGGGGAGGGACTTATATTAGCAGCTTGGTAGAGTGTAACAACAGGATTGGTCATTGAAGCCTGACATCCACACAATGAAGATTGCCCCGGCTGCCACGTGGCAAACGTATGTTGCCTGCAAGTTTTTTGTCACTCTTAGGCCTTAGCCTTGAGGTTGGCGTTGAAGCTTTTTTCATCTCCACCAGTATTAAGGATAGTTTATCGCCACACAAGCATAGAAGGGCTCATCTCGTCTTATTCAAATTCAAGCATTGGTTACTCTTGTTTTACACGAGAAAATGAAATGTTCTGTATAGTATAACCAATAATAATATTAGTATTTTTATTTTTAACGAACGATTAATTTACTCTAATATTTGAGGTGCTGTTTAATTCACGCGTAGATGGTAGTGGTGACGCTCACAAACCAACAGATTCAATTTTCAGTTTTCATCAAATTATGTTTGAGTATTCTCAGGTGGAGAAAAATTGGGCGTGCATTATGATTGAATAGAAATAATAAGAAATTAATTTGGTAAGTTTGAGATAATTTCATAAAGGGATTGACCCTCATCCCTCCGGTCCTTGTTCCGCTACTGCCTACTATTCTCTCTCCCTCTCTCTACCTCTCTGTCTCTCTTCTTGGCTCTATTACGTGTTGTATGTGGCTCTGGGAACTCCTAACAGGCTCACATTCCTCATACAGCAATTAATGGAAATTCAGAACTTTTCGATTTTCTTTTGTGTTATACTCCCTCATCCAAACTTAAATATAAATAAATAATAAATTCACACTAGTTAAAAAAATTATTTAATTTTATTTAATTTTCTTATTATCATCTAAATTATGAATTACATCCTCTAAATTACCCTCCATAAAATATTTCAATTTTATTAAAATTTGTTTCACATCCCTACTCTTATTCCATAGACACATAATTCATTAAATTTATTTAATTTTATGATAATATTTACTTATATTTTAATTAAACATATATGATTTTTTTTCTTATATTTAAATCTGGAGGATTACTTCTTAATAACAAAAAAAAGTATTGTTAATATAATTGTTCATCAAATTTTTATAGAAGAATCATCAAAGTCTTTTGTTTTAAAGTTGACTCCCTATTAAAATAACACTAGTCGGGTACCCGTGCGATGCACGGGCGGAAAAATAAGGAAAATGGTAAAGAGTCAAATATAAAATTTAGCTAAGAATATATATAACAATAAATATTAAATAAGAATGAAAATAGAAAAATTAACTTAAAGAATAATAATTACAAAAAATTCATTGAAAAAACGTCCTAATAACAAATATAATTGAAGCGTGGATGATTTAAATGATTGTCCCTTATTTTTATTTACTGTTGTTGTATTTATTGTCATTGCAAATAAGAGAAGATTAAAAATAATTAATCAATGCTAAAATTTAAAAGCTCAATAATTTCTTTACTCTCTCTCACACACACAAACACATATATGATCATGATATTAATGTGTTTTCATGCAAAAAATTTATTCCTACTTCTTATAAGCATTTACTCCCTGTAATTTAAATTTAAATATTAATAATTTTTATATAATTTTTTTATATGAGGTAAATTATATTTATCTTTTAAAATATATATATTAAATTAATATTTAAATTTATTGAACTTTTACATAAACATTTATTCCCTCATAATGAATAAAAAATTTATAAGAAAATTTAGAAAAAAAAAACTTCTATCAATATTATCAATATAATCACGATTCAATTGATAATCACAATTTTTTTTATAAGCAAAATATTATTTAGCAATTGATAATCACAATTGAATTTAGGAAAGGCATTAACTTTTATTAATTAATTTTCTAATATTTTTATAACTACAAAAAAAAAAGAAACATTAGTAACCCAAATTTATATTTAAAAAATTAAAGTGTATTTTTGCTTTGTGAAATTTAATATATCCTGTAAATTAAATTATTGCTTCTTATTTTTTTATCTATTATCATTGCAAATGAAAGAAAAATAAAAAATAATTAATCTAAGTTGAAATTTAAAAATTTGTTGAAAAATAATAGAAAATAATTAATCCATGTTAAAATTTAAAACACATGAAATTAGTGATAGTATTGAAATTGTTCATATGGAATTACTCATTTGAATTATTTATAATAAATTATCATTCCTTTTACGTGGAATGATCATCCCAAAATGATATATGTTTATTATATTTAATTTAGACAACAATCATGTATTTTTCCAATTAGTTAAGTGAAATTGTATGAAATTGATTTTTATTTTATTAAATAATAATATATTGATTCAATTTTACTGATCTTGATTAATAAGTTTCCAATATCACCCCTACAAAAATGTAAGTATTGGTAATTGGTAACATCACACCATTAAGAGATCAACTCCATCGATATCATATATTAACAACAACACACATAAGCACCCCTTCCTGTGTCACCATTTCCATTTACATATTTCAATTAAAAAGAATTACAGAATGAATACTTGAATAAAATCCCCAAACTCATTACTCCACCCCCAATATCAGTGAAATACCCTAAATCATCACAAAAAAAAATGTATTAGCAAAACATTCCCTATTTAAATGGAAAAAGAAATAGTAATATCAAATAAATCTTTAAAATTCTTAGAAGTTTAAATTGCTCATACCTTGCATCTCAGGCACAAAAAATAACAAAAAAAAACAGTAATATCAAATAAATCTTTAAAATTGTACTCATCATAAATAAGCTAAACAAATAACTCTCAAAATAAATTTCAGAAGTGCCAAGCACAATTCACGAATTGAAACCTGCTTCTAAATTAGAAATTGTCGCACCGTTCATCTATGCATGCTTTTATCTTTTAAACCCAAATTCTGATAATCATATGAGAGGAAACGTTTACATGAATTCAGCAGCTTACAATTAACTGACTGTCTAGAAATTTTTTTCTTTCAAAGATCAATTTTTGTAGAAAGAGAAAAGGGGAGGTAGCTGAATTTACCCCAGGATATGGAGGGAGTGATGAAGGCATTTAACCTCTTCTTTCGCCATTGAAGTTGCAAATGGTGAAGCAGCTCAGAAGCGCGCACAGTCACGCACCCTGTTTTGAAAAAAAGAAAATTGACAAAATGCAAACTTTAACAGGGTTCAAATTTTCACAGAAAGGAACAATTTTGAAAACTTAGAAACGGAATTGTTAAAGCTTAAATCATAACCAATAATGCTAAAAAAAATTTAAAAGATGTGTAAGAATGTCACATGCTTAAGAATTAATAACAACAGGAACCCAGTAGAAAATGTCAATGATGAGAGTTAAACAAAAATCTATTATATAAGCATTAAAAAAGATATCAAATTGCATTTGGTAATTCCATTTTCCAAATCCTTAGCAATAATATTCTAATAAAAAAATTAAAAAGATGAAAGACTAAGGAACACATCTCTAAAGAAGAAATTAAGTTAGTCAAACACACCTCTATATCTTTATAGGTGAGAATGAAGTTCACCACATGGAAAGAAATAAAAAAGTAAGAATTAATCCAATTTGCACAGAAATCATAATTTAAGCAAATGAAGTAGAAGAATTAGGGGAAAATAAAAAATTCATACTCACAGAGAAAAAGGTACAAATCTAGAAGAGATTGAGACCAACACACATTAAAAATACGTTCCAGGGTTAATATAATGTATTATTGGAATAAATAATAAATGAATATAATTAATATAATATCATAAAACTATTCCTAACGTAATGTAGAATTTGAATTAGCCTTTACTAAACCAATTTAGTTATGCTATTTTTATTAATCAATACAACCCTAACGTAAATATCATTTATTCTAACTAATACAGTGGTATAAAAAACAAATCCTTATACAAATTGACTTGAAATCAATATTAAAATATTGAATACAAATAATTTAAATGAATCTGATTTATATTTAGCAATAAAGCGTAAATGAATCTGATTAAAAAATAATTGATAGCAATGATTTCTAAATCATAACAACAAACTAATTATGATAACTTTACAATAATAATTATAAATATAAATTTAAAATAAATGAAAAGTCAACTTGCCTGGCAGGAAGGGATTCACAAGCTTTAGATAGCAAGTGATCCGGTAGTGGCAGTTAATTTAGTTTTAAAGTACCATTCAAGGAAGCATCCTTACAATGGCATTTTACATCAGATATCAAACCTAAAGATTGGCAGATACACACTCAGTGCTATATAGAAAGTAAATCAGTTGTAGACAATCTTATAAACCATGAGCACTCTTTGACTATGGGTTGTCATACCTTTCGAGATCCACCCCAGGGGTGTTTTAAATTCTTGTGGCAAGATTACATGTGGGTATTTCTTTTGATAGTAGGATCTCAGTTTAATTTAGCTTTATTAGCCTCCTTGTTACAAAAAAAAGTCAAACAATTAAAATTATTAAATCCGCTAAATAAATTTAAAAATTTCAATTCAGAATTTAAAAGTTTTAAATTAAATAATATAATTTTTATAACCTTTAAAATATCTATTAAAATATACATTAACTTTCTCATTGTAGTTTCTATAAATTTAGATACTAATATATCAAATATTTAAATAAAATAGTTTTGATAAGCCTATTGAAAAAGAACCATTGTTGACAAAATCAAAAAACAAAAAAATGAACCCTTTCACACTAAGGTTCTAATATCAGTATTAAAAGGCTTTGGTTCCTCTACTGCAAAAATGGCTTCTTCAATCAATTTTGTTTAATTGATATAAGAGAAAAATTGTCAGAATTTAAGAATACACAACCCAATATCATTAGAATGGGATAGGTAAAATGAACTTTCCAAAACAGAGGCAGAGTAAAAAGAACTTTTAACACTATATCCTGTAACTTGATTATTTTTTCTACTAAAAAGTGATCACGGAATAAAGATAATTGAAAACAAAGACTATAATTTAAAGAAAAGCATGCATATATAAACCATTGTAACATCTCATTCAATGCATCTGTTATAAAAGCATAATCCAATTACAAACCTTCTCATTCTATAACTCATTTATTACAAAAAAAAAAAAAAAAACTCTTAAAACCATATTCTCACATATTTGTTTTAAAAATTATCCCACATGAAGGCGTCATTTGAAAAGCTCAAACAATTCATAACTCATTGGTTTTAAAAAAAATCCCAAGTGAAAACAAAATTCATAACTTATTAATTTTTAACAATATATCCTCTAAGTTAATTATTTTTCTATTAAAAAGAGATCACTGAATAAAGGTAATTGAAAACAAAGACTACAACTCAAACAAAAGCATGCATATAAACCATTGTAACATCTCATTCATTCATTGCAGGCATCAATTGGAAAGTTCAGACTATTTCTAATTTATACTGCATCATTTGGAAAGTTCAAACCATTTCTAACTTTATACTACATCATTTGAATAGAAGGATAATATTAAAAGTTTCATTCCAAATTTCATTTTAAAACGCCAAACACAGTGAACTATTGAAACCCAATTATGTTCAAAGAACTTCATACTGCATCAATAAGCAAAGCAACAACATTAATTTAGCAAGCTATTGTAAATCCCTAAATCTGAAGCATTAGTTTCCTCAACAACGGTAATTTTGTTACAAACAGTAAGTTTCCATAACATCAGGACATTTTTTGTTATATATATTAATCCAGAAGCATTACCAATGAACTTACCTGAATTGTATGTCTGTGGTGCTTGTAAATATTGATCCTTACAGTAGCTTGCTTGAACTCAGGATTCACACTTTTCACCACGTCAAAATCAAGATGTTCCTATTCACATAGGAAACCGAAGCATTCTTAAACAGACTTTATTCAACTTTCTATAAACAAAAAGACTAACAGGAAAAGGAATTTATCTTGATACATAATTAGGAGATAGAATACTAATTGAACTAAATAGAATCAATTTGAATCACCATAAATGACATTTAGAAAATTTCTATTGCTATTCACTTTTCGCTCCCCTTCCCCCAATAAATGAAGGAAAAAGAAAATGGTATAGGTAATCAGTATCTTACTGATGTTAGAGTAAATACGTATAACAGAACACTATCACACCGGATATTCTAAGGATAGTGCCCTACATCTGGATCTTTTCGTTTAATTTTCTCATCTATGACATTGAACTTGATAAGGTAAGCTTAGTATGTAAATAACAATGAAAAATATTGATTTAAGAGGTGATTAAGTTAGCTGCAACACTGGGTATAAGCTATGGTTTCTTGATTTCATAAACCGTGTTAATAGATTTTACCACAAATTTACAGTAAAAATGACATGTTTTCTGAGTCTTCCAAAACTTACTTAAATTGATTAAGCATACTTACCATTGCGTCTCATTTATGGTCAGATACATGGGTATTTGGTTCACACACTTCCCCTATTTTTTTTTTTTTTTTTTTGTTCTCTTCAATAACTAACTTTCAATGGTCATATGTGCTTAGTCACAATAAACTAATCCAAATATGTACCGCATTATGATTTAAATAGGCAATGAATCATTTAGGAATGAAGTTGTCTACTAGAGACGGTTAGGATTTTCAACGTGTGTTTTTACTTCTTTTTTGCAGTACTTATTAAATTGCGTAGGTGGATAGTCATGTAGTTTTTTTTTTCAATTTATGTCCTATTAAAAATTATCTCACCCATTTACCTAAATAAAATGTATTTAGTTTTTTAGAATTATCTTGTTAATTTTACGTACTTACAAAATCCAAATAAAAGGAAAAAAAATCTGCGAAAGCAAGTGTTGAAACTGCCTTTGAACCATTTCTAATCGTTTTTAGGATGTTAATTATTTTTTAGTTAAGTCGTTATGGTAGTTAACTGTTATTTTTGTTCCTGGCTCCTTATAAAAGGACCTCCATCATCAGTAATCAGAACCAACTACTGATAATACAAACTTCTGATTTGTTGCTGCCGTGGATGTAGCTCAAATTCCTCTAAGGGTGAACCATGTTAATCCCTTTAGGTGATTCTCTTCTTTCCCTTTTACTCTTCTTTTTCAATTGTGTTTTGCATTCTTTTTTTTTTTTGTTTTCTGTTTTTTTTTGTTCTTTTGTTTTTCACAGTTACAACAAACTGGTACTAAAGCTCAGGTTGCGATCAAGGGAACTCAATTCTCCAATATCGTGGTTTTATTCTGTAATATCTGGTCTTTCGCTGCTTCTGTGAAGGAACATTCAAGAAAAATGTCAAACACCATCAGGATCTATAAGTTTAATGGGAGGAACAGTTTCAATCTTTGGTGCATTAAGATGCAAGCTCTGCTGAAGGAACAAAGGGTTTAGGGTCCTCTAGCTTATGTTTTCGCGAAGAAGGAGACCATTGCTAAATCGGAGGAGAAGTCAACTTCTGTAAAAAAGGAGGATCTTGCAATACAAGAAGAGGAGAAATCTCATTCACTGATCTTGCTTTCCCTATCAGATGAATTTCTTTATGAGGTAGTTGATCAAGAAACGACTAGTGGCTTGTGGTTGAAGTTAGAGAAGCTAGAGAATCTTCACATGAAGAAAGGAACACCCCTGAAGGATCATTTGAATGAACTAAATTCAATCTTGATGGAGCTTAGAGATATAGATGTCAAGATTGAAGATAAGGATGCAACTAAGATTTTATTAGCCTCACTTCCATCCTCCTAAGAGAGTTTTGTAATTCTCTTAGTGTTGGGAAGGAGTGTATCATGATGGAAGAGGTCAAATCAAGTTTGCACTCAAGGGAGCTCCGGTTTAAGGCATCTGCATGCACTGAGGAAGTAAATGGAGCAGGACTATTTGTTTCTAATTCTTCCAAGAATGGTAAAGAGAAGAAAGAAAAATGTAAGAAGAAAATTAAAGTCAATTCGAAGGACATTTTCAATTACTGTAAAGAACCAGGTCATTGGAAGAAAGATTGTCCAAAGAAAAGGAACCAGAAACGGGTTGCTGCTACTATCCAAGAAGGTTCCTCATCTGAAAATGAGCTTGTACTCTATACTGTTGACAGTAATCAATATTCTGCAGAATAATGGGTACTTGACTCAGGATGTTCTTATCGTATGTGACATAATAGGAGCTGGTTTCTGACATATGAGAAGAAATCTAGAGGTAATGTCTTCATAGGAAGTGATATGGCATGCAAGACTATTGGTATTGGAACAATTCGGGTTAAGATGAATGATTATAAGAACTATTACTGAGTCAGACATTTACCAGATTTGAAGAAAAATCTGATATCAGTTGGAGTTTTGGATTTAAAAGGATTCAAATGCAATGTTGAAGGTGGGGTGTCGGAAATCAGAAAGGGTTCAATTGTTGTTATAAGAGGCATCAAGAAATGAAACCTATACATGCTTCAAGGATCAACCAATTCAACCTCAGAATCAGTATCAATGGCTGATAAACATACAGCATATGTGTCTTGCTCACATGAGTGAGAGAGGAATGATGGTCCTAAGCAAGCAACAGGTGTTCGAAGATCATGCAGTGAAGGAACTCAAGTTCTGTGAAAATTGTGTCTTTGGGAAACAACACAAGATTAAATTTCCAAAGGCTCAACACACCACCAATTCCACCTTGGATTATGTTCAGTCAGGTTGTTGGGGGCCTTCTCAAGTATCTTCACTTGGAGGAGGTAGATATTTTTTCTCTATCATATATGACTATTCAAGGATGATTTGGATATTCATTATGAAGCATGAAAACCATGCATTCAAATACTTCAAGGAACGGAAGACTTTGGTTGAAAACTAGACTGGGAAAAAGGTAAAGAGGTTCAGAACTGACAATGGTTTGGAGTTTTGTTCTACTGAGTTTAATGACTACTGCAAAAAGGAAGGCATTTCAAGGAAATACATTGTCATGAACACCCCTCAACAAAATGGAATAGCTGAACGTATGGACAGAACCTTGATGGAAAGAGAAAAATGTTTGTTGTCCAATGTTGGTTTGACCAAAAGTTTTTTGCCTAAGGTTGTGAGCACAACATGCTACCTGTTAAATAGATCTCCCTTCATTGCTATAGGTTGTAAGACACCTATTAAGGTATGGCCAATAAACCTCCAAACTATTCAATTCTTAGAATCTTTGGTTGTCATGTATACTATCATGTAAATGAAGGGAAGCTTGAACCTAGATCTAGGAAGGGTTTGTTAATGGGTAATGGAGATGGCGTGAAAGGGTATAAAATTTGGTCACCTTGTGAAAGAAAGGTTATTCTTAGTGAGGATGTTGTTTTTTATGAATCCCACATGTTTCACCCGATATTGGAGTTTTTTGTTTCAGGAATGAATGAGAATTCTCTCAAACAAGCGGAGGTTGAAACCACTTCAAGTACAACTCAAAACAAAGATTTGAATGATAAAAAATCTCAAGAGGAACAAGATGAAGATGATGATGTTGATCTGTCTCATCTGCAAGAGGTAACTGTACAGACTCAATCTGAAACTGGTGCTAGCCAAAGACCTCATAGACATATCAAACCCCCTCTGAAATATGGTTTTGAAGACATGGTTGCCTATGCACTACATGTAGCAGAAGAAGTGGACTCACTTGAGCCTACCACCTACAAGGAAGCACTTAATCATGAAGAATCGGATAAATGGATCCTTGCCATGGTTGAGGAAATGGGATCACTCAAGAAGAATCAAACATGGAATCTAGTCAAGCTACCTAAAGAAAGACATGTTGTAAGATGCAAATGGATATTCAAAAGGAAATATGGAATTTCTGGTGTTGAAGCGGTAAGGTACAAATCACGTCTAGTAGCAAAAGGGTTCAGTCAGAAGGAAGGTGTGGACTTCAATGAAATTTTCTCACCAGTTGTGAGACACGCCTCCATAAGGGTCTTGTTGGCTCTTGTAGCCTACCAGGACCTAGAACTTGGGCAATTGAATGTGAAGACAGCTTTCTTACATGGAAAGTTGGAAGATGATATTTTAATGAAACAACCAGAGGGTTTTGTGGTTCAAGGAAAAGAAGATCGTGTTTTCCAACTACAAAGGTCTATCTATTGGTTAAAGCAATCACCAAGACAATGGTACAAGAGGTTTGATAGCTTTGTGATCAGCCAAGGTTTCAAAAGAAGTCCCTATAACTATTGTGTTTACCACAACAAGGTGGAGGATATGGTTCTCTGATATATCTTCTACTCTATGTAGATGATATACTTGTAGCTTCCCGTGACATGACAACTATACAAAATCGGAAGACTGTCCTAAATGGAGAATTTGATATGGACTTAGGAGCTGCTAAAAAGATTTTAAAGATGGAAATCTTTCGAGATAAGACTCAAAAGAAGCTTTTCTTGTCACAAAAGGAATGCAGAAGATCTTATCTTGTTTTGGGATGAGTAATGCAAAACCCTTAAGCACTCCCTTGTCAACCAAAGAGAGATTATCAGTTGCTATTCAGCTTCAATCTCAATCTGATCTAGAAAATATGTCATGAGTACCTCATTCCAGTGTTGTAAGAAGTCTCATGTATGCCATGGTATGCACAAGACCTAACCTTGCTTATGCAGTAAGTGTTGTGAGTAGGTATCTGAATCAACTTCAGAAAGAACATTGGAAAGTTGTCAATAGAATATTTCATTATTTGAGAGGAACATCAGATATTAGACTCATTTATGGAGCCAATACAAACTACTATCTGCCTGGATACTCATTTGCAGATTATGCTGCTGATTTAGATGGAAGGAAATCAACCACATGCTATGCATTCACTCTTGGAAGCTGTTCGGTAAGTTGGAAAGCCACATTACAACCTTTTGTTGCTCTATCTACAATAGAAGCAGAGAATATGGCCCTGACAGAAACTGCAAAGGAGAGGATATGGTTGAAAGGATTAGCAACTGATCTAAGAATCATTCAAGAGTATGCCTTGATTTTTTGTGATAGCTTAAGTGCTATATGTCTATCCAAGGATCGGGTTCATCATGAAAGGACCAAATACATAGATGTGTGGTACCATTTCATTCGGACTAAGAAGAGGATTAAGGTTAAGAAGATTGACAATATGCATAACCCTGCTGACATGTTTACAAAACTTGTTCCTAAAAGCAAGTTCATGCACTGCCCTAACTTGCTTAATGTTGATTGCTGGAAATAGCCTGTTGAGGCAGGTGGCAACAGGTTCTAACTCTAAGATCATGAAGATATCTGTCAGAAGAAGGTTCAAATGCAAGGTGGAGATTTGTTGAAACTACCTTTGAACCATTTCTAATCGTTTTCAGGATGTTAGTTATTTTTCAGTTAAGTCGTTGTGGTAGTTAACTGTTATTTTGGTTTCTGGATCCTTATCAAAGACCCCCATGTTGAGTCTCAATATAAATTTAGTATTCAATTTAATTCAAGACTCGTTACCCTTGGTTTTAATGGTTAACAAATTTGATTATATATAAACAGATTCTACTGAGAAAGGTAGTTTGTCTTTCTTATTGCAGGTAATCTGAAATGACCAAATCTTCAAGTTAAAGCAACTATATGAATAATTAAACAACCTGCTGAAAGTATGTGCGTAATTGTATCTACTGAACACATACTTTCTGACCTATCACACAATGACATGGCAAGTCAAGCTTACTCTAAAAGAAGCAACTCTCCAAAGTTGATCAACCTGCCGATATGGAGAACTTGAATCTGCTGAAGACTCTCTCAACCCTCTGATGACGTGTATCATTCTTTATGTTGAGAAGACTTACTGAAGACGTTCAACGTAAATCCTGTCAAAGTCAGAAAAGCTTTCTGCGCAAAGACTTAAAGGTCTCTAAACGTCTTCTCCTTTCTGCAAACGTCTACAACAAGGAAGTCTATAAAAGTTCTTTTTGCTCTTCCCGAAGGATGATATATGAAAAAGAACTTTTATGCCTGCTGTGAAGTACACTGTGTACAGAAAAAGTAAGGACTGTGCCACTGTTACCCACTCTCTGCTGGCTATCAAAAGCCATAGGCCACCTCTCAACGGTAACCAAGCTAACCTCAACAGCTATTTCTCTAGACGCTATAAATAGCTTCTCACAAGAACTTGAAGGTGTCGGCCATATTCTCCAAAAGAAATATTATGAAGCTGCTGACCAACCAGAAGGAGCCAGAACACAATGTAGAAAACACATATGAGAAAGCTCCAAGAGCAGAGTAAAGAAGAAAAGAGTGAGCAATGTAGAAAAACCTCACAGAAAGGTGAACCATTGGTGAATCCCTAGAAAAGCTACGGAAATGCCTTGCTCTAACCGAGAATGAAAACAAAGATTGGGCAAACTGAAAAACACAAGAGAGAATGGCCAAGATTCATAAGAAAACCCTTTCAAGCCAAAAACACTCTGTTGTAGCAAATTTCCTTGTACGTAGATTTACTCTTTGTATCCTGAGTCTTACTCAGTTATCCCTTTGTACAAGAAGAACCTAAGTTTATGTTTCTTAGAAACTTAAACTTAGTTTAGATTGTAAACACTATCAAGTGTCTGAGAGTCTGGAGAGGCTTGGTGGAAGAAAGAATACTCGCTAAGCCTGGAGAGGCTTGACTGTAAAAGAATACTGCATGAGTTGCCTGGAGAGGCAGTTGAGAACAAAGAATACTTGTTTCAGCCTGGAGAGGCTGGGTGAACAAAGAATACTGCATGAGTTGCCTGGAGAGGCAGTTGAGGAGGACAAAGAATACTTGTTACAGCTTGGAGAGGCTGGGTGAATAAAGAATACTGCATGAGTTGCCTGGAAAGGCAGTTGAGAACAAAGAATACTTGTCGGGCTAGGAGAGGCCAGGTGTGCAAATAATACTCGGTATAATCTTGCGGGATTAGTGGAAAATCCAGTGGTGGTTTGCCCTGGGACTGGATGTAGCTCACTGGGTTAGTGGGTGAATCAGTATAAATCTCTGTGTTAAGTTCTCTCTTCCCTCAACTCTTTACTTTCCGATGTTATCTGTTTAAACTAATCAAGGAGGGATAAAGAAAAGTTGTTTTATTAATCGGAGCAGAAAAACAATCTTTTCTTTAAGAGAAAATAATTTCAAAAAGGCTTTCACTCAACCTTCTGAGTTGCATCAACAAGTTGCTGAACTCCCAATTTCGGAAGGTTGATAAATTATTCTCAGATCAGTTTTGCTTGTTTCGAAAGGTTTTCCAGAAAATCTGTAAAGATTTTAAAACACTATTCAAACCCCCCTTCTAGTGTTTCCTGTGGTTCTAACACCTCATCATCCTGTAATCAGAACCAACTACAGATAATACAAAATTCTGATATGTTGCCCCGTGGATGTAGCCCAAATTCCTCTAAGGGTGAACCATGTTATTCCCTTTATGTGATTCTCCTTTTCCCTTTTTCTCTTCTTTTTTAATTGTGTTTTGCATTTTTTTTCTTTGTTTTCTATTTTTCTGTTCTTTTGTTCTTCACAATTACAACAACAAGTTTATGAAAATAATTACCCCAGTATAATTCATCTTTCTCTCTAGTAACAATATATATCAAGTAACTATTATATTGAATTACAAATCACAATGACTTTCATTAAAAATAATACTAAGACTAAGACTGTCTTCATTTTCATAATTTCTTAGTGTGCGTTTTATTTACAATTGAATAATATTGATTTTAAAATCAATAATTGAAAAAATAATTGTACATAAATTATGTTACATATTTAGAGTGTGTTTAACAAGGTCAATGACTCAATAAGCTAACTTCTGGCTTACTTGACTAGCTTTTAAGTTAGTTTAACCAACATATAAAGGTGTTTGGTAAGACAAACTTCTAGGAGCTTCTAACTTATAAACTACAAGAGCTTTTAGCTAAAGAGTGTGTTTAGTAAGGTTAATAAGCTAGCTACTAGCTTATTTCCCTAACTTATAGCTAGTTTGACCAAAAATAGTGTATTTGGTAAAATTAGCTGATAAGCTATACTAGCGGATAAGCTCTGAGCTCATAAGCTAGCTTATTGAACTACAAGTGTTTCGGTAAAACTAGCTGATAAACTAGGTAATAAATGTAAAATGGCATAAAAAGACGTAAAAAGAAAACAAATAAAAAGTGTATTAAAACATGAGGAATAAAAATGGAAGAAAAATAAATAAGTACAAGCTATAAGCTAGTAGTTTGTGCCATATGAAGAACTTTTATGTTGGTCAAACTAGTTTATAAGTCAGTCAAACAAGCTAGTTATTAGTTTAATGACCTTACCAAACACACTCAAAGTAGTTTGTAGCTTATAACTTATTTATTTTTCTTCCATTTTCATCCATCATATTTTAATACACTCCCCTATTTATCTTCAATTTCTTTTTATATTTTTTTATACCATTTTATATTTATTAGCTAATTTTATCAAATATAACCCTAATGTAATTGATTTCTTTTAATTATTTGGAACTTGGTTTTGTAATGTTATTACATAGTTCCAAACGAGGGTTTAGTTTTTTACATCACATACTTAATTACTTTAATTACTTTAGGAGACACTTTGAAAAATTCCGTAAAAATGCATCATAAGTTAAATAAAAAAATAATTGTAATATATACATTTGCCCTTATAATTTAAATTTAAATTTAAATTTTAATGCATTTTTATGTAAATTATTCATTCTGGGTAATAGAATCTTATTTTATAATTTAAATATTAAAAACTTTTCATATAGATATCATCAACCCAAAATTTTATATTTAATTTTATTATTAATGTAAAAATGCATCATGAGTTAAATAGAAAAATAATTGTAGTATTTATATTTATCCTTATAACTTAAATTTGAATTCTAATTTGTTTTTATGTAAATTTTTCTTTCCTGTGTGATAGATTCTTACTTTATAATTTAAGTATGAATAAATTTTCATGTTATTATGTTTCCATATATATATATATATATATATATTTACATTTATAATTTAGATATGAACATGATTAGTGTGAAAACCTTATTCATATATAATAGAAGTATTTAATTTTATTATTAATGTAAAAATGCATCATAAGCTAAATAGAAAAATAATTGCAATATTTATATTTACTCTTATAACTTAAATTTAAATTTTCCTATGTTATGAATGGTTTTATTTGAATTTATTCACAATATTATGTTTGCTTCAAAAATAATATTCTTATAATTACGTATTACTTCTCAATTTAATTTTTTGAAGATAAATGTAAGAATAATGATTAGACGAGTACATAAAAGAAATTATACTATTGTATTTCAAATCACCCTCAATAAAATATTTTAAAAGCATATGATTTTTATCTTAGTTAAAAATTATATATACTTCTGTGATTTAAATATTCATATGTTTTCCTATAATTTAAATATTAATAATTTTTCAAATAATTATTAATGTATTCTTATATAAAATATTGATCTTTGTGTTATATAATTTTACTTCTATTATTTAAATATTCTTTCGTTTAAAATTTTATTTATATATGATGTAAGTATTTTTTCCTATAATTTAAATTAAAATTTTAATATATTTTAATATAAAATTATTCTTTTCCTTGTGATAGATTTTTACTTTATGATTTTAATATAAATAAATTTTTTTTGTTATTATTTTCCATATATATTTACATCTATAAGTTAGATACGAATATGATTAATGTAAAAACCTTATTCATATATAATGGACGTATTTAATTTTATTATTAATAATATTCATTATTTTTTTTAATAAATACACTTCATTTGGTGTTGATTCGCCCTATAATTTTTAGTGAAAAGAGCATGTAAACTACGCTGAACTTTATAGCTTTTGCAAATAAACACCTTGAATTTTATTTTCATCCCAATTAATCCTTAAACTATTACAATTATTAAAATAAATCCTTCCGTTAATTTGAAGTTAAATAGTTAACAGTGATAAATCTAAACCGTTAATTTAAATTCAATCTTAGCCATTCTTTAATGTTTTTATTTAAAATATTTAAACAATCTAATATCTAATATAATTTCTAAAATAAAGAAACACCAGATTTTATGAGTTTTTGTGCCCTCACATACTCTGAACCCTTAAATGTTTGTTGCATTCTTTTCCACCGCCGTCCTGTTCGTCCCATTATATCCAAGCTTGTTTGATTGTGTGCTCATAAAACTATACACAGGAGCTATTCTTCCCTATTTAGCAAGTGGCTCGTATCCTCCATAAAAGATGGAAAGATGTTTGTTATAAGAAAACAAGCCCTGGTGAAGGTACAAAGAAGGAGTAAGCATCTTAAAATGGAACCAGAAAATGGTTCAAAGAGCAACAGGTGAAGATACATCAGAGAATGAAAGGGAAAAAAAATATTTTGGATTACAATACCTACCCAAAAAAAAATCTGTGTTATAACATTAGGATTCTTTGTATATTAGAAGTATTATTAGTAGCCTTATCGGGTCAGACTCCTAGATGCCATTTTCTTATGTATTAATCTCTAGCTTTATTATTGGTATTTTTTCTATGATCACTCCAAACCATTGTTCTACTACTAACAGCAGAATATTAGGAGCAATTCCCAATAATTGGCTATGGTCAAGCTCAAGATGCCATTATGTTTGCAACTTGGTGAACCACTATCAGGAAAGAATGTTCCTCACAGATTCAATCACTTTAGATGAAGAAATATATTCATCAGCACGAAGTTTCAACCCGATTCATCACCGGAGGGCTTCTTACGTTTTATTTTCTTAATATTAAATAAAATTAATAAATGGTTCAGATTTCATTTACTCGAACGGTCAAGATCATCTCCGTTAATTATTTAACCCTTACTTAACATAAGGGTGTATTGAATTAATTATAAAAGTTTAGGGACTAATTGGGAACAAATAAAAGTTCATGGTGTTAGATTGCAAATGAGTAAAAGTTCAAGGGGGTTAAATACTCTTTTCCTTAATTTTTATATAATCAATTAAATGAAGTAGTTTAGAGGGAATTGGACATTTGAATTTTGAATCGGCCATTATTAGGTGGTTCATGGTTATGTTTTCTAGAGTAATTAGCAGTGGAAACACTCTTACATCACATGCTCATAATAAAACATGTCGACCAACTAACCACTCACTTTACGCATCTCATATCACATGCTGATAAACCATCAATTTTTTTTTCCTTTTTTTTTTGTCCCTCAGAATGATGTTGCAATTATATATATTATAGATTTGAATGCGAAAGTGATTTTCCTTCCTTAAGTTCTAAAATCAATTTGGGTAAAATTTACAGAGTGCATGCTAGCAAAAGATGTATTTTATTACAATCTTAATTATTATTATTATTTTTAAATCAGCTATTATATTTGGACTTTATCCTTTAAATTATAAATCCTCAAAACTCCTAAAGAAATGGGCCACACATCACCTTACTGCTGTTCAGCCAACGTTAGTGTGGAATAACTACAGCTATTCTGTAGTTATTCCATAGTTAACGTTGGCTGGAGAGGAAGTCAAGGTTAGAGGTTACCGATCCCACCTTATCGGGTTACCCCCAAAGCCCCATAACAGAACCATCACCTAACCATCTAGCTACCGCCAACCAGCAGCGAAACTCATCAATCCTAAAGCCAAGAGTCACGCGTCTATTTGTTTGTACTCAAATGCTCAACCTTAGTACAAAGAAGAGAGGAGGGAATTAATGGTTATTGACGACAATGTCTAATCTAAGAAATAAATGTAATTTTTTTAATGAGAAAGCTTTTACTAAAATTAACACTAACCTTAAAGAAATTAAGTATATTGTACCTCTTTTCTTAATATTGAATTTTATCTATTTAATCATTATATTAAAAGTTCTATAAAATAAATTAAGTTTAGAAATTGCATGAAATTTAAATCAATTATTAATTTTATGTTATTATATACTTAATCCATTTTACATTGATTGTCATATAAAATTTTGTATAAAGATAAAAAAAATTATTAAATATCTTCAATTTTAGAAAAATATAAATTTTTTTTAACTATATTATCAAATTTATTAATTATTCTAATTTCTCTTAGTAAAAATGTAAAAGAAAAAAAATTGAAAAAATAATTAATATCTCCGATTTCTTAATTGATATTTCATGAAATGATTTTTTAAAGTGATAGTTATTTTAAAATGAAAGAAATATAAGTTTATATAAGTAAATATGAACTCATATATCATTTGTATGTTTATAACTCGGGCTTTCTCTCGGATCCCTTTTAATATTGACATTACTGAATTGTAAAATTAAGTTTGTGATAGCAATATTAAGAAACATAGCAAAGGGAAGAAAAAATGAAGAAAGAACGATGAGAAAAAAGTTTTTTATCCAAAAAAAGTACAAACTATTTCATGCATCGAGAAAATACATACTTTTTTTTTAGAGAAAACTTCAATTAACTAAATCGAGAAAGTTAAATAAGGATAGAAAGAGTGGTCTAGCCTATGCGGCAATATATAGCTACCAAATAGCTATAGTTACCTATGGATTTTAATTGCAGAGTGATTCCTTATTCATTTCGCAGGTAATGTTTGCTTGAGTGGAGAGGTAGAAAAGAATCAGGATCCAAAAAAAAACGGAGGGCGTACTCACATTTCATGAACCAAAGTCCGTTTAAGGCCCAAAGAGCAAAAAAAAATGTTAAAAGTTGTTAATGACAATGTAGCCTACAAAAATTTACCAAAAAAAAAATGTAGCCTACAAAAAATTTTGACAAAAGAAAAAAACGTAGCCTACAAAACAAAAGAGACCCAAAAGAACATGCTTTAACCGAACATGCACATGCACTAATTGGAAGGATTTTAATTCCTCTTAACCAAAAATTGCTAAGAATTCGAGTCTTTTAAATGGGAAAAAAGAAAGGGCACCACTAGAAGAGTTTGAAATCCATGCAGCCTGTCAGGCTGATCCAGGCCAGGGCTGATTTGCTTTGATTTAGTGAAATGTTGGCCAGCCACATCTTTTATCATATTGTTCAAGGTGAATCAAAGGGTTGTAACTCAATTGGTAATGCAAATTAAGATTATAAGAAAAACTTCTGAGTTCATTCCCCGTTATAAGTGACAAAAAAAAAAAAGGGATGAAAAGTCTTAATAATAATTAAACCTCAAGCGTAACTAACCCATATTGGGGTATACATGTTATTAACGGGCATGAACAAGTATTGTTCAAGGCGGCCCATTAGGTCTGCCTCTACTCATTTTTACAGCCTATTTGCTATGAAATAGATGGTTGAGTATTTCAGCCTTCACACCAGTAATGCATCGTCTCAGTTTTATGTTAGATTCGTGAAAATTGTGTTCATTTCTTTATAAACTTTATATAAATTGAGCCCGATCAAAATTTGTAAATATTTATAAAAGAGATAAATACAATTTTTACATAATCGTATCTTGTGAGTGAAAATCTAATAGCAGAAAATTCACCCCCTTCGCAATAATACATGACAATACTCATGTTTTATGCAGTCAAGAAATTTGAGTCTCATCAGTATAAGCTACCCAGTATTTATGCATACATATTTTGTGTGGTCTAAAAGTGAGTAATCTTTATTTAAAGCCTGAATTATTTTGTATGAATTTCCCACAATCCAAAATGTATGTTGTATAAATATAATCGTCACCAGCATAAACCTCGGAAACAAAAGGAAACTGACCTATAAAACTATCCCAGAGTTGATACATAACTTTCGAGAACAGCACATAATTTGAGTAACATGTTTTAAGCCAGGATATTATCAGATAAATATATTGTTTATTTTCAGAATAAAATTGAGCAACCCTTGACACCAGAAATCACATCAAGTGTGGAATTGGAACTGACTTAGTTGTTTAAAAAACATAGATAGAAAGGTATTTGAAAATTCTCAAAGTTTCCACTTGAAAACTAAATATCTTACAGATGAGTTCTGCATGAAGTAAAATGCAAGAGTTTTACCAAGGTAGAAACTAGAAATAGAAAACCTTTAAACTTTAACCTCATTCTTGCTTTATCATCGCTGAGAAACCTGTCCATTAGTTATTGAAGGGGGAGATGGATCAGCCATCAACTAAAGCAAGGAAAAGAGCTTTAGGGAAAAAAGAAAGAAAACAAAAATATTTGATCATCTTAGGAACACCACTCTCTTGCATTCTGGAACATGCGCAACCAAGGACTAGGCCCCTTCTTGTCCACATCCCACTGCTTTGGATACCATGGGAACTGCCACATCAAGAAGCAACGCTCTGGATGTGGCATCATGGCAAGATGCCTCCCATCTGGAGAACAAATAGCAGCTACACCTAAAGGAGAGCCATTCACGTTGAAAGGATAGGTCTCTGTTGGATTGCCAGCATCATCACAATATCTGATTGGAGCTAAATCTGAATGGATTACGCGATCCAACACACCTTCATCTGGGAAATAAGCTCTTCCCTCACCATGAGCAGCCCATATCCCCAATGTACTACCCTCCATGCCTTTGAACATTATAGCTGGTGATTCCTTTATTGTCACACTTGTGAATCGGCATTCAAACCGTCCTGATTCATTGTGAATGAATCTAGGCTGTGATAGGTCACCACCAGCACCATGCACACCACCAACTTGTGGGCCTGGTACCCATCCCAACAAAGCCATTAGCTGACAACCATTGCATACACCAAGACTGAAGGTGTCTGGACGCTTGTAAAACTCCTGAAATTGTTTCAGAAGGGGCTCATTGAATCTAATGGAAGCAGACCAACCTTTTGCAGAATCAAGCACATCAGCATAACTAAATCCACCAACAAACACAATGCCGCGGAACTCTTGCAAAGTGATTACTCCGTTAAGAAGGTCAGACATAGTAACATCCCATGGTTCAAAACCAGCAGCATGAAATGCTGCAGCCATTTCTCTGTCTCCATTGCTTCCTTCTTCTCTAATCACAGCCACTTTAGGTTTTGAAGTTGCATACAGATACTTCTCATCAGTGAAGGAAGGAGTAAAGGACAGTTCCCATGAGGGTTCATATCGATGTTTTAGTCCTTCTCTCTCCATATCCACACAAGATGCCAATCTTTGGAATTTTTCCAGCTGAAAACTGGTATCTTCCCACATGTCCCTAAGGATACTAGTTTTTTCATCCAAACAAGTCACACCATCAACCTTAACTTCTATTGATGGAGTGACAGTTACTTGACCTATGATCTCAGCCAAAACTCCCACACTGTTCAACTTATCCATGACCAAACCCAGATTTTTCTTGCTTACCTCAAGAACTAACCCAAGCTCTTCTGCATAGAGTGTTTGGAAAAGGCTGTTACCTTGTGAAGCCAAGTCCAAAATTAGTCCACGATTACCAGCAAATGCCATCTCTAAGGCACAAACTAGCAGCCCACCATCACTGATGTCATGACCAGCAGAGATCAGATCGTCAGTAAGAAGGTCTTGAACACCTTCAAAGACCTTTTTAAGGTAAGGAATATCATCAAGATCAGGACACTCAACCCCAACTTGATCAAATGCCTGAGCAAGAGCAGATCCACCTAACCGCCTCTTTCCCTTTGACAAATCAATATGAAGCAAAATACCATCATCATCAAGTTTTAAATCTGGTGTCACTGTTTTTGTTATATCAGGAGAAGTAACATAAACACTGATTACAAGATTTCCTGGAGCCTTTACAACTTCATTTCCAGCATGGGCTGCCATAGAAAGGCTGTCTTTCCCTCCATCAATAGCAATTCCAAGTTGAATCATTGCCTCAGACAAAGATATAGCAGCATCGTACATGGAAGCTCCTTCCCCATCAAGCTTGGCAGCATACATCCAATTACCACTTGCCTTGACGTCAGAAAGGGAAGTCACCTTTGCCCATACAAGATTTGTGAGAGCTTCTCCAACAGCCAACCGAGCCATTGCTTTGGGGTCTAACAGACCTTTGATTGGCTGTTCCCCAATAGCACATGCACCTCCAGTCACATCAGTAAAAGTCTGAGCTGTAACAGCAACATCAGCAAGGGGAATCTGCAAAGGGCCAACAGTTTGCTGCTGTGCCACTAGACCAGTAACACACCTATCAACTTTTGTTGTTAAGAAGCGTTTTGAACAGACAGATGGTAAACTCAATACCCTCTTCAAAGAATCTACTATTGTGATCCCAGGGGCAATATCAAGTGGCTCCCGCTCATAAACAACCCGATTAAATTCAAAAGATTTCTGAGGCATGTCACCGAGGACTTTCTCCAGTTCAAGATCCACAGCAGGGGGTGGTGGGGGGAGTCCATTTGAGAGACACTTCTGAGTTGCTAAGCTATCAACTAACACGACACGTCCATCACCACTAATGGTTCCAATCACAGCCATTGAAACCTTTTCCCTATTGCAGATTGATTTTAAGAGCTCGTGGCTTTCAGGCTTCACCAAAATTGCATCTTGCTCCTGATACTCTGCACCCCAAATTTCTAGAACAGACATTGTATGATCACCAACCACAATTGCTCGCACATCTATCTCAGCACCCTTTGGATATATGATTTCTTTTACAACATTACAGTTCCCACCAGCACCCTGATCATGAATGCTAATAATTGGATTTTTATCCCCCATCTCAATACAGGCACGAACAAGACGATACAGCTTTTGTGCCATCTCAGCATCGCCACGTTGCACAGCATTGAAATCAAGCTCAGCATCATTCTGCCCACTAACCATACTTGAGGCCGCCCCACCTCCCATCCCAATACGATAAGCAGGGCCTCCAATTTTAACAACCAACATTCCAATGTCAGGCTCTCCCTTTGATATATGACGGTGGTCAATCTGCCCAATGCCTGCACTAAACATGATTGGCTTCAACCATTCCCGCCTATCCCCACTAGGAAGTCTCATTCCAAAAGTTCTACAGAAACCCTGGATCAATGGCTCTCCAAATTTGTTCCCATAGTCCGATGCACCATTACTAGAATCTATAAGAATCTGCAAAGGTGATGCCAAATTTGACGGATAAGTAAAGGATGGATCTTCCCATGGAGCATAAAACCCTGATGTGTTGAGATTCCCAACACAATAACCAGCTGTAGCTGCCTGGACAAAAGACCCTCTTCCTGTTGCATGTGTATCCCTAATGCGTCCTCCTGCACCTGTCTCTGCACCAGGATAAGGTGCCACTGCACATGGAAAATTATGTGTTTCAGCTGTAAATAAGATATCTAACTCCTGTGGTGTCAGGTTTAATGGACATGGTGAACCAGGTTGAACTGGTCGCAGATGCTTTACTGGGAAACCTTTAATTGCACTTGAGTTGTCCTTAAATCCAATAACTGAGTTATTTGGATTTGCCTGTAAAGTGCTTTTCACAATTTGCATAAGAGTCCTGTTCATTAGCTGTCCATCAACGAAAATCTTTCCAGTAAAAAACCAGTGCCTGCTATGCTCACTGTTTGACTGTGCAATATCAAACAACTCCACATTAGTTGGATTACGCTTTATATCTTCTCTGAAAAGTTTGGTGTAGTATTCTAAATCCTGGTCATCAAAGGCAAAACCCATCTCCAGATTAATCTCTTCCAACGCTTTTCGTCCCCTTTCCATGACAGGTATATAACGAATTTCCTCTGGAACTACACTGGTCTCAAAGGATGTTAGTTTCTGAGTATAAACAGATTCAGTCATCCTATCATGCACCATGGATGCAAATTCGTCAATTTGATGATCTTGTAATTCACCATTGGTGTACAACAAGTACCTCCTTGACCGTTCCAAACGGTTCACTTCTGTCAAACCACAGGCTTGGCAGATAGACACAGCATTAGCAGACCATGCTGTGGTAAATGACAACCTTGGGCCAACCTCTACTATAACTGTCCTCAAACCCTCCTTCCTCTTCTTCTCAAGGAAGCTCTCATTTCCCAAATTCTCAGGCTCAAATGTTTCTTGAAGAAGCCATTTAAGGACGGAAAGCTTTTTGCTTGAAAGCTGTGAACCAAGACCAATATTAAAACATTGCTCTGTTTGTAGGTCCACGATCTGATTAGAGATTTTCGCTTGAGCTTCTCTTAGAAGCTCAGCAGCTGCACTTTCTTGGATAAACGGAACACGGTATAAATGAAAAACTTCCGAGGCAGGCTTCTCAACCAAGCCAGATTGTTCTTCTACTGAACTGCTTGCACCTCCAGAAACCACAGCTCTGGGATTTTCTTGAGCTTGGCACCTTAAACGCAAAGCTTTTCGAGTTGAACCCAGAACCTGACCCCTACTACAAACTGTACCCCAAAGCAAATGACTTCTCTGTCTTTGAGGCTTCTTCACCAAAAACAATGTTTGCCTGCAGGTACCCTGAAACCAAAATCACCAAAATACAAACTCCATAAACACAATTGCATTCCATTTTCCAAATTAAATATGCTGCACCAATTAGTCAATGAGAAACTGAAGATTAAATGTGTTTAGTTTAACATTGAAATTAGCCAAACTCAAGTTTGGATTCCTTAACACAACTATTTTTAGTGTTGGAGACGTAAGTTTACCACGTTTTAACCCTAAACCAAACTGTTTGCTCTAAAACAAACCTTTTCAAAAAGCTGCAAACTTTAAACTTTAAAGCCATCAAACTATGTTACCACAGTAGCAAAGGAGGGAAGCCCCAAAAGGAGAAAGAAGTATAATATTATGCTAACGCAAACAGAGGGGGTAGAATCAAACCTGAAGGAATTCAGACACCCCAATTTCACTGGCAGCCGCCATGTCTTCGATCAAGTGTTCGAAAACTCTAAAATAGAGAAAAGAAAAAGAAAAAACGAAACTTTGAGAAGTGGAAAATAATCAGATATGGGTATGATGAGAACCAAGTACAAGAAGTAGAGGCGAAGAAGACAAAAAATAAAAACAGAGAGAAAAGGAAAAAAGTGTTGCAGTAGCGTGAAATGGAGTGAGGGTTTTGGTGTGGCACAGAATAAAACCCTACTAGCCACTCTATTCCACTGCCAATGAATAAAGTTCGCACCTTCTCAACTATTGGTGGCGTTGGCGCTATTTTCTTTTCTATTCTTCCAGTATTTTTTTTTTCTTCCTTTGCTTTATATATTATCTATCTACAATCTCTCTTGAAGATGCTCTGTATCCTTTCTTTTTGCTGAATCTGAATCAGATGCTTTTTTTTCTGTGTTTCGACTTTGGATTGAGTCGATTGACAGAAAATGACGCAAATGAATGAAACTATACTAATTTTTATTATTGAAATTATTAAAACAAAATAAAATAAAAATAGAAAGAGAATTTAATTACATTTATTTATTTTAATTCAGAATATGGAATTAAATTAATTTTTTTATGTTATTATTAAAATATTCAAACAATCAATTTCTATACAATAATCTCCAAGCTTTTTTTTTCATAATTGTGTTTTTTATACCTATATTTTAGGAAATGCTACCGAGTGTTTAAAGGCACCTGTTAAGGAATCGAAATTAAAAAATTTTTTATGGGACTGTGTAATGTTTAATGCTATAAATGCAATAAAATAATTTTCAATAAAAACATACTATATATGGATTCCATAACCGCATATAGGGCACTCGTTAATAGGATCATCTCTTTTAAATTAATCAATTGAGTGAAACTAATTAAACAAATTTATTAGATCAATCTCATGAGATACATGATTATAATATATTTCTATCATATATAGATAAAGAATTAAATTAGAACGTGTACATAAATTTTGTGACGCCTCAATCACAAACACACGAATTAAGATTTCTTTATAATTGAGAAAGTGGTGTCATTAATCTAGTGAATAAGCATTCAGTTGTGTCAAACTGCTTGATGGAATGAGGATTTTATAACTCATTAGATGAGTTCGAGGACCTTAAGGGGTGACAAAGTGGGTTAACTCGCTCTAACCTTCCTAAAACGAGAAGGGACAAGTTGACACACTTTTGGAAACTGGTTGAGAAACATAACCCACTCAAAAAATGGGGTAGGAGCTAACCCACCGAAAAAAGTGAAAGAAAATAAAAAAATATAAAAAGTCAATTAAATACATTCCATCGGTCATTACATCCACAAATTATATTAAAATATCATTTAACTCATTTGCTCCTAAATCCCTAATTAAACAAACTTTTCAAAAGAAAATACAAAGAAATCAATTATACCCTCCATCCACCCTTAACTCATTGGGTTGGCATCATTCGACAGGTTCATCAGTTGAGTGACTCAACCCAACCCCACCTTTTTTTTATGGATTAAAGCGGGTTAACCCACCAGGTCCAACCCATTTTGCCTCTCTCAGGCGATCTCTCAAGAAGTATTATGGGACTAATCTAACACATCACGTGTTAATTACATAAAAAAAACTAACAACATATTTATCATATAACAAGTGCAATAATTAAATTAAGTATTTTCAAATTCATATATTAATAATTCTATGATAATTAATTGTTTTTAATCCCTAAATTTAACATCTAACTCACCACCCAAGTTTGATTGATGAAAGTTCATTCAAGTTAAATAAAAAAGTTAATAATGATATTTCTTATAATCTAATAATAAGTAATTAACATATTATTCAAATTAAAACTATATTAATTATTTAGAATAGGACGCAAGGAACACCTTTCTAAATCTTTTAAGGAAAAAATACATTTTTCATTCCTATAGTTTGGGTTAACTTTGGTCTTCATCCCTATACTTTAAATTCTTTGTTTTTTATCCCCTGAACCTCCTAAACCCCCCCTAAACTATCATCGCTGTCGTTAGTGAGATCTGTTAATCGGGTGATTTGGCTGACAGAAATTACATGTGAGCCTGATTAGTTGGCCCAAAATTGTTGACTCATCTAATTAACCCTTTTTTATTAACTTTTAATTAATATTAATTAACTAAAAATGTTGTCACCTGTTGGGTCTGCTGATGACCAAATTCTATTGCAGAGCCACTTACACCATCTTCATTTATGTTATGTGATTCTGTTAGAGGGCGGCGACTTGCGACTAAACGAATGATGCGGGCATACTAGAAGGGTGTGTGCGGCGGCGTGGCCGCGGTGAAGAGCGATGGTGGAGATGAGTGGTGTGTGCGGCCTCTACGCGCGGTGATGCTCTTGAGGGGGTGATGGTGGTGAGCCCCATTGACGACCGTGCGGTGAGGGACGATTCGATTTAGTGTTGGCCACTTGAATTGCACAATGTGGTGTGGCGCACCTAGGGAGACCCAAAAATTGGTTCTATTTCTCTCCCCTCTCTTTGTGTTCCAATTTTGGTTCTGATTCTGGTCTCCTACACCTTGATTTGCTTTTTTTAGACCTCATTGTTGGTGGTTGGTGCGACGGTGGTGTCGGTGGTGCCGCAACGGTGGCATTAGAAATTAAAAGTTAATAAAAAAAAGGTTAATTAGATGAGTTAGCCATTTCGAGCCCACTAATTAGATTGACATGTAACTTCTGTTAGCCACGTCACCAAGTTAACAAATCTCACTAATGATAAGGACCACAGTTTGGGGATTTAGAAAGTTCAGGGGAAAAAAACAAAGGATTTAAAGTATAGGAACACAGACCCAAATTGATTGAAACTATAGGGACCAAAAAACATATTTTTCCCATCTTTTAATGCGGGTGAGTTTTTTTTATTTTGATGAAGAACATTTTTTTTTAAAATAGACTCAATGATTTAATTCATAGGAATGTCTGAAGTCAAAGGAAGGATAATACATGGTGGGACTTCAGTCCACCAAGTATAGTTAGATAATGTATTAGTCGAAGCTTCTAATAAGTGTGCATCTATATTTGCCTCCCTATGACCAAACTTAAAAGAAGCTTAATTGAAATGTGAAAACAATGATTGACAATCAGAAATCAAATTAAAAATAGTTGTACAAGTATTGGATTCATGTAAATGTAACGTCCTAATTCCTAAACTCAAGAATTGTGTCCGTTGGAGACACAACTCTCGAATTTCTGAAATTATTTCGCGCATTATCGGTATCGTCATACAATAACATAATACTCGCTTAGGTAATCCAACAATTACTTAAGCTCAATAATAATACATTCATTCAATAAATCCATTCAAATGCCAATATAGGCTCAATACAAAATGTAATGTAAATCTATAGGCTCAATGAGATACAATGATACATGCGTCCTGACATACTAGAAATAGGCCTCGAAGGGCTCCACATGTACTAAAATATCCCATCCAAGAGAATACAAGTATAACCTATAAAAAATAATCCTAAATCAAGGAATTGGGCTACAACAAGCCCAACCATAAACTCCTAGCCCCGGTCAAGCATCCGGTCGGGAACCCTGCATATTTGAACATAAAATCCACAACGTGTTGTGAGACTAACGTCCCAGTGAGTGTGATAAAGCATGCAGTGTGGGGGCAAAATAGGCATATGAGATGCAACAATCATTATACGAATCAAATTAATTTATCAAACATGAATAACATAAGACATTAACATGATAGTTGTGAAATGTTTAACCCAACACCCTAAGGGTCTTTCCACTTTTCTGTGATGGCTAGACTGAGCTCAGACTGACAGGAACCGTCGTTCCTGAAGGCCACTATGACCTTACCTTTAAACTGTGATAGATTTTATCAAACATGAATAGCATGAGTTTTACCATGAGTAAATTGAATTTCCTCTTTAGCTATATATAGCCCATGAAAGTTCCTCTTTGGCCATAGGCCCATGAATATTCTTTCTTACAGGATTAGGGTTCATGAACATGAGTGGTGTCTTTCAATGAACATGAATGTGCATAAATAAGACATTTCATGAGATGCACCTTCAATACCTACACTTAACATGGAACCCTAAATTATAAACCCTAGGATTAGGCAACATCAAAGAAAACATCACATGCAACAATCCTTAGCTCTAAGGGTAATTAATCAATCACAAGCAAGATAAAAACAAGCAAGAGAGAAGAGATTAGGGATCATTCAATGATTCAAGCAAGATGGGGGTGGGTGGATGAGTGAACCACACTCACCTCAAGAGTAGGGAAATAGGATGATTGAGGGGTGGAGAATGGCGATTCCAAGCTCTTCTAGAGGTTTGAGGCTTCAATCCAAGCTCCTTGTGCTTCCTTCTCTCTATCTCTAGAATTCTCTCTCTAAGAAATGAAAGGAAACCATAAATGAGAAGCCCTAAAATAGAAACAACATTAAAAGTTGTTTCACACACTCTCGCTCAAGCGAGGACCTTCTCGCTTGAGCGAGAAGGAATATTCCCTGGGAGATCCGCGTTCTCGCTCAAGTGAGAAGCTCCTCGCTTGAGCGCTATTCTCCAGGAAAAATCCCCAATCCTCTTTTACTTCGTCTCGCTCAAGCGAGACCCTTCTCGCTTGATCGAGAGCAAGTCAGAGAGCAAACTCCCTATTTCGGGATTAATTACGCTTGAGTGAGAGGCTTCTCGCTCAAGCAAGGATATTTGTAACCAAAATGCTGGTTTTTACTGATATGCTCACTTAAGTGAGAGGCTCTCTCTTAAGCGACCAGGTTGCATACCTATTCTTCCTAATTCAGTTTTAAACCCTCATTTTCCCTCTTCCTTTTATTAGAACCTATTATACTTCTAATTTCTTGTAAAACCTTGATTTCAAACTTTGGGATGTTACAGTAAAGCTTTGGTAAGGCGTTGGCAATCAGTTTCAACTTGTAAAGTATCAATTTCCAATTGAAGTGCTTGTTGGAGAGTCTACCTCAAGGCTAAAGTCTCAACTACCAGTGGATCAAACCTGTGATGCATGAATTTTGAGGCTGCTACTTGAACTTCACCATGAACATTATGGATGATGAGACCAAAACTGGAACATGCTTTCTCCTGACCACCCTGCGTCTATATTCATCTTTAGATATCCAAATTCCGGTGGTTACCATTTGAAATTATTGTGATGCCTGCTTTTGATTGTACCAAAATCACCGTTCGGTTGATGATGTTTCCAATCAAATAAAATTGTTTGTTCCATGAGAACAATATTTTCGATCCCCTCATCTTTTCCTTATTACAAATGCATATTACGAGACTTCCATAGGCTCCACAAAATCATAGAGGCTAGTTCACAATGAGATACTGTAAGCATAAAAGTTAGCTTTTTCCACCAATATGAAATGGTCATAGTAGCATCATCAATTCGCAAATGTAGCACAGATAGATACCAAACTACTCTTACTCTTGCACGATGTAGAAAAATATGGTCTATAGATTCACACTAATCCAAATCACATAAAGTACAATGAGTATCCACATTAATACCTTTTTCCTGCAGGTTAACTTTGCAAGGCAGCGCTCTATGTAGAAGATGCTACAGGAAATGCTTCACCTTAGCAGGGACTTATAGTTTCCATAAGAAAGACCAATTGTGATTGGAGGATGCAAAACTAGACTCTAGCTTGGTAGATGCAGATGATAGGCACTTATAAGCAACGCGAACAAAAAAGTAACCATATGATAAGTGTCTCCAAAATAACTTATCATTTGAACTTGACCAAGGGATAGGAATGCTTGTAATAACAGTTTCCTTCACTAGATGAAAAATTGAATGAACAAGCTCTTAATTCCAGCTCTTATCCTCTGATCTGATAAGTTGCGCAATAGTTGCATCTACAGGAATTGTATTAGGCTTGGACATAATCTTCCCTGAATGATCACCAGGTAACCAATTATCACTCCAAATTCGGATTTGAGAGCCATCTCTAATTGACCATTTGTCACCTTAATGAATTATATATCTACTCCCCCATATGATTCTCCAAGCATAGCTTGGTTGGTAACCCAGCTTCACATCAAACAGATTTGATCGAGGAAAATAACATGCCTTGAATATTTTATACAACAATATTACTATTTGTTGCCAATCTCCAATACTGCTTTGCCAACAGCGATTGATTGAATTTGTCAAGATCTCCAAAACCCAATCCACCACAATATTTAGGTCTAAATAAATACTTCCATCTCATCCAATGAATTCCGCTCATCCCCTTTTTGGCCCCACAAAAAATTAGCCATCATAGATTCCATTTTATGCACACAGATGAAGGGATTTTATAACAGCTACATACGAAGGAATAACTTAAGCCACAAACTTTAATAAAATTTATTTTCTGTCTCTAGACAATGCCTTTTCTTTCCAACCTTTCAAATTTTTCTAAATCCTTTCCTGGACAATAGAGAAAATTATTTTCTTTGACTTTCCCACAAAAGTAGGTAGCCCAAGATATTTGTCATGAGATCTTACAGTTTTTACTCTCATCCTCTCCTAGATCATATGAGTAACTTGAAATGGAACATTTTGACTTAAAGATATCTCTGATTTGTCATAATTTACTCTTCGACCTGAGGTAGATTCATATTTATTGATGGTAGAAAGAATTTTTTTTTATTCTTTCATTGTGGCCCGAGCAAAGAGAAGGCTATCTACAAAAAAATGTTAGATATGAGGTGCTCCTCTTGTCTCTTTTACCCCGTGAATTTTCTTTTGATCTACATAATGAGATAATAGACCAGAGAAAGATTCTGCACATAAATAAACAAGTATGCTGAAAGAGGGTCCCTCTTGTAACATCCCAAAAATTAGGACTCTAAGAAACGTAAGAGAAATCACAGGCTAAGGACTCAGTTCAGTGGGAGAGGAAAGGAATTTAAGAAAGTCAATGAGTTCTAGAGAATATCCTAAATATACAGCCCAACATTAGGTCAATGTTTCCAATCATAGATGAACTCAGGAGAAAATTAAGTTGGGATATGGGGAGTAAGTTTTAGTAGTGAGAAAAAAACGAAAAACATTGTGATGAGCGTATTTTTATAGATACTTAGCATCTTTAACCTTAGCCGTATTGGAGTGAATTGATGATTTATATCATTGTTCATGTGGAATGTACCTCATTGGGCTTCAATTAAAGTTGTTGCTTAATTTGGGATTTTTAAGCCTAATGACCTTTGTGCACTAATTTGATGACATCTAGAGTTGTAGGTGGACGATTTAGGTGATTCAACTTGCATTAGAAATCCAAGATTCGGGGCTTCAGTTTGATATGCTACACGATAGTATTACTATCTCATTTTCGCTCCAGAAAGTCATTTTTCTCAAGTGAAGAATTTCTTGCTTGAGCAAAAATATCAGCAGAAACACGAGTAAAAATGTTGTCATTTTCGCTTTAGTGAAAATTCTCTCGCTCAAACGAAAATACGCGAGATCAATTTTTAAAAACATATTCTTAGGGTCATTTGACCCATTCTAATTGCATTCCCACATCTTCATCTTGTCTAGTTGAGGAGAACGAAGAGAAGGAAGAGGAGGGAGCCTATTTGAGGACTCTAACCAAGAGAAGGGCATAGGATCGCCACTCCTCACCACCCATATCTCTTCTACTTGAGCTTGGTTTAGGTGAGTATAACTCACACACTCCACCCTCATTTTGTATGAGAACTCCCCCATGAACCATATTCTCTTCCCTCCACTTTCCTTTCCTTTGCTTGTGATTGAGTTATTGCATGTATTTGCTATGATTATGTCCTTGAGTATGGTTGTTGATGAAGGGGGATTTGATATGGGGTTCACATGTTAGGTTTTGTGATTATGGTTAGGAGCATATTTATGTATAATATGAATCATGTTACATGTGCTATGATTGGGTCATGCATTAGGGCTTTGGCCCCTAGTTAACTAGAAAATGTATTTCGAGTTACGACTTCCAGTTGATGAAAATGAATTTGGCTTCGACACCAGTTTCTTTGGCTTCGGCCCTAGTTAACACTTAAGCAAGATTAAACTTCGGTCCCCAGAATTAATTGACTTTGGTCCCCAGTTAAAACTTAGATTTTGGCCCCCAGAATAATGGTGGTGATTAGTACCCAAGGAAGACGTTCTTTGTAGTCTGAGCTGAGGTCTAGCCCCAAAAAAAGAGATAAGACCTCGTTTGCAGGGCAATGCAGGTCATGCATTTCATGTTTGATTATGAATTGAGGTTCATTATGTCATGATTATTTGTGAATTATGTGATGCATGGCATATGCCTGTTTCCCCACACTGTGTGATGCATAGTGATGCTTACTGAAACATTAGTCTCACCACATGTTGTGGTTACGTTTTAGATATACAGAACCCTACTCAGGGAGGCCACAAATGGTCTTGGAGCGGTTGAAATTGGATTTATTTTGAATATTAAATTGATGTATTTTGGGATAATATTAGTATCTTTATTTTGTATTTCTGTTGTAGGATACAACTGTACATGTGTAGCCTCCGGGTCCTTCCTATTTTGTTAAAAGTACATGTATGGTAGTATCCCAACCATGTTGATGTATATTGTTTACTGTTAGCTGAGTCGTTGAAGGCACTAGACATTATGATTCAATTTATGTATATGTTTATGGCTTAAATAATGTTGGATTACCTAAGCAGGTATGTATGTGTGTATGTGATGATATCATTAATGGAGCGAAATAATTTCATAAATTCAGAAATTTAGCTTCTAACGAGCATTATTCTTGAATTTCGAAATTAGGACGTTACATTATGGTATTAGAGCAGTTCAATCCATTAGATTATGGTTAGGTTAGTTGCATGTGACTTCCTATAATCCTATAATACATCGTATGCCATATAGGGACTGATTACCTTCATATTGTGTGCGTTGTATGCAAGATTATGGTTAGTGACTTGAATAGGATGCCTTGGCTAGAGAGTTTAGAGTGTCCTCTCTAACAAGGTTAGTACCAACCACCTTAGAGAGAGAGAGAGTAGATAACATAGACCTAATTCCCAAGAATCGGACCCCTATCATAAGTACACTATTGTTAGGAACATGCACTAGAGACTTGTATACATCCATCACTTGTATCATGTTATTTTATAAAGGTAAACTTATTCTTTTAGAATATAATTATTGTCCTTAGAATAGTAAGCTTAAACTTCATAAGAAATCAAGTAGATGACTTGATCGTGAGATCTTATGAAGAACTATTCTTAAATAGTCCCTAGTCAAGTATCATCTTAGGACAAAGATGCATTTAGACTAGTATGTGAGTTCATTGATGATCACATCTCACAGATCATGGATATGAGATATCATGTGCTCACATAGGTACACATTAAGAGTAATGGTGTACTGGACAGACCCACCTTAAGAACGTTGCATGGATTGTTACATAAGTGTCATGAACGTTTCTTAAATTGATAAGTGTTATATGAAGTCCTTCGACCTGAAATCACTATGATTCCTACATAAGGAATTATATGTTTTAATTATCATCAAACGTTACCTGTAACAGGGTAATCATAAAGTTGGTTTTTGGACATATAATAAATTATGTGGTGGAATGTGAGTGCCCTAGATGGGATTTGTCCCTCCTATGTAACAGGAGTTATATCTGTAGGCCTCTTGATAAAGTGAGACTGCAAAATGCATGGCCATGCTCAGGAGGATAAATATGAGATATTTATTTTCTGTACAGTCTACATGGGGATCAAGAAAATATAAATTGAACTACACAAGGTTGACACAATCCATGCCCTTGTGTTCAATTAGATATTTGGACAAAGGGACAGATCATATAAATTATTATCATAAAATAGGATTTATCAAAGTTATTGATAATCTCAATATTTGGATAGTGATGTGTTGCTAGATACCGCTCACTATTTATGATATTAAATATAAAAGGGTTTTATTTTAATATTATAACCAAATATTAAAAGCCTATTGGGTCACACGCATACAACAAGCCACTAGGAAAGGATAATAATTCTAATTTAATTTAATTAGAATTATAACATAATGGGCCAGGCCCATAAGTGTGAGGGTTAAGTGAGTGAGGGGGGTAAAACCCTAGCCACCACTCTATAAATAGAGCATAAGACGCATTACCCCAGAGACACATGAGCAATCGCTTCTTACTTTCTAAGGCTACTAGCAGAGCTGAGGAGGGTTTCCTAGTTCGGCTGTTGGCGTGGACACCACTAGAGACGTGGCTGCTATTGCCTCGTTCATAATCCTAATAAGGTACGACCTTTCGTTTTAATACCTTTTATGCCTTGATTCGTGTTTTCGCAAAAAATGATTATAACAAGGGAGGGAATCCATTTATTTCCGCTGCACCCTGACTACATGCTTGATTCCCTTCAATTGGTATCAAAGCTTTGGTTTGCGATAAACACGTTTTAGGCTTTTAATCTTGTGAAGATTATTATTTTTTTTTTGTTGTTTTTCCGCTGAAAAATGTAGCGCTGATATCTGGGCTGCAACCTGTGCTGCAGCGTAGACTGAAGCGCAATTTACGTATTTTGATTCTCATACTTGCGTTTCACCTGCGCTGAGCGCAGGTAAAGCGCAAGTGAAGCCCAACTTTCAGAATCAGTTTATTTTATTCCCTTTATTGATTGTTTTATGTGCGATGTATATATATGTTTATATGTTCTAATGTTGGATGTAACATCCCAAAAATTTAGAAATCTAGAATTATAATAAAAATACTAATAATAAAATAAAAATACTTATAACTGTATTTCGATAATATTGGTTATAAAAAGAGAGTTATTTATAATTATAACAGTAACTATTTATAAAATAATATTATAATATTAATGATATAGTAATGATACGATAATATGGATACTAAGAGGGAGATATAATATAAGATTGGATTTTAGAAGATATAATAATTGTTATTAATATAACAAAATAATAATAAAATTATTAGAAGATAAATCACATTATTAAGGTTTCAGTTAACCTTAATTGTTATAAATATAGTAATTTTATATTATTAATATAATAATATCATAATCGATAGGGATAACCTTAGGAAAGAGATATGTTCGAACATTTTAATTTAAGATCATATTTCAAAATAGAAATGATGACATCACAAGAAGTAGAGATAGGAAAGTAATATCAGTTTTAGGATAATGTTTAACTATAAGATTTGAATTTAAATTTGAATTTAGATGGATAAGGAAAAGCTTAAGAGGCAAAAATAAGGATTTGAGATTCTGGATATCTCGATTGAGCGAGAAGGATCTCGCTCAAGCGAGAATCTTCAAGAGAAGGGTGTATTTTCGTGAGCATTCTTGCTCAAGCCAAAAATTCTCGCTTGAGCCAAAATGTCAATCTCGCTTAAGCCAAAAATTCTCGCTTAAGCCAAAATCTTCTAGAGAGGGTGTATTTTCGTGAGCATTCTCGCTCAAGCCAAAATTTTCGCTTGAGCCAAAATGTCAATCTCGCTTAAGCCAGAATGACAGTTTCAGCATTTTTAAAACACGACTGCAAACAGTTTGCACTCAGTTTCTCTTCCGTTTCTTCGTCTTTTCAGAGAGAGAAAGAGAGGTTCTAGTGAGAGAATGTGCCAGTGAAAGTCAAGAACGGTTTCTACACTCCAAGATCAAGTCTTTCATCAATCTTTCCTCCCTCAACGCCAATTACTCTTCATTTGTTCTTCGTTTTCTCGACGCTCAGGTAGGTGTGACTCTCACTTGTTTGTCTTGATTGATGCCATAGCATGACCCCTATTCTTATTTCCCTTTCTTTCATGGAATAATGATGTATGTATGAGATGAACTTAGGAAATACGAATGTATTGATGATTAGGTGTATTGATTTGTAAAACCATATGGTAGAGGACTTGAATGATTATGTATTATGAACATTGAGTATGTTATTATGAAATCATGGGCCTTTGGCCATCACAGTCATGAATTATGAGTTAAGATATCACAGGGCTTATAGCCATCACAGAGCCTCCGGGCTATCACAGGGTCATTGATCGTCACAGGCCTTCGGGAAATTTATTTAAGAAAGACGGGGTAACCACATCAAACTCATGGCCAAGAGGGAGATAGGGTCCCCAATCACATAATGAATTATGATTTAAATATTATTTAAGACTTAATCATAGGTAGCCCTGGACAACGATCCTTGGTTACATAGCCGAGCGCTCATCACAGTCACGTTACAGAGAAAAGACCCCGGGTGTCGGGTAACAACACTTCAAAGTCATGCATTGCATAATAAACATTGTTTCAATGATGATATATTATGTGTAATTCATTTATTCATGATGCTCTAGATAGATATGTGTAATTGTGATGATTCTTGATTGTTTCCCTACATCACACACACTTGTTACGCTCACTGGGACGTTGGTCTCACCCCATTCCATGGGAACAATATTTTCAGTGGTGCAGGATACTCTTCAGGATTATGACGAGCAGTAGAGGACTCGTGGAGGATAGTAGTATAATGTTTAGTACGTTACATTGATGTACTTAACGTTGCTTAGGACCACTATTGTTATTTGTTAGGATGTTCTTAGGAATTATCATGTTATTTTAATACATTGGATTGGAGCCTTGATGGCAACCTTGTATTGGCTTTTCTTTTATTTATGTGTGTAATGTTGGAGCTTTAGTAATTGTTGGGTTACTCAAGCGACTATATTTTATTTTGATACGCGAAATTGACAAATTAATTTCATGAGTTTGGAAGTAGTGCTCCCAACAGACATTATTTATGAATTTAGAAATTAGGACGTTACATTTTGGTATCATAGCAATTCAATCCAATTGGACTGTGGTTAAGTTCGTTGCTCGTGACTCACTATGATCCCACTGTACCCCGTAACCAGTATAGGGACTGATCACCCCTCTATTGGATGCGTTGTATGCGGGATTATGGTTAGTGACGTGAATAGGATACCTCGTTAATGGAATTGGGGCACTTCCCTAACGAGGTTAGAGCCACCCATTTGTTAGATGAAGGGAGAATGACATAGGTCCATTTTCGAGAGTAAGATTTCCACCTTAGAAATCTTATAGAATATCACTCTTAGTTCCTATTGGACATGAGGCACACTTAGAAGGAAAGGAAAGGTAAAGTATAAATTTGAGAGAGAATGCGTAATTGGTTTTGGAACGTGAGAACAAGTGGGAGGCTTGGATGGGACATATCAAGTAGACTCCCTAGTGGCGAAGGAGAGCATTGTTTGCTGGTGTTTACACCTCGGTGGTGTGAATTGTTTGATTGATCATGATACTTGTTTCTGATTGAATGATTGAGTGACATTTCTGTTTGTTAGTGTGCGTTGTTTGAATGTCTTGCATGTAGATGTTGATTGTAGGTACCTAGAAATGGGTTTTTCAGTGGCAGGTAGAGGTTAGAAGAGAAGTGTGGGACTCATGGGAGGTTAGAGAAACCTAATGCCATTAGTGAAGGGGGAGTAACACTAACTCTTGGTTAAGTGTTTACCATCGGGTATGTGTAATCTTAAAGATAATTCGAGGAATTGGATTAGGACCTTTAATCTCACATTCTTGTTTCCTTTCTTTAAATCCCTGTTAGTGTATGTTGATGTTGATGGTTGTTGGTAGTTGGTAGTTGGTAGTTGCACCTTGGTGACGTAATTTACTTGAGTAGGATGAGTGTTTGATTTACCTGACTGAATTTGAATTTCTTGGATTAAGATTTATCTAAATTAGGATTTGAATAATCTGCATAATTTGAATTTGAAACCGAGGATTAGAATTTCATTAGGTTATGCGATATGGAAAATATGTATCTCCTTGATGTTGAGTTCTAATATTAGGATGTGATTTTGAAATTTTGTTAGGATTTAGTTAGATTTGGATTAAATGATCAACTTAATTTGGGTTTATATCAGCTTAGATTCTATCTGTAGTTACAAGATGAGTTGGAAGAATGAGGTGGCTTTGATTGATGGTGAATTTAGATTTCTAAAAATTGGGACTAGTCTATGATGAATTCAAATTAGGATAATTTAGATTCCCAAATAAGGTCTTACTTAGATTTGAAGTAAAATGTTTTCAAGGATAGGATTTGTTAAAAAAAATGTTAGGATTTATTTAGATTTATATTGGAGGATTTTGAGATTAGATTATCTTATGAGTTTAATTTTCAGGGAAAGCTAGAAATTTATGAAATAAGGCTAATATTTTGATAAAGGTAGTGATAATAGCAACTAATAAACTACTTTATAGAACTAAAGGATTCAGATGAAATAGTTTTTGTAAGACAAATAAAAATATTTGTAAAATAAGATAAGGTTTGTTGGAAATAGATAAAGTCGGGAATGAAAGAGGACATATAGCTAAGATGAAATTAGATATTATTTGTGTGGTGATATATTAACAATAATTTTTTTATTCATGATAGCATAAATTATATTATTAAGATAAATGTTATTTAGTTTTTATGGATCATGTTGATTATTGTGAATAATTTTATTTGTTAATAGTAGACTCCTTGTGACTATAATTGATATATGCATATGTAATTGTAATAATGTTTTCATAAGGAAATAACATCTATTATTCCCTATATAATTTTAGGGATTGTTAGAGGAAAATAGGAATTTTAGGATAACACAAGGTGGATAATTATTAGAGAGGTATCATAGTATTTTAAAATATATCTTACCCCATCAAATATTATGAAGATAAATAAAGATTGTTAAAAAGTAGAAATAATGACGATATGAAACTAGAAAATTAATGATAAATTTTACAAAGTTATATAATTGAATATTAGGAATTTACTATCTGAACCCCTATATTATTCAGATTTATTTGAAATTATAACATTGTCTAAATTTAGAAACAAAAAAGAAAAAAATTATTAGTTAATAAGCATAGTATAAGTACCATTGTAAAATTTAGAATTTTGAATAAGAATTGTATTAGTTAACAAGAAAAATAAAAGACAGAAACCCTTAGAAATAAAAACAGTTTAAGTGTACAAATCTTCACAGCTAATTAAAACTGGGAAATAGTTGAAAGGAGAACTGTAAATGGATCTTTAGATCTTAGGATAAGATTATAATGGTCTGGAGTTGTATTCAATTGATGAAGGATATGAGGAAAATATTATAAGAGATTAAATTACTTTCGAATATAGAAATCTTTCTAGAGTGATGATAAATTTTTAGAACCTAGGAAGATGGATAATGTTTTGCGCAAAGTTTAAGTGGTCTTTTATTTGAGGAAAACTGTTAAGCTTGTTTTTATGGGTTAGATATAGAGATTTAATTTTTAATTGATAGTTTTAAGGATAAAGATTTGATATTGTATGATTTAAGGGGTAGAGATTTAATCTTTTTAGAGATAGAGATTTCTTTACTTAATTTGATGGTTTTGGCTCTTGGGTGATAGGGATATGATAATTTTATGTTTATAGTTAAAAGGTTCAGAGATAAAGATCTAATCTTGAGCTTGTTAGAAATTGAGTAATTATGTATATATAGTTAAGAGTTGTTGATTTGATTATTGGATCTAGGTGGATCTCGATAAGGATATTTTACAGTTTAGATAGTTTTATAATTAAGATATCATCATGAGTTAAAGGCTCACACATTTATCGTTATTTAGGCTATGACCCTTGAATGTGTTGAAATTAATTATTTAGTAGTTGCATATGCCTTTGATATTAAGAAAATATTTAGAATTTATAGTTGGAGACATGAAGCTTAGGTTTATGATAGAAAATTGATCTATGGGTTATGATAAATTTGATTGATAATTAGATGGATTTAGTTTAGGAATATAATTTATTCTGGACTTCGAATAGTTAGTTTACAATTATTATTAATAGGAACATGATATCCAACCCAAGCTATAGGTTATGAATACATAGTGTCATAGACTTAAGTTTAAGAGAACAGTAAGACAAATTTTGAGGACAAAATTTATTTAAGGGTGGTGGAATTGTAACATTCCAAAAATTTAGAAATCTAGAATAATAATAAAAATAATAATAATAATAAAAAAATAAAAATACTTATAACTGTATTTCGATAATATTGGTTATAAAAAGAGAGTTATTTATAATTATAACAATAACTATTAATAAAATAATATTATTATATTAATGATATAACAATGATACCATAATATGGATACTAAGAGGGAGATATAATATAAGATTGGATTTTAGAAGATATAATAATTGTTATTAATATAACAAAATAATAATAAAATTATTAGAAGATAAATCACATTATTAAGGTTTCAATTAACATTAATTGTTATAAATATAGTAATTTTATATTATTAATATAATAATATCATAATCGATAGGGATAACCTTAGGAAAGAGATATGTTCTAGCATTTTAATTTAAGATCATATTTCAAAATAGAAATGATGACATCACAAGAAGTAGAGATAGGAAAGTAATATCAGTTTTAGGATAATTTTTAACTATAAGATTTGAATTTAAATTTGAATTTTAAATGGATAAGGAAAAGCTTAAGAGGCAAAAATAAGGATTTGAGATTTTGGATATCTCGATTGAGCGAGAAGGATCTCGCTTAAGCGAGAATCTTCTAGAGAAGGGTGTATTTTCGTGAGCATTCTCGCTCAAGCCAAAAATTCTCGCTTGAGCCAAAATGTCAATCTCGCTTAAGCTAAAAATTCTCGCTTAAGCCAAAATCTTCCAGAGAGGGTGTATTTTCACAAGCATTCTCGCTCAAGCCAAAATTCTCACTTGAGCCAAAATGTCAATCTCGCTTAAGCCAAAAATTCTCGCTTAAGCCAGAATGACAGTTTCAGCATTTTTAAAACACGACTGCAGACAGTTTGCACTCAGTTTCTCTTCCGTTTCTTCGTCTTTTCAGAGAGAGAAAGAGAGGTTCTAGTGAGAGAATGTGCCAGTGAAAGTCAAGAATGGTTTCTCTACACTCCAAGATCAAGTCTTTCATCAATCTTTCCTCCCACAACGCCAATTACTCTTCATTTGTTCTTCGTTTTCTCGACGCTCAGGTGGGTGTGACTCTCACTTGTTTGTCTTGATTGATGCCATAGCATGACCCCTATTCTTATTTTCCCTTTCTTTCATGGAATAATGATGTATGTATGAGATGAACTTAGGAAATACGAATGTATTGATGATTGGGTGTATTGATTTGCAAAACGATATGGTAGAGGACTTGAATGATTATGTATTATGAACATTGAGTATGTTATTATGAAATCATGGGCCTTTGGCCATCACAGTCATGAATTATGAGTTAAGATATCACAGGGCTTATAGCCATCACAGAGCCTCCAGGCTATCACAGGGTCATTGATCGTCACAGGCCTTCGGGAAATTTATTTAAGAAAGACGGGGTAACCACATCGAACTCATGCCCAAGAGGGAGATGGGGTCTCCAATCACAGAATGAATTATGATTTAAATATTATTTAAGACTTAATCATAGGTAGCCCTGGACGACGATCCTTGGTTACATAGCCGAGCGCTCATCACAGTCACGTTACAGAGAAAAGACCCCGGGTGTCGGGTAACAACACTTCACAGTCATGCATTGCATAATAAACATTGTTTCAATGATGATATATTATGTGTAATTCATTTATTCATGATGCTCTAGATAGATATGTGTAATTGTGATGATTCTTGATTGTTTCCCTACATCGCACACACTTGTTACGCTCACTGGGACGTTGGTCTCACCCCATTCCATGGGAACAATATTTCAGTGGTGCAGGATACTCTTCAGGATTATGACGAGCAGAAGAGGACTCTTGGAGGATAGTAGTATAATGTTTAGTTACATTGATGTACTTAATGTTGCTTAGGACCACTATTGTTATTTGTTAGGATGTTCTTAGGAATTATCATGTTATTTTAATACATTGGATTGGAGCCTTGATGGCAACCTTGTATTGGCTTTTCTTTGATTTATGTGTGTAATGTTGGAGCTTTAGTAATTGCTGGGTTACTCAAGCGACTATATTTTATTTTGATACGCGAAATTGACGAATTAATTTCACGAGTTTGGAAGTAGTGCTCCCAACAGGCATTATTTCTGAATTTAGAAATTAGGACGTTACATTGGAGAGTCCCAAGGAACATGAAAGAGTTCATGTCTTGGGCGTCAAATGGTTCAATTGTTGAAACCTTGTCTTGACTCAAATATTGGCTGCGATAAACATGCCACTTATCAATTTGCTGACAAGAGCGTATTCAAATGATACGAGGGACTTACTCGTTTATCGGTTCGTGAAGTATTCGTTTGATGCGAGACACTTATTGATGATTGGTTGAGTGTTTATCAAATCCCGTGTTTTGTTTTGAGACACTGCGTAATGTTTTATTTTGTACGCGCGTAATCCAACCTCGCTTAATATATACATCTTATTATATCACTCGTTTTACAATCAATGGATGTTGAATTTACATGATGATTGGTTATGGCCTTAGTTGTTTTAATTTAAATACGACCTGTGTGTCGTGCCTTACCTCTTAACATTCCTCTTGTAATTCTCTTCTCATCTCTATCCCCTCGTATGTTAAACGAGGTTTCTTCTTGTTATGTAATGTAACCGGGAGGACATGGAGCATGGATTCAGTAGGAGATTTGGAGAGCTCAAGATTATATACAAGATTATATTGTTGATGTAATTTTGTATTTGTTTTAGGAGGCCATAACCATATCATGTATTTGTATGAGATGCATGCTTGTATGTTAAATGGTTTAATAACGAATATATAAAATTAAAGTGATCAAATCCCTCAAAGAAAATATTAAGTCATGATTTGCCTTCCAATGTATGACACTCGTCAAGGCTAGAATCGATTAAAGTGTGGGTCTGCTAAAGCATGGTACCTTTATCTATTTTAGTGAGGCGCGATGGGATAAAAAGTAATATCCAACTGTCATACGTTGGGTTTTGACTTAACTAGGAGTATTCAATAGAATTGAAAAACCAAGAGGCATTAAGTTAGGCATTAATTCATAAGATGAATTAGAATAAGAGTTATTCACCTAACTATCCAAGAGTTTTATGAGATGCAATTGGAAGTGTGTTCCTACCTAAATAACCTTTTCTTAAGCGATCAGCTAAAGCTGACTTAAAATTAGGTGAAATATGGATCTTGGCCCACTGGAAAAATCTAGTGATGGGATTTTTTTTTTATTCTTTATATTGAGGGTACTTATTTTGAATCAAAATAGTGGGAGGCATATTTAATTAAAGACCTTGTTAAATATGTTTGTTATATGATACTTACGTGCATAATTTTTTAACACAACAAAATAATCTTTTATTGCAATCTGTCCTTGAGAAGGACAAACTGTCTGGAATTAACTTTTTAGACTGGTATAGAAACCTAAGGATTGTCCTTAGGCATGAGAAAAGGTTGCATGTCCTGGAAGGGCCTATTCCTGAAACACCCGTCGCAAATGCTTCGAAAGCTGACAAGGATGCTCTCAGAAAGCATCTGGATGTTGCTCTCGATGTAGGATGCCTTATCCTTACTACCATGAATGCTGAACTCCATAAACAACATGAGAACATGGAGGCGTACGATATGATCGTACATTTAAAGAGACTTTATCAAGGCCAGGCTAGTCATGAACGGTTTGAAGTCTCAAAGGCACTTTATCATTGTAGACTGGCAGAGGGAAGTCATGTTGGTGCTCATGTTCTCAAAATGATTGGGTACATTGAAAACCTAGAAAGGCTTGGATTCCCATTAAGCCAAGAGTTGGCCACTGATCTTGTCCTGCAATCATTGCCGGACAACTATAGTTAATTCGTCATGAACTACAACATGAATGAATTTGACAAACCATTGCCATAATTGCTAAGCATGTTGAGAACAGCTAAGCAAAACATTAATAAAGGTAAAGGGAAGGCCATGTTGATGGTCCAACCTACAAAAGGCAAGGGCAAGAAGAAGTTCAAGAAACCCTATTTCAAATCAAAGGACAAAGGCAAAGACAAGCCTAGTACCTCTGCTTTGAAGTCTACTGGCGGGATAGCTAAGGAAGGAAAATTGTTTCCACTGTGGCTAATCAGGACATTGGAGACTGTGTAAAGTACTTGGAGGAGATCAAGAAAAGGGGAAGTGAGACTTCCACTTCAGAGATATATATTATAGAAGTCAATTTACCTACTCCTGTATCTTGGGTATTGGATACCGGATGTGAATCTCACATTAATGTGAATGTGAAGGATCTAAATGAAGTAGGTCATTGGCTAAAGGAGAAGTCGACCTACGTGTGGGAAAAGGAGCAAGAGTTGCTGCCTTAGCCGTAGGAACCTATTATTTAACTTTGCCAACTGGACTAGTTATTGAACTAAATAATTGTTATTTTGTGCCTACCATTAGTGGTAATTTTAATTCCGTTTCTTGTTTAGAAAAGAGTGTTTTTATAAAGAACAATTCAATTTATTTGAATGATATGGTTGTGCAAAGTTGAACAATATGTTCTTGACATGGAAGTGTCTATCTATAACATAAGGGTCAAAATAAATGGTTTTAACCCGACTTATCTTTGGCATTGTTGCTTAGGCCACATAAATGAGAAATACATATCCAAACTCCACCAAGATGGTTATTTGGACTCATTTGATTTAGAATCAATTGAGATATGTGAATCTTGTTTATTGGGAAGATGACCAAAAACCCATTCATCAGAAAAGGGTGAAAGGGCCGGTGATCTTCTTGGTCTCATACATAGTGATGTATGTGGGCCCATGGGCACAATGGCTAAAGGAGGTTTTCAATACTTCATCACTTCTACTGATGATTTCAGCAGATATTGATTTATGTATCTGATGATACACATATCTGAGTACTTTGAAGAGTTCAAGGAATTTAAAAATGGAGTATAAAACCAAGTTGGCAAGACTATTAAAACACTTCGATAAGATCGAGGTGGAGAATACTTAAGCCAACAATTTGATGACTATCTAAGAGAGTGTGGGATAACATCTCAACTCACTCCTCCTGGAACATCTCAATGGAATGAAGTTTCAGAAAGGAGAAATCAAACTCTATTAGATATGGTTCAATCTATGATGAGTCATACTGATCTCCCCAACTCCTTTTGGGGTCACGCTTTGTTAATAGTAGCCTTCACATTAAACCGTGTTGCATCTACGGCTATCATAAAGACACCATATGAGATATGGACTGGGAAACGACCTGGTATGTCTTTTATGAAGATTTGGGGTTGTGAAGCTTATGAGAAACGCCAAGTTTCAGATAAGCTAGGACCCAAATCAGATAAGTGCTTATTTGTGGGATACCCAAAAGAAACTGAGGGTTACTACTTCCATAATCTTAGCAAAGGCAAAGTGGTTGTCGCTAGGACTGCTGTATTCTTAGAGAAGGAATCTGTCTCTAAGAAAATGAGTGGGAGGAAAGTAGAACTTGAAGAAATTCAAGTACCACAGAGTAGCAGTGAGCTAATAATGGAACAAGAGCAGATACCACAAAGTGTTGTGGAGCCACCTACTCAAGTAGCGCAAGACTTGCGTAGGTCAGACAGGGTACGTCACCAACCTGAGAGATATGGGTTCCACGTGTCTCAGGAAGGTGATGTATTGCTAATGGATCAAGATGACCCAATGACTTACCAAGAAACTCTTTTGAGTCCAGAATCTGAGAAATGGCTTGATGCCATGAGATCTGTAATGGATTCCATGTACATTAACAAGGTATGGACCTTGATTGAGCCACCCGAAGGGATAAAACCCATAGGGTGCAATTGGGTTTTCAAAGAGGAAAACTGACATTGATGGTAATATAAGTACCTTTAGAGCACAATTGGTGGCTAAAGGGTTTCACGCAAATTCATAGTATAGACTATGATGAAACCTTTTTCCCCAGTTGTCATGCTTAAATCTGTTCGGATCTTGCTTGTTATTGCAGTTTACCTTGATTATGGAATCTGGCAAATGGGTATCAAGACAACTTTCCTAAATAAGAGCCTTCTTGAAGATGTGTATATGACACAACCTGAAAATTTTTGTTATACCTAAAATACTGGAAAGGTATGCAAGTTGCAACGATCCATTTATGGATTAAAGAAAGCTTCTAGAAGCTGGAATCTTCGTTTTGATGAAGTTGTTAAGCAGTTTGGTTTAATTAAAAATGAAGATGAGCCTTGTGTCTACAAGATGGTTAGTGACTGCATAGTGGTTTTTCTGGTTTTGTATGTAGATGACATACTCTTCATAGGAAATGACATTCCTACCCTTTAGTCTGTAAAGATTTGGTTGGGAAGTTGTTTTACTATGAAAGATTTGGGCGAAGTAACCTATGTGTTAGGTATCAAGATCTATAGAGATAGATCTGAAAGATTACTTGGCCTGAATCGAAGTACATGCATAGACAAGGTGTTAAAAAGGTTTTAACACGCAAGATTCTGATAAAAGGAATTTTGCCTATGTCACATGATATAAGCCTATCTAAGGCTCAATCTCCTTCCAGTAAAGGAGAGAGATCACATGAGTAAGATTCCTTATGCATCTGCTATAGGGTCTATCATGTATTCCATGTTATGTACTCGACCATACATGTCATATGCTCTAAGCATGACTAGTAGATACCAGTCTGATCTTGGTGAAGATCACTAGACAACAGTCAAGAACATCCTTAAGTACTTGAGAAGAACTGAGGATTTATTCTTGATATATGGAGGTGAGGAAGAGCTACTTGTAAAGGGTTACACTGATGCTAGCTTCCAAACCGACAAAGATGATTGAAGATCGCAATCAGGTTATGTGTTTTGTTTGAATGGTGGCGTTGTGAGCTAGAAAAAGTTTGAAGTAAGAAACAGTCGCTGTTACAAACCCATTAAACCCCTTGTGCAACAGAAGCATGAAGGGCACACTAGATCATTAGGCATAATGGTTATGTCTGAATGTCTCTAGTACAAGTGGGAGATTGTTAGAAATATGCACTATAGACTTATATACATCCATCACATGTATCATGTTATTTTATAAAGGCAAACTTATTCTTTTAGATTATAGTTATTGTCCTTAGAATAGTAAGCTTAAACTTCATAAGAAATCAAGTAGATGACTTGATCGTGAGATCTTATGAAGAACTATTCTTAAATAGTCCCTAGTCAAGTATCATCTTAGGACAAAGATGCATTTAGACTAGTATGTGAGTTCATTGATGATCACATCTCACAGATCATGGATATGAGATATCATGTGCTCACATAGGTACACATTAAGAGTAATGGTGTACTGGACAGACCCACCTTAAGAATGTTGCATGGATTGTTACATAAGTGTCATGAACATTTCTTAAATTGATAAGTGTTATATGAAGTCCTTCGACCTGAAATAACTACGATTCCTACATAAGGAATTATATGTTTTAATTATCATCAAACGTTACCTATAACAGGATAATCATAAAGTTGGTTTTTGGACATATAATAAATTATGTGGTGGAATGTGAGTGCCCTAGATGGGATTTGTCCCTCCTATGTAACAGGAGTTATATCTGTAGGCCTCTTGATAAAGTGAGACTGCAAAATGCATGGCCATGCTCAGGAGGATAAATATGAGATATTTATTTTCTGTACAGTCTACATGGGGATCAAGAAAATATAAATTGAACTATACAAGGTTGACACAATCCATGCCCTTGTGTTCAATTAGATATTTGGACAAAGGGACAGATCATATAAATTATTATCATAAAATAGGATTTATCAAAGTTATTGATAATCTCAATATTTGGATACTGATGTGTTGCTAGATACCGCTCACTATTTATGATATTAAATATAAAAGGGTTTTATTTTAATATTATAACCAAATATTAAAAGCCTATTGGGTCACACGCATACAACAAACCATTAGGAAAGGATAATAATTCTAATTTAATTTAATTAGAATTATAACATAGTGGGCCAGGCCCATAAGTGTGAGGGTTAAGTGAGTGAGGGGGTAAAACCCTAGCCACCACTCTATAAATAGAGCATAAGATGCACTACCCCAAAGACATATGAGCAATCACTTCTTACTTTCTAAGGCTACTAGCAGAGCTGAGGAGGGTTTCCTCGTTTGGTTGTTGGCATGGACACCACTAGAGACGTGGCTGTTATTGCCTCGTTCATAATCCTAATAAGGTTCGACCTTTCGTTTTAATACCTTTTATGCCTTGATTCGTGTTTTTGCAAAAAACGATTATAACAAGGGAGGGAATCCATTTATTTCCGCTGCACCCTGACCACATGCTTGATTCCCTTCAACTATAAGGTGCCACCTTTAGAGCCTGGTGAACATAAGACTCACTTGTTATGACCCACATAAGTGAACCACTTAATAAGTGATGATAACGCTTGTTTGACCTTGAGTTTTACAATTGGTTTTTTTAGTTGATTGAGCAACATGATTGTAATGTATGTACGTAATTGGCTGTGTACCTCTTGGTTATGGTTTAAATGATTTTGAAATTTATTAGAAGTTGGGAGGATTGAAGATTTGATGGCTTGCATAGATTGTAGGAGGGATGTGGAACTCATGGAAGGTTAGGGAAACCTAGTACCCTTGATGTGGAGGGAGTGGCACTAGCTTCTTAGTTGAGTTTTTATCATTGGATTAATGTTATCTTATTCTTTCATCTCCTAAATTTCCTCTTGGCATCACTTGTGTTGGCTTGATTGTTGTTTACTTAGGGCCTTTGATTTTGGACTCGAAATTTACCTATGCTTGGAGTTGGGGGATTAGTGATTATGATGAACAATGGACCATAAAGGACTTTCCTTGAGTTTGGAATATAGAGACTATGTTTAAATGAACTTAGATCATGATTTTGGACTACTAAGAACCATAATAAGATTCAGATTGCATGGAGCAAGTGGAAAAAGATTTGAGTTTGATGACTTTAACTTAATAACAAGTCTAATCTACTCTAAAGCCTCCCTTATTGGTTCGATTACTTATATGCATATATGCTATTAGTTTTGGTTTTGGTTAGTTGTTGTTATGTTGATGTTAATCTAGTGTTTAGTTTGCTTGAGCTATGTTATAAATTCCGTTATATGAAGATAGTTGGTGAAACTCAACACTTAGATAGTTTATTTTATTTTGTTATTAGTGTCATGATGGATTCTTTTCAGTTTTTATGTTTATTAACTTAGTTACTAGTAATTAAGGAACAAGATTCATCTTTTCTACTATTTTGGTATTAGAATGATATTCTTAGAATCCATGCTTAGCTCTTAAACATCTATACTTATAAATTTGGTTCATACTCTTTATAGGCATCTTTAATCCTTGGGTATTTTCTGTAAGATGTTATAGTGACTTACCTTGGTGCCTCATTTAATCAAGACGAGTATTCCTACACATGGTTTAGGTCCTCATAAGTACATGCTAATTATTTAGTATTGGTCTTGGTTATTTAGTGTATCCTTATCACTTGAATCATCGGATGGTTCCTGAGTTTAAAATCAAGTTGAAACCTACCTTAGATTATTGGTTATGATTCAGATTGGGTAATCACGTGGTGTTAAGGATATTGTTTGAAAGGATCACTTGGAAATTCCTTTTGAAGAGTAGTAGGACTTGAAAAGACTTGAAGTCTCAGCTTCCCTTTTCCCTTTCAACTCGATTTGGGGCAAGGTTGTAGTTTAGGTCATTTTGATCTTTTAATTTACTTACTTGAGGTGGAGATTATGGATACTAAACTTGGACTTGTTATTGATATCTTTCCTAGTTCCAGTAGAATGGTATAATGGCTTCAGATCATGATGGAATCCATGACTCTAGCTGTATAGAATTCAGACCTTAGTAACTAAAGGATTACTCTAACTATTTCAACTTATTATTGCTTAGTGATATTATAAAGACATGTATAGGTTTGTGATCATTTTATGGGATGTGAGACTTAGTTGGTTGTACTTTTACTTGGTTTCAGTTTAAGTTTATGTGTAACTATGGTTCCGACTTCATCGCTAATTTAAAGAGGAATTGACTTTTAGTCTAAATGATCGTGTTTATGGAATTCAAGTTGATTTAAGGACCTTACTGCTTATTTGAAAGGATGTTTCCTAGTTATTGGTTAGTAGAGTTATTATTTGGAGGATGGTCAAATAGGTGATTAGTTGATTTTGAAGTTATTCTTGAGGAGTACTACAATTTCAAATCTTATGGCCTGAATGATTCTTCAATTGATTTAGTTCTTAGAAGGTGATGATTATAATTAACCCATTTCCTATGACAATAGTAAATCAATATAACATTAGTATTAATAAATCATAACTCTTGATTTGGTAAAGTAGGTCTTGGCCGCAAGGCCAAGACTTAGATAGGAAATGGAGTCATAATTATGAACTTTTGGGAAACTTAATAAAGTATAGAATGGAGTTATGTGTATGAGTTGATCTAAGAGGTAGTAATAGATATAAAAATCCCTTTTAGACTGATGATAAATTAGTAAAGCCTAGGGAATTGGTTATTGTTCTGTCGGGGGTTGAATGATCCCGGGTGAGGGATATTGTTAGTCTTGCTCTTATGCCTTAGAATTAGTGGTTTGATTACGAGTATACTTAAATGATTTGAAGGTAAAGAACCGGTTTTGAAACCGATAGAAACTCGAATAAGTATAAACAAGTGATTTAGGGATGTTGATTTCGTAGCCAAACCTAGATGGATTTCGATAATGATATTTTTCAAACTCGATAATTTGTGATTAGGATGCAACCATGAGTCAAGTGATAATAGAGTTACAACCATTTAGACTTCAATCCTTGCACCTGATGAGGTTGCCTTTTGTAGTTGTGAGGTTTGGTCTAAGAATATACCTGAAACTCATATAGGGAGACATAAAGCTTAGAGTTAGGAGGGGAGAACTTGACCTTCTAAGCTATGATGAACGGAGTCGATAACCTAATAAATTCGATGTAGCTGGGAACGTTATTTACTCCAGGTTGTGGATAGCAAGGCAGTGACAAACCCCAAGCTATAGGTGACCTATGTAAGCGATGTAGACTTAAGTCTGAGAGGATAGCAAGACAAATGTTGAGGACACCTTACTAGGTAAAGGGAGGGAAACATGAGGTGAGTTCACTAAGTCCTTAATGATTGAATATAGTGAGATAGAGATATTTAGGGTTAATAAAGCAAGTTTTGAGGACAAAATTTATTTAAGGGGGCAAAATTGTAATATCCCGAAAATTAGGACTCTAAGAAACGTAAGAGAAATCATAGGGGTGTAATCTGGTTGGGTTGGATCGGGTTTGGGGTGACATCAAGTTCGAATCGATAAAATGGTGGTGAGTTGGGTTGGTTCGGGTTTTGTATTTTTTAGGTGAGTAACCAGAACCGAACCAACCCGAATATGTTCAGGTTGGGTTGTGTCATCGAGTCATGAACATTTTTCCTTTTTTTTTTTTAAAAAAATGTGGAGGATAAAATTAAATTAAAATATAAAATGAAAAAAGAAAAGAAATAGAGAAAAATAAATTTAGAGGAGCAGATGAAATTGGACTTGGGGAACCACCTCTGCTTGTGCTGCCGTTGCACATATTTTTGTTCTCTCCTTGCATAAAAATGAAATAAGATTATGACTTCTTTTTCAAGTTTGGTTCGGGTTGGGTCCATCGGGTTCAACATAGGCAAATCTGAGACCCGAACCGAACCAAATCGGGTTTGAAAGAGAATGTCCAAACCGAACCGAATACCCGAATCAAACCGTTAAATATCTTCAGGTTGGGTTCGATTCTTCGGGTTCGCGGGTTGGGTCGGACCCGCTTACACCCCTAAGAAATCACATGCTAAGGACTCTGTTCCACGGGAGAGAATAGGAATTTAAGAAAGGCTATGAATTCTAGAGAGAATCCTAAACGCAGAGCCCAACATTAAGTCCTCGTTTCCAATCATAAATGAACTCAGGAGAAAATTAAGCTGGGATATGCGGAGTAAGTTTTAGTAGTGAGAAAAAAGAGGAAAAACATTGTGATCAACGTACTTTTATAGACACTTAGCATCTTTAACCTTAGTTGTATTTGAGTGAATTGATGATTTATATCATTGTTAACATGGAATATACCTCGTTGGGCTTCAATTAAAGTTGTTGTTTAATTTCGGATTTTTAAGCCTAATGACCTTTGTGCACTAATTTAATGATATCTAGAGTTGTAGGTGGACGATTTAGGTGATTCAATTGGCTTTAGAAAGCTAAGATTTTGGGCTTCAATTTTATATGCCACACGATAGTATCACTGTCTCATTTTCGCTCCAGATAGTCTCATTTCGCCCAACTGAAGAATTTCTCACTCAAGCGAAAATATCAGCAGAAACAAGGGTTGAAATGCTGTCATTTTCAATTGAGCGAAAATTTTCTCGCTCAAGCAAAAATACGCGAGATCAGTTTTTTAAATAGATTCTTAGGGTCATTTGTCCCATTCTAATTGCATTTCCACATCTCCACCTTTCCCTAGCAAAGGAGAATGAAGAGGAGGAAGAGGAGGGAGCGTGTTTGAGGACTCTAACTAAGAGAAGGGCTTAGGATCACCACTCCTCACCACCGCTTTCTTTTCTACTTGAGCTTGGTTTAGGTGGGTATAACTCACACACTTCACCCCTATTTGTATGAGAACTCTCCTATGAACCCTATTTTCTTCCCTCTCATTTCCTTTCCTTTGCTTATATTTGCTATGATTATGCCCTTAAGTATGGTTGTTGATGAAGGAGGATTTGATATTGGGTTCACATGTTAGGGTTTATGATTATTGTTAGGAGCATGTTTATGTATACTATGAATCATATTACATGTGTTATGATTGGGTCATGCATTAGGGCTTTGGCCCCTAGTTAAATAGAAAATGTATCTCGAGTTTTGGATCCAGTTGATAAAATTGAATTTGGCTTTGGCCCCAGTTAACACTTAAGTAAGATTGGACTTCAATCCCCAGTTAAAACTTGAGTTTCGGCCCCCAGAATAATGGAGGTGATTAGTACCCAAGAAAGACATTCCTTATAGTATGAGCTCAGGTCTAGACCCACAAAAAGAGATAAGACCCCAATTGCCGGGAAATGCAGGTCATGCATTTCATGTTTGATTATGAGGTGAGGTTCATTATGTCATGATTAATTGTGAATTCTGTGATGCATAGCATATGCCTGTTTCCCAACACTACATGTTGTATAGTTATGCTCACTGAGACATTAGTCTCGCCACATGTTGTTGATACATTTTAAATGCACAAGACCTACTTAGGGAGGCCGGGGATGGTCTTGGAGAGGTTGGAGTTGGATTTATTTTCAAGATTAAATTGATGTATTTTGGGATAACATTAGTATCTTTATTTTGTATTTCTTTTGTAGGATGCAACTGTACATGTGTAGCCTCTGGGCCCTTCTTATTTTGTTAAAAGCACATGTATGGTAGTATCCCAACCATGTTGATGTATATTGTATACTGTTAGGTGAGCCACTGAAGGCACTTGACATTATGATTCAATTTATGTATATGTTTATGTCTTAAGTAACGTTGGATTGCCTAAGCAGGGTTGTATGTGTGTATGTGCTAATATTGTTAATGGCACAAAATAATTTCAGAAATTCGGGAATTTTACTTCCAACGAGTATTATGCTTGAATTTAGAAATTAGGAGTGAGAAAAACTGTTAAAATTCAACAAGAAAATTGGTGAATTTTTGCCACTTTTCTAAGCTAGAACTCAGCCTAGAATTATGCGTTTTGCATAATCAAACAGCCGTTTCCTAAGGTTGTGCTAGCGGGAAATTCAATTTTGCAATCAGAATTCAAGAATAACAGATAGAATAAAAGCAGAAAATTTGAAAGAGTAGAAATTAAAAGAATGGGTGGACATAATTTAAATGGCAGAAACGTAAAGGGGAAACTGAAACTAAAAGAATGATAGTGACTGAAATTAAAAGCAGAAAGTAAATAGATGAATATAATGCATGAACAATTAAATGGGGATGAACAAGAATTAAATGGATTGGGAGGAAATGTAGGTGAACAATCTTTGGAAAATGGAAGCAATAATGCTCCCACTTACCACAATCCACCACAAACAACAGTTAATTTGTAAGAATCACTCAAGAACAATTAAAGAGAAATTAAAGTAAGCATTTTATCAAACACCTAAGGGGTGGATGAAACGAATATCCAATAGCCCCATTCTATCACAAATCAGGCAAGGATCAAGCAAATCAAACAAGCTGTAAGTAGCAGAAAGGCACCTCGGGCTTGAGAACAGTTCAAAGTCCAAATTACAATTGAAATGGAAGAAGAAATACACAATTTAGGAGGTAATTTAATACACCAAAACATCCCCAAATTCAGCGCAAAATGTGCAGCAACAACCCTAAAAAATCACCCAATTCACAAAGCTCTAATGATCAATTGATAGCAAACAAGGTGTGGATCTAGAATTGATAAGCAAATGGAGCAGTTAGAGATCAATTAAAACCGTGAAATGCAACTGTAAAACAGTGAAATAAGTGTAGCAAAATAGGTTAATTGAAAGGAAAAATGGAAGGGAAAGAGATTGAAATGGGGCCACTATTGAAGGCAACCCCTTCAACAAATAAGCTTTGAGTGCAGATTCGCCACCAGCCCGTGGAGCAGGATAAGAATCACAATGGTTTAAGCAAGAACCATCAAGCCTCTCAACGCACAAGAGAGAAACAAAACAATGTTTTTCTATTTCAAAATGAAGATTAAATGATACAAGAGCGGGGGGGGGGGGGGGGGGGGCTCCCTTATATAGAGAGTAGAGGCGACCATGTAGAAGGAAAAATAAAAGAGGAATTATATTCTATTCCTAATGGGATTTGAGCCCATGACTCCTATGCGTATTAGCTAAGCAACCTCTTAGCCACTAAACCCAAGAGTTTTAGAGCCCCAAATGAGAGTAAAAGGGAGGAAAATACAAAATAAAATAAAATACAAGGAATTCCTATTCTAAGGTAGTCCATAGGACCATGTGTCCTCTCCTAAGGTCATTAGTGTCCTCATGAAGGTAGTATCCTTCAATAGGTAGGGTATGTCCTTAAAAATGTAGGACACTAATTTGCCCATAATTTCCTTAGCTTGCACCTATGATCTCTGCAGCTTGTCCATGCCTTCTAGGCATATTGTTGAGTCTCAATATAAATTAAGTATTCAATTTAATTCAAGACTCTTTACCCTTGGTTTTAATGTTTTAACAAATTTGATTATATAAACAAATTCTACTGAGAAAGGTAGTTTGTCTTTGTTATTGCAGCAACTCTGAAATGAGCAAATCTTCAAGTCAAAGCAACTATCTGAAGAATTGATCAACCTGTTGAAAGTATGTGCGTACTGAATTTGTACCTGCTGAACACATACTCTCTGAACTATCACTTGATGACGTGGCAATTCGAGCCTGGTGATATGAAGAACTTGAATCTGCTGAAGACTCTCTCAACCCTCTGATGACGTGTACCATTCTTTATGTTGAGAAGTCTTACTGAAAGTATGCAACATAGCATCTGTCCAAATCAGAAGACTTTATGCGCAAAGATTTAAAGGTCTCTAAACGTCTTCTGCCCTTGCCTACAAAAGGAAGTTTTTACAGAGTTCTTTCTGCGTCTCAAGAAACATCGTACACGGAAAAGGAACCTCTGTACCTGTTGTGTGTCAGAGTAGTGCCATCTCTGCACACCTACTCTATTCAAGTCAAAAGCTATAGGCCATTTCTCAACGGTAACCAAGCAACCTCTCAACGGCAACATTTCTAGCCTCTATAAATAGCTTCATTCAAGACTTTGAACGTGTCAGCAAAAAAGCTCAATAAGAATATTTATCAAGCCAACCCTATGAGGAAACAATTCCTGCTGACCAAAATACAGAGAAGAACTTCAGTCAAATTTCTATACTCTTGTATCTTTGTTTTTCCTTGTACTAAGAATTTCCCATTCATTGTATCCTGAGTTATACTCAGTAATTTCTTTGTACAAGTTACCCAAAAGTTTAAGTTTCTCAAAAGCTTAAACAAACCTTCATTGTAAACACTGTTAAGTGTCTGAGACCTGAAGAGGCTTGGAGGAATAAAGAATACTCAGTTTAGCCTGGAGAGGTTGTGTCCAAAGAATACTTGTGTCCAAAGAATACTTGTTGTTGAGCCTAGAGAGGCTAGGTGTGCAAAGAATACTTGAGTGTTAAGCCTGGAGAGGCTAGGTATGCAAATAATACTTGTAATCTTGCGAGATTAGTGGAAATCCAGTGGTGGTTTGCCCTGGGATTGGACGTAGCTCACTGGGTTAGTGGGTGAACCGGGATAAATTTTCTGTGGCTGAATTCTCTCTACCCTTAACTCTTTTACTTTCCGCTGTTATCTGTTTTATCTAACCAAAGAGGGTTTAAGAAAAGTTATTTTATAAATCCACGCAGAAAACAATATTTTCTTCACGCGAAAATACTTCAAAATTGTTTTTATCCAATCTTCTGAGTTGCATCAGCAAGTTGCTGAACTTCCAGTTTCGGAAGGTTGCTCAAATATTTTCAAACTCAGTTTGCTTGTTAAAAAGGTTTTCAGAAAAATCTGTAAAGATTATAAAACACTATTCAACCCCCCTCTAGTGTTTCCTGTGGTCCTAACACATATGCCATCAGGGAGGGTGAGGAGGAGAGCGCTGACAGTGATAACAGTGTGAAAGGGATTCACATTTTTTTTATATCTAGTGTGGTTTTTTATTGAGGCGAGCTTTACCTGGTTCATATATGTAACAATGGAGTTTTAGGGCTGTTAAGAGTTGGAAGAACAGGTAGGGACCTAAAAAATGGCAGATTGTATGTCTTAGCTCACGAAAATGAGGTTGGAGAAGAAGATTGTCACGTCAGCTAACATGATAACGGCCACGTCAGCAAGTTGTTAAGTTAGTCTAACAACAAAGACTATTTTGAAAAGGAATGATTTTATGAGAACGAAAAGCTAAAAAAGTTTTTAGGGGGACTAAAATGAAAATGAGTGTATTTTGGAGGGATTAAAACCATATTTAAGCCTATTGAATTTTATAATTACATAATCTTTTATGGTAATTTTTTTTAAAAAAATAATAGCTTTTATAAAGGTTTTTTGTGAATTACTATTTATACAATAAATAACTCTAAAAAATTCTTTTTTTTATGATACTTTTTTAAATAATTTATCATTTAGAAAAAATTTTAAAAAATAAATAGATACTCTTTATGTTAATTTAAATAAAATAAAATATTTTTAAAAGAATATTTTACCAAACAAACTTCTAATTTAACAGTAGTTTTTAAATTAAAAAAATTGAAACCAATAAACAATTTTTACATTATTTTTAAAAACTCTTATTTTTAACTTTGGTTTTAAAGTACCAAAAAAGATAATGTGCTAAATGAAGTGTAAGCTTAGGATTCGGCTTCTACTATTAGGGGTGTTCAAATCCAATCCAATCCAATTGGAACCGCAATAACCGATCCAAAAAATTGCAAACCGAATAAACTGCAAACCAAAAAAACCGCAAACCGCAAAAAACCGAAATTTTTTATTGGACTGGATTGGATTTCGGATCCGCCTGTGAGAACCAATCCAATCCAAACCGATCCAAACTTTTCTAAACATTTTGCTATATTATCATTATTGATATTATTTTTCTGTGATGATGTAAAAAAATTATTATTGTGTAACTATATTTAACGAATTAACATTCAATCATGGGATTGAAAGCCATAAAGTAATTTGTATATTATAGGATATGATAAAATAATTGCATGTTTTTATCATATTGGGTTTACCATAAGCGAATACTATTGTATGGACAATGGAATTGGGACCCACCCTCATATCTAATTAATTATTTAAAGTTACAACTTATTTATTCAAGAAACATTAACAATTTGGTAAAATATAACTTTTCAGCTTTAAATTGGTAAACGATTAACGATTTTAGAAACCAGTAAAGATGTTATAATTTTGCTTTCATAACTTCATTATTTAGTTCATTTGAGACACCGAAGTCCAATCCAATCCAAACCGATTAAAATTGGATTGTATTGAATTAGATTTAGAAAAAAAAAAATTAAAACCGATTGGATGATTAAATGAGAAAATCGAAATTATTGGATTGGATGATTTTTCCCTCAAAATCGATCCAATCCAATCCACGAACACCCCTATCTACTACAACCTACATATATATGAATTGGACTTAACAATATTTACGAAAAAAAAGCCATCCAAATTGAGATTTCAAAATAAATGTAGTCGTGCAGGTCACTAATATTTGTGCTTATGTAATTTGTTAGGACTTAGCAGTCATTTCATTTATACAACTTTGATTTTTCCTTTTCTTATTACAATATCAATTATCACATATTAAAAGTTATTTTTTCTATCTTTGACTACGAACCCCATTAGCATAATTATGGATTTAATCCTCGAGCCAAAAATAAACATATTACAAGATTTGATAACAATACTAATAAATTTTATTATATAATTTATTTATTTTTACTTGAAAATATTATATCTTTAATATTATGTATTATATTATTTAAATATTATCTCATTTCAACTACGGTTCAACCGTACATAATTGAATCATAATTGAACCAAAATCACTCATTGGTTATATTGGAGAGGGTAAAGGATATTATTATTATTATTATTATTATTATTATTATTATTATTATTATTATTATATTTTGTTCCTTTAAAAGTGAAGGGGTGAAATTTAGATGATAAAGTGTAAGATAATTGTTAACCTGAAAAACAATGGTTGAGATTATAATAAAATACATATACATATAAACATTTATTAAACTCTGGAATTTTTAACTTCTTATAACATTGATCGATTGTTATTTTTCAATCAATGAATATCATTTCACACTTTATCCTCTAAAATGCACTCCAAGCTTTAGAGGAGTGAAATCCAACAAAAAATATAATTAAGACTATTACATGAACCTATGATGAAACTTGGAAATTTGAATTTGCAGACAGTATTGTTTACAACAATAGTTCATTAAAAACATTGCAATAATCATGAATTAATGTTTTCACGGGTTCAATTAGCAGTATAGTTTTAAAAACATTGCTACCGATGTTCACTTTTTATTGCAAAATAATTCTGATTTTTTCATCTTTTATTCTCTTATCTTTCATTTTACACCTATTTTTTCTTCCCTTTTCTCTCCTTTTTCCACAATATTACTTCTCATCATGACTTTAACAACCGAATCAGACCGACCAATTTAACTGGTCCAATTGGGAACTAACTTGGTGACAAATTCATTCACTCCCAATAAAAAAATTTTAAAAATTTTATTTTTTCATTTATTTTCTCATTATTTTATTTAATCTTATATATTTTTAAGACAAATAAAGATTACTCATAAATATCTTGATGACATCTGCCTAAAGGAAGAGGCTGGAGTCAGAGTGGCATGGGCCCAAAGGAAGCGCAAGGGCCCAACTATGGAGAGTTGACTCTTTTGCATGAGTCAACCTTGACCCTCACCACTCATGGGTCAACTTCATAAATTCTTGTATTTTCTTTACTTCTTAAATTTCCTAAAAATAGTGTCTAACTAGTCATGGCCTTTAAACTCTAGTTTGATAGGATTTCACTTTATATTTTTATTTTCATGTATTTTCTCCTACTACTCTAGAATCGGGGCACTAATTTAGATGTTTAAGTGGTTAGGAGGCTTGCTTGCTACATAGGGTAGGAGGCTTGGGTTCAAGTCTCGTTTAGGATAGAAATATTTCCCTTTTATTTTCCTTCCTTAAGTGGCTGCCCATATACTCTATATAAATGGGGCTTCTCCTACTTGTAACACTTAATCATCATTTTTGAAATAGAAGCTTTACTTTGTTTTTCTCCCTTGTGAGGTTGAGAGGATTAATGGTTCTTGCTCAAACCATAGTGATTCTTATCCCGCTCCACGGGCTGGTGGCGAATCTGCACTCTAGGCTTGTCTGCTGAAGGGGTTGCCTTCAACAGTGGCGTCATTACCACTTCTTTTCCCTTCCATTTTTCACTTTAATTCTCTCACTTAGCTACATATTATCACTATTATTTCAGCTTTATTTCACGGTTTAATTTGATCTCTAACAACCCTCTTTGTTCAATTCAAGATGCACACGTTGTCTGTTATCAATTGGTTATCAGAGCTCTGTTGATTGGGACTTTTTTTGGAGCATTTCCACACCGTTTTAGGGGATGCAAGAGGTGCAGTAGTTGCTGGTTTTTCTGCCCATTTTGCTTGTAATTCCTTTCTATTTCTTGCAATTTTGGGACTCTGAACTGTTCTCCGGGCCCGAGGTGTCTTGCTGCTGCTTTCAGCACTTGCCTGCTTACTTGAATTTGCTTAATTCTTGCTAGAATGGAGCTGTTGGTATGCGCATTCATCCACCCCTTATGTTTTTTATAAAATTCCTATTCTCATTGCTCATAACTTGTTCTTGAGTGATATTGAATTTTAACTACTTGTTTGTGGTGGATTGTGGTAAGTGAGAGCACTGTTGCTTCAATTTTCCAAAGATCGTTCACATACATTTTCTCCCAATTCTTTTAATTCTTGTTCATCCCCATATAATTGTTCATCCATTATATTCATCTCTTTACTTTTCCGCTTTTAATTTTAGTGACTCTCATCCTTTTAATTTCTGCTTCCCCATTATGTTTCTGCCATTTAAATTCTGTCCACCCCATCCTTTTAATTTCTGCTCTTCCCCTCTACTTTTCAGTCATCCTCATCCTTTTAATTTCAGTTCTTCCCCGACCCATTTAAATTTTTCGCAATTTTTTCCTTTTATTTCACCATTTATGCACATTTTTTTGTGTTGTTTTGTTCAATTTTTTTTGCTTCTGTTCTGTCTGTTATTCTTGAAATCTGATTGCAAATTTCTACTGTAATTTTTCAATTTGTTTGTATCAATTCAATTTTTGATGTAATAGTTGTTTTCCAAAAATTTGGCAACTTACCTTTTTGAATCAAAAACTAAAACTAAAAACAATTCTCTTTGCAATTTTCTTGTGTGTTTGTTTGTCTTGTTTGAAATTCCACTCTTGTGTATAAGCTTTCTTCTAGCTAGCTTTTCTTGTTTGTCAAAATTTCATTCTAGTTTTGTCTTTTTAGTTTTCATTTTTAGGTTCCAACTTATTCGTGCTTAGGTAAGGAAACAACTTTGGTTTTTGTAAGAACTAAATCAATCATAACCGAGTAGAAGAGGAAAGAGTGAACACATCTTAGAAAAAGCCTTAAAAAGAGTGATAAACACGAGTGTATACATTCTTTGAGTGTAAACACTTAGTGAGTGGAGAGGTCCTTAAAAGCTTTCAAATAAAATCATTTTAGGATGTCATATAGATTGTGGAGAAAGGAGGTAGATGAAGATAGGAAAGAATTGAGAAAAGAAAAAGAAGTGAGAAGACACTCTTCTCATGATAAGATTGATGAAAGATATAGCAGAGAAAGGAGAGAAATAAATGACTATCATTTATAGGATAGTAAGAAGAAGGAAATGAGTTATAGTAACTCTAATCATGGTAGTAGAAGATATGATGAAGAACGAAAGTTTAGAAGATATGATGAAAAAAGAAAGATAAGAAAATATGAAGAAAAGAGAGAAGTTAGGAGACATTTTGAAAATAGTGAACTTAGAAGAAAAGATTATTATGATAAAACTTATGAAAAAGAGGAAAGGAGAAGAAGAGAAAATAGGAAAGGTACACTAAAAAAATATTATAAGGAAGATTCTTTTGAAGATAGATTGGGAAGAAGGTTAGAAAAATTTTCTAATAACATTAAAAACGAATTCTCAAAATCTTAATTGAGATAGAAGAGAAAAGAAAATTAGAACTTAAGAGAGAAAAGGAAGAAAAAATTAAAAGTGAAAGTGAGGAAAATTAATTAAGAATATAATAAGAGAAAGAATTGGGAAAACAACTTAATTTATCTTGTGATCATTTGATTGCTAACCCTTCTAGTGGAATCTTGAATAGGTTGATGGCAAATACTCTTAATATTGCAAAAATGACAACTCAAGCTGTTGAAAGGGAGTTTCCTAAATTACCTTTCTTTATGCATGGAATGTCTTACTCTATGCATGATTATATGCCTCAAAACATTACAAGTCTGTTAAAACTAGAAAATTTTAAAGGTGCTTTGAAACCTTACATGTTTTAGAGAATCAACTAAGTTTAAGAGTACCATAAAACTTACTAGAGATCCATGTTTAGTCAATTCCTTTGGTCAATTTAGATTGCATGATAGAAATGAAAACAAGGTCGGATTGAATATGCATGTACCTTTGGTTTGTATATGTTCTTACAAAGCCTAATTTTTACTCATACAGTATAAGAAGGCTAAGTGAAGAAGCTAGTGTGTCTTGATGCTTGCCTACGCCCCTCCTTTTATAGGTGCTGGGGGGTATCCTCTATATATGGCATGATTTGCTGATTGGGAGACAACATGCGCGGATCCCGCTGTTAGGGTGCTTAACATCAACCCTTTCCTTATTTGTCTCCTTTAGTCCAGCCAAGGATCCTGCTAGGGTGTGTCAGGTCAACCTATACTGAGCTCATCTTGGTCGACTTGTTCTGAGGAAGAGTACGAGTTCAGTTATTACGTAACATAAGCCTCCCAAGCTATGAAGTGTCATACAGTGAAGTAGCTTAAGTGCTTCTTTAACCCGAGCTCATCCTAACCGATCTTCTTGAAGGGTACGAGCTCAGCTTGGTACGTAACATAAGCTTCCCAAGCTATGAAGTGTCATACAGTGAAGTAGCTTATGTGCTTCTTTAACCCGACCTCATCCTAACTGGTCTGCTTGAAGGGTACGAGCTCAGCTTGGTACATAACATAAGCCTCCCAATCTATGAAGTGTCATACAGTGAAGTAGCTTAAGTGCTTCTTTAACCCGAGCTCATCCTAACCGATCTGTTCAACAAGAGTGAAACGAAGGTGGGTAGGAGGTTCGGTGGCATGTGAGCTTTAGATTCACCTTTTGTGCATTGTTTTCCAATCTGAGTTGGTAAGTTGGGCTTAACCCTCCTTTTTAAATCATGGTTGTTTGATTGATTTACCTGAGGTCTTACTCGGCTTTATTGAGGTCCTGCCTAAACGATTCGTGGCGTTGCCAACCGTTGCCATTAAATTTGGATCGTCAGGTAGGTTTGATCTCTACTGTTTATTCTTGTGATTGACGCGCCTTTTGGGCTTCGCGTCTCTTCATCTTGCGCCTTTTCTTTTCCTGCCGTTTCTTAACTCTACTATATTTACTTGAAGAAAGCTTTCATTTTTTCTGCAGAGACTTCCAAAATTTGTGCCTTCCTTGTGTGTCTCTCTCCTTCATTCCTTCCTTCTCCAGGCACACTCCTATTTCCGTTTCCTTCTGCTTCATTTTTCTTTACATTATTCACTATGTCTTCTTCTGAGGAGAGCTACATTAGGGCTTTTGCAGCCATGGATGATCCTGATACGGATGAATCCATGATTGTGGAGAGTTCTTCCGATAGTACGGAGAGTGACTCTTTTAGTGAGGACTTGGGGAGTGGATTTGTTGTTGTTGGGTCTTCTCGCTGTATTCTGGTTGGTCCGACTGAAGGTAGGGTTCCGGGTGGTTAAGGGAAGGATTGTGGTGTGGTTTCTGGTCGTAGGAGGCTTAAGAAGATTCTGAAATATTTAGGAGAGGGTGAACTGGAGGGTTATGTTTTGAAAGTTGATGAGGAGGGAAAGGAGGAGTCTGAATATGATTTTGAAAATTTCCCATGGGTTGAAGGAGAAGTTAAGGATACTTCTTCTGTGTACGTTGATGAGAAGTCACTCTAGAAATTTCTTAACCGATTTGATTTTACCCGACCTAATACTAGGGGTACTATAAACTGTAGTTGGTGTTATCCTAATGATAGGATTTGTCATAGGCGTGTAGGAAACTCGGCGCATGACGTAGTGTACGTGTTTGATAAATTGCTTAGTCAGTACAAAGTCCGGGTTCCCTTTACTGATTTTGAGTGTTCTCTCCTCCAGATTCTTAACGTTGCTCCTACACAAATTCATCCTAATTCTTGGGGCTTCATTAAGGGTTTTCAGATTCTGTGTGAATTTTTTGGAATTGTTCCGACCTGTCCCAAGTTCTTTTATTTTTTCCAAGTGAAGTTTGTTCGTCCATTAGGTCTAATTCCCATTAATAGTTGAACTGGTCGAAAGGTAAGGAGTGCATACACCTCTTCTCTTAAGTTGTTCAAAAACCACTTTTTCTGTCTTTTCAGTGATGAGGGGAATGAATTCTTCCTTAATGATAACAAAAACTTCACTTTTCCTATTTACCGGTCTCCTTGTCCTCGTGCTATTCTTTCTTTTGACTCAAACTTCTTAACCCCTGAAGAGCATATTGAAGTGACTTTCCTAAAAGGTGCCACTGGATTGAAGTGTTCCTCACTGATTAAGTTAGAAGACAAGCCGACTGACTTGAAAAATATATTGGTATGATTTGTATAATCGTTTCACTTTGTTCTGGATTGTGGAGTTATAAAATCTTTGTTTTCTTTTTACAGAACAAATGGATACTGCTTTGGACAAGAAGACCCTATCTCGGAGACTTGCAGCTCAAAGGGCCAAGAAGGCCGAAGCTGAGGTCGGTCAGGGTTCTAAAGCTTCAGATCTTCCCCCAAATCCTCCAACAAAATCTTCTGAGAAAATTCCGTCTTCATCTTCCTTAAAAAAGGTCTCCCGAGAACGTCCTCGGGAATCCAGACCACGTCTGGATGTTGAAAAGAGCAGAGGTCCAGACTTGCCTATGGAGGGGGTGTTCAAGTCTTCCAAGATTACACTGGATCAAGTCCTACCATCACTTCATTATGGGACAATTGTTTTGATGTCCACCAAGTTATTGACCCTAATCTTCTCCTGAAAAATGATATGAAGAGGTTGGATAATCGGGGCTCTCGTTCTGCTCATCTAATGCTCCAGCACATAAGGGTCAGAACAGTTGCGCTTGGTCGGTATCTGGAGAGACAAGCCTCCTCAAGTTCAGGTCGTGAAACCGAGTTGTTGAAATATGTTGATAACTTACAGAAACAACTCATTGGGTATGAGGAGATGAAGACTAAGGTTGCTGGTTTGGAGGGCCGAATTGTTCTGTTAACTCAAGAATATGAGGGTTTGAAAGAAGACAAGAAGACCTTGGCTGCTAAGGTGAATGAGGAGAGAACTGCCAAAGAAAAAGTTGAGAGCAAGCTTTCTGATGCTCTTGATGCAAAGAAGAAGGTTGAAGAAGATCGGGATAGGATTGAGGCTGGTGCAGCTCATACGTACGATCAAGGATTCTCCCAAGCATTGGAACAAGTAAGAGCTTTATACCCCGATTTGGATACCTCAAGTTGTGATGTGCTAAAGGAGATTGTAAATGGTACCCTGGTGGAGATGGTGTTGGACGAGGGAGGAGATGCGTCTAAAAATAATAAGGATCAGATTGGGCAGGAGGCCTCCAATGCTGAAGGTGGAGTTGATGCTAGAGGCGGAGCTGACACTGAGGGCCGAGTTGATGCTGATGGTGGAGGTGATGCTGGTGGTGGAGTTGACGGATCCGAGAAGACAACCTCCAAGCAACCCAAATCAACCTGACTTTCCTGTTTATCTTGTTTTATTTTGATTATGTAAAAATTCTAGTATGATGTGTATAAACTTCTATCTTATGACGTGTATGAATACTTATCCGTTATTCCAGAATTCGCACGTTTTATTCTCTCCTCACCGTCCTTGACTTTGTCACTTTCAAAGCATAGGAATCAACATTTTTATCTCCGTTTCTTGTTCCGTATTTATTGCATTTCGTTACTTCTCCATTGCCCTTGTCCTATAAAAGGGGTTGCATGTCTTTCCACTTATCGTACCGAATTTCATAAGTGTTTATCATGTCTGAGTTGTTTGAAGTATTGAAGGATTTTCTGATATCAGTTAATCTGTTTGATCCGATTTTCAACCTAAATCGGATCAACAGATTAACTGATGTTGAAACTTTCTTTTGAATGAAGTTGGATCAAACTGATTAACTGAATGTAGGAGGAAAAATGCCAAATTCTCTTCCTTGGAGTTTGGTATTCTTTCCTCTTTTTCCAGAGATGGGAGGCCAAGTTTGTGAGGAAACCCAGTATTGACCTGGGTTTTCTTGCATCTTCCTCTTTAGCTTCTGGGTTTGCCAAAGAGACTCCTGGGAGCAACTCATAGATCACAACTTGCTAAGGGTGGTAGAAGACTCTCCAGAAATTGATCCCTGACGTAGTCTTGTGACACCTAGGCCTTGAAGGGGGTGGTATCAAGAGTTGTTACTTGTTATAGGAAGTAGTCTTCTGGTGTAACCCAAAAGTCATCTTTGGTAGCATCAACTCCTTACTTTTTTTCTTTTCGTAGTGATAGGAAACTTGTAATTTTCATTACTTGTGTAATCTTGTGTGTGGTAGGTAGTATTCTGGTGTAACATTTGAATAAAGTTTATCTCGTATACTTCAGTTCAATTTTTCTTCATAACTCTGGTAGCAACACGATGAAAACATTAACCAAGGTGTGAGTTCGGTAACCTGAGGTCGTACTTAGCAATTAACCAAGTATTAGAGCTCGGTGACGTAAGGTCATTCTCAGCAAAATAACTTAATCAAAATTTCAACCAAGTTATGGGTTTGGAATTTTTTAAGGTGAACTCAGTAAGCTGAGGTCGTTCTTCTGTACGATACCTTGATAATAAAAAAATAATCAAGTACTGGACCTGGATAACTTGGTGTAAATAATAACCAAGAGCTGAATGCAATAACCAAGTACTGGACCTAGAATTTTTGAGGTGTGAACTCGGTGAGTCAAGGTCGTACTTCTGTACGATATCTTGATAATAATCAAAAGGTTGATAATAATTAATCAAGTACTGGATCTAGATAACTTGGCGTAAATAATAACCAAGAGTTGAATGTAATAACCAAGTACTGGACCTGGAATTTTTGAGGTGTGAACTGAGGTCGTACTTTTGTCAAGTAATTTAGGAGAAATTTAGCCAAGTTTTAGGCTTGGATCTTTGACATGTGAGGTCAATAACATGAGTTCATACTCTTGTCAAGTAACTTAGGAGAAATTTAGCTAAGTTTTAGACTTGGATCTTTGACATGTGAGCTCGGTAGCATGAGTTCATACTCTTTCTTTGGAGAAATATCCTAAGTGTTGGACTTGGATTTTAGGGTATGAGCTCGTTACCCTAAGGTGATCCTCAATTTTAAGAGCATAACTTTGGAAAAACAACTCTCCCTTTGGAGAAATATTTTAACTCGTTACCCCAAGTGTTGGACTTGGTTTTTAGAGTATAAGCTCGTTACCTTGAGGTGATCCTCAATTTTTAGAGCATAACTTTGGCGAAACAACTCTTCCTTTGGAGAAATATTTTAACTCGTTACCCCAAGTGTTGGACTTGGTTTTTAGAGTATGAACTCGTTACCCTGAGGTGATCCTCAGTTTTTAGAGCATAACTTTGGCGAAACAACTCTTCCTTTAGAGAAATATTTTAACTCGTTACCCCAAGTGTTGGACTTGGTTTTTAGAGTATGAGCTCGTTACCCTGAGGTGATCCTCAGTTTTTAGAGCATAACTTTGGCGAAACAACTCTTCCTTTGGAGAAATATTTTAACTCGTTACCCCAAGTGTTGGACTTGGTTTTTAGATTATGAGCTCGTTACCCTGAGCTGATCATAAGTTTTTAGAGCATAACTTTGGCGAAACAACCCTTCCTTTGGAGAAATATTTTAACTTGTTACCCTAAGTGTTGGACTTGATTTTTAGAGTATGAGCTCGTTACCCTGAGGTGATCCTCAGTTTTTAGAGAATAACTTTGGCGAAACAACTCTTCCTTTGGAGAAATATTTTAACTTGTTACCCCAAGTCTTGGACTTGGTTTTTAGAGTATGAGCTCGTTACCCTGAGGTAATCCTCAGTTTTTAGAGCATAACTTTGGCGAAATAACTCTTCCTTTGGAGAAATATTTTAACTCGTTACCCCAAGTGTTGGACATGGTTTTTAGAGTATGAGCTCGTTACCCTGAGGTAATCCTCAGTTTTTAGAGCATAACTTTGGCGAAACAACTCTTCCTTTGGAGAAATATTTTAACTCGTTACCCCAAGTGTTGGACTTGATTTTTAGAATATGAGCTCGTTACCCTGAGGTGATCCTCAGTTTTTAGAGCATAACTTTGGCGAAACAACTCTTCCTTTGGAGAAATATTTTAACTCGTTACCCCAAGTGTTGGATTTGGTTTTTAGAGTATGAGCTCGTTACCCTGAGGTAATCCTCAGTTTTTAGAGCATAATTTGCAAAGATGAAGATAGAGAAAGCATAGTATGAAAAAGATCTTTTAGTGGTTTATAGTCTAGGCTAAGCCTCATTAAAACTTGTCTCGGCCAAAACCCTCCTTAGGGATAAAAAACCGAGATAGGAAAAAAGTACCTGACCTGATTGTCATCATACAATTTAACTGAAATAAAATCTCAAGTGCTTGGCGTTCCATGTTCTGGGGATTTGTTTTCCTGTCAGCTGCTCGAGCTCATATGCTCCTAGTCCGACCTCCCTTTTAATTCTGAATGGTCCTTCCCAGTTTGGGTTTAACTTCCCATGTCTAGGATCTTTCCTAGCTTGTTCAATTTTTCGAAGGACTAGATCTCCTTGTTTGAACTTCTGTGGTTGAACTTTTGTGTTATATCTGTGTGTTGAGCGTTCTTTACAAATCTGCTCCCTGAGGTGTGCTACCTCTCGTTCTTCTGTCAATAGGTCAAGTTCGATTTTGAGTTTTTCTTCATTATTTTCAGGGTTATAGTCCTGTACTCGTAGGCTCATGAAGGAGTTTTCTACTGGAATCATGGCATCGCTTCCATAAGTCAACATGTACGGTGTTTCTCCTGTAGCAGATTGGGGTGTAGTGTGATAAGCCCATAACACCATTGGTAATTCTTCAGACCATCTTCCCTTTGCTTCTCTAAGTCTTTTCTTTAGTCTGTTCAAAATTATTTTATTTGCAGCTTCTGCCTGCCCATTTGTCTGTGGGTGTTCGGCTGAGGTCTTGGTGTGAGTAATTTTATACTCTTTGCATAGATCAGTGAACTCTCTGCAATCGAACTGTTTCCCATTGTCCGATATTATTGTATTAGGGATTCCATGGGGGCAGATTATTTGTTTCCAAACGAACTTGCTTATTCTTCCAGCTGTTATGGTTGCCAATGGTTCTGCTTCAATCCACTTTGTGAAGTAGTCTATAGCAACTACTAGGTACTTGACTTGTCCAGGGGACAAAGGAAAAGGGCCGAGTAGATCGATCCCCCACATTGCAAAGGGCCATGGAGAGGTGATGCTGTGTAATTCTTCTGGACTCATATAATTCAGTTTAGCAAATTTTTGGCAAGCATCACATTTTTTAACAAATTCTTTGGCATCTACTCTCAATGTTGGCCAGTAAAAGCCTGCTCGTAAGATCTTTGCAGCTAACGACCTGGCTCCTCCATGACTTGTGTAAACTCCTTCATGTACTTCTTCCAGGATGTAATTTTTCTGTTCATGGGGAATACATTTAAGAAGCGGTGACGAATATCCCCTCCTATATAGCTATCCATTTATAATGACGTAGAAGTTGGAGTGATAAACTATCTTGCATGCTTCAACTAGATCTGAGGATAATCTGTTGTCCTGGAGATACTGAAAGAAAGGGGTTATCCAAGAATTTGAATAATTAATATTTATTACCTCAGTCTCCTTGATACTTGGTTTTTGGAGAGTTTCTGTTGCATCCTGGTTTCTTTGTACTTGCGAGTTTTGACAGTAGATCGGCCCTCAGGTTTTGTTCTCTGGTTATGTGCTGAATTTCGAATTCTGTAAAGTCAGATACCAGAGTTTTAACTTTATTTAAACACCTAGTGAGTTGGGGATCCCTTGTTTGATATTCTCCTCCGACCTGTCCTGTGACTAGTTGTGAATCGCTAAAAACGGTTATGGATGTTGCTCCGACTTCCTTAGCCAAGAGTAATCCTGCAATGAGTGCCTCGTATTCTGCCTGATTGTTACTTGCTTTAAACTCAAAGCAGAGGGATTGTTCTAGGACTAAGTTGTTTGGTCCTTCTAAAATGACGCCAGCTCCGCTCCCTTTAATGTTTGATGCTCCGTCCACGTAGAGAATCCAGGGTTGTTCTCCTTGTACTTCTTCTGAGGGTGTTAGCTCTACCAAGAAATCTGCTAAGATCTGTGATTTGATAGGTCCCCTTGGTTGGTAGTTAATTCCAAACTCTGACAATTCTATCGACCATTTGATCATCCTTCCTGCCAACTCGGGCTTGTGTAAGATCTGTCTTATGGGTTGGTCGGTTTTTACCACTATCTGATGTGTTTGGAAATAAGGCCTAAGTCTTCGTGCTGTTGTTATCACGGCAAGAATTACCTTCTCAATTTTCTGATATCTCAACTCAGGGCCTTGTACTGCTCTGCTAACGAAGTCTGGATCAATCCCAGGCATGTCTGCAGTGGTCCAAGCAAACAAATTAGAATTTTCTCTCAAGATTTGTATTACCTGTCGTTCCTTTTCAGGCTGTAGACTTGTTCCTATCCGAGTTGTTTTGATTGGGCTATCGCCTATTTGGATGGTCTTCAACTCCTCGGTAGGTTGAGGTCTTCTTTACGAGAAGTCAATTCTGGGATCTAGTTCGGTTGAGTGGATTCTGAGCTAAGTGTCAGAATTTTTGTTGGAGGATCTCCTTGTCTCCAGACTTTTTACATAACAGCGCCGAGCTTCACCTTGCTCAGCTCTCATTACTCCTATCTTTTGATCATCAACAGGGAATTTCATTGTTAAGTGTGGAGTCGAGACGACTGCCCCTAATGCATTCAGGGTTGGTCTCCCGATAATAATATTGTAAGAAGTAACAACATTAACAAGCAAATATTTGACATTCACAGTTTTGTAAATCCCTTCAGACCCAAAAGTCGTTCTGAGATTTGCAAAACCTCTTACCTCGACCTGTTCTCCCGCGAAACCTACTAGGTTTCCATTAAAAGGGTGAACGATGTCTGTTGGGAGTGAGAGGTCCTCGTATTTCTTCCAAAACAAGACATCGGTCGAGCTTCCTTGGTCGATTAAGACTCTTCTCACCAAACATCCTTCGATGTTTACTCGAACAACCATAGGGCCATCTTGGTTTATATCTTTCAAACCTGCAAAATCTCTGTCAGAAAAAGAAATGACAGGGTGAGATCTACCTACCCTAGTATGGTCTGATTTGTTGATTGAGCAAATCGTCCTGAGATGTCTTTTTCTAGACAATGATGTAGGTCCTCCTCCTGCAAATCCTCCTAAAATGGTATGTATGGACCCGACCCTTCGTCTAGGAGTGCTAGGTCCAGGGTTCCGGTCAGGAGATTCTTCTCGGCCTCTTCTACGATCATAGTCTACCCGAGCTGTTTCCTTTTTGTTTCTCTGCCTTCCATCATACACATACCTCCCGAGGTGCCCAAGTCTGATGAGTTGCTCGATTTGATTTTTAAGAGTCCAACAGTCATCAGTGCTATGTCCAAATGCACGGTGAAAGTCACATCTTTTGGTACAATCAACTCCTTCTGGAATATCCTTGGGAGGTGGAGGGAGCTCAATAATTCTTGAGTTGTACACTTCTCGTAGAATTTGACTCCTTCTGGCATTTAGAGGGGTGAAGTGATCGAAGATAGGTGCTGATCGGGGGGGGGGGAGGGTTTAGTCAGTCTCTCATTTTTCTTTCCTGTCTTATTTCGAAATGTAAAGGTCCCCCCGTCTTTTTGGAGATTATGGGGCGTGTTATCGACTACTCCTCTTTCAAGGGGTTTTGTCAGCATTGCTCTTAGACGCCTTTTAGCCACTGGTGCTTCTTCTGTATCTATCTGTCCAGAAGCTTTTCGTCTGAAATCGGCTATGTCAGTTGGTTTTGATTTGGCCAATTCGTCTGCGAACTGACCCTCTTTCAATCCATTGATGATTGCTCTGAGGTGAATCTTAGGATCTAGTTCTTTGACCTGCATGGCTTCCTTATTGAAGCGGTTGATGTAATCCTTAAGTGGTTCGTAATCTCCCTGCAGTATGCTGAATAAGCTATCCTTTGTTTTCTTGAAAGGGAAGCTTGATGAGAACTTATTCTTGAATGCTATATTGAACTCATCAAAACCTCTTATGGAGCCGTGAGTTAGAGTTGAGTACCACTGCAAAGCAGGACCTGCCAAAGTTCCTGGAAAAAATCTTACATAAGATAGGGTCAGTAGCACCTGTATAAAGCATTACAGTGTGAAATCGAGTGAGGTGTGAATTCGGGTCAGTTGTCCCATCATAGATAGGTAAATCAGGAAATTTAAAATATCTAGGTAAAGGAATAGACATTATATAATAAGAAAAAGGATGAAATCGTGTATCTGTTTGATTATTCAAATTGACTTGCGGATCAGAGCGTTCTGAAGGAGTTGGAGTTCCTGAAGAGTGGGTGTCGTCCTCCTCTTCTTCCTCACGATTCCTGTTTAGTTGTTCTCGCATGACTCTGTTTTCCTCCAAAACTCTTTGGTTCTCTTGCCTGAGTTGCTCAAGCTGTTGAGCAAGCTCTTGTAGTGTTGGTCCATCGTCGTCAGTCGACATTCGACCTTGTTTTCACCATTTTTGAGATACTTGTGGTACTCTAGGAAAGTTTTACCAGAGCCCCACGGTGGGTGCCAAATGTTCTTACAAAGCCTAATTTTTACGCATATAGTATAAGAAGGCTAAGTGAAGAAGCTAGTGTGTCTTGATGCTTGTCTACGCCCCTCCTTTTATAGGTGTTGGGGGGTATCCTCTATATATGACATGATTTGCTTATTGGAAGACAACGTGTTGAGTTTTTCATAAACAAAATTAAGACAAATAGGCCACATAGTTTTAATTGTGCATTCATCTGAAAGCATACTGTAGAATATTTTGATGAAATTGCAATTCCTTGGAACTTTTTTGGAAATAAATTCTTAAGCCTTCTTTATGACTACTTGTTTCTTTTACTTGCAAAGGAGGGCTTCAAGAGTTTGGTCTTTGATTCGAGATCAGATCCTTTTCATTCTACATAATTTCGTGGAGAGCTTTCTAAGGGAGGACAAATGGGCTTCCAAGCTTCTAAGGGAAGTAACTTCCTAGCTACTAATCATTTGTCATCCATTCCATATTTCTACTCCTCCTCTATTCATCTTTTACCATTTTGGTTTATTATAGGCCATTATCTTTCCGATTTAAGGTCAAATCTTTTTCAAAGGGGAGGGAATGATTGCATTTGCCTAAAGGAAGAGGCTGGAGTTAGAGTGGCATGGGCCCAAAGGAAGCGCAAGGGCCCAACTATGGAGAGTTGACTCTTTTGCATGAGTCAACCTTGACCTTCACCACTTATGGGTCAGCTTCATAAATTCTTATATTTTCTTTATTTCTTAAATTTCCTAAAAATTGAGTGTCTAACTAGTCATGGCATCTAAACTCTAGTTTGATAGGATTTCACTTTGTATTTTTATTTTCATGTATTATTTTCTCCGGCTATTCTAGAATAGGGGCGCTAATTTAGATGTTTAAGTGATTAGGAAACTTGCTTGCTACATGGGTTAGGAGACTTACACTTTGTTTGTTAATGCGGAAGTAGGAGAGAAGTTGGAGATGAGGAGAGAAGTAGGGGGTAAGTTGGACACTTCCCTAGTTTGGTTTACAAGAGAAATAGAGGAGAAGTTGGTAAAAGTGGTGGGGCCCATTGTTTTTATACTTCTCTCCAAAATAGAAGAGAAGTAGCGGAGAACTTGCTTCCCATTATATCATAATCGATTTTTATACATAATAATCGATTATCTTTAATTTTTTTTAAAAAAAATAATGAAATAATCGATTATTGAAATCAAATAATCGATTTCTAACCTAATTTTTTGTGGGAAGAAGTAGAAAATTATTTTATTATACCATTTCTCTCCTACCTCTTCAATCAAACCAAACACATCAAATTTACATTTCTCTTTTACTTCTCACATCTTTCTCTCCTACCAAACAACCCATAAATCATCACTATCTCTACTCTATTTCTCTCTTTCCTACTTCTCTCTACTCTATTTCTCTCTTCCCTATTTCTACCCTACAACCAAACAAAGTGTTAGGTTCTAGTCTCACTTAGGATAGAGATATTTCCCCTTTTATTTTCCTTCCTTAAGTGGTTGCCCATATGCTGTATATAAAGGGTGCTTCTCCTACTTGTAACACTTAATCATCATTTTTGAAATAGAAGTTTTGCTTTGTTTTTCTCCCTTGTGAGATTGGGAGGCTTGATGGTTTTTGCTCAAATTAACCATAGTGATTCTTATCCTGCTCTACGGGCTAGTGGCAAATCTGTACTTTAGGCTTGTCTGCTGAAGGGGTTGCCCTCAACAGTGGCACCATTTCCACTTTTTTCCCTTCCATTTTTCACTTTAATTCTCTCATTTTGCTGCACATTATCACTGTTTTTCCAGCTGCATTTCACGGTTTAATTTGATCTCTAACAACTCTCTTTGCTCAGCTCTAAATCCACACCTTATCTGCTATCATATTTACTAAATTATCAATTATTAATAATTTTTTATCTTATAAAATATATAATAGTTATTTATATTAATTTACAACTTTATATATTTTAATTTTTTATAAATTTATTATTTTATTAATTAAAAATTTATATAACATTAAAAATATTATTTAATTAATTATGATTCAACAATGTTGAACTAATAAATTAATTGTGAACCAATATCTTTATCACTTCTTTTTCTTTCTCTCTTTCAAAGGATCAAATGTTAGTAATTCCAAATTTAGGATCAGAACATTATTTCTTAAATAAAACCCTATATTAATTCATATCAAAAGATTCAAAACAAAGTGTGATTGGTTTAGTGTTAGAACATTATAAGCTCGTCGAAAGATCTCAACTTTAAATTTAACTTTTTCTCAACCTGAAATCAAACATTTTAAACATACATGTAAAAACCATCAACTTCCACAATTAAAATGCGCTAACGTGTGTAACTGGCCAGAATTCTAAGTTTGCATCTCTCAACGGCGAAGGCTATACCTATGGTCCCGTCAGAGACATTATCTCAAGTTTTCAAGCGCACCAGGTGTTCGATTTTATGGCTTATCACCGACCTAAATTAATCCCACAGAGGACTCAATCCCTGTCTATCAAAGGGTCAGTCAAACCAAACCCAGACATCCCACAACCTTGATACAAATTGTGGAACTAATATATACTTCAATTAATAGAAGTCTTTATAAGAATAAATTACTTGACAACAACGTCTAAGAAACTTAATTAACATTAAAATGTTGAGTAAATCAGCCACCATTACCCTAAGACAATAATCACTTCACGTCAGAAGCAATTAGTCATGACAGAGACAAGAAAATCTTGAGTAGTTAATTGAACCACAACTACCAACTAATATAAGCACATATTCAACCTTAGGAGATCAAGAATGCAACTAAACTAGTACTTTAGTAATATTGACCATTCCTTGTCCAGGCATTTATTACACCCTACAAATGTGCATCCCCAATGATAAAATAGCTCGTTTCACAAAAATGATCCATATAGTAGTAACTTTACCAGAAAATTATTTTTCTTGCTCTTTGTTTATCAAGTTATAATTTCTGTTTATATTTATAGGTTTTTCCGGTGTCTTTAAGGAGCTGGCATATGTTAGCCGAAGGAGGGGGCATTGCACCTGGTTTCCCCTTTTTAGAGGAAAGCCAGGACATGAGCTATTGCTTAAGTGACCTCAGGTTTTATTTGATCACATTAGAGAAACTTGACAGTGAGACTAATAGTATGTTTAATTTACCCAAAAAATCACATTTTAAAAATCACATTAACGTGGATTCAAACCAACGCTATAAACATTATAAATTTAATTGCTAATTTACTTTCTTGAATTCTCAATCTCAAGAAATTCAGGTTTCCTTCTGTGCTTTTTCCATTATCATGAGCTATACATGGCTACAACAAACTCCCAGGGGACTAGGAACATGCTACCCCGATGAAAATTTAACCTTGGCCAAGCATTATTAATATATGATGCTCATCACAAAGGATAGTCATAAATATACTTATGCCATTAATCACTAGATTGGCTTCTTAAATTGTGGGATCCAGTCCCATAAGTCTAAAATGATGAGTTACATTAAGGATTCATCCTTTTTTATTACAATGGAGGCGAACAGGATTGAACAATGATCTTATGCAAACTACTCAAACCAATCCTATCCTAGTGGCTCAACATAGGATACATTTGATCGGCTAAAAAATGAAAGACTGAACAAGAAAAAATTTACTTGTTTTATGTTTGATTTTAAAAAATGGCCAAGGAAAACAAAACAACAAAAGATGAAGAATAGGAAAAAAAAATTCTTAATATTTTTTTATGTACAATAGAAACACTAGTTTAAACCTAGGATTTCATTTTAATATTCTTAAATTTGTTACTCAATAAACCATGGAATAATATTTTGAAACACATCATTCAAAAGTCTGAATATATAAAAAGACACAACTTTGTTTTCCTTGTCTTGATAGCTTTCTCCTCAAAACTCCTCTTCCTTAATCCCCCTCCAATATTTCTTTCCCCTTTTTAACTTAAAATTTGCTTGTGTTATGCATCTAGCGCCAAACTAACAAACAAACATAACAAAAATATGTGTTGTGGATTAACTACTGGTACCGTGTTGTTTCTCAATATGCATCAAACACACCTTAATTAAGACACTATAAATATGCACAAAGATCCATAAAAGGAAAAACAACAATATATGTAAACACACCCCAAATTTCAAACATGCATTTAACACTCTCATCTCTCTCCATTACTCTTCCTATCACATCATATCATCTATGCATTAATTATTTCTCTCTCTCCACTTTCCATCTCTATCTCTATCTGTATCTGGGTGTACACACCTCATCAACAGGAAAAATAAGGAGCCAAGTACAAGGGAATCTGCATCTTCATATCATATGTTTCAACCACAGATCGAGATGAACGATAGAAGTCACATTAAAATTTCCAAGTTTCAACAACATCCAAAACAAAGGAAAATGAGAATAGTTGATGACTGAATTGAATAAGAAATTAAGCAAGTGAACTAATATATAAAAAGCAACACCTTAGGAGCCCATCATGTCAACCACCCTTCATACAATACCAAACATTCAAAAATATAATGGACAAATCCTTCTACCCTCTCATCTTTCATGTCTAGTATATTGGTACCTAATTATATCAAATTTTGTCTAGATGATGGGTTTCTACTTTCTAAGCATGAGTGATACAAACTGAAGGGAAAAACATAAATAATAACATTCACTCTCATGTCCAAATTTAACAAGTGCCAAATTCCTACAATTCTGAAAAGCTGACACGTAAAATGTAGAAGTTTAAAACAAGGGGGGAACTCACACCGGGACAATTAACCTTTTCTAGCACCATCCAGATGAAGCAAAATTATGTCAACTATTCTTATCCAGCATATGGTATATAGTAAAGTCTAAAACGGCATGATTAATTCAAGGGAAGGGGGGATGAACCAACCCCATCCCCACCACCTTTACCTTCTAGAGAAAGCTCATCCCATCCCCTATCATCAAAGTAGTAATTACAAAATATATATTTCAATGCACTACAGTCCAATACCATTACTCTCACTATGACTTTCTAGCAGTTTCATTCTATTCAAATTAAGTACTGAATGGACAACTAGGCAGAAGAGTCAAACAACAACAAACGTAAGCTTACCATAAAAGAATTTCTGCACATAGATGTCTATAGCTGCAAATATTACTCCTGCACCATTTCAAATCGATCTCATCATCCTTATCTACAGAATCAGAATTGAAGTACTCTTCTACCAAAAAAAGCAGATTAGACAGAAGAGTAAACAAGGCCAAACCAAACCAGTACAAATTAAAGCATCCTCTAAATATATAATAATTAATAATAATAACATCTACTTACTGATCATCAAGTTTCTTAGAAGCAAACAAATAAAACAAAACAAAACATCCTAATTAACCTTGCTAGCTATGCTTACAAGAACAGTCAGAACACACTGCACAAGTACTAAAAGTCAGTAAGATTAATTAAACATGATTGATGACAATTAATCCCCTCAGAAAGAAGGAGGAGGACGCGGTGGATGACCCCAAAACACATCATGAGGCATCTGAGTCTGACCATTGTGTATCAAATTTGGAGGCAAATTATACATTGGCATTGAAACCTGTTGTTGTTGTGGTTGTTCACCTAAGCCTTGAGAAGCTGGAGTACTAGTTCCAACAGTTGTTGAATTCACTCCTGATTGCTGCTGAACTTGCATTTCCTCCTCAGTTTGTTCTTCCTCTAACGGCAATCTCTCATAAGTAGCATTCGCAAAAGTAGCTGCTATCACCATCACAGGCCCTGAAGCTACCAATGAACCAGCCACGGAACCACCAACAACCTGTCCCTGACCACCGGCTAAGTAAACAGTGAGTCCAGTGGCCCCAGGTGGAGAAGGTGAAGGCAGAAACGCACCGGATAGTGAAAGTATCTCGAACCTTCCATGGAGAGTGATAATCCCACCAGGAGCAGCTGGTTGTCGAAGGGTGACATTCGTGACAATGCCACTCCCACTCAGCACCGACACACCACGGTGGCGACGGTTAGCGAAGGTAGCGATGCTCTCCGCCACGTCACTTCCGCTTGTGATTTCCAACACGTGGCTTCGAAGCGCGTTGGGGCTTTCCTTGGTTATCACAATGGGTGGTTTGGGCTTGTTCTTTGAACCTGGTGGCCTGCCACGTGGCCTTCGACCGCTGCTTCCTGGCTCCGAACCTTCGTGTGGGTTCTGCTCTTCAACGGTGTTGTTGTTGTTGTTGTCGTCGTCTCGGCTCTCCTCTTCCTCGGCGTTGGTGTTGCTGTTGCTGCTGTTAGTCGGAGTAGAGTTGTTGTTGTTGTTATCCATGAATTCTTGCTCTCTTCTTAGTTGAAGTGATGGAGATGGTGACATCGAATCCGTTTGTCTCATACCCACACTCCCAGCCCACCAACGATTCGCCATCTCAAAAAAGAAATCTAGGAAGCTGACTTTGAATTAAGACTTTCAGATCTCTGCAGCTGAACCCCCAAAATCCAAAAGATTCAGCCTAAAACCTTATTTCCAACTACCTTACTGCATGAAATCAGGCATCAAATACATGTGTTTTTGCATGTAAACCCTAGCCACAAATATAAAATCCATCCGAATTGGAAAAGTCACATCCACCTAATTGAGATTATGATAGAAAAAAAAAAAAAAAAATACACACTAACACTAACACCACCGCAGAGAGAACAAAGGAGAAGCTCAAGGACCAACACTGAAGTGGAGAGAAGTGAAGTGAAGAAACCGTATGGATGCTGCAGCTCTCAAGTACAAAAGAAACCCCCACAGGCCACAGCTGCTAGAAAGTAGAAAGTAGAAACCTCCTCCCTCTGCTTCTGTGCTAATCCTTCACAAAAAAACGCTGTTTTTCGGGGAGAGAAAAAAATACTAATATGCTTTTGTACCTCAATCTATGCCACTAAAGGGGTCAGATTGGTACGGTGGCAACAGAACTTGAGAGGGCCCTATCTATCTGGGTAAGAGAGCGAGTAGTCACACACCGTCCTTACCTTTGAGTTAAAGGATGGATGATGTTGAGTTGAATGCGTTAGTGTTATTCTCTCTCTATCTCTAGAATTAAGTATGCAGTGAGGAGTTTAGCGGTTTCGTGCAGTGAAGGGTGGGGGTGGGTATTGCTTGTCTCCCCGGTAAGCGGTTCTTGTGTTGTGTTCAAAGTTTTCAACTTCCCAAGTAAGCAGAGCCCCATCCACTTGGTGTTGTGGTGTCACCTACTCACCCAGCTTCGTTCAAAACAAGATTAGAGAGAGAATGAGAGAGACCAACTTGCGCAAGAAAGAGAGAGAGAGAGAGGCTATTAGCTTAGCAGGATGCAATAATAATAAAACAAAAGAGTTATGAGTTACGGTTTGAGTTTACGGTTTTGCCCTCGTACTTGGTAGCTCGGTTGGTCAGTTTGTACTTTGTACCCATCATGACTCGAGCGCCGCGTGGGGCTTCAATGGGAAAATGCACTGCCACTCGTGGATTCACCCATGTGTACTTCGCCCATAGCTGCAGCTTTGGCATTTTTCGACGAGAATCCATTTTTTTATATTATAATACTATTCAATAACGTTATATCCTCTTAAATATATCTATAAGAAAAAAATCGTTTTCAATAAATAAGATAGTCATTCATTCATTAAATAAGGTTACCAATGTCATAATACCAATTTCAACATGTACTTATGGCATTTACTCAATATTAAAATATTTTATAGATTCAATTAATATATACGGTGAATGTAAAATTTTACACAGAAATTTAATAGTCAGTTAGCACATTATTTAATCAATATGACACCTCATATGTTATTAAATTTAATAAATAATGTGATAACACATTATTAAATATTTGTGTAAAATTTCTTTACACTGACAGTATATATATTAAACTCATATTTTATTATATTACACTCTTATAATAGCATTATATTATATATTTTAATTAAATAAAATATTGTATACTATGGCATTTACTAGCATGGAAACAAATAATATAATACTATACTCAAAACGTATCCATTGTTATCTTTATCTATTACTCTTTTAATTATTTTATAAAAAATTATTAAAAAATATTTAATTTTTTTTTTCATTTAGTAACTAAGAAGATTGTTAGGAATAATTGTATTTTTCTATATTGTTGTGTAAAATTTTTGTAATTATGAATTCTTACAAAATACATCCATAATATTTTAATATTTTGAGATTCATTGGTAGATTTTTATGAAAATAAAAGATGAGATAATAAAAATAATAAGAAAAGAGAAGAAATATTAAATTCTATATATTATTTGAAAAAATAGAAAAAATTAGTCTTGTCATTCATTTGATCCAACATAGAGTTAAAAGAAAGAATAAATAAATAATATCTATTTTATCTCTTGAAATAATGAGAAATGTCAACTAAATTCCATACTAAATGTAAAAGAAATAAATGAACAAATTTTAAAAATAGCTTTTTAAAAATAATTTTCTCTTTATTTAAAAATTAAAAAATTGATGGATTTTTTCATTAATTATTTCTTCTTTCCTACTTTTATGACTCCTCCCATTTCAAAAAAAAAAAAAACAATTATATGTATTTTATAATTTTCCCTAACTATTTTTTCCCTCTAATTTTCCTAAAAACAAACATACCATAAATGTACTTGAGGTTGTACTTGTGGAGACGACCCATGCGACAGAGACAATGCCCGAGCACCTCGAGGGTGCGACTTCTCTCTAATGGGTAGAGTGGAGATAAGGAAATTAAGAATAAAAAAAAAAGTATTACAAAAAATTAAATGATAATTTTTTCCTACTAGCGTTAGGTTAATTTCATGAGTAAAGTTGACGACCCAAGGATAATAAGTTACTATATAAGATGATAAAATATAAATATAATTATAATTATTATTGGAAATTAATAATTAAAATTGTAATGGTTTTGATAATATCGATCATTCCTAAAAAAAAGTAATATTCAAAATTGAAAAAAAAGTTTTACAAAATATATTACGCTTTTGCATTTTTTATAAGGTAAATATTTTCTTATTAGTAAAAAGTTTTCATTTTAAAGTAGATCGGGCCGACCGCTTGCACCAATCTAATTGGGAATCGGTCTGGTGTCCGGTTAAAACTTTTAATTTGGGCTATTCTGTCCGATTCAACCCGACGCAAATAACTAATATTTCGAGAAAAAAATTTATGAGTTATTCAGACTTCAATTAGGATTTTTTTTTTCTTTATAGCTTTAAGTATTTCAACAATAATTTCAATATTCTTTATTTCGAAAAGGTAAATTGAGGTTATAAACACCTATATTATTGATATTGATATTGAAACTTATTTAAAATCTTTATTTTATTATCTTAAATCTTAAAGTTAATAGTAAAATTTTCATGAGATAGAAAATGTTTTTTAAAATTCCCATTGATGTTAAATTAACTAGAACATATTACACATTTATACCTTTTAAAAGATATATAAAATAGAGTAAACTAGCAAATTGGTCCCTGACTTTTTAGGTTCATATAGTTTAGTCCCTAAGAAATAAAAAATCCTAATATAGTCCCTGACTTCTTGCTTTTTCTTTCACTATAGTCCAACTGTTTGTTTCCCGTTAATTTTTTTATGATGTGTCACGTTTTGTGACACTATATCATACTATTTGGCATCATGTTACAAAAATAATGTCATTGGAGTTGAGACCTTCCATTGAAAAGGGGGAGAAGAGAGAAAAAGGGGGAAATAGGGAAGCACGCAACGGTTGGAGTTGAAGCATTTAAAGCTATAAATTTGACAAAACCACATCATTTTTGTGCCATAGTGGACACTATAGTGACAAATAGTGAGAGAGTATCATTAAATGTGACACGTCGTAAAAAAATTAACGAAAAACACACGATTGGACTATAGTGAAAGAAAAAACAAGAAGTCAGGGACTATATTAGAGTTTTCTATTTCTTATGGACTAAACTGCATGACCCTAATAAAGTCAGGGACCAATTTACTAGTTTACTTATATAAAATATGACATTTAAAATTTTAAAAATAATTTTAAAAAAATTTCATTAGAGAAGAGTATAATTTACTATTAAAAATAAGGTAATATAATTCACTATTTGAAATTAGTACTTTGATTATTGTCTTAACTCTTGATATATGAAATTAACATTTTGTTAACTTTTTTTCATTAATGATGTCCTAATTAGAGTCTATATAGTGTATAGAGTTTAATTAATATATACTATCAGTGTAAAAAATTTATATTGTTATTTAATGATGTGTTATCACATTATTTAATTAGTATGATAACTTATTTATTATTAATTTTAATAAACAATATAGTAATTTATGTAAAAAAAATTATACCCATAGTGTATATCATTAAATCTATATATTATATTGTAAAAAAATCTATATATTATATATTTAAATGTAGAAGTTTGATATTTTTTTGTATAGTGGTAAAAAGACATAAAAAGAAAAAGACCATATAATCAACTCTGTGAAATTCTGCACCCCTAACATCATTGAAAAGCAGGATATCGACTTAATTTTAATATAATATACAACTTTTTGGTTTAATTTTGATATGTTATAAGACAAATTTGATACTTATATATTTAAATAAATAACTATTTTAAACTTATATTTAACGAGTGTGGTAATATATATATATATACATTAGTTAATTTTATATCACATTTATTTAATAATAATATTAATGATTATAATAGATGTTAACTGTATCAATAATTAACATGAATTTTTTATTGCTACATAAAAAAGAGTTTGAATTTGGTAAGAGAAAAAACAAAAGAGAGAGAGAGTTTGGTAGAAGTTGCATGGGGTCGGGTCGGAGTGGGGTAACGTGCTGGATGATGCGGCAGTGACACACATCACTGTCTGCAAAGCACGACAAAAGTAACCAATACCAATGTCTGGATTCTCTAACTTTCAATAATTTTTATTTCAGAGTTTAGTTTATTTTGTACCTAAATAGTAAAGAGCCCGAGCTATCCCCGAGTTCAATATTTTGAAAAAATGAAGCAAAAGATGTGAGTATTTGTTATAGAGAAAAAGATGTGACCATCTAAGTAGAAAATCCGAGAATAAAATAGATGTGTTGAAAGAGAGAAAGAGGGAAAAGGAGATGAAAAGGAAAGAAAATTGAACGGGGAACAAAAGTGAAAAGAGGGCAACGTGAGTGGAAAAAAATGACAATTAGAATCCCAATGACATTTAGAACCCCAGTTAAAAATAAAAAAATTGATTAAATCGAATGAATAATGAAAAAAAATATTAAAATATTTATTGGATTGTATAATTATAGGAGTAAACCCTCAAAATGGTACCTGAAAGATTGACCATCGGTCAACTTGGTCCCTGAAAGAATGAAAATTGTAAAAAGGTCCCTGACAGTTGCTAACATCAATCAAAATCGTCCTTCCGTTAATCTAAGTCTGTTAAAGCTAACAGACTTGCTGATGTGGTATAAAAGACTGAAAGTCTTCATTTTGGTCCCTGATCAGTCAACTCAAAAGATTGGAAATCCATCAAATTGGTCCCTCTCTAGTCAGCGCAAAAGATTGGAAACCCATCAAATTGGTCCTCTCTCTGTTGAACATGAGAGTTTCCTTGAAAGCCAAGGACACCAACTGCGGTTGCGGCCCCATTGTTAGAAAAGAGCAAAGCCACCATCAATGCGTCAATGATGATCATTTTAGTCCACAACCCCTTGCTTTTTCCTCTGTTTATCAGCCCAAGGAACAGAGACAGGGCTCCATATGTACATGCTATTGCATTTGCGTTTTCGCATTTCAATAGTCGTAGGTTCAATCTAATGCTGCTACATTTGATGTGCGGCATCCTCAAAACACAAAGTCTTGAATTTGTCCACAACTTATTTGCAATATGCTGCCAGTGAATGGCTTATCCTAATTATAGACTAGCATTTTCTTTAACGATAATTCCATAAAGAATTATGAAAGAATTAGAGTAACCTGTTTATTAAAATTCAAATCATGAATCTTTTTTGTATAAAAGGAAGCGTTCTCTGTCAATTGTGATTTATGATGCATTGATACTCCAAATTTGGTGGGCTAACCTGTATTTTAGCCTACATCAACTTTCATATTTCTGGACACCTTGACTAACTGACTATATTTTGGTGGATACCCTGAAATATAGAATATATACAAGAGTAAACTAGCAAATTGGTCCCTGACTTTTTAGGATCATGCAGTTTAGTCCCTAAGAAATAAAAAACCCCAATATGGTCCCTGACTTCTTTTTTTTCTTTCACTATAGTCCAATTGTGTGTTTCCCGGTAATTTTTTTACGATATGTCACGTTTCGTGACATTGTATCACATTATTTGTCATCGGGACACAAAAATAATGTCATTGGAGTTAAGACGTTCCAATAAAAAAGGGGGAGAATAAAGAAAAAGGGAAAATAGGGAAGTACACAACAGTTGGAGTTGAAGTCTTTCAAACTATAAATTTGACAAAACCACATCATTTTTGTGATATAGTGGACACTATAGTGACAAGCAGTGAGACAGAGTGTCACTAAACGTGACACATAAAAAAATTAACAGGAAACACACAGTTGGACTATAGTGAAAGAAAAAACAAGAAGTCAAGGACTATATTGGGGTTTTCTATTTCTTAGGGACTAAACTGAATGACCCTAAAAAGTCAAGGACCAATTTGCTAGTATACTCATATATATATATAATGTATAGGAATTATCCTATGGTGAAGACTGAAGAGGCCCAAAGGGGATGGAGGATAAGGGAATTTGGGGTGGAGGACATTTTAGGGATTGAAATGTGCTACTCTTGTTGCATCACTTGCATTAGTTCCTAGTCCTACCAAATAAGTTGTTAACATCAAATGACGACACAATATTTTATTGATTTTAAATTGTGAAATAGGATTTTAGAAATCCCAGTGATAGAGTAGATTAGATGGAAGGTAGTTCAGTAATTAGAGGTAGAATGGGAGTAATAAAACCATGGGTCAAACCATTAGGAAGAATTTTGATTTAATGGTTTGTCATTAGGCATAGCTTTATGATAGGATATTATGGTATTATTTGATCCATGTAGCAAACCTCACCTAGTGAGAAAAGGCTTTTGTTGTTGTTGTTAAATAACTTGCTTCCATGCATCTTAATTTTTGAAGAAATTTTTGTATTGACATACCATATCTGTTAGAATATTCAAACCTGTATCCATGCAACATAGTTTCCTGCATCTTGCAAACAGAAACAATCATTTCATATAGTCATTGGGCATCATGTTTGAAGACTCTATTAATGGAGTTGTCTCAAGGGGACCATGAAACACTTGTTTACTAGTAGAATATATATCACTTATGCAAGGGAACTGTTAAATGATGCGCTTTGTGTTATCAATCTGGTTGCGGGTTAATGCAGTAATATCTTACTCAAAGGTTTATGAAAAACTGATATCACGAATAATCTTACACAGAGAGAGACCAATTTGATGGGTTTCCAATCTTTTGGGCTGACTGGGTATGACCAATTTGATGGATTTCCAATCTTTTGGGTTGACTGGGCAGGGACCAAAATGAAAACTTTCAGTCTTTTATGCCACATCAGCAAGTCTGTTAGCTTTAACAGACTTGGGTTAACGAAAAGACGATTTTGATTGATGTTAGCATCTGTCAGGGACTTTTTACAATTTTCATTCTTTCAGGGACCAAGTTGATCGATGGCAAATCTTTCAGGGACCATTTCGAGGGTTTTCTCTAATTATAGATAGATAAAGATAATGAACATCCGGGCAGAGCATCCAAGGTTAAGCAAATGTGGAACAAAAGATGTGAGGATCTAAGTTGGAGCATCCGAGGAGAGCATCCAACCACAAAGCAAATGTGTTGAGAGAGAAAAAGCGGGAAAAAGTAACATTTAAAATCCTAATGAAGAATAAAAAATTGTTTAAATTGAATGAATAGTAAAAAAAAATTAAAATACCTATTAGATTGTATAATCATATAAAAATAGATAGATAAAGATCCTGATCATCTGATTCGGAGCATCCGAGCAGAGCACCCGAGGTTAAGCAAATGTGGAGAAAAAAATGTGAGCATCCGAGAACAAAGCAAATGTGTGGAGAGAGAGAAAGTGGGAAAAAGTGACATTTAAAATCCCAATGACATTTAGAATCCCCATGAAAAATAAAAATTTTGATTAAATCGAATGAATGGTAAAAAAATATGAAAATACCTATTAGATTGTATAATCATATTATATATAGATAAATATAGTGATTATCCGAGATGGGACCTCCGATCAGAGCACCTGAGTTTAAGCAAATGTGGAGCAAATATGAGAAAAGTGACATTTAGAATCCCAATGAAGAATATAAATTTTGATTAAATCGAATGAATAGTGAAAAAATTATTAAAATACCTATTAAATTGTATAATTAAAGAAAGATTATAGAGTATGATTACAATTACAATATTATGTGGATTTGAATATAATTAAGATGGTAAATATTTTGTGCAAATTTGAAAATGGCACCATAGAGAGAAGGATGCAAACCATAGTACATGTTAATGTATTTTGCACTTATTGGTAGTAAAACCGAGATATGTTAGTGCAACTTTTTCTTTGACTTTTTTAAGCAGCCTGAGTAATACACTGGGTTCGGTTCATTGGGCTCATCGGATTGAACCATACCAATGAACACCGATAAATAATATATTAGGAAAATACACAATAAATTTGATGTAAATAAACACATCTTATTATATTACCACATCCAAACTTTAGTATCAATCTCAATAAATATATTTGTGCTCATGTGTATCAATATCTACAAATTAAACAATATCTCAACAAATATATCTGTACTCATGTGTATCAATATCTACAATTTAAACAATTTCAATGTAAATAATATATTAGGAAAATACACAATAAATTTGATGTAAATCAACACATTTTATTATATTACCACATCCAAACTTTAGTATCAATCTCAACAAATATATTTGTACTCATGTGTATCAATATCTATTAATTAAACAATTTTATTTTGAATAAAAGAGATGACTCGACTTTTGATAACAAAAGGTAGTAATAATAATAAAATAACTAATGAAATATTTTAAAAATGCACCAACACATTTTATTATATTACCACATTCAAACTTTAGTATCAATCTCAACAAATATATTTGTACTCATGTGTATCAATATATACTAATTAAACAATTATACTTTGAATAAAAGAGATGACACCACTTTTGATAAAAAAAAAAGTAGTAATAATAATAAAATAACTAATGAAATATTTTAAAAATGTACCAACACACATTTTATTATATTACCACATCCAAACTTTAATATCAATCTCAACAAATATATTTGTACTCATGTGTATCAATATCTACAAATTAAACAATATCTCAACAAATATATTTGTACTCATATGTATCAATATCTACAATTTAAACAATTTTAATGAAAATAATATATTAGGAAAATATACAATAAATTTGATGTAAATCAACACATTTTATTATATTACCACATCCAAACTTTAGTATCAATTTCAACAAATATATTTGTACTCATGTGTATCAATATTTACTAATTAAATAATTTTACTTTGAATAAAAGAGATGACATGACTTTTGATAACAAAAAGTAGTAATAATAATAAAATAAGTAATGAAATATTTTAAAAATGCACCAACACATTTATTATATTACCACATCCAAACTTTAGTATCAATCTCAACAAATATATTTGTACTCATGTGTATCAATATCTACTAATTACACAATTTTACTTCGAATAAAAGAGATGACACGACTTTTGATAATAAAAAGTAGTAATAATAATAAAATAAGTAATGAAATATTTTTAAAACTACACCAACACATTTTATTATATTACCACATTCAAATTTTAATATCAATCTTAATAAATATATTTGTACTCATGTGTATCAATATCTACTAATTAAACAATTTTACTTTAAATAAAAATATGACACGGATTTTGTAAACAAAAAGTAGTAGTAATAATAAAATAACAAATAAAATATTTGAAAAAATTGAATGACTAGTGAATTAATTATTAAAAAACTTATTGAATTGTATAATAGATAGATAGATAGATAGATAGTAGATAGATAGAATATACTAGTGTGATATGGAGAGTGTTTATTTATCTTAATATTTTATTATTGTATAAATTTAAATTCTAAAAAATATTATTTTTCTAATTTAGAATTTATAAATTATATTTATAAATAATTTCTTTTTTAATATGTGCAACATTGCACATGATAATAAATCAAAAGTAGAAAGATTTTATTAAAAAATGTGACATTTAATATTATCAATGTATTAAATGTTGTGATAATTTCATTTTTCAACATAACTTTTTCACTTCTAATTTATTATTCTATGTAATATTACACAAGTTAGAAAAACTGTATTCATCATTAATAAATATTATCAAATTAAGTTTTTCCTTTGTAATGTGAAAAATTACACAGTAATAAAAGAATGTAAGAATTTTTCTTTTAATTAATATTTGGTATTGTAATAGGAAATATTTATGATTTAAAGTAAATGTAAAAAAACATATTAAGAGGTTTTGAGTTCAATTCAAGCCTAGGTATAAAATTGTGTTAAATACTTAGAGAGGGAACTTTGACGCTCATAGTGGTCTTACCCGGCTTGAGCAAGATTGTCTCTTATAAAAAAAAAATATATATATATATATATATATAGTCTTACGTTAAAAAATACTAATTATTCTGTATAATAATATTAATAATAATAATAATAATATTAATAACATGATAGTGTAAAATACTATTATTAATAATAGATATAAATTAAGTTATTTTTATAATTAAAAAAAATTATTTAAGAGAAGAGGAATCAAGTTATAATGATATAACACTTTAATATTATTACCTTATTTGTTAATTTTTACAATACTATATTTTAAAATTTATTTTTATATTGAAAGTTGCTATAACACTGATTATATCTATAATTTTTTTATCAAATAAAAGTTATTTTTTTTTATATATAATTGTGATAATGAGGTTCAAAATTATGATGTCATACAAACTCTACCTCTTATCACTAGCCCAATTTATTGATTTAATTAAAAGATAGTTAACATGTCATTGAGAAGATTAATATTATATACATTTTTAAAATATATAAAAACAAATTGATTATATATTTATTGTTACTTAAATTTTCTAAGACTTAATATAAATATTTAAGATAATAAATAATTAAAATTTAATAGTTAAATTGACAAAAATTACATTGTATAAAAAATATTAATAATATTATTAATATTTTTTTGGAATGTAAAACACACAAACTGAGGTAGCGCCCGATTTTGTGCTTATTTGGTTAGAAACACTAGAACTAGCCATTCGAGTTATCCGATTCGATGTGGGTAGTGAGTTTTATCAGACTGGGTTAAAAAATCTAAGAGCTATTCAGACTTTTAAAATAAGTGTTTAAGTCATACTTTTGTGGGTAGCCCAATTTTTTTGTGGGTTTTGCAGGCTACCCGAACTATTTTGCGAATTTTGCAGGTGGAGTCATTTATCGGAATAGAAAGTTCGGGAGTTATTTGGATTTCTAAAATAAATGTCCAAACCCTACATTTTTGCTGGCTAATCTGGTTAGACGAGCCCATTTTATCGGCTCCGAAAAATAAAGAGGAGTGAAATTAATTTGGAGAGAGAAAATATTTTTTATTTAATTAAATAAAATTAATTATATGTATAATTTACAATAATTTTAAACATAATACTATATTCATATTTTCTAAGTAAATTTATTTTACCATTTAAATGAAAATTAAGTTTTTAACCTTGACTTTAAATACAATTTAAACATGAATAAAATTATGCAACATTAATTCTTTTAAAATTAATTTTATCAAAATTAATTCTATTAAAACCTAAAATACAAGGATGTAAGCATAGGTGAAGTTACTAACTTACCAATTACCATACAATTTTTGCATAAAAGTCAATGCAACAGTTTCGAGCTTAAGAATGTGTTTGGTAAAATTAATTGAAAATTATCTGAAAGTAGAAAAGTTAGATGAAATCTGAAAACTAGATAAAAGTTGAAAAACTAACCAATTTAATTGAAAGTGTTAGTAAAACTAGCTTAAAATGATAAAATGACATTTAAAAATTATTAATTATTAATTAATGATGAGTGAGAGTTGTTGGGGATTAATAATTACCTATAAAAGCTATTTTATCAAACACTAATGAAATTATTTCAGCTACTAATTTCAACTTTTATCAAGCAGAAGTGTTGTACCTAATATACTCTAAAATACAATAAATGAGAAAACCATGTACAGTATAAATATAACGGGTAAAATAATTGATAATAGCAGATTTTCCCATTATAAGTGAAAGTTTATAAAATTTATAAAGGAGGGCCCAAAAATTTATAGCAGGTTCTTCCTTTGTCTTATATATAATGGTATTTTCGGTGGTTCTGAACTTAAAGTGCTCCAACTGCCAGAATTCATGGTGGTGGTTGATTGCGACATGGTGCTCATTTGATTTACAGATTAGTAAAATTGATTATAAAATTAATGGTTGAAAATGTGCAACGTGTGATTTACAGAACATGTTAAATGGAAGTGATTTAAAATTAATTTTGTGAAATTGAGTCTGCATTGTGCGTAATTGATAAACAAACAAACACATAGAAGGGCGAGGATAATGTAGTAAAAAATAGGGATACTACTATAAAAGCAAAATGTAAATAACAAAACTTTAACCTAATGATTAATATGATCCGTTTATTTATATATGAATATATATGAGTAAACTAGCACATTGGTCCCTGACTTTTGAGGGGCCACGCAGTTTCGTCTCTGACTTTTAAAAAATAGCACTTTAGTCCCTGACATGTAGCTCCGTCCATCACTTTAGTCCCTGGCTATGACTTTTGTTAACTTGCAGTTGATGTGTCACGTTAAGTGACACATCAATTGTCAAATAGGACATAAACGACGTCATTTAGTATATTTGAGTTTGTATTGGGTTCAAACTTGCCCTAACGCTCTCTTCTACCCTTTCTTTGACCTGTTCATCGTTTTTCTTCAAGTACAGAGGCCATTGTTGACACTCTATTCTTCTTTCTTGTGTTTCTTCTGCAATGACACTTCAAGCTTCAGCTACTTGCAAAGCTACTTCTTCCTCTACACTTGAAGCCTGTTTTGTATGTGAATGATGAATAGTGAGTGCTACAAATCCTCACAAATTTTACAGAGAGGGCGATCTGGGAGAAACTGTCAATGCAACCTTAAAGAAGTTATTAGGGTTTAAAAAGCTGAAAAAAACCAGGGAGGTTGTTCTATGGATGCCCTAAGCTTTGGGTAATGTATGGGGTTTCTGAATTTCTAATTTGTCTTTTGAGTTTTTGGATGTTTTTAATGGATTTGGTTTTTTACGTTGCGAACAGGTACCATTTTTTCTTGTGGGTGGACAATGAAACTGTGGCAGAGGAGAGTATCAATGAAGCTACATCAAATGTTAGGGCTGTTGCAATCGATGATGAAGATTGAAGGAAAATTGTGGTTATGAAGCTTAATAAGTTGGAGTATGATATGGGGAGATTGAGTTAGGCACTTATGGTCTTATGTATTCTGTTAGGGGTTTTTTTTGGGGTTATTATTGAAGTAGTTAAATTAGTTTTTTTGTGTAATGGGGAAATGATATAGGAAATTAGGAAATTTTTGTGACATCTGTTGTATTTATTTTTAATGATGTTACTCATGTTTATGTTAATGGTAATGAGATTTCTCGTTGTTGTTTGCCCAAATATGTAACTATTTTTCTCTCACCTTAGTTATCATGCTGTAAATTATAATGTTATCCAAAACCAATAATTTATAGAAGAAAGCCTAACCAAAAGTGCTAAAGAAAGTTGTAGAAAGAATGTGCAGTAAAACCATAATTTAGAATGTGAAGTAAAACAATCCATTGATTAACACGATAAACATAACATAACCCAAATTGATAAAGAGCAATAACATCCAAATGTTCAAATGTGTTTCATCCAAAAAATGCGAACATTATTAATAAACATGCACTTAAGTCCTTATGTTTATTCTAAAACATGCACTTAAGTCTTTATTGCCAGATTGCCTTCTACATATCAGAGATAAAGTGCCACTTATGCTGCCTCACATCACCAAGGTCATCTTGCAACAATTTCAAGAACCATAACCAATTCTCTTTGTTTTTAGTATCAATCACTCCATAGGCAATAGACCATATGTTATTTGCATCTTGGCTAACTGCAGATAATAATTTCCCTCCACAATAACCCTTCAATAAAGCTCCATCCAGACCAATTAAAGGCATGCATCCAGCTTTGAACCCAGTTTTGCACCCTTGAAGACAGATGTATACTCTGTGAAATATTTGAGGGCCTTCTTATTGGGGAATTGTGTCCATCTTAACAGTTGATCCTGGATTAGCCCTTAGTAACTCACTACAGTAGTCCCACATTTTTTTGAAATTGTTCTTTCTCACTTCCTTCTATAATCTCTCTTGCTCTAACTGTAACCCTGAATATTTTTGTGTCTTCCAGAATGACACCATATTTTCTTTTGATGTAGTAAAAAACCTCATGATGCTTCATTGTAGGTGACTTTCTTAATTTCTTCACAAGTTTTCCAATAACCCAAGGTTGTTGAGCTTGAAGACTCTTAAATGTCTTGATTTAGAAACAAATTTGCACATTACTGTAGGCACAATAAATCTCCCACTCACATTCATCCACCTTGCATTTTGACCTTGCCCTGACCTTGTCATTCTTTACCCATTTGATTTCCATTCCAAGGTGGATTGTGTAGTCTTTCACCCCTTGCTTGAATAAATCTATAGTTGTGAACTCCATGCCAAGTTCTAATGTGATATGGCCAAATGTTGCCTCCTTGTTGAATTGTGGGTAAACTTCCTTGTCATTTAGCTCATCTTCAGTGCTTGCAGGAGTCTGTAACTCCTCAGAAAGCCATGTGTCTTCATCAATATCATCTAAACCCACCTTACCTTCATTAGCATATGAAGTCCTATGTCCCATAATTTTCTGCTCTTCTTCTATCTCAAAATTATCCTCTTCTATATACACCGGCCTCCTGCATTTACTTCCTTTCCCTTCCCTTTGCCTTTATCTTTTGCACTCTTTTTTTTTTTGCTTCAACCTCTGCCATATCTGCATCAATCCTTTGTGGTTCAACCTCTGCTACATCTGCATCTTCCCTTTGTGTTTCAAATTGTGCCCCCCTAAACTGTTTCCCTAATCTTAGCTCAGTCATTTCAAGTCTGTGTGAATCATCTACATCCTGTTTACATTTTTGGACTCTGGCACTCTCTTGGGAATTATTCACGTCATTATTCATTGATGGACTGATCATTATTTCCTTTCCTGCACTATTCCTAACTGGACTCTTCCTCATTGGGCTTTTTTTGTTGGGCTCTTGACCCTCAAAACTGATGAATTCCTTCCTTTAACAGTTTCAGTTCTTAGACTTTGACTACTCCCTTGGATCTTTGATTGACTTTGTGAACTGACTTGTCCCCTTTTTGTTGGGCTCTTCAATCTAACAGGCTTCTTTGCTGGACTACCCATTAATGACATAAGAAAGGAATTCGGAAATTGGCACATCAAAAACAAATAGGAAGGAAAATTTAATTCAAACTCCTTGATTTTATTCCTGCACTAGAACAGTAATTGGTTTTGCTTTTTGGTCCACTAGGATCTTTTATCCCTATTAACACAAAACCAAAAAATATCACCCCACAACTAGCAGTGAGTAAAAAACTTGTACTTGAAGTTTAATTCAACTCACTTGTGCTCTTCTCGGCACCAATCTCATATGCCCCACCCTGCTGCCTAGAACCACCACATGCATCACCAACACCAATAGCAACACCCTTCTTGCTACCTGAAGAACCTCTCTGATTACCATAATCCTTAACAGATTCAATAACTTCCTTAAGAATTGTTGTAATGTCCAACAACTCAGGGACCTGAACAGGATGCTCATAGTAGATATAAAGTGTAAGGTCCAAGAATCCCTTAAATAATGTTTTAATGATGACAACCAATCAAGGTTTACTTGAAATAATTCTGAACTTTAAAGACTAATGATTTTGTTCAAGTGAGTGTTCAGAAGATACAGGTAAGCACTTGCAGAAGGTAAAATTAATCAACAGAAGCAAGAAAGGAATGACACTTATTTAAGAAGGAATGTCTTAGGATTGAAAGGAATGACAAATCTGTGACAAACAAATTTAATACATACTGAAAATCAATGAGAAGTTCTCTGTCATCCCCCAAAAGATAAGAACAGCCTTTGAAAAGAAGAAATTATATTAAAATTATCTTAGAAGGAAGATTCATTTTAATGCAGCAAAAGAGAAGCTCTCTACTAGCTGCCAAGAAACATTTGAATAATCTTCTGTAAGGTGTAAAACCAAATATCAGAAGATGAATGGCTGTTCCCAAGAAGAATCTGAGGTTACCAAGTGTACAGAAGAAACGGAATGTCTTTTGAAAAAAAAGAAGAACAAATTGAATTCTATATCTTTTAAGGACAACTGTACAATAAACATAAAGATACTCTCAAACAAGCTAATGATGAACATCAAGAAGATTTGGAAGAAGAATGAAGTTCCTGAAGCCCTGCAGAAGGAATGCATTGCTGCAGAAGATGCAAATAAGGCTAAATTCATGATAATCTTCTTCTTCTCATTTTCTCATGATTCCAATGGATCAATTAACTCAAGAATAAGTGAAAATACTATACTGGAAGGTTTCAGCTTGTTTGAAGAAGAATTGCCTTGAGAAACAGCCCAAAAACAACATGCGGAAGGAACCCTGCAGAAGGAAGAGCTGGTCAAACTTGCCCAACGGCTATTTTGCTCCAGCCCTCTATAAAAGGAGAGTTCCTCCACACTTGGAACTCACCTCACTCCAGAAGAAACATATAAATCTGCTGTTTCATTGCTCCTATCTTCTGGAAAATTTCTCTCTCGTTCATAAGAGTGCTTTCTGGTCTGAAAAGCTTTGGAGAGGGTCTTGGCTCATCAATTTGCTTCTGTTGTGCAATTATTGTAATAGTTTGAGCCTTGTTTATTTTTATTCTTTCTCATATTGATTGTAAAAGTCTCAAAAGAGGTGTGCATGTGCATATCCCTCTTCTGAGCAGTAAGGGAAAGGTTTTCCTGTGAGGTTTACTGAGATTAGGTGATCTCAGTGGGGTTACAGAATCTGTAGAAGGTACTTGCAGTATTCTGGGTAGTGAATCTTCTGCAGAAGGTTTTGCAGTTGATGATCAGTTGTAAAACTGAGTTAGTTGAGTTGTTGTTGGCCTGAAGAGGCAGGTAAAGAATACTAGTGGTAAGGTTACCCAAGAAGATTGTAAGTTGTTTGAAAGAGTGAGAAAATCCTACAAGTATAGGGACTGGAGGTAGCCTCAGGTTGGAAGAGGTGAACCAGTATAAATTTCTGTGTGTCATCTTCTTTACTCTACCTATTTATTATTATTGCACATTACCTAACTTGAGATATATCTTCTAAATAATTAAAACAGGCTAACCATTACCTTCTGGAAGTTTATTTCTTTATACTTAGCCAAGTCAAACCCTTGAGCAGAAAAAGTATCAAAAGAAATTGCAGATAAAATTTATTCAATCACAATTCAACCCCCCTTGTTGTGATTGAAGCCAAAACTTCATAAAGTTCTCCCCCATTCCTTTTACCAACCTCTTTAGCTTCCAATAAATCTGAATTTTCCTTCAGAACCCTCAAACCATCCCTAAATCTCTTAGAAGGGTCCAGCCAAAAGACATTACTGACATTGTCATAACCAAGCTCTTTACTGAAGTTAAGAAAACTAAATACATCCAATGTGTCTTCATCACACTTAGACCAAACATCTACCTTACCCCATTTATATCTCACCCTACCCCCATCCCCTTCCTCATCAAAATTTCCTCCATGATGTATATGGATATCAATTCTCTGCATGCACAGTTAATGGTTTTGGGAATTAGACAACTTCTCATAATGGCTAAATAAAATTATTCATTTATTACTATAACTTAATAAAATAATAAATAAACATTGATAAAAATTATTTTATTCATACATTTAAGGAATCAATATCGTATCCAACGTTCAGAAACACACATATTGCACATGGGTCGAACCTTCTATAATATGCAAATGGGGGACCACATCCACCTTTTCTCATTATTCTATCCCTAATACACATGCCATTACACATCTACATCAATAACCCCAACATAGTGCCCCCCACTAAAGTGAACTTAAAATACAAAAAGAAACAAACATAGAAACAAATTTCAATGTCTCTATTTGTGCCTCTAAACCTGAGCTCAAAAACAAAATAAACACATGTATTTTTAGGGTGAAACCTTCAAACTCAAAATGATAAAGGTGTGAAGAACAAAAACCCTACAATCTAGAACAAAACCTAATCATTGAAGTAAGGACAATCGGTGAACAATACATGTGAATCCATTGCAAGAAAATCGTCGAAACACAGCTAGTGGTCTTCTACCTCCAAGTCACCCGAGATTGAAGAGAGAAACAAAGACAGCGAGACGCGAGGCTGGAAGAATGGTTGACTTTAGGAAGATTCCTCACTGTTTATGTCCTATTTGGCAGTTGATGTGTCACTTTAGCTGCAAGTTAACATAAGTCACAACCAGAGGCTAAAGTGATGAATGGAGCTACATGTTAGGGACTAAAGTGCTATTTTAAAAAAATCAAGAACTAAAGTGCTATTTTTAAAAAGTTAAGGATCAATGTGCTAATTTACTCTAATATATATAGTCTACGATAAAGATAACTATTGTAGTTGTACAATACATGACTTGTTATGCACCTTAGTTGTTGCCATAATGGACATTGAATTGACGATTGAAAAAAAAAATATTTAAAAGTAATTTTAAATATAGATGTGGATGACTCTAGAATGTAGATGACCGTGAAAGTGTAAAGAGTGATACCACTATTGCTGTGGCAGCGGTGACCGACTTAGAAAAGAAAAAAGAAATGGAATCAAGAATTTGCCGGGAGTCGGAATAAAATATAGCTGTTCCAACGAATGAAGTAGATTCTAGGCACTTAATAAAATGTAGACGGTGAAATAATGTGATGACATGAGTTTTTACACATTCTTAATTTAAAGATAGGTAGCTTCTACGGTGCAAGAGAGATATGGGCCATATATCATATATGTCACTTTTTTATTTGTAATAGGAGGTAAATCAACTATATGTGAGTATAATTTGATATTACACAAATTCCCCATAAATTGAAATAATTTTTTTTATTAAAAGTTAACAAGATTTTTTTTAAAACCGTTTTTTTTAATCGGAACCTTAGCAATTCAAATGCAAATTATTAAATCGTTTTTATAAATAAAGAATATCCCTAAAAAACTATACGTAACTCTAAAATTTAAAATTTATTAGTTGGAAAATATTTTAAATTCATATTATAATCATAATTTTCTAAAATTTTGTTACAACATAAAATATACGCAAGTCATAAATTTTAAAATTTAAAATTTATTAGTTGGAAAAAAATTTTAATTTTTATTATAATCATATTTTCTAAAATTTTATTATAGCATGAAATATACGTAAATTATAAATTTAAAATTTATTAATTGGAAAAAATTTTAAATTTTTATTATAATCATATTTTTCTAAAATTTTGCTATAATATACGTAAATTATAAATTATAAATTTTGATAAAACATAAAATATTCATAAATTTTAAATTATAAATTTTAAAATTTATTAGTTGGAAAAAATTTAAAATTCTTATTATAATCACATTTTTCTAAAATTTTTGTTATAGTATAAAATATGCGTAAATTATAAAATAGAAAATTGGGATTTTTTTCAAATGGACAACCAAAAATGCACATGCGCATTTTCTGGATTTTTTTATTTTTTTGTGATGAAAAACAATTTTTCATTAATTTCCTTTCTTTTTCCACCATTTAATTCACCATAAATTTATTTTAATTTCACAAATCGCCAAACTTGGCTTCAAAATACATCGTGTATCCCATGACACTGAGAGCACATAAATAAAAATAAAAATAAAAATATTGAAATCCAAATAGTATCTCCACATACGGTGATTCTAAAGTTAGGGTTCATTATCCTTAACTCCTTCATTGAATAAACCCATTGGAAAAACATGTGTGATTTGGTGAGTATTTTGTTGAATTTATTCTTGAAAGTATTTAATTCATGAAAATATTTGCATACTTGACACCTTATAGTTTTTTTTTTTCACAGACACCTTATAGATATAGGTTTAATTTCAAAATCTTTGAATAACCAAAATTAAAATTGGAAAAATATGGATGCAATAATTTAGTGATATTACGAATAACATTTCTATCGTTAATATTATCCAAATTGTATATAACTATGAAGTATAGCAATTTGTTAACAAGATAATCCTCACAAACTGTAAATTATTTTCAAAATTAAGAAAAATAATTTTTCTAAAATTAACAAATGTTAACGAGTAGCATTTCTACCATTAATGAGACTGTGGAGTATAACCATTTTTTAACGAAATAGTCCTCACTCTTGTAAATAATTTTAAAAAAATTAATAAAAATATATTTCAAAATCAACAATGTTAAGATTAACATTTCTAGCAATAACGTTGTCTATCAAAAATAAGAAAAATAAAGCTTTTTTTATTTAATTAAGAATAAAATTTTGCTTTAAAAATAAAATGCTTTAAAATAAATATCCACTCAATGATCAAGTAATGTTAAATGAATAGCAATTATATCGTTTGATATTATTTGAATCAGAAATGTTCATTGTATAGCCATTTGCTAACAGAAACCCTTCAAGAGTAAATTCATTCTTCAAAATCAACTTTTTCAAAAATGAATCAAAAAATAATCTTTTCAAAAATATCATCAGTTCATTGTATAGTCATTTGCTAACAGAAACCCTTCAAGAATGAATTCATTCTTCTTAATCAACTCTTTAAGAAATGAATCAAAAAATAATCTTTTCAAAAATATCATCAAAATCCAAATTCTAAATCAATCAACAAATCAATCTTTCAAAGCTATGTGGTTTTGATTTTCCTATTGCAGCTGGGGATACGTAGGAGCGGGAACCGTCCCCGTCAAGCCCAAATAAATCTTTTTCTAAAATTTCTCATATTTCCAAAATAAAAAAAACATTGCAAATACATTTGTAAATAAAATTGTAAATCATTTTTTAAAAGGGTAAAATAAATATTTTTTAAAAGTTAACAAGATTTGCATAATTAATTAGAGGTAACCGTCCTAGGACGGATGTTGTAGGGTGTTAATACATTCTCCATGCATAATCGACCTCTGAATCTAAATTTGGTTTCAAAGACCAATTTTTTAAAGGGTTTTTTTCCGATATTTTTCCTCAAAAATAAATATTGGTGGCGACTCCATTTAAATAATTTTTCAATATCTTTGTTTCGTCTTCCCGTCGGGACCCCCGGTTCCGACAAGATCAAATAAATATATTACTCAAATAAATGTACTCCCTCCGGACTCATTTATAAGCAAAAATAACCATATTTAAATTTATTAAGAAAGCTAGTTAAACTCATTTAATTTTCTTGATATCATCTAAAAAATAATTGCATTACCTAAATTACCCTACATTCAATTTTATTGAAATTTGTTTCAAGTTGACATACTCTCTTTCTATTGGCACATGATTCATTAAATAGAGTGATTGAAAAATAAAATATGAATTAAATAAATGATAATTTGGGGTAATATCATTTAATAGAGTGGAATTAGTCAACTTTTATTTATATTTTAGTTCACTATAGGTGGTTTTTTTTTTCTTATAATTGAGTCCGGAAGAAGCATCTAAATGTAACGAATATTTTTCTTGTACACATCTTACTCAAATAATTAAATCAATAAAGAGCAAATATATCCAACCCAAAAAAATATTACATACACTCACATAGTTTTAAGAGCCAAAGTTGACCAAAACCATATAGAGTTTTCAAACGTCTCTCAAACCAATTCTCTTTCCCATTTTCCAGCATGGGAGTATCACCCATCATTAATCTCACCCAAAGGTAGACTAAAATGATTTTTCTCAAATTATTTCACTTTTAAAATAATTTTAAGTGATTTTCATTGTGTTTTCACTAAATAATTCATAAAAATTACATTTATTGGAGAAAAATCTTCAAAATTGATATTTAAGCACTCCATGGTTCCCAAAGGTATGGACACTCCAATTCAACACCAACACCGATCCACGCTCCAATTCACCTTTTAATTTACCATAAATTCATTTAACATAAAAAAATCACTAAACTTGGGTCACTCTTGCATCCCCTTATGATAATATGACATCAAACTTGAAAAATTAAACCTTACGGGGCTCAAGTCCTATAGCCATAACAAAACAAGACTTAGGGTTTCATACTCTAAATTTGTGAAATAAAGTTAATTTTTCATTGTTTAATTATTCATCATAAGTTCATCTTACATAAAAAAAAAAAACATCAAACTTGGGATAAACAAATCCTTACCTAAACACCCACATCCCTACCAACCAACTTTGAAAATAAAACCCTCTAGACATGCAAAATGGCCACCTAAACTTGCTCACAAAAAACACCATCTACCACCTCTTAAGTAGGGATGACAATTGGACCCAGACCTAGTGGGTACCCGCAAAAATTACCCACAATGGGTAGGGTAATTACCCACCAAATGAGTTTGGGTCCGAGTATGGGTAATTACCTGCGCTTTTTAATGGGTACGGGTACTATAGTGCCCTACCCTTACTCGCACTTATATAATTTATAATTAGTGTAATTTATATACCTATGAATAATTTAATATATATATATATGTTTATATTATTAATTACTATTTTTCCCAAAAAAATTAATGTTAATATATATTATAGTCACAAAAAAACATTAATATATATTATTAATTTAATTAATTTAAATGTTATAATTTTGTCCTAAACAATATATAGCAAAACATGAACTAATTTCCATTTCCTCTTCCATTCTTTTAATCTCTCATTCACTTCCACATACCATAGTTGTTTTATAGGTTAAACTTGGATGATCTATGGATTATTTTTCATTTATTTTTAATTAATTTTCATTTTGTAATCATTTTATTATTTTTATAATTAACAAAAGTGTGGGTAATGTGGGTACGAGTGCGGGTATAGGTACTTGAGTACCCAACGGGTAAGGGTACGGGTATTAGAATCACTACCCACGCGGGTATGGGCCCGAGTACGGGTATTTTTTTAAAACGTGGGTATGGGAACGGGTTCTATAGTACCCTACTCATTGCCATCCCTACTCTTTAAGTCCTTCCTAGATGATGTCTAAAAGAACACCTCTTCTCATCATACGTTTATCACCCTATTAGGATCATATCCTCATTTTTCAAGAATGGTCTCTCAATAACACCTATTTTTAATGTATTTTCTTTAAATTTTCACCTTTTAATTCACCATAAATACATTTCATGGAGAAAAATTACCAAAATCGATACCTAAACACTTCATTGGGACAAAGAGGCAGAATAGTATATTGCTTAAGCAATGCTTCATTGTCTCTCCCTTTTCTTTTATTAAAAATTTCCCTTTCTATTCCCCTTTTCAGCTACTTCTTGAAAAGTCTGTTTCTGAATACCATTACTTGAGACAATATATATTCATCAATACCTAATGCTACAATTTAATAAGTATACCAATTAACAATATATATTCGTCAACACCTTATGCTAAATTTTAATATAAGTATTAATTTTATTCAAACTATTGTCTTAAAATAGTCAGAATAATGTTATCAGTTGCCAATGCCATCTGTCAACGATGACTATCGTATTAATTTGTTCTCCAGATTTAAAATTCATTGTCATAAGGCATGGCCACCCTCATGGAAAGCATTCATCTTTCTGGACTCCTCAGATATTACAGCTGACTTGCGTTCACTTCCCACCATTATCTTGTGCTTCACAAACTCTAAATCATCCATGGTCACAGCTTTGGCACCATTCATTGCAGCCTTTAGAGCAGCAACATTAACCAAGTTTGCAAGGTCAGCACCAGAGAACCCAGGTGTTTCTGAAATCTCAAAAGAAATCACCACAATCAATGGTAAAAATAACTATCAAGTAGATGAGTACAACAGTAAAAAGAGAAAATGTATAAATCCATTCAATGCCAACAAAACCAAATAAATGAAAAAAGAGTAGCAGAAATGCATCCATGACCTCCAATTCCACCCTAAAGCTAAATTAGGTAAACTGAAGCAATTGCAATGAGCTGCAAAGCTAGAAATCACTTTGTTGTGCGCAGCAGAACCACCATACTGATGTGCAAGTGTGTCACCCATCCGCTCATACAACCCCATTAAATCATCAGCTACAGGATCATCAAGGTCAATTCTTGGGTGATCAATAATTCCCAGTGCATGAAGCTGGTGACCAAGAGCAGCCAACCCATATGCATATTGTGCAACATTTGTGCGATCCAAGCAGTCTATGCAGTTGGTCCTGAGCACCCCCCTCTGCAACATGGATGGTTTGACAGAATGATTTTCATTGGAAACATTGTTTTCTTCATTTGGTTTTCTCTATAAATTATTAGCATCCTCATTATCAAAATCATCGTCACTCGTTGGTGAAAAGCTTTCCTTATCAACATTGTTGCAAGCAAAACTTCAAATCAGTGAACAAGACATTGCCAGTGGAAGAACTTTAGTCATTGTGCCCCAATTTTTACCCTATCCTTCTTTGGGTTAACTCCATCAATCATACACTCATTGAGGACAATACAAACTATCCTTAAAGACTTGAAATTCTTTTAATCAAATATTTAGAAGAGGAAAAAGAAGTTGCACAAACATAACATTGAGATAACAAACCTCATCACTTCCATCTTCCTTGTGAGATTCATTACCTTCACCTGCTTCATGACTCTCCTCTATTCCCTTCCTTTCATGTCCATGATCCTGGTCAATTAAAACACAGTTTTTAAATTAAAAATACCAACCTTAAATCAAGATTGCAGAAAGCAAAATTGCATAAGTGAGTGGGTGAACTATTAACAAAATTCATATGAAATATTGATTATTCAAAATTGCATCTCACAGTTCAGCTAGCATATCACAGAAAGTTCCCAAATTTAATCACAAAAATATGCCTAAACAGAGGAATAGAGAGTGGAACCATGCCGAGAACCATGGCCACGGCAGCCCCCGTCAGGCATTACCATCGCCGCACCACCTGTAACCATCGAAGCCACCTATCACCGTCGCCATGACTGCACCGCCACGGGCGCCTCTGGCGATAGCGCGTCCAACCCCCACATCAGTAGACCCTCCACATGTCACTCCGTCTTCCTCATGCGATGTTCTCTCTCATCCTCACCGCTCCTTCGTTCACAGCCGCCCCCTTTCGTCAACGTCCCACACCCCAGCCGCGCACAACCGTCCTTGGGGATCATCGTGGCCGCCCTTGGCTCGGCACGCATCCGCTCCATTATTGGCCAACCATGACCAAGCCATCACTCTTCCTTATTACTGAAACCCTACCATGAAGCCATGGCCATCAACATTCAACAGCCACGATGTGGTTGTAGGCTCGATTCTCGTCCCCTAGCTGTGTGCATTTCCCATAATCCAGATCGCCTCATCACCGAGCCCACCGCTTCTCAGTGCCGCTGTAAGGTGCGGCTGCGTAACGGCGCCCCAACCTAGGGCTCGTCCATCGCCAGCCACCGTGGCTAAGTCGCGCTACCAACAGCCACAACCAACCCGCGCCTCTCCAATTCATGAATTTAGAAGGTGCGGGGTGTAGGAGGAGAAAGGAGAGAAAGGGAAAGAAGTAGATAGTGCGAAAAATTGATGGGTTTTTAGGGTGAGCTAGGGCGCGAGGCCTTGATATAGGAGAACAAGAAAAGGGAGGAGCCTTCTTATGTGTCTGTGTCTGTAAATTGAAATGGAGAAAAGTTGGGATATGGAGCGAGGAAGGTGGAGGAGAAAGAAGACGATAAATGAGTCTAGGAGAAAATGTGTGAAATATGACAATTTAATGGTCAGAATCCTAAATAAGCAATTCAATAAAAGGACAATAGTGGATCAAATTTATAAATATAAACTTCAAATTTCCAATAGGTAATAGGTAAAACATCATGGCCATTGAATAAAAAACTGTTAAATCTGACAGTGGCTGCATGGTATTGGTACAGTACCTGACCCATCCACACAAGTACCATATACGGAGCCTTTAAAGATATCCATAAGTACAATCTCTTTTTCTTTTTCTTTTCATTCTTGACTAGAAAACAAAGGAATGACGCTCCCGATATCAATTAACACCTTTGAAAGTAACACCAACATCATTTTTTATTTTACCAAAAAAATATACTTATAAAATTAAATCAACTTATATAATAATTTATTCAATCAAGAGAGGTAATTCTAAAAGAGAGAAGTGCGAGATATAATCAAATACTATTATGATTAAAAAAATATATTGTATAAATTATTATTTTAATATTTTTTTATATGATATAAAATGGGAAGAGAGATGATAATCTAAGAAATTGATGCTTTCTCCATGGTACATTTAGCATTTGAAGAAAAAATATTAGAGTGTGTTTGATAAAACATTTTAGTTAGATGAAAGCTAAAATTAATAGTTAAAATTATTTAATTGAATAAACTCTCAAATTTGTCCTCGAACTGGTCACCTCTTTTCTAATTAGTCCTCAAACTAAATTAATTGCATAAATAGTCCTCAAACTTTAAAATATCCATCACATTGGTCCTCCAACTTTCACATTATTTCGTCATATTGGTCCCTATTGGAGGACTAATGTGATGGATATTTGAAAATTCAAGGACTAACTTTTATTTTTGTTTATTTTAAGGACTAAGTGGGAGAGAGAGTGATACTTCGAGGACGAAAGTGGTTGTTTATTCTTATTTAATTAGTATTAGGTAAAATAGCTTTTTGTAGGTAGGTACTAATTTCTTACTAGTTTCTTTGAGAAGATACCAGTTGAGAATTTATTATAATTTTATCTTTTAACAATTTTTACTCATCATTATTTAATAATAATTAATGATATTCTTACACATCATTTTACCATTTAAAGCTAGTTTAACAACTAATTTGACCAGACTTTTTCAATTAAATCAGGTAATTTTTTAAGTACTTTAAATTAATTTTTTATCTAATTTTATCAAACACGGTGTCCATTTCATTAAGCCCCAAACATACATTAGGAGCTTTTTTTTTACCAAAACTAGCAAGTTACCTGTGCATTTGCACGGGTGCGGGTGATGCTGATTTTTATATATATTATCAAATATTTTTAATAAAATAATAAAAATAAATCTGTCGAGATATTGACAGTCCTGATCCCGTCATTATCAACCCCAACAGTGCTTTCACCAATTGTAATGATCCAATTGGCAAATTCACGGAGTTCTTCGCGTGATTGATTGGGTGCTAAACACTGAAGTCTCATGTTCATTTCTAGCTTCAAAACCTTGTAATTTTTCCATAAAACTGATAAATTAATTGTAGCCATAACAATGTCAGCCCTACTACCACGAGGCACAACGGACAAGATTTGCATAAAATCCCCACCCAACACAACAACTTTACCCCCAAAAGGCTTGGTTAAACTATCAGGGATACTAAATCTTATGATATCTTTCAATGTTTGATCAAGTGCTTCAAAAGCCAAACAATTGATCATAGGTGATTCATCCCATATTATAAAGCTAGTCCTTTGAAGTAATTCAGCCTTTGCACTGCCCTGGTGGATTGCGCAACATAAATCATCATTTAATGTGAGGGGTATACAAAAAAAGTGAATGAGCAGTTCTTCCACCAGGCAATAACAAAGATGAAATGCCACTCGATGCAACGTTCAAGACATTTTTTTCTCTGATCGCAACTTATATGACAATGTTTACCACAAAAATTTCTTGCAAGTCCCACCACAATCGTACACAAAGAAGAACCCTCCTGCATTTTCATTTACAGCTATAATAATTTCACTGTAAACAACCCACTAATTTGGTTTCAATAGATGAACATGTTTGTTATGAAATCTACTCATCTCAGTGTCATTAGAGTTGACTTCATTCATGATCAAGGCATTTCCAATGATACTTATGGAGTGCAAATCAACAAATGACATATCATGGTAATCCTTTAGTGATTTCCCATCCAACAAAAGCATTCGCTCAACTTCAATTACACACATATTATCAAGGTCATTGGCTGACATGTGAAGTCTATTAATCAGTTTGAGCATTCAAACTTGACTCAAAGACCTAATATCCTTTAGTTTTAATGATTAACAAATAAGATTATATAAACAGATTCTACTGAGAAAGGTATTGGTTTGTTAATTGTGTTTCAGGATAAAATATTTATCAGAATCAGAAGATTAGGATCAGAAGAACAAATGCAGGATCTAATATAAAGAAGCTGTCTGAAGAATGCAACTCGTCTGAAGTGCGCAAACCGTCTGAAGACGTGAAGACCATCTGAAGACATAAAGACTGGAAGGAATGAAGACAACATGAAGCAGTCTGAAGATTGAACTTATCTGAAGAAAAGAAGCTGTCTGAAGCAAGGAAGCTGTCTGAAACAACGAAGTTGTCTGAAGAAGCAGAACTCGTCTGAAGAGTTGAAGCTGTCTGAAGTAGTTCAACCCGTCTGAAGTATCAGTGCTGTCTGAAGTCTCACTTATGACGTGGCACCCTCTGCTGAAGTTTGTGAAGACTTTTCTGAACCTCTGCTGCACGTACCTTTTTCAAACACGTTTATGGCAAGGAACACAGAGACCTTTTCCTGGTGGTTTTGAATTTCATACACCACTGAGGAAATCTATGCAACGCAGAAATTGCAGCAACAACGATGGCAACTTTATAGCAGCACCAACGTTGTACTTTGTCAGAATTGTGAAGACACCCAGAAGCGTGTCTCACGATGGATTGAATAGCATTCAATGCTATCTCTAAATGGTGGTATCACAACAGAAATATCATCATCACCAATCCGAAAGAAAGCACAAGAAAAGCTCAGGAGACTAAGCAGAAGCAACAAAGAGAAATGTTTGAATGAAATATTTTAATTCAAACATATTTTATCATCTGCAAGAAACAGCCATTGAACAAGACACCTCACTCAAAGAAGAAAGAAGAAATGGTGTCAGGAAGCAAACAGAAAAGGAGCATATACAAAATAAGCAAGAGGACAAATCCAACAGATAATTCCTCATATACACTCCTAAGAGAAGCAGAGGAAATCAGAAGACAGCTGAAGAAAAGTAAAAGGATATCAAGAGAGAGAACATGCAAAATAATATCAAAAAAATCTCTCTAAAGAGCTCATCTACAGAAGTGTCAGAACAGGACTGTCTGAACACATATCTGCTAAAGAAGAAGCAACCGTTTGAGACACTATTACATAACGGCTATATGAGCCACATCATCAACATCTCATCGGTATTATGAATCATCTTCAAACGGCTATATTCCAACAGAACATATAAATAGCCTCAAGGAAGAATTTGAAGGTGTTGAACTCATTCACTTGGTTCAATCAGTTGATCAAGATGTATCAGAAAAATCCTACTGGTGTTGACCATGCTTACTTGAATCAACTACGCTAGTCAAAATTGTAGTTATTCAGTTGAACAACCTACCAGGCTGTGCTTAATCTCATATGAACCAAGAATGGTTTGAAGCTGCAAGTATGCCTTGGTTTTTCCAATGATACGGGTGAGAATGTAACCCATGGAAACCAATGGCTGGAGAACAAGGCTGGAGCTTAAAGTCAGTATCTACCTAGCCAATTCTCAGAGGATGTTATTCCTCATTTCAGAGACAGGGACTGTACTTAAACTTATGTACCTGTATCACTGTCTTACCCTTGTACTTAGATTTATCCATTGTATCCTGAGTAGTACTCAGTTAACCTCTAGTACAGGAAAAGATTAAGTTTATGTTTCGTGGAAACTTAAACTTAGTTTAATTTGTAAACACTTTATGTGTCTGAGAGCCTGGAGAGGCTTGGTGGAAGAAAGAATACTCTACACTTGGATAAGTGTCAGAGAGCCTGGAGAGGCTTGGTGGAAAAAAGAATACTTGTGGTAGAGCCTAGAGAGGCTTGATAGAAAAGAATACTTGTGTTAGAGCCTGGAGAGGCTTGATAGAAAAGAATACTGCAATGAGTTGCCTGGAGAGGCAGTTGAAAATAAAGTAATACTTGTGTAGGCCTGAAGAGGCTGTGAATAATACTTGTATCTGTGGATTCAGATAGTGGAAAATCCAGTGGTGGTTTGCCTCTGGGACTGGATGTAGCTCACGGGTTTGTGGGTGAACCAGGATAAATTTCTTGACTAAGTTTTCTTACCCTTATCTCTTATTAATTCTTTTTATACTAATCAAGGGGTCAGAATAATTAATCTGATATTTTATAAAGACACAAAACATCTTTTAAAATTAGTTTTTACAAATCGTCTGAAAACTTCAGACAGCCACTTAAAAGCCTGTCTGAAATCTCTATGCCTAAGTCCTTTTTGTTTAATCTCTTTATTTCCAGTTTTCATATTTAAGTTGGAATTTGAGAAGTATTTTCTATAATAAACTTAACACAACTATTTCAATAAAATGATCTTTCATATAAACAAAACATGAGATATCTCTTATATCATTTGAAGCTTTACAAAGAATGTTCCTTGAAGAACTTCTGAAATAAATTCTCAGAAGTGAGTCTGAAAGAGATCAGTTCAAAAATCAGGAACAGACTTCAGACAACCTCTAGTCGTCTGAAGTATTTCAGAAACTGTGCTGAAAATACTCTTTGTAATAATCTTCAGAAGATACTTTGAGAAGCCTCTGTTTAAAACAATCTTAAGCTTTAGGAGAAACATTGTTTTTCTTATATTCCACATGTCTCAACTATCTCTGATCTTAAGACTTATTTTTAACGGTGCTCATATTCATGTTTTAACAAAAGATTTCCAAAAACTATCAAAAAGTTTAAAACACTATTCAACCCCCCTTCTAGTGTTTCCTGTGGTTCTAACATGACATTCTGTGTCAAACAAAAAAAAATCAACCGAGTGAATATAAGTGATAGAAGCAAACTAAAATGATTGAAGTAACTGTTAGAACCACAGGAAACACTAGAAGGGGGGTTGAATAGTGTTTTAAGCTTTTTGATTGTTTTTGGAAATCTTTAATTTAAATCATGAAGATGAACAATGTTCAAAACAAGTCTTAAGATCAGAGATAATTAAAACGTGCGGAAGATAGGAAAAATAGAGTTTCTTCTAAAGCTTAAGATTATTTTAAACATAGGCTTCTTAAAGTATCTTCTGAAGATTATTACAAAGAGTATTTTCAGAACGGTTTCTGAAATACTTCAGATGACTAGAGGTTGTCTGAAGTCTGTTTCTGATTTCTGAACTGAGCTCTTTCCAGACTCACTTCAGATAATTATTTCAGAAGTTCTTCAAGGTACATTCTTTGTAATGCTTCAAATAATATGAGAGACATTTCATGTTTTGTTCATATGAAAGATCATTTTATTGAAATAGCTGTGTTAAGTTTATTATGAAATATACTTTTTAATCCCCAACATAAATATGAAAACTGTAAATAAAGAGATTAAGGGAAAGAGAACTTAGGCACAAAATTTATCTTGGTTCACCCACAAACCCGTGAGCTACATCCAGTCCCAGAGGCAAACCACCACTGGATTTTCCACTATCTGAATCCACAGATACAAGTATTATTCACAGCCTCTTCAGGCCAACACAAGTATTACTTTGTTTTCAACTGCCTCTCCAGGCAACTCATTGCAGTATTCTTTTACAGACAAGCCTCTCCAGGCTCAACAAGTATTCTTTGTTTTCAACTGCCTCTCCAGGCAACTCATTGCAGTATTCTTTTACAGACAAGCCTCTCCAGGCTCAACAAGTATTCTTTCTTACCAAGCCTCTCCAGGCTCTAAACCAAGTATTCTTTGTCAACCAAGCCTCTCCAGGCTCAACAAGTATTCTTTCTTCACCAAGCCTCTCCAGGATCTCAGACACTTATCCAAGTGTAGAGTATTCTTTCTTCCACCAAGCCTCTCCAGGCTCTCAGACACATAAAGTGTTTACAAATTAAACTAAGTTTAAGTTTCCACGAAACATAAACTTAATCTTTTCCTGTACTAGAGGTTAACTGAGTACTACTCAGGATACAATGAATGAATTCTAAGTACAAGGTTAAGACAATGATACAAGTATATAAGTTTAAGTACAATCCCTGTCTCTAATATGAGGAATAACATCCTCTGAGAATTGGCTAGGTAGATACTGACTTTAAGCTCCAGCCTTGTTCTCCAACCATTGGTTTCCATGGGCTACATTCTCACCCGTATCATTGGAAAAACCAAGGTACATTCGTGGCTTCAAACCATTATTGGTTCATTGTCATTTTGGCCAGCTTGGTTGGTTGTTCTTTTGAACAACAATCTTTGACTAACTGACCAATAGGTCAGCAGCATGGTTGATTCTTTTTCAACATCTTCAAATTCAATCTTGAGGCTATTTATATGTTCTGTTGGAATATAGCCGTTTGAAGATGATTCATAATACCGTTGAGATGTTGATGATGTGGCTCATATAGTCGTTGTGTAGTAATGTCTCAAATGGTTGCTTCTTCTTAAGCAAATAAATGTTCAGACAATCCTGTGCTGACACTTCTAGAGATGAGCTCTTTTGAGAGATTTTCTTGATATTATTTTGCATGTTCTCTCTCTTGATTTCCTTTTTGCTTTTCTTCAGCTGTCTTCTGATTTCTTCTACTTTTCTTAGGAGTGTATATGAGGAGATATCCGTTGAATTTGTCCTTTTGCTTATTTTCTATATGCTCCATTTTTATTTGCTTCCTGACACCATTTCTTCTTTCTTCTTTGAATGAGGTGTCTTGTCGAATAGATGTTGTTGCAGTTTCTTCTTTGAATAAAAACATATGATATTATAGTCATTGAATCTTATAGTCTTAGCTTCTGTATTGATTTCTTCAATGTTGAAATTTGTTCCATGCACTTAGAGAGTTTATATGTTCAGACAATTAATTTCTTCACATATACTCAAATGCTTGCTTTTATCTCATTGTAATTTTATCAGCTTCAACATGTGCTCATCTTATATAATTGTTTCAAGCTTATGTTAATTCTCCAGCTTGAGATGCTTTCAATAAGCTCTTTTCTTCAGATAATATATTTCTTCTTTTCTTCAGACGATTGTTGCTCTGTTCTTCTTTGCATTTTCTTCTTCTGAGATATAAATGAATAAAGATGTTGAATTTAATATGTTTTATTCAAACATCTTTCTGGTTGCTTTTACTCAGTCTTCTGATCAGTTCTGGGCAGCCAGCAGGTGCAGGTGCAGTAGGTCCGCGCACACAAAAATGCCTTTTTGTTGCAGGTGCACCAGGCGTTGCAGAAAGTCTTTGCAGAGTTTCCTTATTTGTGCAAGCCTTTGATCGAGGCATAAAAGCATGTTTAGCTTTTATACTGAAATAAGTGTACTCCATTTTGGTAGTGTGTGCTTTACACTTTAGCAATGTCTTCAAGAGATAAATTCTTGATTCTGTTTGTAGGCTTCTTCAGATAGTCTTCACGTCTTCATACGGTCTTCACATCTTCAGATGGTCTTCACGTCTTCAGATGGTCTTCACGTCTTCAGACGGTCTTCATGTCTTCAAATGGTCTTCACGTCTTCAGACGGTCTTTACATCTTCAGACGGCTTGCGCACTTCAGACAACTTCAACATTTCAGATGAGTTGCGTTCTTCAAACAACTTTAGCACTTCAGACGAGTTGCGTTCCTCAGACAACTTCAACACTTCAGATGAGTTGCGTTCTTCAGACAACTTATATGCTTCAGACGCATTGCGTTCTTCAGACAGCTTCAACACTTCAGACAACTTCTACGCTTCAGACAACCTTTATATTAAATCCTGCATTTGTTCTTCTGATCCTGATCTTCTGATTCTGATTATATTCATCAAATCTTCTTCTTCTTCTTCTAATGAATATTTCAACCTGAAACACAATCAACAAACCAATACCTTTCTCAGTAGAACCTGTTTATATAATCTTATTTGTTAATATTATGTTCTTATATAATCTTATTTGTTAATCATTAAAACTAAAGGATATTAAGTCTTTGAGTCAGGTTTGAATGCTCAAACTGATTAATAGACTTCACAGTAACACCCACCAGCCAGCCCATGCCCTCACAGCTTAGTCACGCGTGATGCACACATATGAGACCTCACATGAATAGTGGAAAGGCGTCCCAAAAATTAGGCTGGACCCCTGCGAAATGCATAACCGTGAAAATGGACAGCTCATGTCCTTCGGCACCTGGGTGTGGGTAATGCGGCAGATCCTTAGGAAAGAATGGAATATCCAACATGGAAATAAAATAGCATTTTAGGGGATGTCCAATAGAGACTCAAGATGAATAGTGAAAAGTAATCTTGCAACTTACGGTGCATGAGATATAATATATTGGAAAATACCCATACCCCACATGCACACAAATGATATATTGAAAAAGTGAAAAAAAAATAACATCTTAAGTAATAAAAGAATTTAAAGAGTATGAAAAAGAAAAAAAAAACTTTTGTTGGAGAGAAAATTTTAAAAAGGAAAAAAAGAAAGAAAAGGAAACTGTTGTTCCTGTGTTTAAAAAAATAAATAGAATAGATAAGAGAGATAATAAATAAATGAACACATTAATGAATAAAATAAAAGATAAATTATCATAATGATACAAAAAAGTATGGATGAGTAATGAGATAAAATGTTTTAATTTAATAATAAAAAAAGAAAATTAAAGTGTGGTAAAATGGGAGGAAAGAAAACAGTTAGTAAGAGCGCAACTACCCTGTGGAGGATACTCGTGATTTATAAAAACAACACTCTTGTAATCAAACATATTAATAGAAATGAATAATGAGAGGAAATATTTTAATATAAGAATGATAAAAAAAACGAATATGTGATAAGAATGCAAAAAAGGAAAGAAAACGGTCGAAGGAAAACTGTGTCCCGTGCAGTATATACTGTGTTTATTCCCCAAAATAATCTCTTTTTATTAATAATTGTGTTTATTTAATTTGAATTTGATGCTATTTTAATAGAAAATCTGTTGATTTTGCAGATTTATGATAGAGATTTGAATGAGAAAAAAAGATAGCATTATTTGAGGATAGAATCTACAGATTTGAAGTTTGAATGAGAGCAAATAAAGATAAGATCAGCAGCCATTTAAACAAGGATTCTGCGGATAACTTCCCCAATTTAAATTCAAAGGCAAGATAAACACAAAATCAATTCAAAAAGAAGGAAACAAGGGAAGTCAAGCAAATAAGGATAAGATGAGGAAGGAATCAAGCTGTTAAAAGAGGAAACAGAAGAAGCTGTTACGCGCTCCACGCTCCACCCGCGCTGAGTGCAGTGTGGAGCGCATCATTCTGTAATCCACGCTTCACTTGCGCTGAGTGCAAGTGAAGCGCAGCTACACAGATTTGTTTTCAGCTCTGTTTTCAAAACAGATTCCTTCTAGATTTCTGATAGCTTTCCTTCATCTATAAATAGGACTTTTTGCAAAGATCAAAGGAGCTTTTTGGGAGACGGCAAAGCAGAGCTAGGATTGGAGAAAAGTATGACAGTTTCTCCGTTGGGTTGTAATGGCTATCATGCGTAGCTAAACTCCTCGATAGGATTGAATGTAGTTGATTCAATCCCCGATTGTATGTGAATTCTTTTTATTATTTATGAATCCCTATTTTTATAATATTGGTGTTTCTTATCTGTTCTTAATGCTTAGCTTCCGCCTTTGTGCCGGAGTTATAGGTTGGTTTTGTGGGGGCATTCGAGAGGTGGTTCTATAAAATCAATAGCGAGTTTGGGGAAGCCTAGACATAGGAAACTTGAATTCTGATTGGTAAATACACTTAATTTGCGACTGTGGAGACCAAGGTGAATTAATAGCGTAAACAAATAGATCTTTAATCTGGGGTAATTTATCACTGTAGAGACCAGGGTAGATTATTTCTGAGTATTTTATTACTGTGGAGACCAGGGTAAAATAACTTTAATTTGTGCTTCAATATTATAATTGCATATTCATAAATATTATTGGGGTTCACATATGAAAGGGGTGCGATGAGACGAAGTTCAATCCTAGTCCAAGTATCTGTTTCTATCTCTCTCATTTAAGTTCAATTTTTCTTTATTATTGCAATTCTCTACAACAAACAATTTATACGCTCTTACTTGATAGTTGTGACCACTAATCTCTATAAATTGAACCGTTCCCTATGGATACGATACTCTTACTTACTATTATACTGCTGGAATTTCGGTACGCTTGCCTAAATCCCATCAAGTATTTTTGAGTGTTAATAAATAAATGAAAGTATTAATGAATAAAATAGAGAGATAAATTATATAATAATATAAAAAGTATGGATGAGTAATGAGATAAACTTTTTTAATATAATAATAAAAAAAGAAAATTAAAGTGTGGTAAAAGGGGAGGAAAGAAAACGGTTAGTAAGAGCACAACTACCCTGTGGAGGATACTCGTGATTTATAAAAATGACACTCTTGTAATCAAATATATTAATAGAAACGAATAATGAGAGGAAATATTTTAATATAAGAATGATAAAAATAAACGAATATGTGATAAGAAAGCAAAAAAGGAAAGAAAACAGTTGAAGGAGGAATGTGTCCTGTGGAGTATATAAATTTTTTGGTTTAACCATAGGTATCCTCCACGGGAGACAATATTTTCTGAGCTGGGAACATCCATATTATTGTGGGGCTAACTTTTCCAACGGAATATATAAAAAAATTACTTTGTTAAAGGAATTTTTTTTTTAAAAAAAAAAGGGAACTGTGTCCCGTGTTTTGAAAAATAATGGATTTGGGTGGGAAAAAAATCTTCCCAAAATCCAACACGTGGACCCCAAAGGGTTACTGTTCTTATAGTATATAGAAGAAGACTAAGTTGTACCATGTTCACATTGTTTGCAAGTGGAGTAAACTAACACTTCTGTTCTTAACTTTTATAATGTCTTCCAGTTTCGTTCTTGATTTTTCTAAAATAGTATTTTAATATCTACAACATGCGCTTTAGTCCTTAACTTTATTAAAAAGCATGCACTTTAGTCCTAAAGTGAATTAAAGTGCATGCGTTTTAATAAAATCAGGGACTAAAGTACTATTTTAAAAAAACTAAGGACCAAACTGTAAGACGCTGTAAAAATCGAGGACAAAAATGCTAGTTTACTCTTTGCAAGTGATTTCCATTGAGAAGAATTCAGTTTGCGCCAATTAGGAATTATGTTTAATAGAAGTGAAATTTTAATTTTTTTCGTTGAAAAATATTCGTTTTACTAACGGAATTTAATTATATTTACACTTTAAAAGTAATTATATGCTATCATCCAAATGAAATACATTCTTTTAAAATTATTTTTACAATGTCATTCTCAAACAAATAATTCTATCAACAATAATACGTAGAAACCTATTTTTTTCAAACACTTATTTAACACTCCTAATCTTTTTCTATACCATATCATTCATCACCCGCGTAAATCCAATTATATACCACATGACTGTCTACTCATTAGTATCCTTCTGTCAAATATTTTAAAATTAATTTTTTAACTTAATTTTGACAAAACAAAATTCTACTCAACTTTAAAACAAATCAACCTTAGTGTGTGTTTGTTGATTGTAAAATCACGTTTCAAACATGGATCTGAGCAAACATTACTCTATGTAGCATTAATCTGGATTCACGTTTGAAACGTGATTTAGCAATAAATCAAACACACACTTAATGTATATTTATTCATACTTTGTACGTTGGTAATATTTTTTTTATGGCTACGTTGGTAATATATGTTTTGCTAATTTTAACACCGAATTATACATTCTAGTGTCAAAATTGAGAAGGAATTATATGAATATAAGTTTGTCAGATGGAATCGGGTTCACAAACACACTCCTATATCGTGTTTGTTTACCCATTTATAAACTTATGTTTGCACATTCCAAGGTATAAAAATACAAGACAAAATTTTAGAAGTAACTATTTGATAGATCCAATTTGGATGTATGTTTAGTGCCCATTTGTTTTAGATTTTGTAACCGTCAGAATCAATTCTGCAGTTTTATTTTTTAATTTTTAAAAATTGTTTTACAAAACTATCTTTAAAAATTATTTTTTATAACTGAAATAATTTATTTACAACATTTTTAATACAAACAAAAAAATTTAAAAACAGTTTTTCACAATTTTTCAAAACATTTATCTTTAATCTGATAAGGTCTTCTTTCGGAACACGGTAGATTTGGTAGGAATGACTTTTGGAGAGTTTGAATTTTGAAATTAGAACAAAAACTTTGTCAAACAACTTGAGCTTGTGCTGCTGCAAAAGCAAAACGCAGTGCGGTGGATAACCTGACCTGTAGTTTGGTCCTCCAAATTGGCAACCAGGCCTGAAACCGCTAAAGGATTTTTGGTTTGTAAAAGCGGTATTCTTAATTATGACAACGTTTTCTCAAACCATGGTACTTTCCTATCCGTTAACATATACCTCCTCCTCGGGACTTGAATATAAGAAAAAAAAATTCATATTTAGTGGACTAAAATATAAGTAAATCTTAACTATTTTTACGTGAGATAAACCCAAAATGCCATTTGATTTTACTTTCCAACCACTCTATTTAATGAATCATGTGCCAATAAAAAGAGAGTATGTCCACTTGAAACAATTTTCAATAAAATTGAATGTAGGGTAATTTAGGTAGTGCAAATATTTTTTATATGATACCAAGAAAATTTAATGTGTTTAACCAACTTTCTTAATACATGTGAATTTAGTTATTTTTGCTTATATTCAAGTCCGGAGTAATATATATTATTAATCGATAATTAAATCAAATTAACCAACTCTCTATTATATTTTTGCGATCTCATGCTAGAGAATGAACTCTCTCTCCACACCTTTTTTATTATTAATTCACGTTATCATTTGTTTCTTAAAATAGAAAACTTCAGAGTATATATAATATGCTTCATTTCCCGTGAATATACATCACTCCTATCAGATGAGTGAGATACACAATCTTTTTTAAAAAAAATCTCCTACGGTGTCTCATTTTCATAATTCTCCACTGATCTCTACTTCCCTAAATCAAACAGAAGATCTAATAAATTTGTAATTTGTCTCTCACAATATTCTTTGAGCAATTTTCTTTCTTCCTTTTCTCACTTACTAATAGTTCTAAAATCCACGTTCCTTTAATTTCTCAATTCACATTCTCAACCGATTTCTACTTCAAAGAATCAAATGGAATCTATAAAAATTTGTAAATATATGAAATTTATCTCTCACAATCTCTTTATAGATTTATATTTTTTCTCACCAAATTTGATCTTTAATTATAAATGTCACCTACCAAACAGTGATTAGTTACAGTGAAAGTGGACTATGACCCCAAACAGACTTTACTTGCAAGGTCGAGGTTTGAATCCTGATCGCCACTCTTGGGAGGGCTTTACTTGACCACCACCCCAGCCCGATGGTGAAATCCACAATTATGTCCGTGGGACATTCCCTGTCAAAGACCAAAATATTTATAACATCTTATCATCTTTAAATAAAAAAAATAGTTAATAGAAAGATAACATAAAAAAAGGAAATAAGAACGGTGAAAGAATCACATAGGTAATAATATATAATATATAAAATATTTGGACGATAAATTAGTAGTCACTAATAAAATATTTTATGTAAGATCTATATAATTAATAAAAATATTGATTTGATTTCCCACTTTCTCATAATTCCTATATCTACGTTGGTTTGATTTCTCACTTCATATTATGGCAATAGTATGCAAATATACACAAATAAAAGCCATGTCCTCATCTTCTCATCCTCCTCTATTGAAAGTGGTAGTCTTGTGTTTGATAATGTTTTTTGTTCTGATTTTATGAGAGTAAGTCCGTCCTTTTTTTTTATTTGGTGGTCTATCCTTCATTTCTGAGTTATCTAAGCTGTTTTTAATATTACAGGTGTTGTTGTTCTTGATTTGGAAAATGTATAGTTTTGTGAAGAGCAGTGACAATCTTTCTGCGTACATGACAATCTTATTATTCTAATTATTTTATAAATTTATTTAACATAACTAATAAACAACTATTAAAAAAATAATAAATGAATGTAATTATTGTGAATTATAAGTTAACCTTTATACATAATTATAATAATAAAATAAAATATTTTAAATTAAAAATCATATAAGTTTTATTCATATTTTTTTCATAATGAATGACCACGTGAATTACATAAAGCTAACACAAATGTTATTTAATCTTACTAATAACATATATAACACATGTTATTTGATCTTTACCTTCTTCAATTTTATTGACTATTAGAGGGCTCATGGCCTGTTGTTCACAATTTCAGAGACTTCCCTTTGGGCTCATGGCCTGTCGTTCACAATTTCAGAGACTTCCCTTTGCTTATGGTTAGCGGTGTAAGCGGGTCTGACCCAATCCGCGAACCCGATTGACCCAACCCAACCCTAAGGATATTTAGCGGTTCGGTTCGAACATTTCTTTTAAACTCGATCGGGTTCGGTTCGGGTCTCGGGTTTGCCTATCTTGAACCCGACTCGAACCAAACCAAACCAAAAAAAGAAGCCTTAATCTTATTTCATTTTCCTTCCCAGAGAAAACAAAAATAGGCGTAACGGCAACACATGCCGCGGTGGTTCTCCAAACCCTATTTCATCTACTCCCCTCATTTTATGTTTCCCTATTTCTTTTCTTTTTTTTCATTTTATAATTTTAATTTCATTTCATCTTCCACGTTTTTTTAAAAAAAGGGGAAAATGTTCATGACCCGATGACCCAACCCAACCCGAACATATTCGAGTTTGTTCGGGTTGGGTTACTCACCCAAAAAATACAAAACCCGAACCAACTCAACCCACCATCACTCTATCGGTTCAGACTTGATGTCACTTCAAACTCGACCCCGACCCGACCCGATTACACCCCTGCTCATGGTTGTGTACTATGTGAGCAACTGAGCATGCAAAACTAAGTTCTTTTTTTCCTATTGTTTATTTTCCTGTTTTTTAATGTCAAAATTTTTCCTATTGCTTTTGGTTTCCTTAAAAAAATCAAATTTTTATTTAATAACTAATTTAGGGGGAAAATTATATTAATTTATTTTATTCAATTTAAAAGCTCAGAATATTTGTTAAAATATAAATAGATAAGTGATTTTATAACAAGAATATATATATATATATCATAGTTATCAATTATCATATATGAGAATGTATGTTTTCAACAAATCTAACTTATATATTTTCATCCAAAAAATTTAACCACCAATTAAATTTAAAAAACTTAATTCATAAAATTGATTGATCTATTTAAATAAAAAAAGGTAATTAGAAAAATGAAAAAGAAGCAAACTTTTAAAAAGAATCTTCAATGAGGTGCTCGGTTGCTTGCTTGCGTTCATATAAATGATATAACATAACTTTATTCATTAAAATCCGTTGGACGTTTTTCATATTTTACGCATATAATTAAAGAGAGGGAAAAAAATGAAATTTATATTCATATTTTATATCATTTGAAATAGTGAGCATCTCTGTACTCTGGCCAACAACCGTAACAATTATAGATATAGGTGCAAGGTTGAGGGGAGAGAGAGGATGTGGGAGAGAGAAATATATGAGAAAGGAGAGAATATATAAATGAAAGAAAATTATAGAGAGGGAGGGAAGAGAGAGAAATTTTTCTAATAGGTTTTTTAGTAAGAAAAAGAAAATATTTTAAAAAAATAATAAAAATTATTTTTTTAAAATAATGGATGGATTGGATATTCATCCATAAAATAAATGTTAATGGATGGATTGGATGGTTTTTATTTAAAGTGTCATGGATTGGATTTATGTAATATAATTTTTACGAATTATAAATAGATTAATAAATTGTTTCAATCCATCTATTATAATCATGTTCCAAAACCATCCAATCTATCCATTTGCGACCCCTAGTTTTAATTGTTATTCTAGCTTGACAACCACACATTTCTTTTGAGGAATAAACCTTGATTTTTCATGTTGTCTAATAAAATAATTAATCTGGCAAAATTCTAAAATAAATATATCTCATCTCTCAACCTTTCCAATGCCTTATACAATTAGCCTAAATGTGCTTTGCACATAATCTGAGGCATTCCAACCACCAATTTTACCACGCAGGAAATCCCTATAACCTATACTAGATAAGTTATCACACAATTAAAAGAAATCAAGATAGATATTCGAGTGATACAAAAAAAGTATAGGTAAAAAAAAATTACACTTAGTTAACAATAAACCCTAAACTTGCTATAGAATTATGTGTATACCCCTCAAATGGCTATCATTCATGCCAATCAAAGTAAATACAACTTGACTTTAAACCCATCGTTCTTCTTTGCCTCTAGAACAAACAATATCTTTGAAAGGTTGGAAAGACATCTAATGTAGGTATGCTTACCTTTTATAGTATTGTTAATCCTTAGCTTGTCATTCTTGATATGAGCATAATCCCATAACTACTTATTATATTCTATCAGATCCCTCAACAGCTTTTTTTAGCCTCATGTAGTGCTCTATAATTGTACCATCAGCCATTTGAATCTTTATGTTTCTTCTACAGGTGCTCATATGCTACCACTTCACCCATGGTAGTTTTTATCATGCGAATCAAATTTGTTGGAAGCTCAGCATTTGTTTCAGAGTCTGATGCGGTGTAATAATCAGTCCATATAGATTGGTGTAATAAAAAAAAAGCTAAATTTAGTACATATGAACTTAAGCAGAATAGTTAAATATATGTTTAGTCCCTGGTAAATAGTCCAGATTAGGTTTTAATATAAGTACAATTTAAAACCGTTGATTTTAGTCCTTTAAACATTAAAAATATACCAATTTAATCATTATTAATATTGCATAGTTTTACTACAGATTAACTATGAATTTTTATAAATAAGGATTAAAAGTGATATTTTCACTTTTTAAAAGACCAAATCCACCGGTTTTAAATTATAGAGACTAAAATGAAATCTCGATATAGACTAAAAACATATTCAACACTTAAATAAATTACACAACCCACACATAAATATTCTTATTTGTATTCACTGTAAAGTTAAGTTGATCAATATGATTAAGTAAACCAGTCCACAAACAAAATGAAGAAAGGGTAGTCAGACCCTTTTACCTCGACTTTATGAGTGCCTTGTGTTGTACACATAATCCAAAAACTAATAAAAAGACAACTTTGCTCTAATTAATTAACATGCTGGGTTGAAATCCATTCACAGTAAATCCTCCATCAACAGAAATAACCTGTCCAGTGATGTAGGAAGCAGCTGGAAGGCAAAGGAAAGTCACCAAAGATGACACTTCATGTGTTTCTGCTATCCGCTTTATCGGTGTACGAGATATTATCTCATTCATTAACTCTTTGTTAGCAAGCAACTGTAAGAAAGGTAAACAATTAGCAACCCAAATTATGAAGACAATAGTCATCAGAAGATAAATAATGCAGATGATCCTGCTGATATTACAGATATGTAAAAGTATAATTCATCAGCACTTAAAAGTATCGCTATGTTAGCAGAAAACCCTCCATACACAGATACACCCGCCCACAAATATAAAAACTTTTAGTACTCCTGTAGTATCTACTCCTATATAACTGTTCTCAATTTGTCAGTTTTCTTATATTTTTCTCTCAAAAAAATTTAAAATAGGAAAAAATAACCACACACCAGATGTCAAAGTTTTAATGGAGGAAGCTACTGCACAAGAACATATGCAGATCCACAAGGGAAGCTACAATGTCAACCCCATGTAACTCTATAAGAAGTCCATATTTGCCATGTTGCCTACCTCTCAGCCAGTTAAGTTTTCCTTTTCATACAAATTTTTATATTAATTTAATAAGTATATTCTACACAACCAACAAGAATTACTTATACTAGTACTGTGCTACAATAAGACATACAGTATATTGTCCAGAAACACAGTCTTGAACTATAAAAGTCAAGTCAACATTAGTACTAAAACACATAATCTCTCGGTAACTTCTTCACATGTAAATCTGATTAACATCAGATGAGCCGATATTTTTTGTCATATGCAGATAGATATTTAAGAAATTAAGGAAAAGAAAAGTTGTCAGATTAAGCAATATTAAAGGTATGTTTGGGAATGTGGGGGGAAGGGGAAGGGAAGGGTTAGGGGGAAAATGGAGGGGAAGACTTTGTAAATTATTGAACATTCACAAACACATAGGGGGAAGGGCTTCCTACAATCCTCCCCCTTCTCTCCCTTCCCCTCCATTCCCCCCTTCACAAATATACCTTTGTGAGATGAATTTTGGAAGGGAAGGAAGGGAAGGGAAGAGTTTATTGGAAGTCCTTCCCCCCTTTGTGTTTGTGAATTTGAGTATATTACAAAGTATTTCCCTCCTCTTCTTCCCCTCCCTTCTCCTTCTAACCCTTCCCTTTCCCTCCCTTCTAAACTCACAAACACACCCTAAATGAATACAAGTAATTACTAGACAGTAGAAAGAAAGTGGTAACCAATTTATCCTTTTTGGTCTTAACAGTAGCAATTGCGCTGGTGTAAAATGAAGCACTACAAAATATATTTTTCTGTCAATATCAAAATGAGAGTATTGATGTAATCACAATGTAGCATAATGTATATGACTCTAAGACCTATCCCCATATGCAGACAATTTACCTTTTCTAATTCAATAATCTAAAGGATTAGAGAGTTGTAAAGACTGATAGACACATCCTTCTATCTTAAACTGCAACACTACTGATGATCCTTAACAGGAACATGCACATTAGAATTTCAAAGCACAGATTATGTATTGATATTTTATAATATAACATGAAGATCGGAGTGATGTAGTGAAGACATCAACAACTAAATAGAATAATACTATACACAGAATAAAATAATGACCTATCAGTTCCAAGTTCCAACTCAAATTTGCAATTAGTTGATGTACTTGATCAATCTTCATAAAGAAAAAATGGTAAGTCTATCAAACGGAAAATAAACAGGATGAAAGAGCATTACAGGTTCCACAAGCGGTGTTTTTGTATACCAGGGTGCAACACAGTTGCTCCTTATATTGTCTTTAGCCCACTCACAAGCAAGATTTTTGGTAAGCTGATTGATTGCAGCTGAAGAAAACAGTATGTTGTATCTCTTCAGTCAATGTCTTTCAAAATAGTTTGTAAGCTATCATGTTTGAGCAAAAGGTGACAGAAGTACACATCAACTCACCTTTAGTTGCTGCATAAATGGTTCCAGAGCCTATGTGTGTCAGAGATGCAACAGAGGAAATGAACACAATGCTTCCATTTCCAGATGCTTTAAGAAGAGAATATGCAAGTTGGCATAGATGGTATGTAGATTCCAAGTTAGTCGTCATCAATTTTGAATATTCCTCAGCAGTATACTCAATAGTTGGCTTTCTCACATTTGTTCCAACATTGTTTACCTGAGCTCACAAGATGATGATATAAACAAAATTTATTACGTGATGAAGTCATACTCACAAGAGAAACAACTCTAGCAATTTTAACATTTCTAATTTAATGACTTCTATGCTAAGTCTTCAAATAATAACAAATGCCCAAGTTGTATAAATCATTTTTTCAGTTATTGACTATATTTTGCAGATATTAATGCCGCCCTTCTGTGAGCATTTGAAGCAACAATAAGACAGTCTTAATTGGGTAAAATGCATCACTAAATTGCAATTATTTATTTAAGCATGTAACCACTTGCAAATTAAGTGAGTGTTAAGAGAAAATAAGATGAAGAACCACCATGTGCACTAGCATCAACAATTTCTTCTATAACTTTAGTGTTTGTGTAAATTACAACGTATGATACAGCAATATAGAGCATAATGAAACCCTGTATGAATGAATTATAACACCTGATATGGTCTCCAATATATTCAGTAAGCGATATCAAGATACAAAAAAATGAGTCATAATAGAGCTGAACACGAAGGTTATCCTGCCTACAACCCTAAACACAGTTACAAAGACAAAGCCGCTGAGCTGCATGAGGGTAGATGACGAGGTACAGGAGCTCCAAAAAGTGTTGAAATTTAACATAATATACTTCTTCGACCACACAGTTTCCTTGATTTCAATATTTTTTATGTGTCATCTTATTATTATGTATACTTTAAAAGGTACTGTTCGAATATTATTATCTCTCTAGCTTTGTTCACATTTCCACATGTCCACCTTGTCAGCAACATTACTACAAACCAGTATTATTTAATATTTATGACCACCTGCACGAGATTTCTTTTCTACATTATCATCACATAAGCCAAAACTGAAATAGGAATGAAAAAAAGTATAATAATTCAAATATAAAGTTCATGACTATTTTTGGGAAAAAGAACTTTTTTTTAGCATAAAGTCCCTTACAAATTCTGATTCTAAATTATTTTAAACACAAAATACAAAACAAACTGTTTCAGATATACAGATTACAGAAGAAGGGACTCACAAGTATGTTGAGCTTGCCGTTGAAGGCAGAAGCCACTTGTTGAATAAGCTTCTCTCTCTGTGGTGGAGAAGACGCATCACAAACCGACCCAGAAACCGAAAAACCCTTCTCTTGCCATTCCTTTAAGCATCTATTCAGCTCCTCTTCGTTCCTAGAACAAGTGTACACACTTGCACCGAACTCGGCCAGCTCCTCTACCACAGCGTGCCTGAAAAGTAAATAGTGAACCACCACACCCGGAAAACCCAACACACAAAAAACATAACTTTATGTCGTTTTAAGAAACCCTAGAATCATAAAACCTAATTTAATCAAGCAACAAAGAGAATCCACAAAAGAAGAGAAACAGAAAAAATGATTCAAGAATCAACATTGTGGATGGAGAAAAAGAGAGTGAGAAGGGAAGAAACGAACCCGATTCCACGCGTTCCGCCTGTGACGAGAGCAGTGGTTCCCTTGAGGGACCATCTTGAGCCTCTGCTACTGCTCTTTTGGTCCGCCATTGTTGATTCTGTGAGTGATAGACTGATAGTGCTTTTGTTTTCGTTTTTTTTTTTTTTATGGTCAAGTGATTTTATTTCCGTTGCTATCTTTTCGCTAACATGAAGAATGTGTTTCTTGGCTTATCTCCAAAAGACATCGCGTTGTGATTGGGCATATCTGCTGTGTGTGCTCCTTTTATCATTCAGCCCAAGCGCAATTTGAAGTGCAAGCTTTGGGCCCAACTACTATTTTCTAGATCCCCACGTGGGCCGGTCGTGGGTTGCCTTTATTGACAATTTGTCGAAATATAGGGAAAAAACAATATATATCCCTCCATTTTAAAACCCTTGTTATTTAAAGTTATGTTTATAGATTATTGTTCAGGACTAGTTTTGGAAATTTCGGATTAGCATAAATAAAGAGAAAGAAGAGGAATCACATAAGGCCAAAAGGCTGCAATAGGAGCACGTTGCCCTAGAAATCGTGTGTTAGAGAGCAAGCTTGGGAAGTGCAACATGTTCCCTACCAAGACAAGCGTAGCAGCGCTGCCAATCTTTCAAAAAAAAGGAGAAAACATCTTTTCTCCCTCAAAGAAAGAGCTTGTAGATACGCACCAAAAAGGAGAAGAGTCGTTGAAGGCTTCAGCGGTAGACAGAAGGCGTATTTTCCATGTCTTTTGTAATTAATTATTAGCCAAGATAGTATCCAATGTAAGCTTGGTCCCCAAGTCAGTGCAAGTATACATATGCACCAGGGGGCAAACAAGCAATACACACTTAAATCAATGAAAATCCATACACCATGCAACTAAACTTCACCAAGATTATGAACCCTTTCATCTTAACCTCTATTTTCATTTTCATGTTGAAACATTTGGCAACTCCACTAGGGAAGCTTAGTTTCAGAAAGTGGATGATCTAAAAAAAGAGGGAGATAAAAACACTCTCGAGAAAATAAGCCAACTAATGGCTTCCTATTCCAAAACACTCACTCACCGAAAAAATTGTGCGGTTGAAGGCTGCTTGTTCTGGAAGACCTCATTCTAGATCGAATGAAAATGTGCGCTAGTTAGGAGAAAGAAGAGCTCCTCACCAAAAAACAAAAACCAAGGAGGGGGAAAGAAAACGCCCCTGAGAAAATGAGCCAACTAGTGGTTTCCTGATCGATAGCTTCTTCCACCAGATATGAGAAAGCGGTGCTTGAGGTAGGAGAAAAGATAACTCTCCAAAAAAAATAAGAAAGCTTAAAAAAATGCCAAACGCAAGAATGCCACGAAGTAAGGGTGGCTACCTCGTAACTTCACGCAACATAAAAGGAGGAGCGAGAATGAAGAAACGATCACAAAGGGATTATTCAAATAATGACCTCTATCCTGGAAAATTTATCCCAGATCTACAGGAAGGACACCCAATGTAGCAGATCCAATAACTATAAAGCTTAGCTCGCAATCTCGCGGAGCATAGTGCAGCGCAGAGACGATAAAGGATAGGCATGAAAATAAGTCTCGCCCTACCTCATCACCCAAAAAAATGGGTGGGACGTCGGTAGGGAGAAGATGCTGCAAGAAGAAATGAAGGTTAAGCTACCTACAGTCAAAATGCAAAGGGTGTCGAATATCACCCTTGAATCTGGATAAGTAACATAACACATTTATGAATCTAAAATGAAACAAGGCAGCTACAAACTAGCGCTTTGGATTAACAAAAAAAAAAGAAGGGGGAGAACTACAAAGTTGTTGGGCCCTATTATAAAAAAAAGAGAGAGAAGAAGGGGGGACGGAAAAGAAGAAGAGGCAAGGGATACCTTAAAAAAACATATATATAAAATATTGATGCACAAGGCGAATATACAAGCCCGAAAGGACGCTCCAATGATGCTTTACGCCCCAACATGATAGAGTGTACAGATCTGATGGAGCAATTAACATAACAAAATGCTCAGAGCAATAGGATGCTAGAAGTAGAGCAACACCAAACCAAGGCGAGCTAAACAAACGAAATACACACGCAGACCCTAAGTGTTCATGCAACCAAGGTTGAAAGTGACCATTCCAGGTTGAAAAATCAAATTTTTAAAGCTTAGTGACTATGATAAATGCATCCTTAGAACCTGTATGTGGAACCTTGTTACATACTTTCAAATTATCACTAGCTGAGTTAATATCTGTTGTATTAAAATAAAAAAAAGTAGGAAGAACTAAAAGAGAATGATACACGCTGAATACTTCGCACTTGTGAACACACAAATTGATATACCAAACCCATATGTTGGTACGACACAAATCATGCTCTATGGCTGAAAATGCTCCGCACTTGTGAAGTCTTTGCACTTATAATAGGTTTGCACTTGTGAACATACAAATCACGCTACACACACAGTAGACAAATGAGTGGAAAATCTGAACCAGAACTACAAAAAGACTGAGCGTAAAGAGTTCGCTCGAATACAAACCAAAATATTGCAGTATAAAGAGTTCACTCAAAACTTAAAACATCGCGGGTTTAAGCGAATAACATAGGAGGGATTAGGCGTGCCCTCCTCAAGAACGCTTAGAACCTAGCACGCCAAAAACATCGCGGGTTTAAGCGAATAACTTAGGAGGGATTAGGCGTACCCTCCTCAAGAACGCATAAAACCTAGCACGCCAGAAACACTGCGAGTTTAAGCGAATAATTTAGGATGGATTACGCATACCAACCTAGCACACTGAAAAATAAATATATAACAGGCCTTATACAAGTAATACAAAGGCAATTATAATTGTACTTTCTCCAAAGATGTTTCACTGGCAGAAAACGCCCTGAGAACAACAACGCAAAACGTATCAAAATATACAATGAACAAGGGGCCGAGTCTTTCCCAAAACAAAATACCCAAAAGATCATACAAAAGAAAACATCTACATATACAAAATTCATACTAAGCAAAACATAGGATTCAAAAGGAAAACGACATGTTTAGCCCTGTTTGGGCGTTTTCAATTCCAATTTTCCTGGATAATAATTACGATAACTCTAACTCATGAAGAGATAGATCAATTTTCTCTTGATCAATTTTAGCTTGTAGAGTTTTCACAACTTCAGTTATCTTGCCCAAATCCTCAAAAGCAGCAGGAGGAATATTATGATTAAAAGACCTCATCAAACCACTCTCCCTTAAAGCCAAGGCAAGAAAGCATCTTCAATTTATCTAAAATCTTTGGCCTAAGTAGGCCAAGAAGTGTAAGGATGGGATTGGCATGAAATCTCTTAAGAAGATCCAGAAATTGCTCATAAGCCAAACGCTGATAGGCAAGAGGAAAGGTATCGCTCAAAAGGAACCCAACGTGTCGTGCAACAAAGTTAGAAAGAAGCCTTGCATCATCTTCCGAAAAACATTTGTGATAAAAATGCAGTAGCCACGACATAATGTGAATCCATAAGAAAGAATGTGTGTGATAAAAGAAGAAGAACGAAATAGACAAAAAAAAAGAAGAGAAGAAAGAAGAAAAGGATCACCAAAGTCGTGCGATCCACCAGATAATAAAGAAACAATGAACTAGAACCAGCAATTGGAGTGATAACGCGAGCTGGAAGGTTAACAACTTCAATAGAAAAAATGCGAATAACAACTTGAGGATGGCTAGTAGGAGCCCATCCAGAACCAGCAGCGTGGTTTGCACCTTGAAGATTAATAGGAATATCTTGAGTAGAATCCGAACATGCAGGATGAGAAAGCAAAGGGAAATCTTATGATTTATCACTTGTATCACTTGAATCCTCCTGATCAATCTCAGAAAGACCATCAAAAGAAGAAGAAGAAGAAGAGAGCAATTAGGTGAATCATGGGTAGGGCGAGCCTTCAAACGCTGAGAGGCACGTCTAGGAGGAGTAGCCACTTAAGAGAAAAGGAATTTTCCCACAGGGGGTGTCTTCATAGGAAATCTCTTGATAGAAGGCTCAAACATGTTTCGAAGGACGTTAACCTTCTCCTTTTGTGAAGACGCAAATTTCCTCTTCTTAGATAAAGCCTTTGAAACGTCATGAACTGCACAATGAAGAAACATCAGAGAAAATAAAAAAGATGATAGACAACAAAAGCAGAAACAATGTACCTGATTTTTCAAAATCAAAGGCAATAGAAGTCACATAGTAAGGATCTTTGTACATAATCAGGATCTTGTGAGGAGGAGAAGCAGACTTTACGCTTTCATAAAAAATCACAGAAGCCTTGAGACGCTGTTGGTAGACGACCCGTTCATCAAGAACACATCCCACACGATCAATAGGAACAAATAATGAAGAATTAAACAAAGGGATATAATGCCTCTCAACGAAAAAAAAACAACCTTCATAGCTTCATGCAAAGGTAATGGATCTAACTCTAAAGGAAGGGTGGTTGATCCAAGCCAAATTGACAACAAACCCTGTCAGGGCGATAAGAAAAGGAGAATAAAGCACCACCAATGACGCCCATAGTATCTGTCACAATAAAACCCAGAAGAACGCGCAAGTGAATACACAATAACTAGAAATCAAACACACCCCTCCATTGACCTTTGTTATTTCGAGTAGAAAATGAAGGTTCCAAATAAATCTTGTCCATCCCCTCAACACCAGGGAAAATGAAGAAGTATAAGGGTGAAAGACAAAAGACCCCTCATCATCAATTAAGCTAACCGAAGATTGGCGAGGACGCCCTGAAAACCAGCCCTGCACACGATACTCCAAAGGAAGACCGCTTTCATGAGAAGGTTTAGGAATATGCCGCACAGGGCCGTAATTGGTAAAACATTCATATAGAAACATTTGAATAAAAGTAACATCTATGCAAGAATTAATAGAAAATCGCCCATTTGAGGAAAACATTTGCTCTTGAATTTGATTCAAACGACCATAGAGGCTACCCAAGTAATTAAATGAAGCCAAAGGAAGGTGCACGCCCTCAGCTAACAGAGATGCTAAGGTACAAGCAGCAGGACTCAGATTCCCAAGGGGGACCATGAAATACATACCTTGATAACCAAAAGGCATCAAAGGCTGCCTGTTCTAGAGGTTGGGGATGATCAGGACCAGCTTCAAAAAGATCACCATTAGGAAAATCGCCAAAGAAATAGCGAATCCAAGAAGCGTAGGTATATTTCACAGATTCCTTAGGCGATTTCTTCTCTTTTGGGGGAGAAGGCCCTTTAGAACCCTTTCCCTTTGGTGGGCTCATCTTTGTAACAAAGGAAGCAACAACATCACGCCCTTGCTGGAAACGTCGAAGGGTGAGTTTCTCACGAGAATTCCTAGCACTCTCAACAATAGCAGTCTTCAATGATTGGCCATTTCAGCAACATGACGATCCAAAATAGTAGTAGAAAGATCAAAGTCCCCAAAAATTGGTAATTTCAAAAGAATAGCAATATCCTCCAAAGTAGGAGCGAACTCCCCCGTGATGTTAGAAAAGTATGTGTTTTACAGCTCTATCGTTGAACTAGCGCATCCAAATCCTATGAACGTTTCTTAATGCTAAGGAAATGAGAAAGCTTAATAGTGTCAGCAATTCCAGCTTATGAAAGAATGACAACAAAAGGCTTGTCTGTAGAAAACACATGATCTACCCACTCAGTCCCACCATTAGAATGAGATGACTTACTAACATAAGAAATGGGTGACCAAGGGAAATCCTCCATAGTAATCCGAGAGCGAAGAAGAGAAGAACCCAATTCAAGGGAAGGCGTCTCAGAAACGCAATAGCTAATCACAACATCATGCTGACTTATAGAAGAGAAAACGATAGATGAAGAAAATAGAATATCTCCCGGAGAAACCATGGAAGTATCAAAAGGGCGCTCTGCAAAAGGAATACAAGAAATCCACCTTCGAGACTTTGTTGATGCAGGAGCCGCCCGAGTAAAAGGCAACCTTGGTAGAATAGCAAGAAAGATAGAACGAGGCACATGATCAACGATAGAATCAGCAGATGGATCAGACGAGGAGCAGGGGCAACCCCGGCTGAAGGAGGACGGAAGCGAACCATCACAAAAAGAGAGGAAGAAAGAAATGAAACATAACAGAAGAAAACAAATCTGTAAAATCTCTGGAAGAAGAAAGAAAGGCTCACAAAGAGCAAATGGGAGTAATGATCATGAAGCATGCATGGCAAAGCAAGAAGCTTCCATGGATAAAAAAGAAAAAACCAGAGAAAAATAAAAAGGTAGTATTTTCACTTCAAACTCACAAGTTACAAGGAAAGAATTATGGCTTGAGAAAACCCTTTTAGAAAAAAATTGAAAGATGGAACAAAGCGACAAAATGGAATTAGAGGATTAAAGACGTCTCCCCAATTAGAATGAACCAGCTGGACACAATCCGACGAAGCGCACTGAATAAGAAACAATGAAGTATTACTTTGTGTATGCACATTAAAGTACTACGTACTGCATGTGCAAGGGGAAAATGTTCAGGACTGGTTCTGGAAACCCCAGATTAGCATAAACAAAGAGAAAGAAGAAGAATTACCTAAGGCCAAAAGGCTGCAACAGGAGCACGTTGTCCCATAAACCGTGTGTCAAAGGGCAAGCTTGGGAAGTGCAGTATGTTCCCTGCGTGCCAAGACAGGCGCAACAACGTTTCCAATCTTTCACAAAAAGGGGAAAACATATTTTCTCCCTCAAAGTAAGAGCTTGTAGATACGCACCAAAAAGGAGAAGAGCCGTTGAAGGCTACAGCGGTGGACATAAGGCGTATTTTTCATGTCTTTTGTAATTAACTATTAGCCAAGATAGTATCCAATGTAAGCATGGTCCCCAAGTTAGTGCAAGTATACATATGCACCAAGGGGAAAACAAGCAATACCCATTTGAGTCAATGAAAATCCACACACCATGCAACTAAGCTTCACCAAGATTATGAACCCTTTCATCTTAACCTCTATTTTCATCTTCATACCGAAACAATTATAAAAATTATAAATATGTCATAATTTAGTACAATATTTATTAAATATACTCTCATTTATTCTCCACTCATTTCAATTATTTGTTTATTAATTAAGAGTGTATTTAGTAAAACTAACTGATAAGCTAGCTGGTAGCTGAAAAGCTCCAAGCTGAAAAGCTAGCTTATTGAATTAGAAGTGTTTCATAAAACTAGCGGATAAGCTAGCTAATAAATGTAAAATGACATAAAGAGATATAAAAAAATTAAAGACAAATAGGGAAGTATATTAAAATGTGAGGGATAAAATTAGAAAAAAATAATTACAAGCTGGAAGCTAGCTAAAGTAGCTTGTAGCTTGCAAGCTAAAAGTTCTAAAATAAGCTAGAAGCTTATGTCTAACCAAACACTATTATGTTGGTCAAACTAGTTTATAGGCTAGTCAAATAAGCTAAAAACTAGTTTTTTTACCTTATCAAACACACTCTAAATATACTACATAAGAGGGAGAAAATGGAAGTAGTTGTTAGTTGAAGTAATAGTAAATAAGGGCATAGTTAAAATAATAATTAAATCTTTTTGGATTTCTAAAATAAAAATAGTTTTAAAACAAAAATTAAGATGCTAAAACAACAAGAGTTTTGAAATGGAGTGAGAATAAAGACACATTTATTGCATAAACCCATTTAACACCTCTCATCCCTTTATCTCTCTTCTTATCATATCATATCATATCACCTCTCTTATCTTCCTTTCTATTTGTGTGTAGACATCGCATGAGTATCCACCAATCTTTAACTAAGGAAAAAATGAAACATCCTTTTTATACTTTCACATGCATGAGCACACACACACAGAGGGATGGCAAAATGGGTTTGGCCCAATGAGCCAGCAAAAAAAAAATATATTTTTGGGTTGGGAGGGTTGTTGCCCGCTGGTGAAAAAAAAAATGGAATTTTTATTAATTAGGATATGGGGAAAAAAATTAGGGCTACACATACGTGAGTCACATAGAATTGAAATCAAAATTCCCCTTCCCCTAATAGTGCGAATATGTTTCGTGTTCGTCTCCCTCATTTGATCAGACTTGCATCGTCCAAAACCAGCAGCGACCCTACAACATTGTTGCGCATCCCTCTGCCTCTGCTGCAACCTTCGGTCTGCTACAACCTCTCCTCCGCGCGAGCCTCCACCTCCCAACGTCTAGCAGTGACGCCTTCTTCGTGTTTGTTAATCCGGTATCGCAGTTCATCGCGTAACCTTCGGTTGTCATCGCGCTGGTAACGGTAAGTTTAGTTTCTTATTCTCCCTCTGTTTTGGTTCCACACCTCAATCTCTCACACTACTTTATTTCTCCCTACTAGAGAATCATACTTAGGCCACCGATCTACCCCCACCAGAAGGCAGACTCTGCTGCTGATAATTTGGAGAGACATGAGAGTCTTCAACAAGTAAGCTCAGTTTAGTTTTTGTTTTGTGATTATTGTTTCTGTAATTTCTATGGTTATTGTTGTGTTGGTTTTGTAATTTTTATTATTATTGTTATGTTACTTTTGTTCTATAGTTTTTTTTTATGATTGGCTTTATTTTGTTACATTATTCTTTGGAGAATTGATTTTTATTGGATGATTGGTAGACTTTTGGATTGTTGGCTGATGTTTTTTTTCTTTGCATTGTCTTGGTGTAACGTCCTAATTTCTAAACTCAGAAATAGTGCCCGTTGGAAACACTATTCCTGAATCTCTGAAATTATTTCGCTTCGATTTCGATATCATCAAACAATCGCTTAGGCTATCCAACGATTTGCTTAAGCTGGTACTAATTACATACATGGATATCTCAAATACAATTAATATCTATGACTAAGCCTCTGTGGCTAAACAGAATTCAAATACAATGAAAATTAGTTAACTATCATTATTGAAAGAATCTACTTCTACTAAGCATGTCTTCTCACTGAGAGTAGAGTTCCTCTCCACAGTTTCTTTCCATTCATTCACATTAATCTGGAATTTCCCTGCACAAACTAGAGTATATCTCCGAAACGTGGGGTGAGACTACGGTCTCAGTGAGTACAACTATGCAAATGCAGTGTGGGGAAACAATTACATAAAATGCAACACCAAGCTTATACTAAATTCTAATAAGAGTAACTTATTTTAACTCAAGGTAAGGATATGTATACAATTCTAATACATAATAGTTATGGCATAAAACTCATTCATCACAATCAACTCAACATAATGCAATTATGATGCAACTCACTGCTGTGCCCAGCAGGCATGATCTTATCACTTAAACTGGAGTTAGAACTGAGCTCAGACTACGAGAAACGTCTTTCCCGGGGACGTATCCCACCCATTACTGGACCGAAGTCAAGTTTTTACATAATTACTAAATTTTCTTAACTCACAGCGCAAAGGCCGACTTGAATTAACTCACGGTCGAAACCGGCTTATATGATTAACTGAACTAATAACTGATCATCAACATTAAATCTACAGGCGAGATACTAATTTACTAAACTTTATCACATGAAAATCACACAATTTTTAGCAATTAACTTAAACATGTATAAAGAAGGGGGAATTAGAGGATTGGGTTCATGCATCAAGACCTACATTCACAAAAGTGGAAGTGTGTGAGTTATACTCACCTAATCTTAAAGCTCAAAGAAGAAAGATTGAGTAAGGGTGGTTCACTTGATGATTCCTTGCTCCAATTTCCCTTTTCAAGCTTCAATCTACACTTCCTTTCTCTAGAATTCCAGAGCCTCTCTCTCTAGGTTAAGGTGGAAGAAGAAGAAGAAGTCAACATTCTGATTTTGAAGAAAGATTTGGTGCTTTAAGTGGATTCTCGCTCAAGCGAGATATTCTCGCTTGAGCGAGCGAGGCATCTGCATGAAAAATTCGCAATCTCGCTCAAGCGAATCTGTTTCGCTTGAGCGAAAATGACCTAGGAAATACACCCTCTTTGGACGATTCTCGCTTGAATGAAATTATTTTCGCTTGAGCGAAAATTGTCCAGAGAGCTTTCCCAAGACCCCCTATTTTCGCTTGAGCGAAATCACCTTCGCTTAAGCGAAAATTGCAGAAAACTCAATTTCAGAACTTCTCTGCATAATTCGCTCAAGCGAATCTATTTCGCTTGAGCGAAACCCCTGAAACTTGGTTTTCAACCTAAATTTTATCTCCTAATTCATTAATCTTCCTTTTCTCAATCATTAACATATAAACCTCTATTTTAATCTTATGAATTAATAGAAACTCTAATTTGTGGGATGTTACCCTTGGTGTGTGTAGAAAAGTTGGATTTCTTTTTATTATTGCGAAATGGAAGGAGATATTAATGTAGTGAGACTTGATAATGAGGATGATAATTTGGGGCTAGAGCCTAAAGAATTTTGTGAAACTGGTGAGCCTAGTAATAATAGGAAAAGACCCAGATCATTAACATCACAATGTTGGAAGTTTTTTAATAAGATAGGGTTGGGGGATGATGGAAACAAAAGGGAAAATTCAATGGATGTGAACAAGAATATAAAATTGGTGGTACTTATGGGACATCACACATGCATCATCATATTGGTAAGTGTAAGCAAATCAAGTTTCATGATGTTAGTCAAATAATGTTAGATGTGAAAGAAAATTTGACTTCTATATAGAACGATCAAATGGTGGCAAGTGAGAAGTGTGCTTATGCAATCATTGCCAATGACTTGCCTTTTAGTTTTTTTGAGTACAACTATGTTAAGGAGTGGTTAGAGAACTTGCATCCAAATGCAACTCTTATCACTAGAAACACTGCTAAGGCTGATGTTTTAAATATATACATGAAAGAGAATGAGAGTCTTAAAAGGAGTTACCTAGTATTTGTACTAGGATATCTTTAACTTCAGATTTGTGGACAACTTGTACAACTGAGGGTTACATCATTTTGACTGCTCATCATGTTGATTATAATTAGAAGTTAAATAGTAAGATTATAAACTTTTGTCACATGCCTCCCCCCACACTAGATTTGAGTTGTCTAACAAGATTCTTGAATTTTTGCATGAGTGGAGAATAGAAAAGAAAAATTTTTCTATCACTTTAGATAATTCATCTGCTAATAATGTCATGCAAGATGTCTTGAAAAATCAACTTACCTTGCAAAATTGGTTGTTATGTGATGAGCAATTCTTTCATGTTCGTTGTTTTGCACACATATGGAATTTGATTGTTCAAGAGGGGCTAAAAGTAGCTAGTGATGCTTTGCATAAGATTGGGGAGGACATCAAGCATGTTAGGAGTTCTGAGAGTAGAATGCAAAAGTTTAAGTTATGCATTGAGAAAGTTGGTGGTGTTGATACTTCAGTTGGTTTGTGTCTGGATGTTCCTACGATATGGAACTCAACTTATTTGATGCTTGAATATGCTATTAAATATCGGCATATGTTTTCAAATCATAGGGTTTATGACGAGAATTATAAATTCTGTCCATCAGTAGAAGAGTGGCAAAGAGCTGAAAAGATTTGTGTATTATTATTGCCTTTCTATAAGACTATCACATTGATTTCTGACACATCTTATCCTACTTCCAACTTGTATTCCATGCAAGTTTGGAAGATTTAATGTGTCCTACTTGATAGTTTGAGAGATGGGGATGAGGTTGTAAGGAAGATGGGTGAAAGAATGATTTTGAAGATTAAAATATATTGGGATTAATATAGTGTTGTGCTTACAATGGGAGCTATTCTTCATCCATGGATGAAACTTGAGACATTGAGTTATTGTTATGCAAAAGCTGATCCTTCTACTAGTGAAAATAAGTTGCAACCAGTAAAGAACAAGTTGTACATGTTATTTGATAAGTATTGCAGCAATGATGCTACTACTCAAGCTCATACTCCCATTCTGACTTCTTCCAAAGTGACTCGGGGAAAGGAATCCATGTCTTCATCTTCATCCATGTCGTATGTGTTTGATGTAAGTTTACTTATTTTGAATAGATAGCTCAATTAGTTTCTATTGTGTATTCCTTTATTTTTTAACTTTATTTTGGATTTCCCTTCAGAAATATGTAGGAATTTGATATGCGCAAGACACAATTGTATTCCACACTAAAAATGGAAAATCTCAACTTGGTCTTTCTTTAGATGAGCCCATATTGGATTTTAAGTGTCATGGAGATTTGGATGTATTGCGGTGGTGGAAGTATAATTACAATCACTTTTCATATTTATCATTTCTAGCTTGTGACTTGTTGAGCATTCCCATTACTATTGTTGCCTCTGAATCTGCATTTAGCATTGGCTCACATATTCTTAACAAGTATAGGAGCTGAAAAAAAAATGTGGAAGCTTTGATGTGTGCTCGCAATTGATTGCATGATTTTGTTAGTTTGGGTAATCTAATTTATTTTAATGTATGATTATTTATTACTTCTATACATGTTAATGTTTGTCAATCCAATTACTTTCTTTTTCAATTGTGATATGTAGATGAAGCTGATAATGTTGCTTACAACGGTGGATAAGGGTCGTCGTCTTCTAAGGGGGACTTTAATATTCTTATAGTGGAGGATGATGATTGATTTATTTTCATGAACTTAATGCGTTTGCTACTTTTTGTTAACTTATTTTATGAACTGAAATTTATTTACTTTGTTATTTATGGTTGTGGACTTTATATTTTCTTTGGCTTTTTATACTTTGCGCTTGTGGACTAGAAGCTTCATTGGTGTTTGTTAATTTTCTAGAGTGATGATGTTATTTATTTTCTTAATATTTTAATTTGTTAATTTTAAGATTTTATTGTTTTTTGTTACGTTTTCTTTTTTTTTCTAATTTTTTTAATTTTTTTGGGTGGTTAGCCCATTCAAATATGGGTTAAGGCTAAATTTTTTATCCATTTTCCAATTAGGGTCAGCCCATCCCATTTTCTGACGGGTTGATTGCGGGTTGGGATGGGCTAGGACGAGCTTAGCCCGTTTTACCATCCCTATCTATATATATATATATATTAAAATTGACTAGAACAAAATTATTAATACAATTAAGTATTAACTTTTATATATATATATATATAGAGAGAGAGAGAGGGGGAGTGTATCTCGTGAGAATAGTTGGTTATTATTAGAAATGAGAACAATTAATATTAGCCATAGTATACAATTTAATGGACCAAATTAATTTTTTTATTGAAAATAGACACGTGACATATCTCCCCTCATTCTCCCCATCCCCATCTCCACGTTCACCGTGTGTTGTCGGCCCTCCTACAATTGGCAAGCAAATTTGGACACGGGAAAGCAATATAGTAAAATGGATAGGTGCCGACCCTATTTCCAAACCAATAAACCCATTTCAACTTGCCCTTTTTTCTGAAAAAATCATTCAGAAGCCGCTTAATAATGGGTTTCAATCTTGCTGATAATTGGTTTCAAATCTCATTTTTTTTTCTTACTTATTATTTTTATGCTTCTTAAATCTCATTCATTCTAGGATTGGATCTTTTTATTCATTCCTCATTAAACGTAGGAAGAATGGAGGGAGTCGATGGCGGAGGAAGAATGGGATGCTTCTCTGGAATGAGAATGAGCAAACAAAGGCATATACAAGTTATTTGAAGGGAAGGGGTCATGTGACTGATTGTTTAGAAAATTAATCAGCACCGTTAAATTTTATCCAATGGTTGAAATCAGTTGTTCTCATTTCTCATAATAATCAAATGTTCTCATTTGATACGTTGCCTATATATATAATACACTTAATTTGTATAAATTGTTAAATTCTATTAAATGTTGGAATGAATTATTAAATTTTATTAACTTAAATATGAAATTATTATTATTATTGTTGTTAAATATTATATTTATTGAATACATTGAAAATATTTCATTAGATTTTAAGTGTCAAATACTCCTACGAATTATATTAAGTTAAATTAATCACCTAGTCTTCTATTTTTAGTATATCGTTCATTAGTTTTATTTTTAAAAATATTTTTTTTAAAAAAATATCTTTATATATAATATTGGAAAATGTAAAGTATCCTTATAATTTTTTAAGAAAAAATAATTTGAATAAATCTCATATATATTATAGAAAAAGGAAAAGTATGATGAAAAAGACTTAACTTTATTATGATGATGAGTACATGTATTTATAGGTACAATACAAGAGATGAAAATTTAAAAATAAACTACAACAAAATTTTGAATTTAAAATACAGGAATTGTTTGTTACAAGAAGATAAAATATCAAACTACAACAAAATTTTGAATTTAAAATACAGGAATTGTTTGTTACAAGAAGATAAAATATCTCAACCGTTTACACGCCCCCGCAAGATGGTGGAGGGGTAACGACACCGATCTTGGATAGGAGAAAGGAATGTCGAGCCCCGGATAGGGGCTTTGTCAGAAGATCAACTAGTTGATGACTGGATGGAACATGAGACACTTGAAGCTCCCTTTTGGCCACCAATTCTCGAACAAAGTGATAATCAATGGATAAGTGCTTCATGCGGGAGTGGAAAATGGGATTGGAGCATAGGTAGGTTGCACCAATGTTGTCAGAGAGAATGGTGGGTTTGCTGGATAAGGAAACTCCTAGTTCTTTGAGAAGTTCTTGTAACCAAAGAACCTCTGCAGTTGTGGAGCCAATTGTGCGATATTCAGCTTCAGTGGAAGATCGAGCAACAGTCTTTTGCTTTTCTACATGACCAGGATGTGGCGTTTGGGCCAAGATAGATGATGTAAGCAGCGGTAGATCTATGATCTTCAGTGTCACCAGCCCAGTCAGAGTCACATAAGGCATTTAGATGAAGAGATGAATTTTTGACAAGATGAAGCCCATGATTGATACTGCCTTTGAGATAGCGTAAGATACGCTTTAATGCTTGCATATGAATTTCCTGTGGAGCCTGCATGTATTGAGCTAATTTGTTGACTGGGTAGGCCAAATCCGGACGAGTGATGGCTAGATAATGAAGGGAGCCAATCAGTCGTCGAAAAAGTGTCACATCACAAGTAGGAGCATCAGGCAATGGTGTTAGACAACATGAAGTTGACATTGGCGTGCCAACAGGCTTTGCATCAACCATGTTTGCAAGTTGAAGGATGTCTCTGATGTAGTGGTGTTGTGACAAGAAGAGACCAGAGCTTGTGGGAATGATTTCAACTCCAAGGAAATGAGATGGTGGACCAAGATCTTTAAGAGAGAATTTCTCGGCAAGAGATGATTGGAAGTGCCGAAGAAATTTTTCGTTGTTCCCAGTCAGCAACAGATCATCTACATACACCAAAAAGTAGGCCAAGACATTGTTGGAGTTATAGATAAAAAGTGATGTATCAGACCTGGAGGTTTTGAATCCATATGACTGTAGAAAATCCTTCAACGCATGATACCAGGCCCGTGGTGCCTGTTTGAGGCCATACAATGCCTTGTTGAGCTTGCAAACATGAGAAGGAAGAGAAGGATGGATGAATCCTGGAGGTTGAGTCATGTAGACATCTTCCGTGATGGATCCATGAAGAAATGCATTGTTGACATCCATTTGACTCACTGGCCATCCATGAGATAGAGCAATGCACAAGACTAGCTTTATAGTCCGTGGCTTGATTACTGGACTGAAAGTCTCATGATAGTCAATACCCGGGCGTTGGTGGAATCCTTTTGCTACTAATCGGGCTTTGTATCTGGCAATGGACCCATCTGGATTGCGCTTGAGGCGGAAGACCCATTTGTTTCCAATGACATTATAGTGGGGTTGATGGGGGACAAGATCCCAAGTTCCATTGTGCATTAATGCATTGAATTCCTCTGACATGGCATCTTTCCATCTGTGATATTTCATGGCTTGAGAGACACATGTGGGTACCAAAGACTCTGTGAGGGGATATTTGGTGGCTAGGTTCAACTGTTTGGATTTGAATATTCCAGCTTTACCCCGAGTGACCATGGGGTGACAAGGTGTGAGAACACTTGTAACAGAGGGAGATGCATGTGACACAGATGATGAGGAAGTGCACAAGTCTTCTGTGGTATGTGCATTTGGGTTATGGGATTGCATTGGGGTTGTTGGATTGGCATTTGGTGGGATAAGGTCGAGGGAAGGATGATGCGGGTTGTGGGATTGGATAAGTGGGATGGTTTGTTGAGGGATATGAGGAATGGTTTGGGAGGGGGATAATGTGTTGGTGGACGTAAGGGTGGGGTGCGGGTTGTGAGGGATGGGAATTATGTTTGTTGGGTTGGGATTGGGTATCGGTTGGGTGGGTCGCGGGTTTGGAGGGGTGAGGATTTGGTTTGGAGGGGTGGAAAATTGGGCTGTTTGAAGTGGGATTTGAGAGATGAGTGGCTGTTGCGGGATTTGAAATTGAGAATGGATAGGAGGAGTGATCTGTGGGTTGGCATGGGGAGAGAGAGAGTAGGGAAAGATATTTTCAACAAACTGGACATGACGAGAGACAAATAATTTTTGACTTTTTAAATTAAAGCACAGGAAGGCACTTTGAGAATTACTGTAGCCAACAAAAACACATGGGTGAGATCTTGTTTCAAATTTATTTTGAGTGTAAGGTGTGAGCCAGGGGAAACATAAACAACCAAAGACTTTGAGCTTGGAGTAATTTGGCTCTCTGTTAAAAAGTATAGAAAATGGGGTTTTCATTTTTAAGGTGTGAGTGGGAAGCCGATTTATGAGGTAGGCAGCCGTTTGTAGTGCATAACTCCAAAAGGTAATTGGGAGGGAGGCATGGTGGATAAGACAACGGGCTGTTTCAACCAAATGACGGTGTTTTCTTTCAGATAAACCATTATGTTCTGGCGTATGTGGTGGGGTAGTGAGATGAGAGATTCCATGAGATTGGAAATAAGCACGTAGCTTAATAAATTCACCACCATTATCCGAATAAAAATTTTTAATTTTTGTATTAAATTGATTCTCTACTAAAGATTTGAAAGTTGGAAAAATTGTAGAGACATCAGATTTAAGTTTAATCGGATATAGCCAGACATATTTAGAAAAGTGATCAATAAAAATCACATAATAAGAATAACCATCAATTGATTGAATACGAGAGGGACCCCAAACATCAGAGTACACAAATTCCAAAGGATGACTACTAAAAATGGTAGACCTAGAGAATGGAATTTTATGACTTTTATTGGATAGACAATCACTACATTTATTCATAGAGGAAGAAAATGAGATATTATTTGAGCTAAGGGCATGGAGAAGGGTTGGATGTGCTGGGTGGCCAAGACGGTGGTGCCAAAGGTCCAGGGATGGTGTGGTGGTTGCGGCATAGGCGGCGGTGGATGGATGGTTGGTGGTTGGTAGTTTGTACACATTGTCCTCATTAGATCAGCGTAACAACATCACCCTCGTGTCCAGTGCCTTTACCTCGAAATGAAAAGGGAAAAATTCAATGGAAACATTGTTAGTTTGGCAAAGTTGAGAGACAGAGATAAGGTTTTTAGTGACTGAAGGAACACATAAAACATTGGTAAGATGAAGTGGGCGAGCGGATGTGGGAAATTTAATGGAGCCTATGTGAGTGATGGGTAAAGTCTTACCATTGGCCACAGTGAGTGTGTCTTGTCCAGGGTAGTCTGATTTAATGGAAAGATTATTGATGTCATTGGTAACATGATGGGAGGCTCCCGAGTCAAGCAGCCAGGTGAGGTCATTGCCTTCAGATTTGTGCGCCATGTGTGCAGAGGGAGGAGTCTGCTTTGGTGGATAACCATGTATTTTGTAGCATGTCTTGGCAGTATGGCCCTTCTTGTCGCAGAACTGGCAGACAAGAGCAGAGGAGGATGAAGACTTCTTTGAGGAGTTATGAGGACGCCCGCGGTTGGAACCAGAAGAGTTCCGATTAACAAAATTAGCAGTGAGAGGAGCAGGTGAGACAAGTCGGTCATCCCGTTGCAGGAAGATCTCAAAATCAATCAATTTGTCATAAAGTTCATCAAAGGCAATAGGGGAGTCACGAGTGCGAATGGAAGCAGTGAACTCGCGAAAGGATGGACCAAGGCCGTTAAGGGCGTGAATGACGAGATCCAGATCGTCAATGGGGTGGCCAATAAGGGCCAACTCCTCACCAATATTGCAAATGGATCGCAAATACTCACTTATAGAAGAGAAGCCTTTGGTGATGGAAGTTAAGCGCTCCTTCAAAGACATAATGTGAGACCGAGAGCGGCTGGCATAAGCTTGCTGTAGTTTACGCCAGGCTTGAGCAGAGATGTCAGCAGATGACATAATAGTGTGGGCTTCAGCGTCACAGGAGCCAAGCAGCGCAAGGTAGAGAAACTGATCCTGACGTACCCAATAAGAGTACGCAGGATTTGAAACATCAGCACCATCTTGTTTAATGGTGATGGGAGGGCACGGGATGTCACCAGTTACGTAGCCTTCAAGATTACGGGCCACAAGGAGTGATCGAAATTGTTTGTACCAGGCGGGGTAGTTTGTGCCATTTAATTTGATGGGTAGATTAGTAGTGGTATTGAACTCGATAAGAGTTGTGGGATCAGAGGTTGAAGAGGTCATAAGGATCGAGATGCTAGTGAAGCAGAGAGACTTCTGATACCATATAGAAAAAGGAAAAATATGATGAAAAGGACTTAACTTTATTATGATGATGAGTACAAGTATTTATAGATACAATACAAGAGATGAAAATTTAAAAATAAACTACAACAAAATTTTGAATTTAAAATACAGGAATTGTTTGTTACAAGAAGATAAAATATCAAACTACAACAAAATTTTGAATTTAAAATACAGGAATTGTTTGTTACAAGAAGATAAAATATCTCAACTGCTTACATATATATCTATTTCCCGTAGCATCTTGGATGATTTGGCAAGATAGCAAGAATCTCATGTTCAAGGGAGCCACAAAGATATATTCCAATTGTGTTAAACAAAAATTTTTGGCCTACACGAGAATAATGGTGACTAGCTTTGTAAACCATAACGTCCCTTTCCATGGTGTTAGACGAAATATTAGTTGGAAATTCCCTCCAGAGAACTTTAGGAAACCAAACGTCGATTGCCCTGTTAGAATTGGTGCGTGTGCATGGGGGAATCCTTCATAACGAGCAGCAATTAAAGGATGAACTGTGGGGTTAATTAGGAGTCTCGAAGCTCATAGCGGAAGTCGATTCCTTGACTATTCTTTCTTTAGTTACCAGGGGAAGGAATAGATGTGCATATTAGTTGATTAATCTTGGTCATGGGTCCTCAAATGTTTTTTATTTTGATTTTGATGTTTGTTTTCCGTGCTCTTAGTAAGTTTGTTAGGGAAAATCCACTACAACATTTTCATTCTACGGGAACGCCTTTCACCACAACGACTCAAAAACTGTTGTCTTTATGCATATTAGACAACATTTTTTAACTCAGTTGGTTATATAACAAAAAAATTATGTTTTTTTTTATGCAACGGCTAAAATCCATTCTCTAAAACTAATATACAACGGTTTTTTCTTCATATTTAGAAAACATTTGAATAACCGTTCTTATAGATTCTAACAACAATATATACTTTGCTGTGCCTAAATTATTTTATTTTCATTTTTCCCTCTTCTCTTTCTAAAATGATTTTACTTTGAACCGTAGAAACCCTTGCCCATCCTAAACGAACCTATCCAAATCCCAATTGTGTTCTCGGCCTCATCGTTGTCCTACGTCGTGGTTGTCTCTGCCGCTTTGCCTCTGTGCCTTCTCCTCTCCCCCAAAGCTCACTACGAGCACCATACACATAGTGAAGTTCGTCGTCGAAGACGAAAGATGAGTGCTAACTCAATTTCTATATTTTTTCAAATATCTTAACTGCAACAATACCGGAGTAGAACACTTACAAGCTGTGCGTCGATGAAGGGGATGGGCGCGATAGGCAGACGGTGCGCGGCCTTCGCGAGCGACGTTGGGTCGCACTGATGTCCCTTTCCTTCTTCTCTAGTCTCCCCTTTTGTTTTCTAGATTTGGGTTTTCTTTTTTGTTTTGATTTCCCTCTCCTCTTTCTTTTGGGTTTTGGACATGTGGTGGTTTAAAGGGTCACTGGTCACATCGATGGGAGAAAAACCCATGGCGGCGATGGGAAGCGGTGGAGGGCGATGGCGGTATAGGCTATGATTTGTTGCATTTTTTGGCAATGGCTATGGTGCGAGACAGGAAACTTAAGCAATGGTGCAATGAAAAGGAAAATAGTGTTGAAACAACAGTATTGCGGGGTAGAGGCCAGCAACGCTACTGCAATGGAGGTGGCTAGTGGTCTATTTTGGCCACAATGTTGGTAGGTCCTGATTAAGTGTGAGGACATGATCAATAAGCTAGCTAGGTTTATACTCTTCCCATTAGAGCAAATAAGATATCAGCACCACCAATCTTAGGTACATTTTGGTACTTATTATTATGCTTAATCTTTTATGAAATAGAGTTATTACTCAACTATGGGTTTTGATTGATTGTTGCCTACTTTACTAGTTTGGTATTCTTTCTTTGATATGTCTTTATTTTGTTTTAGTTTAGTTGTTCTGAGTTTTAACGAAATTATTTGTTATATTGAAGGAAAACGAGAATCAGCATGTATGGAAAATTTCGGCTCTTTTGGAAAGAGTTTAGTAGACCAGTGTGGATTTCTTCTTGGTTTTTAGTAATAATACCATATCTTCAATAGTATTTTGCATTATAGAATGGAGGTAATGATTCATGTTTTTATTCTTATCTGATTGATGGTGTTTCAGTTTCATTTTATTTAAGAACAATGATTTTGGTGAATTGGTTTTGTAATGATTGACAAATGTTTATGTATAAACGACAAAATAGAATCAGCCACATGAGATTTTTTTATAAGATATTTATTCCCTTTTGTGTTTGTTTTGATCAAATAAATATATGAGAATTGAGAAATTATTTGTTGAGGTATCTGCAATACTTTTTTTGCTGAACTGCATGCATCATGATTGGAAGCTTTTTATACTAATTTATTTTCTAACTTTGACACTGCTTTTTTATTGGGTGTAGGAGTGTACTAGACTAAATAAAACAGACTATTGCAGGAATTAGAAGAAATGCTAGCAAGCTCAAATGCCATAAAGCAAAAACTTGTAGCTGTTGCTTTTAAACATTCTGAGCTATTTATAGTAGGTTTTGTAACGGGCCAGGTGAAGTTATTAATATTTCTTTGTTGCTTTTAAACATTGTATTAGGTGGGTGCCCTGTTAACTACTAATATAATATGAAAGACTACTTTAGTGGAATATTTCAGTCAATGCCTTATTATTGTAGAGCATTAATTGATGATTATAGCTTACAATGGCTATCATTTCCCTGAATTGTAAGCTTACAATAGCTTACAATTCAGTTGGTTAACTGAATTGTCAATTTAGTCTTAATGTATTAACCACAATTGTGCTAGAACAATAGTAGTAGTACTAGTGCATAGAATCTAAAATACCGAGCTTCTATAACAAGGCTTGTTGGTATGAGACGATATTGAAAACTTGTTCATTAGATTGAGTTAGTGTGTTTTTCAATTTCAAGTTAGGGAAAACTTGGCCGTTCGAATGAATTATATGTTTTGCTATTTTTGCTGGTTGAGTTAGTATAGATTGTTGTATTGATAAAATGTTCTTGAAATAGTTACATGAGTAATTCAAATAAACTTATGACAGGAAACCTTGGTGAATTCTTGTACTGATTAAGGAGAGGACAAATATGTTTTTTTATTCAGTAATTTGTATTTCAGATGCATTATGCTGTCTATCTCAAAAGAGTATATTTAAATATATCTGCCTTAGAAGTGTAATTTGTTGAAAGTGTACTCCTTTATGGCTATTAAATAAGATTCATAGTATTAGAGGGAACTCAACTTGATGTATTTTAAAAATCTTTAGACATACATTAGTATTTACAGCATGTGCCTAGTCATAATTCTCTGATTTCAATCAATGTAAATAATTGGGGCTATGATTGGTTGGAGTGATATTGGGTTGGTGGAAAATAATAATGTATTTTGAGAAATAAAGCCTAAATACATTTTCTTTACCTTCTCATTTTCTTCCATCTTATTTTTCACTCCAACCTACCATATCCTTAGTTTCTTCCCATTTGGTTCTTTTTGTTACACTTCTTTCTTTCTTAGTCCTTACTTCTTCTCTTTCAAGGTTAGAAAGCTTTCTTGTTTGGCTCCACTAACTCATAATTTATTATGATCAAACTTGGGAAACAATTTCTTGAACTAATTTTGTTGCTATATTTTCAGGAACCCTTGAAGAATGGGGTTTTGACAGTTTAAACTATTCGCAACAATATCATGGCATCAACTCTTCTTGCTACAACAACAATCACACTTAGTTCACTTATTGGTATTTTTGCTAATAGTGCATGGAATTCTGATGGCACGACTTCCCTACCTTACAGTAAGTCTTCAATCAAAAGTATTTCCATCACCATCTGCTTCCTTGTTGCATTTCTAGCTATGCAATGTGAAGTCTATAAGATACTATGCCCATGTCAGCTTCTTAATCATTGCACCAACTGAATTGTTTGTGTTCGGTTGGGTTGTTTTAATGATAGAGTAGTGCTCTTTTGCATGAAATCCATTTTTATGAATTGTGCACAGAGGGTTCTCATAGGATTTTTTAATTCAATCCTCATCTCATTTTTGTTTCATAAATTGTGTACAAAGGGTTCTCATTTTTTATACGTTTTGAAATTTTCTTTAAGGCATTAATGCTTACAATAATTATTAGCTTTGCTATTATATTATATTATATTTGTGCTTGCTGAAAGATTGATGACCGATTAAAACCAAGATGAGTTTAGTGTCAAAAGAAACAATTAATTGAAGTCATTAGCGCATTGCAAAGGTTCTTAAATTTCTCTAACCTATTATTATGATTATTATTTAAAAAATAAAAATTAAAAAAGTAATTAGACCTTTACAATATTTTTCTATTAATAATAACTAAATACTTTTCCTAACAATAAGTCCCTCTTCCACCTTCTCTCTCCATAAATGTTAATTGTAAGTAACAAAATATTATTAATTTATTTTATTAATAGATATAAATATAAATAATTTTCCTCTAAAAATAGGCCTCTAGTCCTACAAATGATATTTTAGTAAAATGTATGTGTTATTATTATTATTATTATTATTATTATTATTATTATTATTATTATTATTATTATTACTACTACTACTACTACGTTTAATGTTCTTGAAATATGCTTCATAGGTTTGTTGGGAAAAATTTGCATGGTAGTTCGAGGTCAAGCTTAAGGAAGTGAAACTCATGATCGAAAGTAGATGAAAACACCATTTGTATTGCTGCTATTTTGGGGTCAACATTGGTTGGATAGTTTGAGGATGTGAATATTCTTAACAAACTTCTTACTAAAAACAACTAGGGGATAGGGTGTGGGATACCCCAAATCAGTATATGCTGCAAGGGGGTTTATCACCCATGTCACCACCCTAATCTAGAATAGGATTTATGTTTACCATGGGTGAATAAGATCAATGTTAGTGATCTTAAGTATATATATGGTCTTATTTGCCTTGGAGTTAGTTTGGAGGGTTCTTGATAGATATATAATTTCTATGTGTATTGTTGATCAAATGGATAGAAAAAGGATATATGGTTTTATTTAATGAAAGTTTATACCTTTATGAGATCTGAACTGATTAAAATTAAAGTACCTCAATAGTTTTTGTAGTTAAATCTCTAGCTAGTTGGTTGTAATTAGCTAGGGATTACCTACAAATTTGCTATGGAAGCTTTTCTATATGACCCTCTGTCCCATAAAGAGAAACCGTGGCTAAAGTCAATAAAACTGTAGCCTAAAATAAAGGGCAACGGTTTTATATGTGTACTCCTCGATAACCTTACGCTACAGTTTTATTCCGTTACCAATAATGACAACAGTGAGTTACTGTTCTCATATCCTAAATAGAAAACCGTTGCACATAATCATAGCAATAACTACGGTTTTTTGTTAATGTTGCCTTTGGTTAGTAAAACCGTTGCCAAAAGAATAGGCAACGCCTTAGACTACCACAGTTTGAAAACCGTTGCCAAAATAAAAGGCGATGGTTTTTTTCTTTATGATACGGTTTGAAGGCGTTGCTATAGATTAAAAATGTTGTATGTAGTGAGACTCCGAGGTCTAGTTCTATCTAGATTGGTTGTTTCTTGTTAGTTTGTTTGAGTGTTAGCCCCATTTGTTATAAAAAAAAAGGTTTTTAAAGACATTATTGTCACAAATGTTTAGAAGCAATTAACTTATTTGGAGGAAAGAGGATCATTTTAAAATTTAAAGAAAATAATTAATTACTCAACATAACTAATTTTGATATATTTCATTTTCAACAACAATAAAAGGTTGAAATTTATTAGTATGTATTGTGTGTTTTGTACTATTAGAAGTGTCAATATGGTTTAGCTCATTGAGACAACCTGACTCAATGGTGGCTTGGGTTGATATAAATTAGAATCACATTTTCACGGGTTTAAGACATACAAAGTTAGCTAACCTGCGAGCCAAACTAGGTTCGAGCTGGTTGCTCACTTTTTATTTTCTTATTTTTTTTCAATTTTTTTTCTACTTTTTTCATTTCCCACTATTTTTTTGGCCTTTTTTTTTTACTTTTTAAAATCAAATGAGCTAACTCACGTAATCCATTAATTAGTAATTGGTCGAGTTGAGTTGGTATTTTTTAGCTCACCACAAAAGTGAATCAATGCGATTCGATCCACTTTTAATTTAACCCGTAGTGAGTAAGATTGACTCATTTTGACACCTCTACTATGAGGGTTACATAAGTTGTACTAAAAAGTTATTTATAATAAAACATTTAATTAACCATTTTAATGTACATTTGATTTATTTTATTGTATTTTAAAAAAATTAATCAAATTTTGATTATAACCATAATAATGGTTTATGGCTCTTTTTGGTAAATACTAGTACCACCCTATTATTATTATTATTATTATTATTATTATTATCATTATTATTATTACTAGCGAATAGACAGACACTGTCCGCATTTTTTTTGGAGAAGACGTAAAATTTGTTTATTTACATTTTCAAATACCATAAAGAAGGATTTGAATTTGAATTATTAATCTATACTTTTTAAAATCACTTTAAAAATTCATGACTTAAATGATAAGGATAATATTTTAAATTTAAATTAAGAAATAGGGATTAAAATTAGAATAAAAAATAGAATCAATCAAGATTTGAATTTGAACTGTAAAAATAAGGATTAATGTTAAAAAAATTATCATTAAAAAACCAGAATTCAGTATATCCTCCAAATATAAAGAATGATTTGAATTTGAATTATTAATCTACACTTTTCAAAATTACTTTAAAAATTCATGACTTAAATGATAAGGATAATATTTTAAATTTAAATTAAGAAATAGGGATTAAAATTAGAATAGGAAAAAATATAATCAATCAAGATTTGAATTTGAATTGAAAAAATAAAGATTAGTGTTAAAAAAAGTTATCATTTAAAAAACCAGAATTCAATATATCGGAATGAGACGTGAATCAGGGGTATTATTGTGTGGAAAAAGTGGAAGTCAAAAAAAGGGGAATTCCCTTTATATATAGGTATAGATTATTATTATTATTGTTGTTGTTGAAAGAAGTATGAGAAATACGAACTCAAAATGAGATGTACGTTTATTTAAAATTTATTTGATTGGTTTATTGTAATTTTTTCAGTAAAGTGACTCGATTTGTGTTTTTTTTTTTTTTTTTGGTGCCTAGCTAATAATCTGAGCTGACTTACATGTATAGACAGTAAAAGTCTTTGAATTGAATTGAGATATTCGTTCATGCAGGAATTTTAAACATGTGGCACGTTCACATGTAGGTAATTAGGTACCTACAAAATAACAAAACCTATTATAGTCACGGAGGAGATTTTCATTATAATTTACAACTGCCATCACGTGCATGTAGACAACTTCTTTTCTTATATTTCCTACTTTTTTTACTTTTAAACAAAAAACAGTCTCCATTTCTCTATTTGGAACATGATATAACAACTTGGCGTTAGGTTTCTACTTTCTAGGAAGAGTAGGGATTGACACTGTAGGAAGGAGAATTTGCTTGTGAAGTGTCATTTGTCAAAGCGTCATTCACAACCAATGAATAGATTAATTATACGACAAAATGTCTGTGTAGTTGTTTTCACTACAAAAAAATCCTAATACATAGACACACACGTGCTAGGTAGCTACAATTTTAATCTTTAGACTTCACCAATATATAGCAATAGCAATTGCTACGGAAATGCTGTCTACACTCTGCATACATCAAAGCGCGCCCTAAATAAAGCAAAGAAACTTGCCAAAGCAAGGAACATGTATATATCTATCTGAATTCGCATAATAAATACACCAAAGAAAAATAGAAGCACACACATCATCCCCATGTGACCTCTCTCTGCTGCACATATATATCTTCAATTCAAAACATATAAGATAATAGAGCCAGAAATCATGTATTGCCACAAGAGAATTGTTGCATTAATTAACACCAATTTTAGTCATAAAATTGCAAATTGAGTGACTAATTAACCCCACTTCCTTTACAAACAAGGGTTGGATATGTATGGGCAAGATTTTAGGAAAAAGAACAGTGTTGAAATTCCAGAAAAGACAATATTTGGAAGACTTTCTAGTTACAACATGTTCCAGAGTTAGTTTCACAACAATGTAGAGTGTGTTTGTTTTTCTCTGTACATTCATGTTTTCTAAAAGGAAGGGGATAGTTGTTGTAAAAATGTGTATTGAGAAGAGTGCTTTTCTTTTGTAAAATTTGTCATGAAAAAACAAATATGTTGGTGCTGATTAAATTGAGTAGTAATTACTTCTAGAATTAACATAATCTATGAATTACGATTAACCGAAAGTAATTTAAAATAAATTTTATTAAATAAATTCTGTACCGTTTCAGAATTTAAACCAAATAGGTACTAGTATTAATGGATATTTTAAATGGAGACAAAATCAGTAGTAAATTATCATCCTCCCCCCACCCAAAACTTCCTTTTTCTTAATTAATCTCTCTTTAGTGCCAATGTCCTATCACTATGTGAATCAATATAAATCCAATCCATAATGGGAAAAGATTTTGTGTGAAGGGTAGCAGGGAATTCCCCCTTGATGATATAGACAGCAATGCTTGTGTCTGTGTGTTTTATTTCTCTGCAAAAGAACATGAAGTCAACAGTGATATTTCATCAAATTTCCTTACAAAGAAAGGTTGAAAAGAAGTGACTTGTGACGTCCCCGTGTATTCTGGAGGAATGGTCGGTGTCACAATAAGGTGGCTAACACTGTTTTTGAGTTACTAGAAGCAGAACAGCTTCCCTCGGGCTTCTAAATATTTGGAAGATAGATATATATTAAGAAATTAAATGTTGACATTTTTAGGGATCATAACTATATATATATATATAAAGCTAACATGGATATATCACACCAAGAGTAAAATCAATGACATGCTAATAAGGCCAATGATGTGATGTCCTATCTCTCTTTACCAAACTAAATTAATATTTGGCCGTACTACATTAATATTCAATTTCCGTGTGGTTGTTGGTTGGTTTTTTGGAAGTGTTAGGAAGGAACATGTGGAAAACAACTGAGAGTTTTGGAATTTATGGGAATGATGATGATGTGAAGTAGTAGTAGTAACTAGTAGTAAGTGGGTGAAGGATCAGTAATGATCCAGGTAAAAGGGTTATTCACAATTTTGTGCAGGCTTATATGCATGTGACCACTGTTAGTTCCCTGGAATATATGTAGCTGAAGTGACTTCTAATTGTCAGTCACTGTCAGTTTTTCTACCACTTTAATAAATACACCTTATAGCATACAGTTGAATTTTCCTCTTCTTTTTTATTCCTATCTAAAGTTGCTGTTAACTAGAGGTATCAAATTTGGCAGAAGTTGCTGTTAACTAGAGGTATCAAATTTGGCAGACACAGTTGAGAACCAGAATGATGAGAAAAGAAACAGATATTAATATAAATAAATAAATTTTCATTAAAAAATCCAACTTATTGAATTATCTGAATCTATTTGTTTATTTTTCTTTGTATCCCCTTCATTGTGAAGCCCTGGCTGAGCTAGAGATTCCATTTCCTATTAACATATTAGAGTCTGTCCAACTTGATCATGATCACAATAATGATGGGGAAATTTTACATTTTGCTATAGTGTTGTATATTCATTTGTCATTTTCTTTCAGTGAATTGCATGCAGTTACCATACTGATAATTCTGTGCTAAAAAATGCTAAAGTAAAACATCTACATATATATTCAGAAATAAAATAAGATAATAACATGCAACTAAAAGATAAGATAGAATTAGTATTCATCAAATTAACATTTCATGGAAAATAAACCTTATCATTCTATTCAAGGTTTAGTTTGGCAAAGAAAAGGTTCTTGCCTATTTTCTATCAACCCCTAATAGAGAAAAACAAAAAAAAAAAAAAGGCAAACACTGACATTCAACTACAACTTCTTCTGTCTGTCCTATATACTAAACTTTCTGTGGTTTCCCCAGCCTGAGTTCAAGATCTAAGTCTTCCATTCCAGGCTTAAGTCCAAGTACAAATTCTGCAGACTGGAAAGTGAGGCATCTATCATTTGTTGAACATGGTTTGAGGAAGACAGGAAGGGAAGAAATAGAAGTCTTTGGTCTTTTATAACTGATGCTTTCATCCCCACATGAATCAGTTGGCAATTTTTGGCCAAACACCAAATTTTGTCCCACAGACAAACTTGTCTCAACATAATCATTACAATCCAAACCTTTTAAAAAATCTTCCTTTGCATTGACTAGCCCTTTTGGTTCTGAATCAGGACACCCCATATGGTGCCCCCAGCTAATTGAAGCAGAATAAGGAGACAACATGGCAGGTTGACAACAATTTTCTTGTGTTGAGGGCCTAGAAGGTGAGAGGCTGCTTGTTGCAATAACTGTAGCAGCAAGAAAGTTAGAATAAGTGTTAATTAACATAACAAATTTAATTAACAATCTATAGTTGAGAGAAGTTCTCTGCATAAAATTGAACACTACCAAATGATGACTTACAATCATTTTTGTGATGATAATGAAGGGCTTCATTATGGTGGCTATGACTTTGTTTGAGCCTAGCTCTGTCCCTTCTGTGAACATTCATGTGACCCCCTAGAGCTTGAGCAGACCTGAACTCTCTTTTACAGAAGTGACATGAGTAAGATCTTGGAGGCCATATGCATCCACCAAGTATCCTAGCTGCATCTTCTGCAAAAGCCCTTTCCTCCCAATTAGAGTTGTTGTCAAATGGTGCTTGAATATGTGACTTCAAGATTTGTTTCCTCTTCATCCACATCAAGTACTGAGATTCCTCCATGTTGCAAAGAGAAACTGAATGAAATAATAGCTGAGAATGAGAGTGATTAGTAATAAGAAACAGGTCTGGTGGAAAGAAGGGGTTTATATAATGGAAAAAGCTAGTGAGGGAATTGAATATAAATGGTCTAGCTAAGGCTGCATGTCCTTGTAATTATATTTTGAAAGCAACTTAAAAGAATCTATGAGGGAAAGAGAGAAAAAGGTTAGCTAAAAAGGTATTGGTATATAACTATAAGCTCTGTGTCCTGCCTTTTAGTACTGAAGCTTTTCTGTTGTTTTTTTGCTTGCTACACAGTCTAGCAGGGGTGAGGGTCCCATTTATGCAACTGTCTTGCATAAGATTTGATTCATAGATGAAGGAGATAACGGTAATGAGAGTAAGATAATACTAGTAAACTGTTTCTCTGAAGCTTCCACACCAATCCTATATAGTAATAGTACTGTTACACTGTTCAATGTTCACATAATAATTAACTTCTACTATGTAGTATGTACCTAAAGTATATATGCCATTTAAACTCCAAAAACTCGTGTCTATTACTTCTGTTCTACTACAGTAACTGTTTTATATATATTATTATTGTCAAAGTAAAATAAAAAGGGAAAAGAACTATACAGTATAGGGATGCACATATGAACTAAACCAACATATTAGAAACTGCATTTCCAAATCAACTTCTCCTACCACCAACAACAATATATGGAACAACAAACGAATTTGCAAAGAAAAAGATAGAGTATCAAATTATTTTATGTTAATAATAAGGCCAATTTGAGAAACATACCGTGTACATAATAATAACTAGAATTCAAAGTGTTGAAGTCATATTCATTTGTGTCGTCCATGAACAAATGATATATTAAGTATATGAAGAGGCTAAGGGTCACCCTTTATTGGATTATCTGTACAGCTTTTCTTTTTGCATGTGTCAGCTCAGAAATACCCAAAGAATCTTTTGTTAGGCTTTCTTTTCCCCCCGATATCACGTTAAGTTAACAAGTCAAATTTATATAAGTCAAATTAACGATGGATTATGGATTGAATTTTTGTGTCTCTTTCTCTCTCACTCGCTTATTCACACACAAACACCAACCACCCACTCAAAGCATCCCCAATTCTCCACTAAACACTCTTAAGATGGGATGATAAACCGGAATCAAATTCTAAACAGATTGTCCCGATAACAAATATAAGGCTAATCCAGACGGGTGTAAATTTACTAAACACAAAGCCTTCCAAATTCGGCTGGGGTTCGATCCGTGGCCGTGTGTATAAAAAAGATTTTGTTGGGAGAGATAAAACTCACTTCGGTGATCTTTACGTGATTAGTCTCTAATTATCTGTTCACTTTGGTTCACACAAAAAAAACCCTCCAAATTCACTCACTTTTTATCAAGTTATATAAGAAACACTCAATACAAAGCATTAATTTCTAACTTAGAATTTTGCAACAAAAGATAAATAACTAAAAGTCATTTTAAATATGAAGAAGTTATATTAAAGAGCTTTTGAAAAAGTTGAAATACACAGAACTAATTTTAATTTATGAAAAAAATTAAATTTATTTTATTTTCTTCTTTTAAAGTATTTAATTATTAAAAGTTTATCCAAACTGAATCTAAATCCAGGAAGCTTAATAAAATTTCTTTTCTTCAATAATATATATGTTGAAAACATCCGCGCGTGCTTCATTTGGATTGTAAATCTACCCCTGAATGTATAACAATTCAAGTCAATATTTTTAAAATTAGAGTATGGTACATGTACTCTTGTTTTTCATGTTATTACATTTTCTTTATTGTGTAATATGTGCCCTCTTTGAACTTTTATGTCAAATTAAATTAATACTTGTTTGGAATATGTGTTTTTGAGCATTTATCATCGGTATATAATATCTACTATCTATATAACTAATTTATGATATATTTTTTTTTTAAAACTGAAAGTTTTAATATATATAATTTCATATTTTAGTTTAATATTTTATTATTAATAAATAAATATTTCATCAATTTAATTTTTTCTCTGAATTTTTTAATCTATGTATTTAATATTTCATTCGTATTTAAAAATATGTATATAATGTCCCAGATAGTTAAGAATGATTTTCAGAGTGGAAATGCTTAATTAATATGCAGTGGTTGCGTTTTCAAACGAATTAAGTGTACCATCATGCACAGCTAATTGGTATATTAACTAAATAGGTTCTTTGTCAGTATTTTCTTTTAAAAATGTTTGGTGGACTTTTGTAGGGGGAAGTATTATTGAGAAGGTCTTATATATAATTAAGGACTATTTCATTAATTCACTCCGAGCCCCACACAAGGCAGTGATTGATTCAAATACATTATTACCTAATCTTTGTTCTTAAGCAAGAAACAAGTGCCTTGCACATATGACCAAGCGAGAAATTAAAGGATGTGCCTAGCTACCATTTGTGCTGACATAAGGCAATGGAGCTACATACATACCTGTGTTCTTGCACACATGGATTTGGAAGCCGACTAAGATACGACAATTATGATCATTAATTCAAATTCAATTTTAACATCTAGCCATGCACCAACGTATGTATATATATTTAAGGTCATCCAAAGAGTTGTGGCTCACGCAACGCGTGTTGAGATTGTGGAAAGAGCTCTCGAGTTCGATCCCCATAAAATACATTCTTTGGGAGGGGTGCGGAGCCTTAGCTGTGACTAAACCCCGAACAGAATTGCCCCTGGTAATAGGGGATACCTATGGTTTACACAAAAAAAATATGTTTAAGGTCATATTGTGTAGTTGTTTTTAGAAAATTTATGATCAATATCAGTTTTTTTTTTGTTAACCATGTATAGTTATCTCCTGTTATCAGGGGTAATCCTATTTGGGGCTTAGCTTACCCCTCCCTAAGAGTGTGCTTAGTGGGGATCGAATCCGGGAGCTCTTTTCACAATCTCAATCTGCATTGTTGACTGAACCACAACTCTTTGGTCAGCATCAGTTATTTTGTATAGGGTTAAATATGTTTTTGGTCCCTAAACTTTTACTCGAATTTGGTTTTGGTCCCTAATCTTTTTTTTCATTGTTTTTGGTCCCTAATGTTTTTAAATCATTGAAATTAGTCTCTGCCGTCAACACTGTTAAATATAGGGGGTGATGTGGCAGGACTAATTTCAATGATTTGAAAACGTTAGGGACTAAAAATAACGAAAAATATAGATTAAGGACCAAACCCAAATTCGGGTGAAAGTTTAGGGACCAAACCCGAATTTGGGTTTGGTCCCAATCTTTGTTTTTCGTTGTTTTTAGTATAACGTTTTCAAATTATTGAAATTAGTCCCTGCCGTCAACTCCGTTAAATATAAGGGTGATGACATGGACTAATTTCAATGATTTGAAAACATTAGAGACCAAAAACAATGAAAACAAAGATTATGGACCAAACTCAAATTTAAGTGAAAGTTTAGGGATCAAAAACATATTTAATTATTTTGTATATTATAAAAAATTGGAGATAATTGCATATGCGCGCATGATCCCAACACCATAGACAATTAATATTGGAAGGAAAATGAATTATACTTAGACGTCAAAGTCATTGACTCCTGCGGGCTAAAATAATATTGATAGATTATGCGGAAAATTAATGCAATCACTCTTAACTTGTGCTTGGAAGGATAGTTATATAGAAAATTGAGAAATTATATTTGCACTATTTGTACAACTATTTTATATAACAATGTGTAAAATGAGAATAGAAGAAAGAGAAGTATTAGATATAATAGACAATATGATAAAAAAATTAAAAAAATAATGTGTTATATGAGATGTTATATAAATTTGTTATATAAATAATATATTTTTTAAAAATTATACTCATATTTATAATTAAATTATATAATAAACAACGACACAATCACGTAATGAATTAATAAGATCAATATATAAACATTAATATATTGGTTTCTTATTGAATAAGCATAATTTCTTTTTTGTCTAACCGATATATTTTTTATTGGAACAATTCTATTTTAATTGAGAACATATGTATTATTGTGACTCCCAATGAGGTTTTTTTTTATACATCAAGACTCAAATTTAGATCTTTTTTAAGGCTGTGTTTTGTTTAATGAGAAAAATATATGAGAGAGAAAAATGGAAGAGAGATAAAATTTTGTTAAAAATGAAGTAGATTCATGAGCGGTTTAGTTTGAGAAATATAAATGTAATATTATCTCTTCTCTTAATTGATTGAATAAAAAGTGGAAAAAGTGAATATAACTTTTCATTAAATTAACAAAAAAAACCTTATACAAATGTTTGAAAAAAAATTGATTTATGTTTGTTTAATAATGATATTGTTGGAACTACTTTATTTTTATTTCTCTCCTCTTCATTTTTGTTTTCAAACAAATAAGGGTACATCATATCTCATTTCTCTACTATCTTTTTTTTTTTTCTTTTTATCTCTCTCCCGACACTCTCTTCAAACAAACATAGCATAAGAAAAATCAAATACACGTATTACTTAGATAAACATATTATACATAGCTAGTAATTAAATAAGTCCAAGAAATTAATTTAGTATGTCTACCTAATTGTATACAGAGCCTGCAGACTGTGACTACAGTCATAAATCAATTAAATACGTGCTTTCGGAAGAAATTGAAAAGGCAAGTGATGTATGCATGCGTTCGACATTTATTGGATGTGATATGACACTTGGTAATCAGCCTGCAATTTTATTAAAATTTTTATTAAGTGAGACGAATAATACTTGTCACGGCAATTAGTAGATAATAATGTCAGTTCCAATTAATTAATGTAAGAAATTCAAATATTACTTTATAATAATAAAAGGACAAATGTCCCGCCGTATGAACCAGAACTATGCTGTTGTTTATGAGTCAGTGATGCCGTTGTACACACAATTGGCCCATAAACTATATATTGGCAAGTGTAGCTTTCCTTCAAGTGGTGCCATCAGAAAAAACAATGAATCATTTACGTGAAGATTTCAACCACACATCTTCGGATATGTAACTAATACCCATGACTTTATAGAAGGTCAGGAAGAAAATTAGTGGTTAACAAAATAATTAAATTATTCAGTGATAATGTTTTCTTGATTCATATAGTATTTATATTTTTTAGCTGCTTTCTTATGGCCATTTAGAAAGTATGTTTTTATTAGAATACCCATGCCGGCTAGCTAAATTAATTTCCCTCGCTCTTGCCCTTGCTTTCCTTTTTGTTTTTCTATATTTATATTTTTTTATGAATTTGTTTGTTCATGTATATCTATGTGTGTTATAAAGAAGTGTAAACGAATTGTACAAAAGAACATACTGGAAATCCAAAATTAATTTGAAGATTAATAGAGTGTGAGTGAGATTAGTCAACTAATCTGCAACTTGATTACTTTCACGTGATACATGAATTATTCGAACAACTCAATATTTCAATAAACTCACAAGGTTAAAATGATATATATGCACCCATCTCTAGGTAAATGAACGACAGAAGAAAAATCACACTCAATCCAAATTTCTCGAGATACCTAGAGCCGGCCCAACATGTAGTGAGGCCTCAAGCAAACCTTTATTTTTCGGCCTTTTAAATACATGGGGTAAAATAAATGAATCTTAAAAGTTAAAATTCATTTAACAAGGATTGAACCATCAACCATTGAGGAGGAAAATCAATTTCTAAACCAATGAACTAGGCTTAATTATAATAGGGTTAAATATGTTTTTGGTCCCTAAACTTTGACCCCTATTTGGTTTTGGTCCTCAAACTTTTTTTCCGTTGGATTTAGTCCCTAACTTTTTCCATTCATTGGATTTGGTCCCTACCGTCTGTTCCGTTAACTTTCGTGATGAGGTGGCAAACGGAATTGATTAGTCAGCTGGCTTAGTCAGATCTAACACAGTAATTAATTGGGTTTAGTTTTTATTAATCCAATTAAGTTAATTGATTTAACTGAATATAAAGTGAAGATAATGATATCAACGAGTCTGTGTCTAATGGTAAAAGGGGGATAAGTCTAGGGTTTCATGGTGTAGCCATTAACTGATTGAACCCAAGTTTGACTGCCATAACCTGCGAAGAAGAGGTATGCAATGGATGGCCGAAGGAAAATGCAGCGCACATCAGGAACCCGTGGGAGGCCCTCCGCCTCCATGTCGTGTGGTTCATCTTCGCAATCTAGGTCGAGAACATGTAACTGCGGAGATGAGCTTCTACTGCTGACTTCAAAGACTGCTTCTAACCCTGGGAGAGTTTTCTGGAGGTGCCCAAATTGGGAGGTGAGTAATACTTCAGATTGGTGTTTAGGGTTTACTATTTTAGACCCCTGTTCAAATATGTAACCTCTGTTTCAATTTCTTCAATTGCAGAGAAATAGTAGTTGTAATTTTTTTAGATGGGCTGATGAAGAGGTCTTACAAGAAGAGGGGACAAGTGAGCCAATGCATTTCGTTGATCACCAAACTGAAGAGACTATAAGGAAGAATTGGAAATTACAGAAGAAACTTGGAGCAGAGAAGGCAAAAGCAAAATATTTATTTTGGCTGTTGGTTGTGTCATGGGTAGTGACTTTAGGGGTTATTTTGACATGTGCATTGAAATGTGGTTGTATTAGGTAGTTTACAAATTTCTTGGTCATTTTGAAATGTGATTGTATTGGTTAGGTTACTAGGACATAGTGTGTTGTGTTGCTTGTATTGAAATGTTGATTCTGTAATGACTATTTTCAAGTAATGCATTGACTGGTTTTGGAATTATTGATATATTCTGACATGAATGTGGGTTAATTCCATATTATATGAATATTAGGGATCTAATAAAGGATATAGAGATTGCAAGTTGCAATTAGAAAATTAACATTGACAAAAAGACTTCATTATATTCTGAGTAAGAGTGAAGTGGTCCACCACACACAAATTACAACTTTAAGAATCTCATAAAAGTATAATAAGAAATGGTGGTCCATACCCTCAATGACATTGAAATGTACCAAAATGACATTGAAATGTACCAAAAAGAAATCTAAAATGACACAGTGCACTGACAACAGCAAAACCAAAATAAAGAGCCATGTGCTCCCCTATAATTTAATATAGTCTTGGAATGTAAAAGCCAGTTTGGGTTGCATAATGTGATTCCCCACCCCCCCCCCCCCAAAAAAGCTCTTGTAGCCTATCCCTATTCACTATTGCGCATCATTTTCTTCAGATCTAGTTCCACTTCCCGAGCCTTCATTGTTATTAGCATCATCCCTGCCACCTCCATCAACCTGGCTTGTTTGAGTTGAAGTTATAGCAGCTAGTGCAGCATCTTGCAATATGTTGAAATTTATATGTAAGTAAATGTTCATATGTTTAGAATCTATAAAATAATTGGAGAAGGAGGTTTGTACCACTAAGTTGTTAATTTGAGGTTGAATGTCACCATTTGCATTGTCTGTGTTAACAGTGCTTCCACAATTCTGACCTTGCAATATCTGCACCTGTCTTTTGGCATTTTCCTGGTTTAACATGGGTTACAATCCTTTAAATATTTTGGGACCCTTAGAAATGAAACCAACAATACTAAGGCAGTGAGTAAGACTCCTTATCCATAAGGTGTTGACATGAACCATTTGTGCCACTAATTATGCAATAGTAAGATTTTTGGCAGAATCTGGAACTTTAGTTGGTTTTTTGATTTGGTGCCCCTGTTTCTGGATCTTTGCAGGCTTTCTAATTGGGAGTTTTTCCTGATGTCAATATTCATTAGTCATAATAAGTAAAGCTTGTTATTCAACAGTCATAATTTGTAAAACATCTTATTTCATATAATTAGAAGTTTTGTTACCCTCATATTAGTTGTCTGCAAAGACACATTACTTGGTCCAGCTTTAGTGGTAGGTTGATTCCATCTGGCCTGGGGTGTGTCAATTCTTCTCTGTAGAATATTGTAAAAATCAGCATGTGAGGGAATTGTGAGAAATGATATGTGGACATAATTATGAATAACCTTTTTTGATGTATTAGATTGTGCTGTAGGTGCTGGCTGTGATGCAGATCCCATTTTTTCTTTTCCCTGTTCATGGTAATTGAGACAAGTTAAGTAAGTTAGCTGAACCCATAAACTTCAAATTTATTGTGCCATTTTACCTTGTTTTTTGGAGCAGGTTGTGTTTGTGCAATGGGAATGGCTGTATTCCTAGTTTTGGGCCTTCCCTGAAAAATGAAAGTGACATTCATCAATTGTTGGCAAGTTGTGGTTTTCAATTGAAAAACTAACAACAAATTAATAATACTCTTGGTCTTGATGCTTCTTGTTTTTCAGGCTGTTTTTGTGCTTCCTGGTTTTCAGGTTGTGTTGGTGCTTCCTGGTTCTGATTGGAAGAAGGTTGTGTGTGGATACCTTCTGCACCTCCTTCTTTACTGGCATTTCCTTGGTTGTCTACCACATTTTCTTCTGTCTTTGGCACTTCTGGAGGAGGAAGAGGGCATTTCCTTGTGTTATGCCCATGCTGATTTCACCTTCTACACTTATGTCTTGAATGTGCTTTATTGAGCCTTATTCTGTTAGCATCTTCATCTGGTTCACGCCTCCTAAGTTTCTTAGGCCTTCCTGGTCCAGGCTTATAGATTGGTGGCAATATCACTTCATGGTTAGTCTTGGGCCATAAGTTCTCACCATTTATAGGAGCAATGGTATGACCATAACATAATTCATATGCTTCTCTTTTGTAATATCTGTGGACATAAGACTCAAGGTCCTCTCCCTTATAGGTAATGGCAGCCACAACATGCCTACAAGGGATACCTACTAGTTCCCAGAAATTACAAGAACAAGATTGTGTACTAAGGTTGACTATAAACCTATCCCTACCCATTGTGTGATGAACTTCAAATTTGTCCTCCCCTTCCCAGGTAACCAACCAATTACCACTCTTCTCAATCTCTCTATCTAGTCTTCTCCTTGGTTTAGGCATCACATTACCATGATATCTAGAAAATTTTTCTTTCAATGTTGCAAATATGCCCATTAAGTATGTCCTAATCCATTCATACATTGTAATAATGGGTTTGTCTCTAGCTAATAAAATTGTAGCATTAAAAGACTCATATATGTTATTCATTAACACGTCACATCTAGGGTAAAAACTAAAGGCGTGCTTACACCAACATTTGGGAGGAATTGCATTTAACCACTCCCATGCCTTTACATCCAGTGCCTTGATTTGGTTCATCTTTTCTTCCCATGCCTCAAAGTATGTAGCTTTTGCTGCCCCCATCATCAAATCTCTGATAAGTGTACCTCCGCCAAATTTCTTCTTGAAATTACTATACAGATGCCTCAGGCAAAAACGATGTTCAACACCTTGCAACATTTCTTCAAAAACAGGAATCAACCCCTACATCATGTAAAACCATTTCAAATTAAACAATAATCAATTTCAGCAGAATTTATTAAAGATAAAAAATGAATACCTTCTGTTAATCTGAGATAAACACCCATCTGTTGGTTGTGATGTCACCGATGTCCTCTAATAGCAAGGTCAAAAACCACCTCCAGGTCTCCTTAGTCTCTGTCTCCACCACTCCAAATGCTAAAGGGAAGTACTGATCATTAGGATCCCTTCCAACAACAATCAACAACTGCCCCCCATATTTAGTCTTTAGATGACACCCATCAACCCCTATGAAGGGCCTACATCCAGCTAGAAAAGCCTTTTTGCAACCTTCTAAGCACATATAAAATGCCCCAAATCTAGGAGGAAGGTCTGGCCCAGGTCTTTCAAGTTGTAACTTACATGTGTTACCAGTACTTACTCTATTCAGTTCAGCACTATATGACCACAGAAGTGTATATTGCTTGGTGGCATCACCCTTAACAGCTTGTCTTGCCATCTGCCTAGCTCTAAATGCCCTCCAATGAGTAATCCCTGCATTATAATTTTTTTTTACATCTTCCATGATTTCTGGCACCGCCAAAGTAGATGCATTTCTGAACTTATCAACAACAACTCTGGCCACCCACTTTGTATTAGCATTTACGTTAGAGAAAACCCTACCACAAGTATGCCTTCCCACCAATGTTTTTACCCTAAATGTCTGGCTGTCCCCTACCTTACTCACCAACATAGTGAAATTACACCTCCAAGTGCACTTAACTCTCACCCTGACAGCATCATTCTTAACAAATTTTACCTGTCTTCCATTCAAAACAGAATGTTCCATGACTGCTTCTTTGAATTGCTTTACGGTAGTAAATTCCATTCCAAGCTTGAACTTAAAGCTTTTGCACATTTCCTCCATATTGAACTTAGGATACTTAGGTCTAGTGCCATCTTCGAATTCATTATCTACTTCACTGTCTAATTCCTCATTAATGTAATCTTCTTTAATCACATGCATGTCAGACACATTTGGTGGGATAAATGTGTCCACCAATACACTTCCAGTCATGTTGTCATCTTGAGTTGGCTGACTTGGCTGAGAAGGTCCCTCACTAGTAGGCTGACTTGCCTGAGATAGTCCCTGAGCAGTTGGCTGACTAGGTTGAGATGGCCCCTCACCATTTCCACCTCTCCTCCTAGGACATCTTTTTCTCATAGGCACTGTCTCTGCATTTTGATTCACCCATCCTCCATCATTTGCATTCTCTGTTCCTTCTGTTTTCTCATTGTTTCAATTTTGGAGTTAAGTGCAGCCTCAGCCTCCCCTACCTCTCCGTTGTCAAAACCATCATCTATCCCCAACACCCTCTCCTCTTCACTATCATCAAAGTGTACATCACTTACAGACTCATCACTATTGTCTTCATTTTCAACCTCTTTGTTAACACCCTAATTTCCATTGCTACCAACAATTTCAAGCTCAGTCCACCTACTATTAGGTTGTTGCTTATCTGTCCCCTGCACATCATTCCCAGCATTGCCACTGTTACTTCCTGAACCTAGAAACAGAGACCCTTCCGCCCCTTCAACATGTTCAACAAATACCCCCACCTCACATTTATGTGTTATTGCATAATTGGCCAACTCAGCAACATCTTTATCATCTATGAATTTCCTTAATCCCCTGTCAAATGTAGTCCCTACCTTCTTCCACCACAATTTTACCTTGCCTTTCTCACCTAAATCATCCTTCAATAACCCAAGCGCTTCAAAGTATGACCAGGTGTCAATATCCTGATCATGGAAAACATGTGCCTGCCCCCCATCATAATGCAGTTTTGGGTCTCTAACAAACCTACCCCCATGGTAAAAACCTACAGAGAATCCCATCACTGCAAATAAGGAAATAATTTTAGCAAGTAACTAATAAACAAAAATATAACTCGTTTCGTTATGGTAAATTTCAATCACAAATATATAACTCATTTCAGTTATGGTAAATTTCAATCCCATCCCTACAAGGCTACAACGAATTCAGTTATGGAAAAATTTCAATCACAAAAATATAACTCATTTCGTCCCCACTACAACCAACAATACTAGAATAAACATCCAACCGGTAAACAAAAAGCAATCTAGGGCAAGGAATTTACTCACCTCTTCGCGTTACCACCGCAGCGATGATCAACTCACCACAGTCCCGGTCGTCCTCGCTGAAATCACCCACACGTGTACAAAATTCAGCTTCAACCCTCAAACAAGCTTCATCAGTTTCGGTCTCAAGTATGCAGCTTCAAAGGTTTTTTCAGAATGCGTTTAGGACTTAGGGTTACCCAGTAAATTGGTTTTGTAGCAATAACCTTTCACCTTCCTATTTTAATTAACTTAATTGGATTAATAAAAACTAAACCCAATTAATTACCGTGTTAGATCTGACTAAGCCAGCTGACTAATCAATTCCGTTTGCCACCTCATCACGAAAGTTAACGGAACAGACGGTAGGGACCAAATCCAATGAATGGAAAAAGTTAGGGACTAAATCCAAAGAAAAAAAAGTTTGAGGATCAAAACCAAATAGGGGTCAAAGTTTAGGGACCAAAAACATATTTAACCCATTATAATAATATTTTTAATTTTTTTGTATAAAGTATGTTACTAGCAAATGGGGCCTAAAACAAGGGCTTGAGCAGCCTTACCCTTGGGTCGGCCTTGCCCTTGACCCAAGCAATAAGCGACATACTCAAGAATCAAATATATATATATATATCCCCTTAACACTTTGTATCATTTAGTAGAAATAAAGTGGACGAAAAATAAAGAAGATAGAGAAAAAAATGTGTGTCAAATTGTTAGCTCAACATTTTTATCAATCTTCAACCATTTGAGTTTATATATCAATTCAGTGAACAACATTCCTCTATATATTTTTAAATTAAGTAACTGATATCACAAATTTAAGAAATAAAGATAAAAAAAACTAAGTGTAAAAAGTAACAGAAAATAAAGACATAGGAGAGAGAGAGGAATGAGATGCAATAATTAAAAAGATAACAAAGTTAAAAGCAAATTAAATAAAGAATATAAGGATACTTTTAGGGTGTGTCACCTGATGTTTCGAGTTATAGAAGGTTTCTTGACCGGTTCCATTCAAATAATAACTTTTAATAATTTGCAAAGAACGGTCCGCGTAAGAAATTATAGACCGTTAACGTTTATTTTGTTCCTTAAACCTATGTTGCAGCTATCGAAGGAGGACTTCGAGCAACTAAGGAGTACTCCCATGGTAGGAATTTTCAAAGATTAAGGTAGGTGCAGATTTTCTCTAATAGATCTAATGTGTGCTAATGGTTGAGTAGTGAAGCTTTTCAAAGATATTGAGTTAGCTGCAGATTTTTTCGAAGCTTGGGTGAGTCGTGGTTCCCTATGCTTCCTACGGCTTCCGTGTTCATCCTACTTCCAGTTGGTACCAGATTTCCACGGCTGTCGGTGAAGGTGTAGATCTGGCAATAGGCGATTGTGTGTGGTTAGTGATTTCTTTTGTTTCCTTGGATACATCCTTTGTAGTACCCATTAAATAATAGATTTGAATTGGTTTTTTTATTGTTAGATGTGGAATTCATGAATTCGTGAACTAGAAATTATTAAGATATTTCTGGGTCATGACTAAAATTTTATGAGTTCATGTGGGTACTCTGTTTTTTTATTTTTCTTTTTCCTTTTTTTCCTATTGAAAGGGGTGCATATAGTAGGAAATGTGGTGATTATAGGATATTAATAAATTTTCTTTATCTATGTTTAATTCTAAGATAATTTTTTTAACATCTTGATTTTGTAGGTAATTAGATTTTTGTTGTGATGGAGGACATGTATTTAGCTGGGAATGAAGGTGCAACGTTGCATGTGTGGTTTATAGTGTTATTTCACAAATTATGTGTTTGTGTGTTAATCTGTTTTAATTTTTTTATGCTGAGGTACTGTAAGTGCTTAAAGGTTTCCATGTGTGTGTAGGGTCTGGAACAGTTGTCACTTTCTAGAGAAAATTGTCGTGAAAGTGATAATTGTGGGTTTTCCAACGAATGGTCTCAGGAGGAAGAAGATTTTCACAGTGATGAAGATTCTGATGATGGTAATGTAGAAAGTGTTAAAGTGGTTAATAGTGGTGATTAAATGAAAATCAACATCAATTGTAAAGAAGACATTATAAGAGTCTTGACTTGGTGGAATTTAGCCCTCATATGATTAGGCATTATGATTTTCCTAGTTGTGATATGGCCTACCTATTTTATTATTGTTATGCCAAAGCCAATGGATTCAGTGTTCGTAAAGGTAGAATTTTGTGTAGTAAGAAGACATGGGAGATGCTATAACAAGATTTTTGGTGTTCTAATGAAGGTACTCAGCATGATAGGGGGCTGAAAATGGAAGATCAGAAGGGTGAGACTCGACCAGAAACTAGATGTCATTGTCGAGCAAATTTCAGAGTACATATTGACATTGTCACTGGTCGTTGGTATGCAACTGTTTTTCTAGATGAGCACACTCATGACTCACTAGATCCAAAGTACTGCAGATTGCTTCTCGGACATTGAAAGATGAGTGAATCTGATATCACTGAAATGAATAGCATGTTACAAGCTAGTATTGGTCTGACTCATATCTATGGTCATTTTGCTCTGCAATGTGGTGGTTATGACAAAATTGGTTTCAGCTAAAGGATATTTATAATTACATTGAACGACAAAGGCACAAGCAATCATCTGATGTTATAGCTGCAATGGCGTACTTGAGGGGGTTGTCATGTGATGACAATATGATGTTCATTGAGCATACCGTTGACGAAGAAGGTAGACTGCAACACCTTTTCTGGACTGATGGTATTAGCCAAAAAAGTTACCGAGTATACGGTGATGTTGTGGCCTTTGATGCGACATATGGGAAGAATAAGTATTTGTTACCACTAGTTGTCTTCTCTGGTGTGAATAATCATAATAGGTCTACCATTTTCGCTGCTGCAATTGTTGCCAATGAAGTTGAAGAGACGTATATCTGGTTGCTACGACAACTTGCAAAGGTAATGAATGATAAGGAGCCAAGTGCTATAATAACTGATGGAGATGTTGCAATGAGAAATGCAATCAAAATTTTCTTCCCAAATGCTCATCATAGAATTTGTGCTTGGAACTTTCAACGGAATGCAACTTTTAATGTTAAAAATCCCCAATTCACTGTAGAATTTGAGAGGCTAATGTTGTGGGAGTATGATATTGGCCAATTTTGACAAAGGTGGGATGCAACTGTTACTAAATATGGTTTGCTAGAGCATCCATGGGTGAAGAAAATGTTTGATTCAAGGTCAAAGTGGGCTACAACTTACTTTCGAGGCAATTTCTTTACTGGTTTTAGGACAACCTCACGTTGTGAGAGTTTGCATGCTGAGCTAGGGAAATATGTCCATTCACATCATAATTTGACGGACTTTTTGCACCACTATCATCGTTGTCTGAGTCACATTGTAACGCCCCTGAGGCGCTTGCAAGAATGATGAGGGTCCCCGCAAATCAACATAAGTCTTTATAGTATGCTTTGTCCCCACTTGCACACTTTCTGGGAAACTTCCCAGAAGGTCACCTATCCTAAATTACTCCAAGCCAAGCACGCTTAACTATGGAGTTCTTATGTTATGGGCTTCCGAAAAGAAGATGCATCTTGTGGGTATAGTTCTCCTCAATAATTTCCTTTAAGCTATCCTCAACTGTACAGTCCCATACCCGCACAGCCTCTGGATCCCTCTCATTTAGGTGTGGGATCGGTTCATCCACATGTCCTTTTTTTCTTAGAAGCCTGCTGGGAGCCTCTCCTTGATTGTGCCTCTTTGCACCGACGATCACTCCCCGCCCTCATCAGCCTCCGGCTCTCACACACATGCGTTACAAGGAATTAGCTGATGAATTTGCTGGTCTTCATGGAGAGCCTGTCATGCAAACAAAATTTCCTAGTATTGAAAAATAAGCATCGAATCATTTCACAAAAATGGTATTTGGGTTGTTTCAAACTGTGTTGGAGAAGGCCAATGACATTACAATATGTAGTTGCTTAGAAATACTAATGTATTACACGTTCACTGTGACTAAGGGTGCCACTATGAAGGAATGGCGTGTGTCTTTTTATCCTTCCAGTTTTCATTTCAAGTGTTCTTGTTTGTGGATGGAGTCACGAGGTTTGTCATGTGAAAATATAGTTGTTGTGTTGGTTCATCTTAATATAGAAGAGATTCCAAGGACGCTTTTTTAAGAAGATGGACCATGGGTGTGCTTTGGGAGATGGCTATAGATTAAGTCATAATTTTTTCCACAATGTCCCAGGATATTCGTCCATGAATTCCTATGAGGAGATAATTAGGGATCCTATTCGAGCAAGTACAAAAGGCAGAGGTACACCTTCATCCTCTAATCCTTCTAGAACAGTTAGAAGGAGGAAACATTGCTCTTATTGTAAGTTATCAGGGCATAACCGAGATACATTGCCCAAGCGTGGTCAAGATACACAATAAAGTCAGGCCAATCATGAAGAAAGTGTAAGAATCAATTTTTTAAACTTGTAATAATATTGTTGTTACTCAAATGTTTTCAATTAAAACTTGAATTGTATTATTTTTTTAGGGTTCTCCAAGCTTCTAAGGTGTTGTTTGATGAAAGAAGCTTGTGAATGGGTTATGCTTGGAACAAGATCTATTTAGTATTTATTGCTCTAGTTACATTGTTTAATGTGTGTGTTTTAGGGGTTCGGTTCAGGTCTTTTTCAAAGTATGCTATTTGGAAATTATGGGTTTAGCCTCAAACATTTTATGTTATGTATTAGTTATTGTTGTTTGATTTGTTAGACTGTTGTTGTGAAATTAACGTGTTGCCACATCTTTTTTAGACCCTCATTGTCAATTGAGCATATGTTTAGTTTTTTCCAATTATTGACTATGCCTTAAGCCCCATTGCCAAACCAATACTTTGGTCCGTGAATGATATAATGCTGCAAGGAATACAAGTAATTAAAGGTTCCAAATGCGTTGGGCTGGTTTCTTAGTGGAATAGATTAATATCACAAAGGCAATGAAGCATAAGACTTGATTACCATGCTAAGCATGTGTAGTTCAAAGCAAGAAGGGAACAAAGGGAATATAATTGATAAGTGCTTAAGTTTAGTAGAATTTAGTTGAAATTTGATCACTTTGAGCTGTTAAATGCATGAAATGTAAATGGCATCAGAAGTTTCCTAGGACATGCAGGTTTCTACAGGCGATTCATAAAAGACTTTTCCAAGATTGCAAAATCGCTGAGCAACTTACTGAATAAGGATACTTCTTTTAATTTTGATGCCCATTGTTTAAATGCTTTTGAATCTTTGAAACAAAAATTGATTTTTGCACCTGTCATCATTGCCCCTGATTGGAATTTAGAATTTGAGCTAATGTATGATGCTAGTGACTATGTTGTGGGGGCAATGTTAGGACAAAGGAGATCTAAAGTTTTCCATGCCATACACTATGCCAGCAAAGTTTTAAATGAAACTAAAGTTAATTATGCAACTGCTAAGAAAGAGTTATTGGCAATAGTGTATGCTCTGGAGAAATTTAGATCTTATTTGATTGGATCAAAAGTAATTGTTTTTACTGATCATGCTGATATCAAGTATCTGTTAACTAAACCTGATTCCAAGCCTAAACTAATTAGATGGGTTTTGTTACTATAAGAATTTGATTTGGTCATTAAATATAAGAAGGGAAGTGGAAATCAAGTAGCTGATCATTTATCCAGGCTGGTTAATGATGAAGTGGCTGAGCAAGAATCTGAGGTCATAGAAGAGTTTCTAGATGAAAAGCTGTTACTGGTGGAGGAAAGACCCTGGTTTGTAGACATGGCCAATTTCAAAGCAGCAGGGGTAATTCCTGAAGATTTAAATTGGCACCAGAGAAAGAAGTTCTTCAAAGATGCGAACCATTACATATGGGATGATCCCCATTTATTCAAGATTGGAGCTGATAACCTGTTGAGAAGATGTGTGAATGATAATAAGGCCATGGGCATTCTTTGGCATTGTCATAGCTCCCCATATGGTAGCCACTATAATGGAGAGAGAACTGCTGCTAAGGTTCTCCAATCTGGTTTCTTTTGGCCAACCCTATTCAAAGATGCCTACCTCTATGTTCAGTAATTCAATAGTTGTCAGAGGTATGGAGGAATCTCAAAAAGCCATGAAATGCCTCTGAACAGCATTCTTGAGGTGGAAGTGTTTGATTGTTGGGGGATTGACTTTGTATGGCCCCTAGCACCTTCTTTTGGCAATGAGTATATTCTAGTGGCGGTTGACTACGTATCCAAGTGGGTTGAAGCCATTGCAGCTGCTAGAGAAAATGCAAAAATTGTGATAAAGTTTCTCAAGAAAAACATTTCTGTAATTCTCAACTTCAAAAGGTGTCGGAGCACTATGGGGTAAAGCACAAGGTTGCATCTCCATACCATCCACGGAGAAATGGCCAAGCTGAAGTCTCTAACGGAGAAATCAAAAGAATTGTTGAGAAGACCGTGAGCTTTTTTAGGAATGATTGGTCAGTTAAGTTGGATGAGGCCTTGTGGGTATACATAACTACATTTAAGACATCAATAGCCTTATCCCCATTTCAGATGGTTTATGGCAAGGCTTACCATCTCCCTGTGGAGCTAGAGCATAAGGCATTCTGGGCCTTGAAATTTCTCAATTTTGATCTAAAAGCTTCAGGGGAAAAAATGAAGCTCCAATTGTCTGAATTAGAAGAACTCAAGAGCAATGCCTATGAATCTTCAAAATTGTACAACGAGAAAGTCAAGGCATATCATGACAGGAAGATTCTAAAAAAGCAATTCAGACCAGGCCAATCTATGCTTTTGTTCAACTCCAGAATGAGACTTTTCCCTAGAAAGCTTAAATCCAAATGGTCTGGTCCATTTCTCATCAAGGAAGTCAAGCCATATAGAGTTGTGGAATTAGAAGATCTTGTATCTCACAGAAGCTGGATGGTGAATGACCAAAGACTAAAGCCTTACTTGCGTGGTGATGTTGAGAGGCTCACCACAGTTCTTCATTTTGAGGATCAATGAGTAAAACAGGAGCCGAGCTTATTGACGTTAAACAAGCGCTAACTGGGAGGCAACCCAGTGGTTTGCAATGTGTTCTTTTCTGTTTTGTTAATTTGAGTAGGTGTTGGTAGTTGTAAATATGTACTGCTAAGCATAGGATGTAATTAGAATGTAAGTGAAATCCAAGTCAAAAGGGATAGAGGAGAGCAATTTAATCTTGCATGATTGAAATTAAGGTGTAGGGTAATTGCATGAGGTTTGAGCAAGAAAGGAAAATTTTGGGTTAAAAAGCTTTTGCATAATCTCAGCAAAACTAAGTATTTTACTGTCAAATGGCTCGTTCAAGCGAGCCCTGTCTCGCTCGAGCGAGTAAATCAACAAAAAACCCGAAGCTCTCTAAGTTAGGGCTCGCTCAAGCGAGCGAAATTCTGAAAAATCCTGATGCTCTCTGAGTTAGGGCTCGCTCAAGTGAGCAAAAATGTGAAAATCCCTGGAGCTTTCTGACTTGATCCTCGCTCAAGTGACCATAAGCTCGCTTGAGCAAGTAAATGTGAAAGATTTTGTGGTTCTCCCTGACTTGGTGCTCGCTCAAGCGACTAGGAGCTCACTTGAGCGAGCCAATCCTTAGAAATTTTGGGTGCTCTCTGACTTGTACCTCGCTCAAGCGGCCATGAGCTCGCTTTAGCGAGCATCTCTAAAAAATGAGCATGCGCTCTAGAAAACCACCCCTCGCTCAAGCGAGCCCTGTCTCGCTTGAGCGAGCAAAATTATCTGCCTTTGACTTAATGCTCGCTCGAGTGAGCGAGCACATGAGAAATAGATTTTAAAACTCAGTTTGTTTCATTTTTCTGTACGCATAGTTCACTCATTTCTCTCATCCTCACTTTCACCCAACCGAATCCCTCTTCCCCAATCTTCCTCAAATCCGCCCACGTCCAAGCCATCACAACTCCCCCTTCCTCCCTCGTCTCTAAACGCAAGGTAAGTCCTTCTCATCTCATCTCTAATTCCCCATTCCCTCCATGGATCCCCACTTAGGTTAGGGTTCAAAATTCCTCTTAGAAATTTCTTGTATCAATTGTTGCTTGGTGCTTTAATTGGTTTGAATAATTGAATGATTGTTTGTGCAACGTCTTGTATTGATTTTTTTTGGGGGTAGTGGTTGTGGGAAACCTTGCTTGACAATTGGAATTTCTTATGCATACCATGTGTTTATAAAAATTTCTCAATCACTTGTGCATACTGTAAATGCCTTTGTGAATACATAGTGACCTTGGAATGATTTTTGTGAGTGCATAAAGTTGAAAACCCCATTGATTCTCCCAATAACAATGTGAAAAATTCAAAGCTCTCCAAATGTTTGATAAATTGCCTGAACCGTGCATTGAATGTTAAATTGTTTAAACATTGGGCATAAAGGTTCATAGTTGAAACATAGGTGAGCAAGTAGTGTTCTTAAATGTGGTCATGTTAAGTGTGATCCAATTGTTGGTAACTTATTAAATTTTCTTAGCTTATCATGATATCTATACCACTTGGTTTAATGCAAAAATTAAAGCTATACATGTGGATGTGAATTATCAACTTATCAACTGACAAAACACTTGCTTAATTGTAGGATGGGCAAGAAAATGACAGCTAGAAGGAATCCATCCAAGAGAGCTAGAGGGGAATCCTCCTCTTAGGCACCCTAGGCTTCAACTGGTGACATCTTCAGGAGCCCCCCAACACCAAGAACGCTTTGAAACCGTCAACGGGTGGCCCCTCATCCCTGAGAGGAAGGTGGTGTTAAATCCTGGAGAATTAGATAAGTTCCTCAATAAGATTATTAGGAGGGGCTGGAAGCAAGTAGGGGACCCTATCCTGAAGTTTGACCCTCAAGTGGTCAGAGAATTTTATGTTAATGCCTACACTGTCACTTCGGGGTCAGTTGACAAGAGGTCCCTAGTGAGGGGCGAATGGGTCAGATATGACAGGGATGTTATCCGAGAGGTCTTGGATCTCCCTGATGCTTTTGCTGGAGAAGGAGGGTGCACTCATCAACAACTGAGGCGTGACACTGAGGGTTTTGATGATGATAGGACAATTGCAGTCCTATGCTTACCCGGAAGGTCATATGAGGCAAACCAAGCAGGAAAGGCTCTTCGTATCCGGAGGGGCAACATGAAATCCATTACACAGATCTGGATGACGTTTCTATTGGCTAACATTGTGCCAATAAAACATAATTCAAATCTCAACATGCCTAGATGCCACCTCCTTTACAGTATCCTGAGTGGTTTTTCAGTAGACCTGGCAACAGTCATTTTAGAGGAAATTCACATCTTTGTCAACAATATTGCTACCAACAATGGTCTTGGTTTCCTAGCTTTGATTACTGAGCTTTGTGGCAACAAGGAGATTGAGGTTAATCTCATCTAGGATATTAGGCATACCATTGACTTTAAATTCATTGAGCATAATTGCATCAACCCTGTAGAGCGGCTTCAGGACCAGCAAATCCCACCTCCTTCCCTACCACCAGCCCAGCAGGTCCCAAAGTCACCTCCACCCATGCCCTAGATGGACCCTACCTTCATTGGTTACTTCAGACGCATGGAGTTGTACCACCAGCATATACAAAGTCTGCTTGCTTCTGTGCATAAAGGACAGGTGCTCCTCAATGAGTCCTACCACGCTTACACTTCTCAGTCCCCTCATGTTCCAGGGTCAAGGCCTACACTTGATCAATTCGCTGCATATCTCATGGCCCGGGGACATGCCTTCTTTTCTGGGGGGAGCAGGACCATTTGATGTAGGAGCTTAGGAAATGGAGCAGGCAGCAGATGCTGGTGTGGAAGATATGGCAACAGATGGTTATGGGGATGACACCATGCATTGAGGGGGATATTTTACTGTTTTTATGTCATTTCATTTCAGTTTTTACATTCAGTCTCTTAATAGTAGTCTAGGAGTTTATTTACTGTTTGTGGATTATTTTGCTTTACTGTTTGTGTATTAATTTCCTTTCCTGTTTTGGGTTGAACACATGTGGTCATTATAGTTATGGATGTTTATTTTGGCTGTTAAACAATTGACCCACTGTTTTGGACATAGGAGTATAGCATTTGGAAATTTTTTTTGGGATCATTAAATTCACCAAACATCACAGATTTAATTGCAAACATTTCCCTTGTAAATACATTTTTTTGGGGGGCAAATCACAGAAAACTTTTCTTTTTTGGTAATTTTGTTTGAAAAAAAAAATCAAATTTTACAAATTCCATCTTTTGAGCCTAGAACAGAAATTTTCAAAAATGTTGAAAAATTGTGAACTTAAAAGAAGCAGAATTTCTCAGTTCAAGTAGACATAAGATTTCTGTGCGTTAATGTGAATAGGGCAAATATTTTAAGCAATAGAAAGACTTGATCAAGGAAACTTCTTCTTTTTAGCCAAGTGAGTGAGTGAAACCAGTATAATCAAAATTTGAGAGTCCTCACTGTGATTTGTTAAGCATGTCTTGCCTGAATTTTCTATTGTCACTAATCATTAAAAGCATGAAAATGACTAAGGCATAATTGTTGCATTTCTCTTTGAGCCTAGTGCCAAATAGCGAACCCTGCATAATTATTGAGCAATTTTCTTTGGTAGCCCATTTGAGCCATGAATTTGTTCTAGAAAACCTGCATCTTACCTTTCATTGAAATAATCCACCCTCCATGCTTAGGGAAAGAGAGCATAGGTGCAAGTTTATGTAAATGATTGGGTATCAGTTGGCTTTGATGTTATGAGTAAATTAAGAGAAAGATTATGAAAGTAAAAAACAACTCCCTTGATTTACATGAAAAAAAAGAGAAGAAAGAAAGAAAAAAGAAGAAAAAGGGTGTTGTACATATAAATCAAATGAAAAGAAGTGGGGTTGTTGATTAAAAAGGGGATTCCAAGTACACGATTGGGGGTTAGTGAAAAATGTGCATAACTTGCATGAAGGCTCTCTTTTCCCAAAAGTCTGAATTTGCATATCCGGAAAAACCATAAAGAAGTAATAGTATTAATATTATCTTTATTATTATTAGTTAGAAATCATATTATTTAATTAAAAAGGGGGATGAGTGGGTTAGAATAGGCCAACCCAACAAGATATTTAAATAAGAGAAGGGTTATCTATTTCACTCCATCCTTTTTCAAACGTCAGATAACCAAACCTTAGAAAAGGGAGAAGCGACTCCACAAGGAGAAGGTGCCGCAGAATAGATCATCAAGGGAGTTCTGCCTTTCGTTGTCGATCGTCATCTCTAAGGTACGAGGGGAAGGGGTGCAACTATATGTGTGTACTGGAGTGCTTTGGTAGTGAGGGCAACCATAAGTCCCTCTAGGATCTCTAATCTTTGAATCTGAAGGATGATTTATATGTTGAAATTGTTCTGTTTGATGTTGATTGGTATGTTTTGATGTTATGTTCTTGATGTATTGGATGATGAAAGCGAGATTGTCGAAAAGGGGTCAAATTAGGATTTGGGGGTGAGAGTTCCTAATTAATTGATTGTTGATTTTATAGTAATTTGTTGAAATAATTGATGAATTCATTGATTTTAATCGATGAAAACGAGTCTAAACAAGTTAGGAACTTAAAGATTTGAGTAGAGATTGAAGAAGAGGGTTAAAAAGGGGCAAAAACGCAGGTGCAGTCTCATTCTGCGATACTTACGCTCCACCTGCGCTGAGCGCAACTCTCTCGAACCTGCGCTTCACTTGCGATGAGCGCAGAGTGAAGCGTAGAAACGCGGATCAAGCTTTTAAATATAATTTCAACAGATTCCTTCCAAATTTCATATAGCTTTTCTTAAAATGCCAAATTGAGATGGATGTTTGCGTAATATATGAATTGTTTATGGAATTGATGAGATTAAATTGGATGTATATAGTGCATTAACTGTGGCATGAAGTATGGTTTTGTGATGATCTTATATTGATGTTCTTCGTGCATTTTATTCAAGATGTGATGTGGAATGAATGGAGTAGATGGTGTTGTATGAGAAATGTATAAAATGATGTTGATGCATTGAGCATGAGCATATGAGGTGTGATACATGAGATGCATGCCCTACAAAGGGTGGTGACCTTGATGGGGGACATTCGATGCACGGGCACATAGAGGGGGTGCAACCTATCGTGTGGTGTTAACGGTAGAGCCGTCATTGAGGGGGCGAATGTCTTTGCATGGGCCCATCGAGGGGGTGCAACCTACCGTGTGGTGTTAACGGTAGGGCCATCATTGGTAACAACTAAGGGGATTGATGAGGTGCGCCCATTGTGCGGAGTTCCAAATCATGACTCTTGGGATAGATGTTGTACATGTGTATGGTGTGAGCATATGCCTTAATTGAGATTATATGAAAGTGTGAATTTATACTTGTACGAACCTGATGTGTGAATTGAATAGTATATGATGAATGGTATATGAGTCGAGATGAATGATGATATGTATGGTCATGGGTGGGAATAAGGGTATCCTTCTGTATTACATGTATATGTTTGTATTCCATTTCTCACCGTACTCTTTCTATGGTTTTCTTAGGTGACGAAGAGGGCACTCAATGTGCTGAATTTTGAAGGGACAGGGTCTCGCTCTAATATGTGTGACATCGGGGCTTAGTGCCTAGGAAGTTTATTTTTTATTTTGATATGTAGAGAATCTGAAAGAGTATTTCTAAAGTTCTTTCATGGCCAAGTTATGTTTTTATTATGTTGATAATTTAGCTTTTGAAAACATTGATTTTATTCTTTTATGGAAATAACATTGGATTTGGATTAAGTAATTGTTTAAATGAGAGTTTGCGAACCTTTTTACCTCCGTTTTGACAATTATTTTCCTTATAATTCAATTTGATGATTCTATTAGTATTTGGGGTAGAAGGGTGTCACAACTCACTTGGATTATTTCCATCATGTGGTCAACAGAATAGACACGGCCACGACACCATATAGTAAGAAACCAAGAAGGTGCATCTGTTGTACACGTATATCTCACGAAATTATCACAAGCCATTGTAAACACTATCCTTCTTTTAACTGTTCCTTTTGAATTGTAACAAAAAAATATTTAGCTTTTAGTTGAGATAAATACAATTAGAAAAATGTAAAAAATAAATGAATTTTTTATTGCGTTGTAAAATTTAAAATTTAAATATTAATGAGGATTAGTTACACTTTAATAACAAAAAATGGGATTAAATAATTCCAAATCTCACAAAAATCCCTAAAAATATTTTTTGTTCACTACTTTGGTACTTCAAACTCCCACAAAATTTGGTCATCATCGAAGAACGACTACCCATATTAACCTTCATGTTAGGCCATTCCACCCTAAACTAAGGTTTCCAAACCCTAACCCCTAACTTCACCAAACACCCATGAAACATCTTTTTATCCTACAAGTTTATTTTTATCCAAGACTTAAGTGGCATGTCCATGATACCAACAATACCACTTCAGACAATTTTAGTGATTTTTCTAATATATCTGTAATTACTATAATTTAATTATACTTTAATAACAAAAAATGGGATTAAATAATTCCAAAGCTCACAAAAATCCCTAAAAACCATTTTTGTTCACTACTTTGGTCACTTTAAACTCCCACAAAATTTGGTCATCATCGGAGAACAACCACCCACATTAACCTTCATGTTAGGTCATTCCCCCCTAAATTAAGGTTTCCAAACCCTGACCCCTGACTTCACGAACCACCCATGGAACATCTTTTTATCCTACAAAATTTATTTTTCTCCAAGACTTAAATTGCATGTCCACCGATACCAACAACACCACTTTAAATAATTTTGGTATTTTTTCTAATATATCTGCGATTACTGTGATTTAATTACACTTTAATAACAAAAAAATAGGATTAAATAATTCCAAACCTCACAAAAATCCCTAAAAATATATTTTGCTCACTACTTTGGTCACTTAAAACTCCCACAAAATTTGGTCATCATCGGAGAATGACTACCCATGTTAACCTTCATGTTAGGCCATTCCCCTTAAACTAAGGTTTCCAAATCCTAACCCCTAACTTTACCAACCACCCATGGAACATCTTTTTATCCTACAAATTTTATTTTTCTCCAAGACTTAAATGACATGTCCACGATACCAACAACACCACTTCAGACAATTTTCGTGATTTTTCTAATATATCTGTAATTACTATGATTTAATTATACTTTAAAAACAAAAAATAGGATTAAATAATCCCAAACCTCACAAAAATCCCTAAAAATAATTTTTGTTTAGTACTTTGGTCACTTTGAACTCCCATAAAATTTGGTCATCATCGAAGAACGACTGCCCATATTAACCTTCATGTTAGGCCATTCCCCCCTAAACTAAGGTTTCCAAACCCTAACCCCCTAACTTCACCAACGACCCATGGAACATCTTTTTATCCTACAAATTTAATTTTTCTCCAAGACTTAAATGACATGTCCATAATACCAACAATACCATTTCAAAGAATTTTGGTGATTTTTCTAATATATTTGTAATTATAGTGATTTAATTACACTTTAATAACAAAAAATATGATTAAATAATTCCAAACCTCACAAAAATCCCTAAAATCATTTTTGTTCACTACTTTGGTCATGTAACGTCCTAATTTCTAAATCCGAGAATTTAGCTCGTTGGAAGAAAAATTCCCAAATTTCTGAAATTATTTCGCACCATTTAGATCTTGCACATACAAACATCATATAGCGCTTAAGCTCCCAATGATTACTTAAACAATATATGAACACATAATTGAAATACATAAAGGCCAACAAGGCTAGCATAATAATCCTATACACAGTCATCAATATTAATTGGGATACCACCATACATGTGCCCTAAACAAAATAGAGTGGTCCCGGAGGCTGCTCATGTATGGTCATATCTCACAAAAGAATATAGGTATATCCAATCAAAATAAAGGGCATGTAACTAAATACAAATAATCCTGGGCCATATAGCAGAATAAAATCAAAGTATCTCTCGTACTCCAACGCTCACTGGGCAGTGCGGGAGGGACCTGTGCATCTAAAAAGTAGTCCACGAAACGTGTGGTGAGACGAATGTCTTAGTGAATATTGTTGAGTCTCAAAATGTTATTAAAAGATTAATAATGTTTTAAGTCTCTTAACCCCAAGTTTTAATGGATAACAAATCGGGTTATCGTTTTTACGAAAAGAAACAGTTTCTGCTGAATGTATTTTTTTAATATTTCAGAAGGTATCAACTGAAGAAATCCTACCCTTTGAAATAATGGAATCTTCCGAAGTAAAGAAACCTGCTGAGAGATCACGACCTGCTGAAGGTGATGAACCTCCTGAAGTTGTGAGACAACATACTAAATGTTTGTTCGTCTTCAATACAATATTCTCTGATATTCTTTTTGAAGACTCAAGTCAATCGTAGCTGCTTCAGTTACTTGTGTCTCTCATTCTTCTGGAAAGTCACAGAAAGTGTTTTTTGGCATATTTCAAAATTCTCTCACCAAAAAGGCAAAGTCTACAGTAAAGTACGCGCTGCTCAGAAAAAGTGAAGCTTGTGCTGCTGATTCTATCACCTGCTACAGCTAAGGGTTCAAGCTATGTGTCACAACGGGAGCATTTGCATTAAATGCAATCTCTCAACGGGAAATCGATTGGAGATCAACGAACGGAAGCTTTCCTCACTATAAATACCAGACTCCATAAAGAAACTAGAGAGAGAACACAGAAAAATCAACTTGCTGAAATGCTGCTAAATTTCATATTCAACTATTTCACTGTTTCATTGTTTGTACAACATTTCTATATCCTGAGTCTCACTCAGTTATTTGTACAAGTTTCCCAGTTCGAGCTCTAAACTTGTGTACTTTCAGATTTTGAGCATTTTCTTTCAAACAGTTTTTACTGGGTTAGCCTGAAGAGGCTGTGTGCAAATAATACTTGGGTGTTGAGCCTGGAGAGGCTAGGTGTGCAAATAATACTTGTAATCTTGCGGGATTAGTGGAAATCCAGTGGTGGTTTGCCCTGGGACTGGACGTAGCTCATTGAGTTAGTGGGTGAACCAGGATAAATTTCTGTGGCTGAATTCTCTCTACCCTTAACTCTTTTACTTTCCACTGTTATCTGTTTTATTTAACCAATAAGGGTTTAAGAAAAGGTTTTTTATAAATCCATGCAGAAAACAATCTTTTCTTCACACGAAAATACTTCAAAATTGTTTTTATCCAACCTTCTGAGTTGCATCAGCAAGTTGCTGAACTTCCAGTTTCGAAAGGTTGCCCAAATATTTTCAAACTCAATTTGCTTGTTTAAAATGTTTTCAGAAAAATATGTAAAGATTATAAAACATTATTCAACCCCCCTTCTAGTATTTCCTGTGGTCCTAACAAATATAACCATGCAACATGCAGTGTGGGTAACCAGGCAAATGCAATGCAATAGGAGAACATAACAACTCATGACATGATAACTCAACTGAAACATAAACATGGTATGCATATCCTGCATTATCCGGCAGACAGGGTCTTATCACTAACTAGGGCTAGACCTGAGCTCATACTATAAGAAACGTCTTTCTTGGATATAACAACGCCAATTACTGGGGGCCGAAACCCGTGTTTTAACTAGGAATTGAAGTCTATTAAACTGGGGACCGAAGTCCATTTATTCGGGGACTGAATTCCAGTTAAATGTGTGAGATCTTAAATCACTTTTTAATCAACTAAATTTTTATTTAAATTTTAAATGAACTTCTTTCATTGAAAAAAAAAACAAAATTTTTAATGAAAAAAATATCAATAAAAGACAAAGTTAAATAAACAAAAATTTAAGAAAGAAAGAAAAAAAGAAGCGGCTAATGCATGCTATTGTATCTCTATTGCACATGTTGTGACACCAAGGACAATTTTTTCTATTCAAATAATTACATTAATTTTTTTCTTCCTCCCAGACCAAATCTATATCTATGTCTATATGTAAAATTAACTTAAACCTAACATTAATTCCATATCACTAAATTTAATAATTTCAGTTTAAATTCCATTATGCCAATTATTAAGAAAACGTTACAATTTGTTTTCTCCTTTATCAAAGTAGTTAAATACATATTACCTATTGTTAATTTTATCAATTTTGATTTTAATAATGCATGCATAATTGCACATTTTCAAAACAACAATAATGAATTACAAAATATCAATTCATTTGTGTCTTATTAATTATTATTATTATTATTATTATTATTATTATTATTATTATTATTATTATTATTTAAGAATTTTGAATATATAATTTTTATGCTAGTTATGTTTTATATCTACAAATTGAAATGTCACAAATTGGAGATAAATAATAATAACATTATTATTAATTACAAAGAGAATGGGAATTCTATTATAAGGAGAATCCTTTCACATTCATAATAATTGCTAATAGTATAAAAACAATAAATTTTAATGTTGATTCGATCATATTCATAAACTTTTTGGCAACGTATCATGTATTAATTAAGTGTCAATAATTAAGAAAACGTTACAATTTGTTTCCTCTTATTTTTTGTTATTTGCACTAAATACTTAACGCTATTACATCGGGAAAACAATCTTCAGATTAAGGTAACATGAATGGTAAAAAACATTTAGTACATTGAAATGTTATTTTATAACCTACTAAAATAAATATGATAACCTACAACATTTCACCTTCCACTCATGACCTTTGATTTCTTTCTATTCTCCTTTCACTTCTTTATACTCTTTGTGTCTATATAAAGAGCACTTATGCCTAAACATTCACACTGAGGGAAAAAACAATCAGGTAAAAATATGTCAGCTCTCACTACCTATTTTAACATGTATACAAGTATGTCTTTATCATAAAAATTACTACCATAAACTTACATATTACTTATATTTTGTTTTTTCTTTTAATTTCTAGAGGAAAATGTTCACCAATGATAATGAGTTTCCATTTCTAAACAATCCTTCTTCCACGAGACATGATTTGAAAATAAAAGTGTGAATTTCACTAATGTGGGACACTCTCAACATCCAGAAGAAAGGTGAGTTAATTAGTACAAATATGGTGCTAATTGATGAAAATGTATTTATTTTTACATTCCTTTTAGAAAATTTTTAAAAGATTGTTGGTATTCTAATTCTTGCCTACATTACAAAAAAAAAATCCTTGCACTTACAAAATTAATTTACGAATATTGTAGTAAGAATATTGACTACCCAATTACAAGGTAATAAATTATTTTTAATATAATTATATTACTATTTGTTGTTACTTTTTAATTAAATTATGAAATTAATGTATTTATCTTATGTTTTGTATCCACTACATTTTAGGTGTGAAGACAAATGACCTTATTAGAATAATTGAAAATTAAAGAAACTATTTAAGTTTTTCCTTATATAATAATAATATTTAATGATTTGTTTTTAAAAATAATTAGAAACACTTCTTTGTTTATAAATTTAATATATACAGGAAGATGATGACGATTTGGAGTTACCTCCATAACTCCTAAATGTCACTAAACTATGTGCGATTATACTTGACAAAATCTTTATTTAATCATGGCCATTTGTATGTTGCATTGTCAGGAGTAACATCACCAAAATGAATGAAAATTCTCATTATTGATATCGATGAGAAATATGCATAATACACTAAAAATGTAGTGTACCATGAGGTATTTAATACTCTTCTTCAATATAATTACATTTGATCAAATCTTATTAATTTTTTTAATTTAATAATTTCATTATTTGTTATTAATTATTATTTTAAATTCCATTTCAATAGGTATTACTAATTATCCCCATTATGTCTTTTCATCTTCTCTCACTTTCCTTCATAAAAGTTTAAACTTAAAAAAATACAAATATATATGTTAAAAATAATAAATCAATAATATTTTAAAATAAATAAGAAAAACTACAAATACTTAGTTACTTTTGACAGATTACTATAAATTATCATTATTTTTCCTATATTTCATTTATAAAAAATTGTTTCAAATAATTTTTCAAAAGAATTTTACATTTAATATATCAACACATCATCTAATCATATTTAAAATCTAAATAAATATATACGTATATTTAAAATGTACTAATATAAATTATTATACTTATCAATTATAAATAAATTCGTGCAATTTACGTGCTATATTTCTAATAATACATAAATTCCACTCTTTCTATTATTCTCTCGTTTTTCATTTTCTCTCCTCGTTAAGATACAACCAAATGACCAACTATTCCATATTCTCCCCTATTTCTATACTTTCTTTTCTTCTAAAACCAAAACAAAGCATAAATGTCTTTTTGTTTTTTTTTTTTTTGACGAAATGTCTTGTTTTTTTTGTTCGAAATAGCACTGATACTAAATTATGAGAAAAGGGTTACAATGGGCCTGGCCCAATAGAACAAAAATACATACAAAGGCCCAATTGGAATATTGGGGTGTGCATTTGCAAGATATTCATATTAGAGCCCAGTGTTCGACCCAAAACAAATATTAGAGCCCAATGTATTCCGAGGACGCCATTAATGTTATTGCTCTTCTCCTCAAAGAAGGAGTTGATGATCGACCAATAAAAAATATAGAGTAAACCACCACTTTAGTCCCTGAAAGTGTGGTCAACTGTCAATTTAATCCCTAAATTGAAAAAACTGTCAATTTAGTCCCTGAAATTGTAAAAAGTCGGTCAGATTAATCCTTTTGCTTCACATTTTGTTAACTAACGCATAGTTACAAAAGGACTAATCTGACCGACATTTTACACTTTTAGGGACTAAATTGACAATTTTTTCAATTTAGGGACTAAATTGACAGTTGACCACACTTTCGGAGACTAAAATGGCGGTTTACTCAAAAATATACGAAAAACAGGATTTGATGTTTTGCTTTGCTTGTATCAACTATCAATTTCCAGATCCCCCAAAAATGAAGAAAAACCCATCAACCATAAAAGTAGCTTCCTTATGTGGCATGTGTTAATGCATGAATTGTTTAAAACAAAGTAGACGTGCAGGGTGATCAATGGGAAATTTTACTACCAGTTATCACTATAACATTGTGTGTCCAGGTGTATGGCTAAATTAAACCGAAAAATGGGATAAGCAAATAAGAGTCATTCTACTCACATGCCCTATTGAATTGACCAAAAAAACAAAGAATTTGTAATGATGTGTGAATTGCACAGGAAAGCAACTCGTAAAAATTGTGAAGAAAAACAATGTCAAAAACTAATAAAAATAAAATAGTTACGGTATAAAGGCAGGAAAACAATGCCCAAGGCTAAGGATAAGCCACGTGGCCAGTACCTGAACAGTTTGCAATGGCCTTCCAATTCCGTTTGATTTTTATTTTCATTTCTTATTTTTATTTTTTTTTCTTATTTTTTGAAATTTTATAAAAGAAAAACTAGAATACTGAAAATAAAAATTTTATTTCTAACATTTCTAGTTTTTTCTTTATAAAATTTCAAAAAATAAGACACAGAAAATGAAAATAAGAAATGAAAATAGAAATTAAACAAATTTAAGCATTTGTAGTAGCATACGAAATCCCTAGGATCGAAATGGGCACACTTGAGATTTCATAACAATAGTTTTTGACTAATTAAGGGAATTCCATCAAGTTGGAGTTGTTTGGTTTAGTGTTGGGAAATTAATTAGTTGTTGATCAACAAGCACTGCCCATTACATTCATAATAGCTGTGGGCGTTTTTGAACGATTTTTGTTGCCTAGCATGATAGTTTCACCTATGAGAATTACTTCGTCCAATCATCTATGTATAGAAGGGTTGATTGGATTTATAATTGGATAGAATTGTTTTTAATATATTTATAAAAATCAATAACAGTAAATATTAAATAAAAATAATTTAACATTATATTTGGAAGGAGAATTTTAGAATTCTCAAAATTATAATAGATAATATTGAGTGAATTGTTAAAATGAGAGAAATTGACAATGACAATCTAAAAAGTTTGAATATAAAAGAGAAATGTTGAAATTCTCCCTTAATATTTGTCATTTGAAATTCCCCAATTTATCATAAAAAATCCTCCTATTTGTCATTTGGAATTCTTTCTTCTACTATTTTAACACATGAATTCTAGTAATTTTAAATTTCTCTATCCAAACACAAGGTAAAATTAATTCCCCTTAAATTGATTTCCATTGTTTTTAACATGTAATCAAACGTACGAAGTTAGCTAGCTTGACGGTTTCCTCTATGAGAATTATAGTTGTTGTTAAACATTGAATTGGGGTGTTTAAAGTAAGAGAAAAATGGGGAAATACTATTAGAGTGTCTATGACTATGAGAAGTGGGAGTTGGACCAATCAATTTTGGTTTAACCACATGTATCCTCAACGAGAGACAATCCTCTTTGAGCCGGGAACATCCACATGATGGTGGGACTAGCTCTCCCAACGGAGTTTTTTCATCTACAAAACTCGAATCCGAAACCTTACTTAAGGAATTTAAACATGTACCACTTAAACCGACCTCGTTAATGGAGTTGGACCAATCAATGATGGCCTAAATCCTCCAAAATGATGGGGGTGGGGTGTTTCCTAGTGATCAAGTTGTTCACTAGTCATCAACTGTAAGTCTCAGCAGCAGCATCTTCCCCATTCATGGATGTAGTTGGGATTGAATTTGAAGGTTCCCAAAGTAAAATTTTATTGTGCGTGCTCCACGGTTCTCTGACCATTATTGGAATTTCGTGACAATGTGGACCCGTTGACGAAAGAACAAACCAGCACATGCTTTTCTCTTTAGATGTTTTTCTTTGTTTTACATGACAAATGGAATTTAATTCGTGTACGTGCATTTTCCATAACACGGAATAGTTATTTGGGTTTTTTTAACACGTGCAACCCTTTCACAGGATAATAAAACAAAAGAGGAAATGTTTTATTGGAAATTGTAACTACCACAATATTCAATGCATTGGTAATATTAAAAGTTACAATTTTCAATAAAATTTTTTTACTTTTGTTTTCTTATCTGTGCAATGCACAAGTTAGAAAAACCGTAGTTATTTATTAACTATTACTGAATATATATATATATATATATATGGAAATTATATTTAATTTATAAGACTAAAAAAGGAAAAGTGTATTTGGCTAATAAGGGTATACCATATATGGCTGTTATCCTTTATTTAAAATAAATAAATCTCGTCTTTACACTTTAAATTCCTATATATTAAATTGCAGTTTTCTCTTTTGGATGTGAGGAATTTTCTTAATCTAGTTTTGTTTTCAATGGCATCACGTGTGATTTTCTGTATCAAATTTCAAACGCTTCTCTTTTACTATTATTTTTTTATTTTTTTAAATATTATTGAATTTATTTGATGATTATTATAATGTTAAAACTTTCCCTAAATATAATTTTATTCATAGATTTAAATTTTAATGCAACATATCAAGTTAATAAACATAATTCATTTTGTTCTGGACCGCCTACCGGCATCCAACCTTGTGAACGTATCATTATATCCGACACACCGCCCACCGGCATATGTGGGCATCATCGGCTTATAGCACCTGGCGCGTGGGATATATGCTGGTTATGGCGCGTGTAGCCCAAACGAAGCCAACGACTTCCCGTCACTTACCTCCATATAAAAGGGTAAACTTTCATAATCAGGTAACACATTCTAAACTCATTCCATACATCTACTACACAAACTGACTTGAGCGTCGAAGTGTCTGCAGGTACACCCCCTCCGCAGTTCGAGGAAACCACCGTTTGTGCAACCAGAAACCACCATCCAAGAGATCGTACTAGATCATTGGCGCCGTCTGTGGGAAAACGACTATCGTTTTCTGCCACTTATGCTACCAGCAAACATGGTTGACACAAGAGCAAACTCCACCGCTGGCACCGGCCGCGGGCGCCTCCAGGACAACACTGTTGCCAACGCCACCGGGGCATCCACAATCGTTCCAACGCCGCTCCACAGCGAGCCCGAACATCTGAGCCCAGTATTGCTGACGCTGCTTCAGCAGCCGCCGCAGCCGCCGGAAATCGCAAGATTCAGCTTGTCACTAACAATCGCCCGCCTCCTACACCGCGACCTTCGTGCTCCACCCCTCCGGGTCAGCCTACGTGTCAAGAATTACTTTCTTTCATCACCAAGCAAGATTCTTTGCTACAAGATTATGCCCAGCGTCTATCAAGGTTAGAGGAGGAGCATCTCCGCCTCTCGACCCAAATTGTCACGCAAGAAAAACCACAACCAGGCACTCAGCCGCAACAGCAGCCACATGTTCAGCCACCTCCTTCTCACCACACTGCGGAGCCAAGAATATCCCCAAGGAAAGAGTTACAGAATGGAGAACCGCACCCGTCTCAGGGCCAGTTACGGCCATCTCGGGACCGCCGTCCCTCACCGGCTGCATCCGTCCATTCCGTGTCCCCGGCGCGATCCCTCCATAGGCGCCATCCATCTGCTGCATATCAAGAATGCCAAAAGGATTTTCAACATGATTTTTGCACCGACGACGAGGTAATACATGTCGTCATGCCTTTTTCTGAAAGAATTATGCTTTTCCCGATTGATCGCAAGTTCGAAAAAACTACCAGTATCGGAACAGTATGACGGAACAAGGGACCCCCTGGAACACCTGGACGTATACGAATCCGCCATGTCCATCAGAGGGGCCATTGGCCCAATCATGTGTCGGGTATTCTGTGAAGTCTATTAATCAGTTTGAGCATTCAAACTTGACTCAAAGACTTAATATCCTTTAGTTTTAATGATTAACAAATAAGAGTATAATAAGAACAAATAAGATTATATAAACAGATTCTACTGAGAAAGGTATTGGTTTGTTGATTGTGTTTCAGGTTGAAATATTCATTAGAAGAAGAAGAAGATTTGATGAACAGAATCAGAATCAGAAGATAAGGATCAAAAGAACAAATGCAGAATTTAATATAAAGGTTGTCTGAAGTAAAGCAACTCGCCAGAAGTGCAGAAGCTGTCTGAAGTAAGCAGTCATCTGAAGCATAGAAGCCATCTGAAGAACGAAAGCCGTCTGAAGTGCTGAAGCCGTCTAAAGTGTTGAAGCCGTCTGAAGTACTGAAGCTGTCTGAAGTGCGCAAGCCGTCTGAAGACGTGAAGACCATCTGAAGACGTGAAGACCATCTGAAGACGTGAAGACTATCTGAAGAAGCCTACAAATAGAATCAAGAATTTATCTCTTGAAGACGTTGCTAAAGTGTAAAGCACACTCTACCAAAATGGAGTACACTTATATCAGTATAAAAGCTAAACATGTTTTTATGCCTCGATCAAAGTCTTGCACAAATGAGGAAACTCTGCAATGACTTTCTCTAATGACTGCTGCACCTGCAACAAAAGGCATTTCAGTATAAAAGCTAAACATACTTTTATACCTCGACAAAAGTCTTTCACAAATAAGGAAACTCGGCAAAGACTTTCGGCAACGCATGTTGCACCTGCAACATAAGGGATCTGCGTGCGCAGACCTACACCTGCGACTGCTGCCATACAGAGGTGATCAGAAGACTAAGAAAAAAGCAACCAGAAAGATGTTTGAATAAAATATGTTAAACTCAACATCTTTATTCATCTACATCTCAAAAGAAGAAATTAGTGCAGAGATCAAAACTATGATTCAACGGCTATAACATCATATATCTTTATTCAAAAGAAGAAACTGCAACAACAACTATTCAACAAGACACCTCACTCAAAGAAGAAAGAAGAAATGGTGTCAGGAAGCAAACAGAAAAGGAGCATATACAAAATAAGAAAAAGGACAAATCCAACGGATATCTCCTCATATACACTCCTAAGAAAAGCAGAAGAAATCAGAAGTCAGCTGAGGAACGCAGAAGAAATCAAAAGACAACTGAAGAAAAGCAAAAGGAAGTCAAGAGAGAGAACATGCAAAACAATATCAAGAAAATCTCTCTAAAAGAGCTCATCTACAGAAGTGTCAGAACAGGACTGTCTGAACACTTATTTGCTTAAGAAGAAGCAACCGTTTGATACCCAATTACACTACGACTATATGAGCCACATCATCAATTATCTCAACGGTATTATGAATCATCTTCAAACGGCTATATTCCAACAGAACATATAAATAGCCTCAAGGAAGAATTTGAAGATGTTGAACTCAATTCACTTGCTTCAATCACTTGATCAAGATGTATCAGAAAAACCTTATTGGTTGTTGACCATGCTTACTTGAATCAACCAAGTTGAGAAAGTTGAAAGATAATCAACCATATTGCTGACCTATTGGTCAGTTAGTCAAAGATTGTTCGGAAGAACAACCAACCAGGTTGTGCTTAATCTCAAATGAACCAAGAATGGTTTGAAGCCGCAAGTATACCTTGGTTATTCCAATGATACGGGTGAGAATATAGCCCATGGAAACCAATGGTTGGAGAACAAGGCTGAAGCTCAAATCCAGTATCTATCTAGCCAATTCTCAGAGGATGTCATTCCTCACATCAGAGACAGGATTGTACCTAACTTATATACTTGTATCATTGTCTTAACCTTGCACTTAGAATTCAACCTTTGTATCCTGAGTAGTACTCAGTTAACCTCTAGTACAGGAAGAAATTAAGTTTATGTTTCGTGGAAACTTAAACTTAGTTCAAATTGTAAACACTTTATGTGTCTAAGATCCTGGAGAGGCTTGGTGGAAGAAAGAATACTCATACACTACTGTGGTTAGTGTCTAAGAGCCTGGAGAGGCTTGGTGGAAGAAAGAATACTTAGTTGCAAAGCCTGGAGAGGCTAGACTGAAAAAGAATACTGCATATGTTGCCTGGAGAGGCAGTTGAAAACAAAAGAATACTTAGTCGTAAAGCCTGTAGAGGCTAGACTAAAAAAGAATACTGCATATGTTTCCTGGAGAGGCAGTTGAAAACAAAGAATACTTGTTGAGTCTGGAGAGGCATGTCTGTAAAAGAATACTGCATAAGTTGCCTGGAGAGGCAGTTGAAAACAAAGGAATACTTGGTGTTGTCTGGAGAGATTGTACTCGTGTTGTCTGGAGAGATTGTACTCGTGATGTCTGGAGAGACGGTACTCGGTAGAGCCTGGAGAGGCTTGCCTGAAAAAGAATATTGCATGAGTTGCCTGGAGAGGCAGTTGAAAATGAAAGAATACTCATTGTTTAGCCTGAAGAGGCTGTGGTAAAATAATACTTGTATCTGAGTTCAGATAGTGGAAAATCCAATGGTTGTTTGCCTCTGGGACTGGATGTAGCTCACGGGTTTGTGGGTGAACCAGGATAAATTTTGTGCCTAAGTCTTCTTTCCCTTAATCTCTTTATTTGCAGTTTTCATATTTATGTTGGGGATTGAAAAGTTATTTTCATAACAAACTTAACACAACGATTTCCATAAAATGATCTTTCATAAGAACAAAACATGAGATGTTTCTCATATCACTTAAAGCATTACAAAGAATGTCTTTTGAATTACTTCTGAAACAATTATCTGAAGTGAGTCTGGAAAGACCTCAGTTCAGAAATCTGGAACAGACTTCAGACAACCTATAGTCATCTGAAGTATTTCAGAAACAGTTTTGAAAAAACATTCAAATGTAATAATCTTCAGAAGATATCTTGAGAAGTATCTGTTTAAAATAATCTTAAGACTTAAAAGAAAATTTATTTTTCTTATATTCCGCACGTTTTAATTATCTCTGATCTTAAGATTCATTTTAAACATTATTCATCTTCATGATTTAAATAAAAGATTTACAAGATTGACACGAAAAGCTTAAAACACTATTTAACCCCCCCTTCTAGTGTTTCCTGTGGTTCTAACATATTCCCGTTATCACTGAAGAAGACTGCTTTGCGTTGGTTTCAGTCATTGCCACCGCGATCCGTCAATACATGGGCGGAGCTGCGAAGCAAGTTCATCACGAGCTTTACCACCAGCAAGGTACAACCTAAAATAGAAGCCAGTTTGAAGCAAATTCGCCAGAACCCTACGGAATCTCTCCGAGATTACATTAGCCGGTTCAGTAAAGAAACCTTACTAGTGTAAGGAATCCAACCCGGAGTACAACTCATGTTGGCCAAGGACGGACTGATCCCCCATTCACCTTTTTGGATTCACCTGTCCAAAAAGAAACCTCCCACCATGGAGGACTTCCTGACAAGGGCAGAGGAATACATCAGCCTGGAGGACGTAGAATTGGCTTTAAAATTGAAAGGCATAGTCGCGCAAGCCGGAAAGCAGGAAAAACACTTGAGTGACAAGAATGGCCGCCCAAACAAACCATTGCAGGGTCGATATAACATGCATACGCCTTTGACCACCTCCCCCAGCAGAATTCTGAATGAAGTGATGAATGTGGAGATGTTCGAAGCCCGAATACGCCGACCCAAGCCAGTAAAACCAAAGTCTGACACTGACAAAAGCAAGTACTGTCGATTCTACAGGCCTCATGGGCACGACACTGACAAGTGCATTCAGCTCAAAGACGCCATTGAGGATCTAATCCGGCTTGGAAAACTAAATAGGTTCGTGAAGAAAGGAGAGGGAGAAGAAAGGAACTACAGAAGAGACAATTACCACCGCCAGGATCAAAGCCACTCGCATAGCAGGAGTCCACGTCGGGACCGATCCCGGGCCGATAGAGATACATCTCACAGGCCTCGATCCAACTCACGCAGACCCCCAGAAGATCCACCCAGGACTTCCCAACATCGCAGAACACCAGCAAGGGAGCAGAAAACCTCAAAGGCCAGTCGCCCTATCATTTACGTCATCGCAGGAGGATTTGCGAGATGAGGAGAGAGTAATAATTCAAAGAAGCGGCATCTCATGGAATTAATGACTACTTCATCCTCTTCAGGACTGTCATCCAACCAGCATAGGCAGAGGTACCCTGCTATGACTTTCACCGATGATGATTTTGGCCCGGTCACTCCAGGGCATGACGACCCCCTGCTGATCACGGCTTTCATAGCCAATCACGAGGTCCGTCGAAATTTTGTTGATCAAGGCAGCTCCGCGGACATAATGTTTGGAAAAACCTTCAGCAAGTTACACATCCCAACATCCGATTTGCTCCCCTATAATGGAGGAGACCTTATCGGTTTCACAGGAGACAAGACCCGTCCACTGGGTTATGTGGAGTTGTTGGTAACCTTGGGGCTACCTCCGGCATCCAAGACCGTGAAGACGAGATTCCTAGTAGTAGATTGTCCATCAATGTACAATGCCATCCTAGGGAGGCCAGCCTTGAACGTCATTATTTCCACTAACCACCTCATCATGAAATTCTGGAGCGATGCAGGTGATATCATATCTCTCAGGGGCAACCAGATGGCAGCAAGGTCCTGTTACAAGGAATCTTTGCAAATCACGAAGGAGGAGAAACAGCCGACAGAGGCCCAAAAGTCGCCCAGCAGGGAAGTCTTACTAGCGGATCTCGATGTACGCGACGACTTTGCTCCCGATCGCCCCTTACCGGCCAACGAGTCGCAACCCCTGCAAGTTGGGCTAAAGCCTGATCAAACTGTTCAGGTGGGAACCGGCATTGACACAGGATTGCGCTCTGCCTTGTGCAAGCTATTGCAGGACAACACTGATCTGTTTGCGTGGACTTCAGCCGACATGCCCGACATAGACCCTGGATACATCTGCCACCACTTATTGGTAGATCCCACGCTTAAGCCTATATCCCAGAAAAGGAGAAAGATGGGGGCTGAACGCCTTGGAGCCGTATCCCAACAAGTTTCAGAATTGTTGGATGCGGGATTCATTAGGGAGGTGAAATATACTACTTGGCTATCCAATGTAGTCCCGGTAAAGAAAGCCTCGGGGAAGTGGAGAATGTGTGTAGACTACATAGACCTCAACAAGGCCTGCCCAAAGGATTGCTATCCTCTTCCCAACATTGACCGCTTAGTGGACCAATCTGTCAGGTACCGGCTGCTGTCATTTATGGACGCCTATTCCGGGTACAATCAAATCCCGATGTATCCCCCAGATGAGGAGAAGACAACATTCATGACGGACCAAGCCAACTATTGCTACCGCATGTTGCCCTTCGGGCTCAAGAACGCGGGAGCCACATATCAGAGAATCATGAACAAGGTATTTCAGGGGCAGATCGGGAGAACCATTGAAGTTTACACTGATGAAATGATTGTCAAAAGTACCCAGGGAAGAACTCCATGTGGAGGATCTGGCAGGGATATTCTCTCACTTACGCAGTCACAACATGCGCCTCAACCCCAAGAAGTGCACGTTCGGGGTCCGGGCAGGTGAATTCTTGGGCTTCATGCTCACTGAGAGAGGAGTGGAGGCAAACCCGGAGAAATGCCAGGCAGTTTTAGACATGAATAGCCCAACCTGAGTCAAGGAGGTACAACAGCTCACGGGCCGCCCCGCCGCCCTCACCCGTTTCATTGCAAAATCGGCCTCCAGGGCACTTCCTTTTTTCAGGCTACTATAGAAGGGGTCTGATTTCCAGTGGACTCCTGAGTGTGAAGATGCCTTTCAGAGCATCAAAGAAGCCCTATCGGTTCCACCCATCCTAACAAAGCCAGTTGCCGGAGAGCCCTTATTCCTGTACCTTTCTATTGCTGACGAGGTCGTTAGTGTCGTCTTAATCCGGGAACAAAATAACACCCAGTGGCCGGTTTTCTTTGTAAGTAAAGCCCTGCAAGGCCCAGAATTGAGGTATCCAAAGGTAGCAAAGGTGGCATACGCGCTACTAATAGCCGCTCTCCGGCTCAGGCAAGTACTTCCAGAGCCACCAGATTGTAGTGCGCACGGACCAACCGATACGACAAGTGCTCCATAGGTCGGATTTAGCAGGAAGAATGGTGGTTTGGGTCGTGGAACTATCAGAATTTGGGATCACATGTGAACCCCGTTAGGCTCTTAAAACACAGGCTCTAGCGGACTTCATAGCAAAACTCACTCCTGCTCCCCCCTTGGAGCCTCAGCATTGGGAGCTATATGTCGATGGATCGTCAAATCCAAAGGGCTCCGGGGCAGGAATCCTAATAGAAAATGATCAGGGGATTGTACTTGAACATTCTCTAAGTTTTTCCTTCCCAACGTCTAACAACCAAGCAGAGTATGAAGCATGCCTCGCTGGATTGCGCATGGCGACAAAAGTCGGGGCCCAGAACATCAGAATAAACAACTATTCTCAATTGGTAATCTCTCATATTAAGGGAGATTATCAGGTCAAAGAGCCACTGCTAATGAAATATTTGGCAAAGGTTAGAGGACTTATGGTAACGTTCCGACATGTGGACATCTGTCATGTGCCCAGAGAGAGAAAAACTCGCACTGACATCCTCTCTAAACTCGCCAGCACACGCTCTTCCGGCAACCATCAATCCGTCATCCAGGAAACGATGGCCACTCTGACAGTCATCCAGTCGTCGAATGTGAAACCCATCGGTTCCCTGGCATACAGAGATATTTGGAGTCCGACGTCGTCCCTGCAGATGCCGGCGAGGCCAGAAAAACCCAACGACACGCAGTCAAATACTGTTTGCATAGGGGAAGACTTTACAGGAGAGGGACCTCCATCACACTATTGAAATGTGTTCCCCCTTCTGAGACTCCATACATCCTTGCAGAGGTGCATGAGGGATGCTGTGGGCAACACCTCGGAGCAAGGGCATTGGCAAAAAAGATCCTCCGTGCCAGGTATTACTGGCCAACCATGGAAAAAGATGCATCAAGCTACGTCCAGAAGTGTGATTCCTGCCAGCGACATGTTGATGTTCACCGGCCTCCGCCTGAAGAGCTCTCTTCCATCATTGCCCCTTGGCCCTTCTCTTGGTGGGGAATTGACATCTTGGGACCTTTTCCCCTGGCACCAGGGCAGCTAAAATACCTCGCAGCGGCCGTTGACTACTTTACGAAGTGGATCGAGGCAGAGTCCCTGATGAAAATAACAGCGAAGAATTTGGAGAAGTTCGTCTTCTGTCGAATCATATGTCAATTCGGCATCCCTAATACAATCTTGACGGATAACGACACCCAGTTCACTGATAGGGGCTTCCGGGATTTATTACAAGGGCTTCATATCACCCAGCGTTTCACATCTGTAGAACACCCTCAAACCAACGGGTAGGCTGAGGCCGCCAACAAAGTCATACTGAGAGGATTAAAGAGAAGGTTCGAGGATGCAAAGGGACTCTGGGCTGAACAACTTTGGCATGTCTTGTGGGCCTATCGCACCACTCCCCACTCCACAACGGGAGAATCCCCCTTCCGGCTTACCTATGGCACCGAGGCCGTCATACCGGTCGAAATTGGCGAACCATCCCTCAGAACCCTCAATTTCGAAGTTATGAACAATGAATCCCGTCTTGGGGAGGAGCTCGACTTGATAGAAGAAGTCCGGGATCGAGCGGCCATACGCGAAGCCGCCATCAAGGCTAAATCAGCCGCACAATACAACTCGAAGGTGGTTCCCAGGTTATTTAAGGTCGGCGACCTGGTCCTCCGTCGCGCAGATGTGGGAAACAAAAATACCGCTCAAGGAAAGTTGGCATGCAATTGGGAAGGCCCATACCGGGTAACGGCCAGATCCAACACGGGAGCTTATTCCCTAGAAACCTTGGCCAGGATCCCTATCCCAAGAACGTGGAATGTCGCGAAGCTAAGGAAATACTTTAGTTAATAAATGTTGTATTCAGTTTGAAGTTCATTCAAGTACTGTACAAGGCATATTTTCGTGGTTCTAATACCAAATAAATCTGACTTTGAAGTTGATTCAAATATTTTACAAGGCGCATCGCCATGGTTTTAATACCAAGGATAATTCATTTTACGTAATGATTCGAGTTGCGTTCATTTATTCTCAGACTTCGTTCCTTGACAATCTATAACGGACTAAGTTCCTAGGCGATGGTTCCTTTCTATGACGGCATGACACCTTCATAGCAAGGGAACATCCAATGGGCACCCCCCTCACCAGGTTTAATCCTGATGAAGGGACGGAAGGGATCCCGACCCTAGCAAGGTTCGGGATTCCGAGGTGCGCGTAAGCAACAAATAAAGTTACAAGGATACACCGGAATAACAAAATGACATAACCATTAAACCATATAGCGTCTAATCGCTTGGGAATATCGGCGTCCAAGCGCCTACAAACATCAAAATGTAAATACAAATATACACCGACATTCCGGCTCTTCACTCCTTTCCGGCATCCAAGCCAAGGTCAACCATCTCGGATTCTGTTGGCCCTTTCTGATCGTCACGAGCGGCATCAGCTTCAAGGGGAATGGGTTGCATAGGAGGAGGGATAATTTCTTCTTCGCCTAGTTGCTCTTCCACGAAATGCTTACCGACCCCCCGGTACCACTTGCCATCACGGACAACGCATAGGGTGCTCATGCCCTTTGTACGAAGCTCTACCTTGGGGTTCGGGTATTTAATTTGGTCAATAGCGGTATGGAAAAAAAAACACTCAGCTGACTCATCCCAGAGATCCCCCACTCGCTGAATCTCCTTCTCATAGTTAGCTGCCTTAAATTTCCATTCCTCCTTAGCAGCCTCAAAATCCTCGACCGTCTTTTGCTTTTCAAGAACGACTTGGATGGTCTCGGATTTTTTAGCCACTAATGTCGTCTTTAGTTGTGTAATTTCCTCCTGCAGTTTACCATTTTTCTCCTCAAGACGAAGATTATCATCAGTAAGCGTCTTCACTTTCTCGAGGGCTTCCGCCATCTTCACTTCATCATCTTTTAATTTTTGGGTAATGGCCTCGACGTCCTTTTTTATTTTGGGGAGAGCGGCAACCTCATCAAATGGTGTTATGAAAAAATTCCGCCATCATGGCCCCCCGCAGGCACCGAGTTCCAACCTACCCCAGGAAATCTTTCATGTCGGACGTCGTCGCCCCGCTAAAGATACGTTGTCCTTGCTGGGACAACAACTTCAGGGCGACATCTTCCTCGGGATCCGGGGTTGCCCAAGTAATCTTTGGAGAAGCGAGATTGCCGGAAGACGGTTGAGGACTAGTCAGAATAGGAGCACCTGTCCCCACACCCTTGTCGGAGTCACATTGCTCTTTGATATTTTCAGTGCAAGCCCTCTTCTCGGGACGAACATTGTTGGGCTCCTCTTCACCCGGCTTTGAGGCTTGTGGGGATGAAGCAGCAGCAGTAGCAACTGCAAGGGCAGCAGCAGCCGCCGCTTTTGCAACATCCCTGCGGGCCCTCTTTTCCGCTAACGCTAAAGCATTGTTTCCCGCCATATCACCTGCGAAAATAAAGAACAGTCAATGGGACAAAACAAGGAACAAATGGAAAAAGGTGATCCGGGGAATACCTAGACGATCCTTTAGGCTACGTTCTCCGCCATCCAGGATACAATGCGAACCCAGAATCCTGTGATCCTTCTTAAACTTTTGGAGGGCTTCTACCACGGCAATTTCGTCGGCGGAAAGCTCATCCAGGGACATTACATATTCCTTGGACCGCCGACTATAGTGATTTTGACACCAATATAAGGGGAACTTCAGCTGGCCATCTTCCTTAAGAAGCCACCGCTTTCCTCCCTCCTTTGGACGAAAGAAGACGAATCGCTCCTTAAAATTTTTGTACGATGCTTGGTAAACTTCGAAAAGCTTGCCCCCAGGGCCCGACCTTAGGGCCAACCATGCCTTCCGCCCATTGGCATCTACAACTAGATACGGCTTAAACATGTGGAAAAACACATCCATGGTATACTGGAGTCCTAAGGCTTCGCATAGCGCCATGAAGCTGCGAATGAAGCCCCATGCGTTTGGATGCAGTTGGGAGGGGGCAATTTCAAAATACCGTAATATACTGACTTTGAAGTCAGTAAAGGGTAGTCATACCCCTAGATCTGTGAAGAGGCACTTGTACATTGGAAGATAGGGTTTTTCCAAATCTCCTTGGTTGCAAACCCTATCATTTTCCCCGAGAAGTTTGATAGCCCAATCTTCCTCGTGTCCCGGGGTGCCATAAGTTACATGCCGGAATGCCAGCTCTAATGCTAGCTCTGAATTATACCAGCAAGGGGTGCCCAGGGCCTCTACGTCTACCCACCTAAGGTCTGCACAATTGGGCGGCTCCGGGGAAGTCAGACTCAGGGGAAGTGTGAATTTTCCTTCTTCCTATTTTGGACCTGTACAAAATATCCAACAGTTCTTCGTCAGAATCCGAATAGGATGACGTTATGAGGGCGGAATATCGACGGACTATGCCGGAAAATTCTGACTTCTCTCTCCTCGACGAAGCTACCCAAGCTAGCCGATAGTTTGGCTTCTAGGGCTCGAAATTCTCGGGGCGTTAGGCCTGATGATGGCAAAACTTCTTTAGGCATATGTTCATGCCTAGAGCCCAAGTTACTTGACCCATCAGAAATGGCCCCCAGACCCTTTTGGGATTTACGAACCAGTGGTTCGATGCTACAATCTTCTACGCAGTCATCAACTACAACGCAATGCCTACCCCAACAACCCATTATCTATTATATCCAGAGCCTAAAACCAAGCCAAAACACCCCAAACAAATGCAGGACAGAGGGAAACAATTCCTGAAAAAAATAACAGAGAAAAGGGCTTTACCTTCCAAAAACTCCGTTCTAAAAGCGTCAAGGAACTCGAAAGGACCCGAAGGCTCGTAGGGCATGCAACTGTCACGGACTCTGACTGCTGAGGAAGTCTCCGGGAGTCGCTAGAGGAAGAAGAAGAAGAAAACGGAAGACTAGAGGCACCGAGGGAAATCAGAAAATTTGAATAAGGGCAACAATTTTCGCCCTCCTTTCGAATATATACATGGGACCGGATGTTGACACGTGGCGAATATCAAGAGACATGCCCTTTGGATCGGGACACGTCGTATCTCGAGATCATAACCATTACAGCTGGAAAATCCGAAAGGCCGGCGGCCTACGCCGACATTGGAATCTGAAACGACCCATGTCGGTATTAGACTTCGAAGTCGCACATTCACGTTACTGTGAATGATATGACTTGGGGGGCAACTGTTCTGGACCGCCTACCGGCATCCAGCCTTGTGAACGTATCATTACATCCGACACACCGCCCACTGGCATATGAGGGCATCATCGGCTTATAGCACCTGGCGTGTGGGATATATGCTGGTTATGGCGCGTGTAGCCCAAACGAAGCCAACGACTTCCCGCCACTTACCTCCATATAAAAGGGTAAACTTTCATAATCAGGTAACACATTCTAAACTCATTCCATACATCTGCTACACAAACTGACTTGAGCGTCAGAGTGTTTGCATGTACATCCCCCTCCGCAGTTCGAGGAAACCATCGTTTGCGTAACCGGAAACCACCATCCAAGAGATTGTACCATATCACATTTAAAATGTTTTGTCCCCACAATTTATGCATGAATTATTAATGATATAACTCATTGTTAACTAATGTTAATGTAACTTATCTCTCATTTGCATTGTATATTTATTACTTTAAGTATTTTATCGGTTAAATATTTTTAAAAAATAGTGTGTCCATAAGCTACTTGTTAAATATAAATTTGAAATTTTGAAATGGAAGAATTGTTAAAAATAGAGTTGTCAATTTGGGTTACCTAGCCGAAATCGACTATTAAAAGTAGAGTTGTCAATTTGGCTACCTGGCCGAAATCGGCCCATCCCAATGCAGGTAGGGGACTTTTACGGTCTAGGCTAAAAAGTATGAAAGTTATTCAGACTTCTAAGATAAAAGTTCAAACTCTACATTTTTGTAGGATTTTTTTTTTAGTTTTTACATTTAGCAAATTTTATCGGGTCAGACTAAAAATATGATAGTTATTCAGATTTTTAAAATAAAAATTCAAACCCTCCATTTTTGTGGACTTTAATGAATCGATCAATTTTATCATCACTAATTAAAAGCGACTCATTTAAACATCTATACAAATGGCCTGTGATAATAAGGTAGTGTTTGGTAGATGAACAGAACGGGACAAAATAAATATGGTAATCTAAATAATTATCTCGGTTGTACGAAAACAATTTCATACAATATTGTGAGTGAAAGGAAGAAATGAGAAAGACTGTGGGATGTGATATAAAAAAAATATTTTATAAGAGTTGTTGTATAAATTGATTGTAATATATGTTAATAATTATTAACTTCATATGAAATAACAATGCTGGTTGATTCCGTAAAAAAAAAAAAAAAACAAAACAAAATGCCAGATGATTATCTTCAAAAGTAAATATGATTTCAATGTCCATAAGGAAATCTCAAATGCGAAATTAAACAGAAGTTGAACAAATCTATGTTGCGATCTGACGCTGTGACCAACAAGCTAAACCACTTTCCGTCTTTATTCTTTAAAAAGAATGAGAATGTGTGCTTTTTTGAGCACTGAATCAAATTAAAAACAACTTATAATAAAGTATGTATTTAAATATGTAGCATTGATGACCATAATTTTAAAAGTTGGATCGGATTGGTTGATTTTATCGGTCCAACCACAAATTGTTCCATATAATGATCAGTCAATTCAATCCGAAAAAATCGTTAGGTTTCATAAACCAGTGAGAATCAATAAAAAAATTCTAAATTATAAAAATCGATAAATAACCGGGTTAAAAAATTGGCTTTAGCCGGACTTTTTGTCAATTTTTTTATTTTTTATTAAAATATTTTTAAGATAAATAAAGATATAAATTTAAAAATAATAATCTTATTTTTTATCAATCATTTATATTAATTTACAATTTTATATATATCTTATGTTTTATGACTTGAGTAAACTAGCAAATCGGTCCTTGATTCTGGGGACCATGCAGTTTCGTCCCTGACCAATGACGGACCTTTTGAAAAATATTTTTAGGTATATATATATAGGTATTAAATTTTGGGTAAAATATATTTTTCGGCTTTATTTATTTGTTCAACTTTGATCTTCATCTCAAACTTTTAAAACATTTATTTTATATCCTCATACCTTTTATACACATTAATCATGGTCCCTAACATAAATTAGCTCTATTAAGTTACAGACTTTAGTGTTGAGTCTCATTTAATTCATGTAGAAGTTAAGTTCAATTATTAACCAATTGAATTCAACATTAACTTAACAAAAATAATTAACGTCAATGACTATAATTAAAGTGTTTTAAAAGTATAAGGATATAAAACAAATGTTTTAAAAGTCAGGGACGAAAAACATATTTTACCCTTAAATTTTATATTGGTGTATACGTGTTGAGGTGGATACACCTAAAAATAAATGGAGGAATAAGCGAAAATTTAGAGATGGGATGAATGGTATGATCTAAAAGGAAAAGACAGGTAGAAAGAAAATTGAGGTGAAGAAGAATATGTAAGATAAATAAGGTGTATGTTAATCATAACTCGTTCAAAAACTAATTAACACTTCACCAAATAAATTTATTTTAATGTATAATATACTTCTTAAAATATAAGTGACTATAAGATTATTTACTTATGAATGTTTGAAATTTCTAAAACTTAGTGTTCTTGTTCAATATGTCAATACTACATTTAATAGTTGGATCGAGAAAACATAATATAATACTAGTATATTAATCTATGTAATGAAAATTTAATTTATAATAAATTAATATCTTTAAAATAAAAAAAAATAGCATTTACTAATATATAAAATTCAAATAGGAAGAGGAATCGAGTAAAGAGAAAATGTTAGCATTCAAGATTGAGAGGGAGAATCACTCTTAAAAGTTGTATGTGGAGTTTATCATGAAATGAGGTTAGAGAAAACGTGAAAAGTTATTAAAAGGAAAAATGAGGTGAACGAGTATCTCACTTTCTAAAGTAAAGTCTCAAATTTATAAAAAATTAATTATATATTTAATTTATATGTCAAAAAATAATTTCGGCTCCCTCAAACATTTTGTTCAAGATCCGCCGTTGTCCCTGACTTTTTCAAAATAGCACTTTAGTCTATGACTTTATTAAAACATGCACTTTAGTCCCTAAAGTGCATGTTTTTTAATAAAGTGAAAGACTAAAATGCATGTTTTTTTAATAAAATAAGGACTAAAGTGCATGTTTTTTTTAATAAAAGTACGGAGTAAAGTGTTATTTTAGAAAAATCACGGACGAAACTGCATGGTCCCTCTAGAGTCAGGGACCGATTTGCTAGTTTACTCTTTATGATTATGTGTTATTTTACTATTTAAAATATTATATGATATTAAAATTATATATTTAATTAATATCGAATTAGTCACCATTCAAATCACGATTAAGACAATGAATTGTAAACCAGTAACTTTTACTGGTTCAATTATAACTGGTCCGATTTTTAAAGCATTGTTTAAGACTTACCACATGAACTAATCATTTTGTTTTTTTACCAAGAACAAATATTTTTTTGATAAAATATGTAGCATTTATTATTTTAAATATAATGAATGTTATTATTTTTAATAAAAAAATTATTTATTAATTTTGTAACTAATGTTCTTATACTAGTGAGTAGAGTCCAATCTCTAAAGACATTGTCTTTATATTTATTTTCTGGAAATCATTATATATTCGACAAAAGTAGAAGAAACTTACTATTGTAATTAATTATAAAAAAATCTTAAATATGTTTTTAGTTCCACTAAATATAATGAGATTTTATTTTAGTCCATATAAAATTTTTCGTCCTGTTTTTATTCTTAACTTTTTTTAGTGTAGACTTTTGGGGTCCTTATCATTAAATATCGTCAAGTTCGTGCTGGTGTGGCTAATAACATATATATCACGTTAGCGTTGTCATGTCAACATTGCTTTTGTGTTAACTTACTTTAACAAGTAAACCCTATCCCAAACATGCTATTAATAGTACTTCTTTGATCTGATTCTTACATCAATTAAGGAGATAAATATCTCCAATTTCTTCACCTCTTTTGGGTGTTTCCTCCATTTATTTCTTTCCTCAATCTTCCAAATTTTAATGTTGTTTCAAAAGCATGAAGATGAAGGTTAACAACTATGTCTTCCTAATTAACCCTCTTCATTCCTCTTTGTACCCTAATAGAAAAAAGAAGAAGGCTAACAACTATGTCTTCCTAATTAAACCCTAACAATTATGGAGAGGAATGAGGCCTCCAAAGAACTCACTATATAGAAGGTACCTCTCAACACAATATAGTGTTATTTTTAAAAAGAAAAAAGTTTATAAATTCATTTTATTTTTACCTATATTTATTGTCACGCCAATATCCATGTGACATCATTTTTAACCTACCAACCTAGTTAAAACACTTGGCAATGTTGATGTAGCCACGTCACATAGACTTAGTTGTGTTCAATGGAGGGGAACAAAAGTCTACACTAGAAAAAATTAAGCTAGGGTGAAAACAAGACGAAAATTTTTATAGGAACTAAAATCAAATCTTATTATATTTGGAGGGATTAAAATTATATTTAAACCTTATAATAATATAGGGTAAAATATGTTTTTGGTCCCTATAAAATAGGCGAGTTTTGCATTTGGTCCCTCTAAATTTTTTTAAAAAGAATCCTTCCAATTTTTTTTTTTGCTTTTAGTCCCCCCTTCAAATGTTGCTTATGTGGCATCTTCTCTTTCCTAATTGTCATTCCTCTTTATCCTATGTGGTTTACTACAGAATTAATTTCATTACTAATTATTCTGTTAATTAAACTAAATGCATTACCAATTATTCTAATAAACCCTAAATTAATTAAGACACAAATCGATCCATTCCCGGTTACAAAAGCATTCACCCGGTGAAACCCTAGAACATTTTCACCCACTTCCAAATCCTTCTGCTTCGCTCTCCATTGATCCACCTCCAGTGCGCTTTGTCTATTTGCATCGAGGACGCATGCGAGGTTCAACAGTGTGCACAGCTTCGGTTCAACCGATGGATAACGGGGTGTGTGTGTGTGTTGCAAGCTGTTGTGGAGCGTAAGGTAGGTATTTGGTTTTTACTGTTGGTAGATTCCTTCTTTAGTTCAGGATACATGTGGGAAAAGCAGTGGGGACCAGGGGAATATTGATTGTTGTGTGTTGTTTGATTCTTTTTGGAGTTATTCCCATTTCTCCCATATTTAATCCCGGTTGTTGTGCATTGACTGAGTTTTTTAATGGTTGCTTTACACATTTGCCACTTTTTTTATTGTTGAAGTAAAGTACTAAAATGGTTGTTTTGTATTGTAGGAAGACATGTCTTTTTCGGTCATTTTCCATGTTAGGGGTAGTTTTGTTAGTCACCCGAGGCTTCACTATGCCGGTGGTGAGGTACGTGCTGTACACAGGCTAGATGAGGACAAGTGGTCCTTTTTTGAGGTAACTGGGATTCTGAAAGAGGACATTGGGCTCTCGGGAAAGCTGAGTCTGTGGTGGAAAGAAAAGGAAACTTGTTTTGAAGATGGGTTGAAGAAGTTGAGTGATGACAAGTCTGCAAGAGAATTGGCTCAATATGCTATTAGCTACAAACATGGTGCTAACATATATGTAGAGCATGATGTACAGGGAGGAAGTGGTGAAGGGCTGCAATTTGTTGTAGGAGGAGTTAGTGGGATCAAGGGCAGGGGAAAGGGTGACAAAGGTAAGTCAGTTAACTGTGACAAGGGGAAAGCAACAATTGGAAGTAGTGGTAAAGCTGGTACATTAGGGGGAAGAAAGAGAACAGGGGCAGTGCCTAGCAAGAATCCACAAGTTGAAGAACCTGTAGTTGAAGATGCTAATGAGAGTGATGACTATAGGATGAAGACTCTAGTCCCAACACACACTTGTGGAAGAGTCTTTAATAACAAAAATGCAAAGTCCAAATGGGTAGCAAATGTTGTTGCTGACAAATTTAGGAGTGGTCAGAATGTCAGACTTTGTGATATAGTTGGGGATATAAGGACAGGGTATGCAGCTGGAATATCAGTGTCTGTTGCTTGGAGGGCAAAAAAGATGGCCAAGAAATTAGTAGAGGGTGATGCAGCTAGGCAGTACATCTTGCTCTGGTCTTACTGTGAGGAACTTAGAAGAGCATGTGCAAGAAACACATGTAAGCTACAACTGGATAGGCCTAACCCCAATTTGTTACCAAATTTTGGGAGCTTTTATATGTGCCTGGAGGGGTGTAAAACAAGCTTTGTCAAGGGCTGTAGGCCTTTTATTGGTGTTGATGGATGCCATTTAAAAACTAGATATGGGGGACAGCTTTTGATTGCTGTTGGTAGAGACCCCAATGATCAATATTTTCCGTTGGCATTTGCAGTTATAGAGAATGAAACAAAAGAGAGTTGGAGATGGTTCTTAACATTACTATTGGAGGATATTGGTGATATTACCACAAATAGATGGGTTTTTATCTCAGATCAACAAAAGGTTATTTCTACATCCATTATTTTTATTTTCCTATTTCATTTTATGCACTTAACTATATGTGTAACCCTACTTCTGTGGTGTTTGTGTCAGGGTTTAATTCCTACTTTCGAAGAAATGCTCAATGGAGTTGAGCATAGGTTTTGCTTAAGGCATCTTTATTCCAATTTCAAAAAGAAGTTTGGTGGAGGGGCATTGCTTCGAGACTTGATGATGGGAGCAGCCAAAGCCACATACTTTGAGGCATGGGTTCAGAAAATGAATGAGATCAAGGAGGTTGATAAGAAGGCATATGAGTGGCTCCTAGCTATTCCTACCAAAAACTGGTGTAAGCACTCATTTTCCTTTTATCCACGTTGTGATGTTTTGATGAAAAATATCTGTGAATCTTTTAATAGCACAATTCTCTTAGCTAGAGATAAGCCTATCATTACATGCATGGAGTGGATTAGAACATACATCATGAATAGATTTGGCACCCTTAAAGAAAAATTAGCTAAGTATCCTGGTTAGGTGTTACCTAAACTTAGGAGGAAGTTGGATAGGGAGGTTCAACACTCTGGAAATTGGTTTCCAACATGGGCTGGGGGGTTGAAGTTTGTGTTAGGAATATGCACTAGAGACTTATATATTTATAAACATCCATCACTTGTATCATGTTATTTTATAAAGGCAAACTTATTCTTTTAGAATATAATTATTATCCTTAGAATAGTAAGCTTAAACTTCATTAGAAATCAAGTAGATGACTTGATCGTGAGATCTTATGAAGAACTATTCTTAAATAGTCCCTAGTCAAGTATCATCTTAGGACAAAGATGCATTTAGACTAGTATGTGAGTTCATTGATGATCACATCTCACAGATCATGGATATGAGATATCATGTGCTCACATAGGTACACATTAAGAGTAATTGTGTACTGGACAGACCCACCTTAAGAACGTTGCATGGATTGTTACATAAGTGTCATGAACGTTTCTTAAATTGATAAATGTTATATATAAAGTCCTTTGACCTGAAATCACTACGATTCCTACATAAGGAATTATGTGTTTTGAATATCATCAAACGTTACCTGTAACAGGGTAATCATAAAGTTGATTTTTGGACATATAATAAATTATGTGGAGGAATGTGAGTGCCCTAGATGGGATTTGTCCCTCCTATGTAACATGAGTTATATCTGTAGGCCTCTTGATAAAGTGAGACTGCAAAATGCATGGCCATGCTCAAGAGGATAAATATGAGATATTTATTTTCTGTACAGTCTACTTGGGGATCAAGAAAATATAAATTGAACTATACAAGGTTGACACAATACATGCCCTTGTGTTCAATTAGATATTTGGACAAAGGGACAGATCATATAAATTATTATCATAAAATAGGATTTATCAAAGTTGTTGATAATCTCAATATTTGGATAGTGATGTATTGCTAGATATCGCTCACTATTTATGATATTAAATATAAGAGGATTTTTATTTAATATCATAACCAAATATTAAAAGTTTATTGGGTCACACGCATACAACATGCCACTAGGAAAGGATAATAATTCTAATTTAATTTAATTAGAATTATAACATAATGGGCCAGGCCCATAAGTATGAGGGTTAAGTGAGTGAGGGGGTAAAACCCTAGCCACCACTTTATAAATAGAGCATGAGATGCATTACCCTAGACACATGAGCAATCGCTTCTTACTTTCTAAGGCTACTAGCAGAGCTGAGGAGGGTTTCCTAGTCCGGCTGTTGGCGTGGATACCAATAGAGACGTGGCTACTCTTGCCTCGTTTATAATCCTAATAAGGTACGACCTTTCGTTTTAATACCTTTTATGCCTTAATTCGTGTTTTCGCAAAACAATTATAACAAGGGAGAGAATCCATTTATTTCCGCTGCACCCTGACCACATGCTTGATTCCCTTCAATTGGTATCAGAGCATTGGTTTGCGATAAACACGTTTTAGGCTTTTAATCTTGTGAAGATTATGATTTTTTGTTGTTTTTCTGCTGAAAAACGTAGCGCTGCAGCACAGACTGAAGCGCAGTTTACGTATTTTGATTCTGATACTTGCGCTTCACCTACGCTGTAGCGCAGGTAAAGCGCAAGTGAAGCGCAGCTGTCAGAATCAGTTTATTTTGTTCCCTTTATTGATTGTTTTTTGTGCGATGTATATATATGTTTATATGTTCTAATGTTGGAGGGTCCTAAGGAACATGAAAGAGTTCATGTCTTGGGCGTCAAAGGGTTCAATTGTTGAAACCTTGTCTTGACTCAAATATTGGTTGCGATAAACATGCCACTTATCAATTTTTTGACAAGAGCGTATTCAAATGATACGAGGGACTTACTCGTTTATTGGTTCATGAAGTATTCGTTTGATGCGAGACACTTATTGATGATTGGTTGAGTGTTTATCAAATCCAGTTTTTGTTTTGAGACACTGCGTAATGTTTTATTTTGTATGCACGTAATCAAACCTCGCTTAATATATATATACATCTTATTATATCACTCGTTTTACAATCAATGGATGTTGAATTCGCATGATGGTTGGTTATGGCCTTAGTTGTTTTATTTTAAATACGACCTACGTGTCGTGCCTTACCTCTTAACATTCCTCTTGTAATTCTCTTCTCATCTCTATCCTCTCGTATGTTAAACGAGGTTTCTTCTTGTTATGTAATGTAACCAGGAAGAGCATGGAGTCAAAGGAGCATGTGGAGACATGTGGATGAAGACTTCAATATTATATGTGATGTAATTTTGTATTGGAATTTTAGGAGGCCATAACCATATCATGTATTTGTATTAGATGCATGCTTGTATGTTAAATGGTTTAATAACGAATAAAATTAAAGCGATTAAATCCCTCAATACTTGTGTGTCTTCCAATGAATGACACTCGTCAACCCTAGAATCAATTAAGTGTGGGTCTGCCAAAGCAGGGTACATTTATCTATTCTAGTGAGGCACGATAGGATAAAAGTAATATCCGATTGTCAACCATTGGATTTTGATTGAGTATATTCAATATGATTGAAAAACCTAGAGGCACCAATATTAAGTCATGTTTTGCCTTCCAATGAATAACACTCGTTAAGACTAGAGGCGATGAAGTGTGGGTCTGACAAAGCAGGGTACCTTTATATATTCTAGTAAAACACGATAGGATAAAAAGTAATATCCGACTGTTATTCATTGGGTTTTGACTTAACTAGGTATATTCAATAGAATTGAAGAACCTAGAGGCACTAAGTTAGGCATTAATTCATAAGATGAATTAGAATAAGAGTTATTCACCTAACTATATATATCCAAGAGTTGTATGAGATACAATTGGAAAACGTGTTCCTACCTAAATAACCTTTTTTAAGCGATCAACCAAAGCTGACTTAAAATTAGGTGAAATGTGGATCTTGGCCCACTAGAAAATCTAGTGATGGGATTTTCTAATTCTTTATATTGAGGGTACTTGTTTTGAATCAAATAGTGGGAGACATATTTATTTAAAGACCGTATTAAATATGTTTGTTTTATGATACTTATGTGCATAATTTTGAACACAACAAATAATATTTTACTGCGATCTGTCCTTGGGAAGGACAAACTGTCTGGAACTAACTTTCTAGACTGGTATAGAAACCTATGGATTTTCCTTAGGCATGAGAAAAGGTTGCATGTCCTGGAAAGGCCTATTCCTGAAACACCCGTCGCAAATGCTTCGAAAGCTGACAATGATGCTTTGAGAAAGCATCTGGATGTTGATTTCGATGTAGGTTGCCTTGTGCTTGCTACCATGAATGCTGAAAACAACATGAGAACATGGAGACGTACAATATGATTGTACACTTAAAGAGACCTTATCAAGGACAAGCTAGGCTTGAACGATTTGAAGTCTCATAAGCACTTTATCAATGTAGACTGACAGAGGGAATCCCTGTTGATGCTCATGTACTCAAAACAATTGGGTACATTGGAAAACCTAGAAAGGCTTGGATTCCCATTAGGCCAAGAGTTGACCACTGATCTTATCCTGCAATCATTGTTGGATAGCTATAGTCGATTCATCATTGTCACTAGGTCTGCTGTATTCTTAGAGAAGGAATCTATCTCTAAGAAAATAAGTGGGAGGAAAGTAGAACTTGAAGAAATTCAAGTAACACAGAGTGGCAATGAGCCATAATGGAACAAGAGCAGATACCACAAAGTGTTGTGGAGCCACCTGCTTAAGTAGCGCAAGACTTGCGTAGGTCAGATAGAGTACGTCACCAACCTGAGAGATATGTTTCCTTGTGTCTCAGGAAGGGGATGGATTGCTAATGGATCAAGATGAACCAGTGACTTACCAAGAAGCTCTTTTGAGTCCAGAATCTGAGAAATGGCTTGATGCCATGAGATCTGAAATGGATTCCATGTACACTAACAAGGTACGGACCTTGATTGAACCACCCGAAGGGATAAAACCCATAGGGTGCAAGCGTGTTTTCAAAGAAGAAAACTGACATGGATGGTAATGTAAGTACCTTTAAAGCACGGTTGGTGGCTAAAGGGTTTCACACAAATTCATAGTATAGACTATGATGAAACCTTTTTCCCTAGTTGTCATGCTTAAATCTATTCGGATCTTGCTTGCTGTTGCAGTTTACCATGATTATGGAATCTGGCAAATGGGTATCAAGACAACTTTCCTAAATAGGAGCCTTCTTGAAGATGTGTATATGACACAACCTGAAGTTTTTGTTATACCTGAAATACTGGAAAACGATCCATTTATGGATTAAAGCAAGCCTCTAGAAGCTGGAATCTTCATTTTGATGAAGTTGTAAAGCAGTTTGGTTTCATTAAAAATAAGGATGAACCTTGTGTCTACAAAATGGTTAGTGACAATATAGTTGTTTTCTGGTTTTGTATGTAGATGACATACTTCTCATAGGAAATGACATTCCTACCCTTTAGTCTGTAAAGACTTGGTTAAGAGATTGTTTTTCCTATGAAAGATTTGGGCAAAGCGACCTATGTGTTAGGTATCAGGATCTATAGAGATAGATCTCAAAGATTACTTGGCCTAAGTCAAAGTACATACATAGACAAAGTGTTAAAACAGTTTAATATGCAAGATTCTGAGAAGGGATCTTTGCCTATGTCACATGGTATAAGCCTATCTAAGGCTCATTCTCCTTCCAGTGAAGAAGAGAGAGGTCGCATGAATAAGATTCCTTATGCATCTCTATAGGATCTATCATGTTTGCCATGTTATGTACTCAACCAAAAATATCATATGCTTTAAGCATGACTAGCAGATACCAGTCTGATCTTGGTGAAGGTCATAAACAACAGTCAAGAACATCCTTAAGTACTTGAGAAGAACTAAGGATTCATTCTTGAAATATGGAGGAAAGGAAGAGCTGCTTGTAAAGGGTTACACTGATGCTAGCTTCCAAACCGACAAAGATAATTGAAGATCGTAATAAGATTATATGTTTTGTTAGTATGGTGGCGCTGTGAGCTAGAAAAATTCAAAGCAAGAAACAGTCGCTGTTACAAACCCATTAAACCCCTTGTGCAGCAGAAGCATGAAGGGCACACTAGATCATTGGGCATAAGAGTTATGTCTGAATGTCTCTAGTGCAAGTGGGAGATTGTTAGGAATATGCACTAGAGACTTATATATTTATGAACATCCATCACTTGTATCATGTTATTTTATAAAGGCAAACTTATTCTTTTAGAATATAATTATTGTCCTTAGAATAGTAAGCTTAAACTTCATAAGAAATCAAGTAGATGACTTGATCGTGAGATCTTATGAAGAACTATTCTTAAATAATCCCTAGTCAAGTATCATCTTAGGACAAAGATGCATTTAGACTAGTATGTGAGTTCATTGATGATCACATCTCACAGATCATGGATATGAGATATCATGTGCTCATATAGGTACACATTAAGAGTAATGGTGTACTGGACAGACCCACCTTAAGAACGTTGCATGGATTGTTACATAAGTGTCATAAACGTTTCTTAAATTGATAAATGTGATATATAAAGTCCTTTGACCTGAAATCACTACGATTCCTACATAAGGAATTATGTGTTTTGAATATCATCAAACGTTACCTGTAACAGGGTAATCATAAAGTTGGTTTTTAGACATATAATAGATTATGTGGAGGAATGTGAGTGCCCTAGATGAGATTTGTCCCTCCTATGTAACAGGAGTTATATCTGTAGGCCTCTTGATAAAGTGAGACTGCAAAATGCATGGCCATGCTCAGGAGGATAAATATGAGATATTTATTTTCTGTACAGTCTACTTGGGGATCAAGAATATATAAATTGAACTATACAAGGTTGACACAATCCATGCCCTTGTGTTCAATTAGATATTTGGACAAAGGGACAGATCATATAAATTATTATCATAAAATAGGATTTATCAAAGTTGTTGATAATCTCAATATTTGGATAGTGATGTATTGCTAGATACCGCTCACTATTTATGATATTAAATATAAGAGGATTTTTATTTAATATCATAACCAAATATTAAAAGCCTATTGAGTCACACGCATACAACATGCCACTAGGAAAGGACAATAATTCTAATTTAATTTAATTAGAATTATAACATAATAGGCCAGGCCCATAAGTGTGAGGGTTAAGTGAGTGAGGGGGGTAAAACCCTTGCCACCACTTTATAAATAGAGCATGGGATGCACTACCCTAGACACATGAGCAATCGCTTTTTACTTTCTAAGGCTACTAGCAGAGCTGAGGAGGGTTTCCTAGTCCGGCTGTTGGCGTGGATACCAATAGAGACGTGTCTACTCTTGCCTCGTTTATAATCCTAATAAGGTACGACCTTTCGTTTTAATACCTTTTATGCCTTGATTCGTGTTCTCGCAAAACGATTATAACAAGGGAGAGAATCCATTTATTTTCGCTGCACCCTGACCACATGCTTGATTCCCTTCAGTTTGAGGTGACACATAGCATGGCTCCACAGAAATATGTTGTGGATTTGGCCAAGAAATCTTGTACTTGCAATTTTTGGGAGTTGATGGGAATACCTTGCAGACATGTTGTTAGTGTTATTAGCTACAATAGAGAGAAACTTGAAGCATATGTGGACTGGTATTATAAGAGGGAAGCTTATGAGTTATGCCATGACCCAACTATCTCACCAATCAATGGTGAAGACATGTGGCCAAAAGTTGACCCTACCACAAAATTTCCCCCCACATACAAGAAAGGACCTAGCAGGCCTAAAAAGTTGAGAAGAAGGGAGCCACATGAGGAGCCCAATCCATCAAGGTTGAGAAGGACACATACTAAGTATGCGTGTGGCAATTGTCATCAATATGGTCACAATACCAGAAAATGTCCATCAAGACCTATAGAGACACCCAATGTTGGTGATGGGCCATCCAATGAGGCCAATGACACTGCTACTGGGATTGCATCAGCACATCCTCCAACTCAGCCTCCAAATCCTTCTGCTGGAAATCCTTCAACTCAGCCCCCAAATGCTTCTGCTGGCCAGAATGGAACTGCAATCAGAAATCCTCCAACCAAACATCCCAATGCTTCTGCTTCAAAGGTAAGTTATAGTTCCATTGTTACAAGTTGATGATTATACATGTGTGCCTAATAATAAATTTGTTATTGTACAGGGAAATGGTAAGGTTAATGATCAAGGAGCCAAGGTTCCTCTAGGGAACTCAAAGAGAGGAAGGCCTACTCAACCCACAACACAAACACTGGTTTGTTAAATTTATGACTATTTTTGTCTTGTATTTGTACATTGGACCAAGTTTGATTAATTTTCTGTTAAATTTTTGGCAGAACACATAAGCTGCTCAGCCAAGCACTGGTGTTGCTCAACAACAGGCTCCTGGAGGAAAGGCCAAGAGAGGTAGACCAAGCAAAAAAAATAAAAAATCAGATGTACCTGTTCTTGTTGCACCCCCTGCTTCTGGTCCTGCAAATGTTCCAATTCCTGTTGCACCCCCTGCTTCAGATTCTGCAAATGTTCCAAATCCTGTTGCACCCACTGCTGATCAGATAACTAGTCCTAAAGGACAGTTAGCAGTCCTCAAGAATGCATTTGACACAACGATGTTTATGATGGTATGAGTTCATCATTGTTATGACATGTTGCATGATTGGTATTGTAATTAATTGGTATTGTAATTAATTCTCAAATTTACTATTAATTGGTATTGTAATTAATTGTCCCACATTACATATTGCATAACAGACACACTGCAATGCACCAAGTATGCCCCCAAATCTGGTTGAGGCTAACAACATAATTAAAGAGCTTTTGGTAAGCATGCACATGGCATTTTCTCAGAGATTTGCTTATTTGTCTGTGCCTCTAATTCTGCAATACTTGTGTCATGTAGACTGTTGCCCAACAGGTCACTTCTGGCAAGCCTTGTGATTGGAAGAAAGTTGCTAGTACATTAGGAATAACTCATATTGAACCCTACATGACATTTACGGAGTCAGTGGTATGTGTACACTAAACCATTTCCATTTGTTTTTCTTTTCCCCAAAACCTGAAACTGGTACTTTACTTTGTCTTCTCACAATTTAATAGGATAGCGCAACTGCAATGTGTGCACCAAGCAACACTACTGCCTGTGAGGATGGAGGAACATAACAATCTGTTGTCACTAATATTGAGCATCAAAAGGACATCAAGGAGGAGTGGATTATAACCCAAGCAACTGATGATGATCACATTGCAGTTTTTTGGTTTTATGATTAGGATTTTTAGGAAGAACTCTTGCTGTCCATGAATACTTTTTGTAATAGCTGAAGTTGATTTTTTGAGACAGGTCTGTTATTAATATTAGATTTTTTAGGAAGAACTCTTGCTGTCCATTACTACATTTTGTAATAGTTGAACAATGTAGCCCTTTTTTTTGGATAAGTTGTAATAGCATGGTGGCACCTTTTGTATTAGCATGATGTAAAGACTACTTTATTATGTATTTAAAGATCAATATTAATGCATCATGTATTTATCTCTAAAACTATTCTTGTCCAATTAATAGCATCATCAGAATATTCAAATACATCAAACAACATTTACAAGAAATTTGGAGAACAAACAATTTGGAACAATGTAACCATCCATTTCATTGATAATAAATAAGCAAGGCTTTACATTTCCTTGGTTTAGGTAGCTAAAGAAACTAAAACTAAAATACTACCCTTTCCATTCCCACTTTCAAACTTCCCTGATAATTGTAACCTACAGCTACATTCCTTTCCTCCCCCCAACACATTTCACCATGGCCAACATACAAACCATAAAGGTCAGCCCAATACAAAAAAAAAAAAAATAGAACACACAGCTACTTTGACCTTCCACTTTTCACTTGTTAACTTCATTTGTAGCTTGTGGATTTTTCTTTTTTGCTCTTCATGTTCATGCACCATTACCTGCCACTCCTCACTTGAAACCCATTACTCAGTAACATTATCATCAGCCCATCGAAAAAAATTACAGGTCTCTTTCTGCAAATCAAGATAATCATAGATGAAGTGGTCAATCAACCCAACCATAAAGGAACTTCAAAACCATTCAGAATATCCTCCATGGGTTCAGAATATATATACTTACATCCCAGTTGCGACACCTCCAGAACATCCTTCCTGGGTTCCTCGTCGAATTCGACTTCATGAGAATTAGCTCATCGCCGCACGCGCAAGAGGACCTTCGAGATATGGAAGAGGAAGATGAAGACTTTGAAGCAGAACACCGCTTCATCGTTGTAGGGTTGTAGCGCACAGAAACGTCTTCACTAGACCTCTATCGGGGCAACAATGGAGGACGCAATGAAATTAGAGCACATGGAGCAATTGGGGAAGATGATTTCCTCACCCTCATGTGCAAGTATTATACAGGGAGGGGGAGGACTAAAAGCCAAAAAAATTAGTAAAGAGAGTTTCCATGTAGGAATGACAATTAGGAAAGAGAAGATGCCACATAAGCAACATTTGAAGGGGGAGGACTAAAAGCAAAAAAAAATTTTGGAAGGATGCTTTTAAAAAAAAAATTAGAGGGACCAAATGCAAAACTCACCTATTTTACAGGGACCAAAAACATATTTTACCCAATAATATATTACTTGATATGATTTGTTAAATATTTATTAATACTTAATTTTATATATACTAGTACTTGTAAGTGCATCCATTCATTTTATTTTAGAGAGCAATGCAGGGAAAATAGTAGCTAGGGATGACAATTGACCCCAAGCCCTATTGGTACCCGCAAAAATTACCCACAATAGGCAGGGTAAAATCCCGCAAAACAAGTATGGGCGCGGGTACGGGCAATAACTAGCCCGCATTTTTTCATGGGGACGGGCGCGGGTACGGGCACTATGATGCCCATCCCACCCCATACCCGCACTCATATATATAAATATTTAATAAATAATATCATATATAATTATATATAGGGATATATTAATTATATTAAAATATCTAATATATTTATACACATTTTTAAAATTGATATATATAATATATTACAAATTAAAAATATATTTTTAAAACAATCTATTTGTGTTTTTTTACTTTATAATATATGACTAATTAGTGTTAATAATCATTTTTTACAGATCTTGGATATTCCTGACACATGATATCTAAGTTTATAAAATAGTCTGACGTGAAAGTATATTGTAATATTTAATAAAAATTTAAATATTAGATCATGTGTTGTGCTTTAGAACATTAACGTATTGTGTTTCAATTTAATTAAATTGTTGTGTCACTGATATTTAAAAATTATGTTTGGACAATCTTCCAGTAATTTTTCAATTGAGATATAATTTTCTTAAATTAATATTTTTAGTGAGTTGTTAATATTTTACTTAATAAAAGTGTGGGTAACGGGCGTGGGTACGGGCATATAGATGCCCAGCGGGTATGGGGACGGGTATTAAAGTTGCTGCCCACACGAGTACGGGCGCGGGTACGAGGATGGACACTATGGTACCCTGCCCAAAGAGTACCCATTGCCATCCCTAAGAGTAGCCCCTATCATAATTGATATTATCCATATAGATGTGCTAGTAAATAATTATAGTAATGTACGCTTGCAGTGGCGGATCTTCAACTAAAATTTGGGGAAGTCAAAATAATATTTCAATATGTATAAATTAAATATGTAGTATTATATATCTAAAATTTAAATAGTAATGTTAACACAAATATTGACCATAAATTATAAAAAGTACTACCTCTAATCTTTTATATAGATCCTCTTGAAAAAGTTCGTGAATTAAGAAACTTAATTAATATAGTTCATAAATTAGTATTATTTTATCATGATTACTCTTATAATTATTTAGATTCATTTTTTTGTCTTTCTATCGAATTTATTACCCCCTCAAGTCCTATTTATAGGATAATTTTGACCAAATCACACATATTAAGAAAACATATTACAAGTAATTAATACATTGATTTTTAAAAGAACTCTGAATAATTCCAAATTTACCCATATTTAAAATTAAACTTTACTACCATGGTAATTGAGTCGATTTAAAACCTTTAATGGTCAACAAGAGTAAATATGAGAAAAAAATATTTAATACTTCTAAATTTGTGTGCTTTATCTTATAAATAGAACCATAAAAATTTCAAATATTGTCTAGTGAATAGGACCATAAGGGGTCATGTATTTCACTCCAGTCTTTCTCTTTCTATATCTATTATTTGTTGACTACAAACAACTTTTTTTTACGACTACAAAAAACTGTTGAATAAATTACTCTTATATTTATTAATGAGATTCATTTTTTTGTTTTTGTACCGAATTTATTACCCCCTCAGGTCCTATTTATAAGACAATTTAGACTCAATCACACATATTAAGAAAACATATTACAAGTAATTAATGCATTGATTTTCAAAAGAACTATGCAACATTCCAAATTTACTTATATTTAAAATTAAACTTCACTACCATGGTAATTGAGTCGATTTAAAACCTTTAATGATCAATAAGATTAAATATGAGAAAAATATTTAATGCTTCTAAATTTGTGTGTTTTATCTTATAAATAGAACCATAAAAATTTCAAACAGTGTCTCATGAATAGGACCATAAGAGGTGATGTATTTCACTCTAGTCTTTCTCTTTCTCTATATATATTATTTGTTGACTACAAAAAACTGCTGAATAAATAAGTGTATTTTTATAAAAAAATTGAAAAAATTGATTAATGTAGTAGAAAATTTGGATGAGATCTTATGAAATGGACCAAAATAAAGTTCTTAAAAGCTCCAATAAAAGGACTAAAGATAGTAATATTTAAACAAATAAAATTGTCTCCAATTGAATAAATGTACTGAACATATCCTTAGAGAATATAACACGTCATATGTTATTGTTCTTACAAAGACTACCAAAACCTTACTCAACGGCTGGTTACAAATTGGCAGAGTAACTGCGTAGCCTAGGTACAGTGTAAGTGTCTAATCTCCGGTTGCAATGATCCTTATGTAGCTTCACAAGGGTGGATCTTTCCTTTAATGCTCGTATCTTCTGGGCGTGAATCACGGGCTTCGATTGCTTCAGACTGGACTGTTTGTTTGAATTCTTTCCTTTTTCTGCTGTGGTCTTGCGAGATGTTTGCTACGACTGATTGATATGGTAATTATTGTGATTGACCTTCCTTAAGCGACTTATACATCAAATCAAGACGCGATATCTTGTTTGGTCTGCAGGTATATTGGCCGACCAGTGCATATCGAGGTATATGTGTTACCTCGGGTGGTATGCTACATAGTCTCACAAACTATGAAGTATCTATGCGAAATAGCTTCAGTAAATATCAAGGACATGTGTTACCTCAGGCGGTATGCTACAGTTATTAAACTCAATAATTAAATGATGTGACAACTAACAATGTAAAACTTTTTTTACACTAACATTATATTCCCTCCGGACTCATTTATAAGCAAAAATAATCATATTCACACTTATTAAGAAAGTTAGTTAAACTCAATTAATTTTCTTGATATTATCTAAAAAGTAATTGCATTACCTGAATTACCCTACATTTAATTTTATTGAAACTTGTTTCAAGTGGACATACTCTCTTCCCATTGGCATATGATTCATTAAATAGAGTGGTTGAAAAAATAAAATATGAATTAAATAGAGGGTAATTTGGGATGATATCATTTAATAGGATGAAAGTAGTTAACTTTTACTTATATTTTAGTCCACTATAGGTGGATTTTTTTTTTGTTGCTTATAATTGAGTCCAGAGGGAATATACTAATTAAACTTTTATGAAAAAAAATCAACTACAAGTAATTGCAAATGAGTTTAATTAGTATATATTAATAATGTAAAAATCTTTACACAATCATCTAATAATATATTGCCAAATTATTTAATGAATATAATTTTTTTATACTAATAATATTCATTACATCCATTAAAAATATTAATATTTTTTAATATTTATACATACAAATATATGTGTATATATACATATGTGTATTAAAAAGTTCGGGGCGTGGTGATAAAGAAATCCACCCCTGCATGCATGGATTGATTGGATATTTGGATGTGGCATGAATATCATTACCACGACATCCATCTTATGTTTGTTGGGCGGCCGGCCACAACCGTATGGCGGCTTTCTTGATCTTAATAGCTTAACGCTAACTAACCGCACGGCAGGACAAAAGACACATAAATATGGGAGATTGAATTATTTATTATTAAATGATGATAATCCTCATTCTTAATAAAAAAAATGAAGACAAAGTAAGAATTAAATAATAAAAAAAACGGTGCAAATGTGCAATTGCAATCCGCACACTATCTATCAAAAACTGGAGGTGCGGTGAGGGTGCCATGTGGCGCCGCGTGTACCATTATGTGATAAAAGCTCGTGGGGCCCACTTGTACGCTTGTCAGTGCGCTTGCTGTATTATAAATTAAAAAGGTTGGGTGCGTGTGCTTCATGGCAACTCCTCATTGGTCAATCCTTTCGCCTTGACATCCTCGCTGTTCCTCTAACCAACTTTCCTGCCAAGGGACCTTATGTCGCCCGTCGCCACAGATTCTCACCAAGAAAGTAAATTGAAAGAGATCACACCCATTAAAAAGTGGTAATAAAATAAAAATTTAAACATAGTTAAATGAAATCCCTATGAATTGTCGAATCTTATTTTCAAACTCGCGAGAATTTTGGCCCATTGTTGTTTAGGAACGACTATTGAATTTTAAGATTATTTACCTATTTGAGTTAATTTAATTAACCTAATTTATACCCAAGTTTTACATTATCATTTAAGAGTTTAATTATTATGCATCATCACTATAAAAAAAATTATATTATCGTTTAATGATATGTAACCACATTATTTAATAAATACTATATCATTTGTTATTAAATTTATTAAATGATACGACAACATATTATTATATATAAGTGTAAAATGTTTTTTTATATTGACAATGTATGTATAGTTATTAAATTCTATATGTAATAATATATCATCACATCATTAAAAAAATTGATAACTCATGTGCTATTAAACTCAATAAACAATATTGTGATATATTACTGAATATCGTGATTATTACTGAATCTTTTCTCTGGTTTTATTTCTAATAAATCATGTATTAGTGTCAAATTACAATAAAATCTTATTCCTGATCAAATCGTAGGAAATAGGGTAGTTATTTTCGATTGGTTATGTTTTATTTACAGCATATTGGTTTTCTCGTTTAGGCACTAGTACCAGTTCTTCGATCATAGAAGATAAGCGTAGGGAAAAAGAGGAGACTCCACCACAAAAACTGATCGCGATGAGACAATCATGTGTAAATGATAATTTTCACCAGAACTTGGATATTTAGCTCACGGTGCATAAGCTCAGGGGAAAACTATCTTGAATGGGCATAATCTGTGAAATTGACAGTGGAGGGAAAAAGTTAGGGGGTACTTAACTAGAGAAGTGAAGAAATCAGAAAAAGGGGCAATCCTTCATAGGAAAAATGGATGGTTGAAAACTCCCTCATAATATCATGGCTGATCAATACCATGGAACTAGCAATTGGGAAGCCTTATGTACTTTTATCTAAAGCAGAAGAACTATGGGAAGTTGCTCGGGAATGCTACTCATATTTGGAGAACTCATCTCAGATCTATGATCTAAAAACTTGATTGTGGCAATCCAAACAAGCTGGTCAAGATGTACCACATACTATAATTTGATGTTGGCCTTATGGAAGGAGTTAGATCAATGTTGTGAAGATTATTAGGAAAACCCCAATTATGCAACACAATTTAAGAAATGAGAAAAATGATAGAGTATACATGTTCCTTGTTGGCTTAGATTGAAATCTAGATGAAGTAAGGGGAATGATTCTTTCTCAAAGGCCTTTACAATCTACTTGAGAAGCATTCTCAGAAGTTAAATGTGAGGAAGCTAGGAGGATGGTCATGTTTCATGCACTCGAATCACATATCACTTAGCAAAAAATAAGCCTTTGCAAAAAAGGGGTTTGATTATGAAAGAAAAAAAAACACAATGTAATAAATGTAAGACACCATGGCACACAAGAGAAACCTATTGGAAGCTTCCTGGAAAACCAAGAATCTTAAAAAAAGGCTAATAGATAGGGAAACACATTTCAAACCACCTTTGAGGCAATTAAGGACCGTCATTTTTTGTTGAAATAACTCCTTTCACAAAGGAACAATTGGAGAACTTATACAAGTTTTTTTTTCCCAAAATGACTAATTCCCTTTTGTTCTCTGGCCAAAAAAAAGGTCCTCATCCCATTTACACTCTCTCTAGTTCATAAAACAACCTGAAATCCCTTTGGATCATCGACTCTGGAGCTACTGACTATATGATAGATTGTTCACAACTTTTTTCCTCTTACAGTCCCTGTGCAGGAAACAAAAAATCAAAGTTACAAATGACATCTTCTTTGTAATTGTTAAAATTAGATCAATTTTTCTATCTCCTTCTTTAACCTTACATAATGTTCTTCATATGCCTAAATTATCACGCAATTTACTCTCTGTCCGCAAAATTACTCTTGACTTGAACTGTCATGCCGTATTTAATTATTCTTGTTGCAAATTTCCATAATTGAATTTGGGGAGGATGATTAACAATGCTAGAGAGATTGGTGGACTCTATCTATTTGAAGAGAAAATGACTTGGGTAGACACAATCAAAGTATTTGTATCCATTCTAGCCTGGTCTTCTAAGGATAGTGAAGTTATGTTATGGCACTATAAGTTAGGCCATCCAAGTTTTAACTATATGAAACACTTGTTTCCTGAATTTTTCGATAATAAAAATTATGTCGTCTTGTCAAAACATTGTTTCCCTTATGGTCGTAGTAAACATTCAACATCTTTGGTTAAACGTCAATTCATTACCTTTTTTCTCTATAATATATATTTTTTAAGTTAGTGTCTTTAAATTTTGTTTGATTTTTAATTCTTCAAAAATATAAAAAAAATCATATGTTTTTAGAGATTCAAATCACTCTGAAAAAAGACTAATAAAAACATACTATTCTTATGAAATATAGAAATTATAAATAAAAAAATCTAAAAATGAATTATGCTTTTTGGTCAAAACTATAGGTTTCTTCCACGGGAGACAATCCTGTTTGAGTAGAAGGGAACATACATATAATGGTGGGGTAGCTCTCTTAGCGGATTTTTTCCTATACACAAAATCTTGCTTAAAGGGAATCAAACATGTACCATTTGAAACAATCACCCGTTAATAAAAAAATTAAAGAAATAATTTGTAAAAAATAATATTTTTATAGATAAAAATATATTTAACTGTACAATTTTTATCAGAGTTATTATAATTATAAAAAATTGTATTGTCAATTGAATAATAGAATATGATAACGTTAGAATGAGAATTAAGATCCGTATGTATGATAAATCCTCCCTCTGGTTCAAAATAATGGTCTATTTAGCAAATTTTATTTATTTTTAATTATTTATCCATGTACCTTTTTAACGTAAAATTAATTTTTTTTAGCAATTATAATCTTAAATAATTATTACTCCTTCAAGAGAATAAATGAGTTGTTAGTTGACAGTTAAAATGAAAGAGAAATTAATGAATAAGACACAAAGAATATAATATGAAATTAAACAATAATTTTTTTAATATTAGGAATATTAATTGCATTCCTTAATTCTTATGTCAAAACATTAATGAACTATTCCCTTAAAAAAACCCATGTATAGTGGACTAAAATATTAGAAAATTTTAACTAATTTAATCATATTTAATGAGATCATTCCATTATACCCTTTATTTAATTCAGATTTTATTTTCCAATCACTCTATTTAACAAACCATGAACTAATAGAGAGAGTATTCTACTCGAAAACATTATTTAACTAATTTTTTTTAATTAGTGTGTTTTTTTATATATTCAAGTTCAGATAGAATGAGCTCTCGGGTTCGATCCCCACTAAACACATTCTTCGGAAGGGGTGAGGAGCCTTAACTGTGACTATGCCCCGAATAGGATTACCCCTGGTAACAGGAGATACCTATGGTTTACACCAAAAAGTTTAGATAGAATATTATTTTGAAGGGAGTATTATTTTGCTATTTTCAAAGGTTTATTAAGTGGGAAAAAGCTCTTCTAAAATAAAGTTGTGTATAAAATGAGTAAATAAGATGTTATTTACCATTAAAATTTTATGGGTCGGCCTAATGGTGAAAATTGGGATGATTTATCATGAAATAATAGATTTATACCTCATAATATTCCTTATATAAAAAAACATTTTATGGGTTAAAATTAAGATACATTTTAAATTAAATCAATATTCTTGCTCATTTTATATACAACTTCACTTTAGAAGACTCTTTTCGGATTGAGTGATTGACAAAGGTTCTTCTTGCCTCTCCATGTCGTGTTATAATGGATGTGGATCTTCTTCACTCACCCATAAGCATTGGCTCGGAATAGCCAATGAATTTTCGCCGAGTCTCACTAGATTTGGGTCCCACTCCTTCTACATTTCTTGGATTTCCCACCTTATTTTATGGGCACTAAACAGTGAACACTTATTCGGTTATTCCTGCTCCTTCATAGGAGGAGTAAAATGCAATTACAGTTTGATGTTCATGCCCGTCAAATTTAAGCTGTCTTAAATTTTAATGCATCCATGTGTCATGTTTCAAAATCGAAGCTGTTTGTAAGCTCTTTACCCCAAAAATATGTTTATGGTTAAAACTTTGGGGAATCCAAGTACTATCAATTAGAATCACTTATACTTAGATTATTTAATTAGAGTTTTTTCAACACACATGCAACAATTATATAAAATTAACAAATAAAATAATTGTATTAAAAATTATAATAGTCAATATATTAATAATATTATAATAAAAATGATAATGTTTTACTTTTGATTTTGTATCTTATACAATATTACATAGATTAAAAAAACCTTTTAACTAAAATGAAATATGATAGAGCCATGTGATAAGTCATGTAGTGTATAATTATCGTAGAGCCGGTAAAATGAGTTAGTTGGTTCGACTGACCCGACCCACAAAACGTATGACTTGAGTACTTATTTTAAAAACTTGAATAACTCCCGTGTTTTTAGCTCAATTCGATAAAGCCCCCTACCCGTAAAAACATGTAAAAGGTCGGGTAGCCTGCAAAAAGCCCATAAAAAATCCGAGCTACCTGCAAAAATCTGGGCTCAAATAACTCCTGAACTTTTTAGGGCAACCCGATAAAACCCGCTACCCGTATTGCGTCGAGCCGACCAGGCCGGATGGCCGAATTGCCATCTCTAAATAATGGCAAGTAAAATTGCATTTCAAACGAGTACTTATTTTTGTTAAATAACGTTTTACAATTAAGTTCTGTTTGTTTTGATTAAATTGAGTAATATGACACCGTGAATGGATGTTGTGGAACGGGGTAGGTTAGATGGCCCAATTCAAATTGACAATTGGACATCATTACGACCACTGATGCCAGAAAGTACTTTTATCTGTTGGAAGATGAATCCTCTCTTCTATTCTATTATTAGTGGTGCAAAGCAAATGGGAGTGCAACTATCAATTTTTTAATATATTTATATATTATGGATAAATAAATTAAAATTAAAAAAGAAAAGAGAGAAAGGAGAAAAAACTTTTCAAAGAAAATTCTAATGGGGTATCGGATGCATGGGGGTGCATGCTATTATGAATGCATTTATGCATGCGAACATTGCACATAAGCATGATGTTCCCATAAAGTGTAAGCCCAACCAAGGTCCCACCAAAATTGTGCCATTCTCCTCCTCTTCCCACCATAACCTCGCTCTGTCTGTGTTTACCTGCGAGGTTCTCCTTCACAGGCAAATGTAAAAACAGCGAATGAAAACCTCAGGACAAGTCTGAGGATTCTGCAGCTCAACAAAAATTAATATATAAAAAGCAACCAAAAAAAAAAAAAAAAGAGGAGGAGGAAGAGGAGGAGGAGGAGGTTTCTGAGTGTACCATTTTCTTCCCCTCTTAATCATCATCTTCTTCCTCTTATTCTTCATCTGGGTTATCCTCATCTTCATTCTTTCAGGTTAAAGTTTTCACCTTTATTTTTTATTTTATACAATTTTTTGGTGGGATTTTTTTTTAAATTTTGATTCTCTGCTTCATTGCAGGGAATTGTCCAGGAATAAGAACCAGAACAGGTTGCAATTGAAAAGATCATAACTTGTGAGCAAAGAGGAGTAGCAGAATCATATAACAAAACAAAAAGGAAGGGGAAAAAAAAAGTAAACAAATTTGATTGTTAAACCAAGGTATGATGTGAGACACTGATTGTTTTTTCTTTTTTCCGGAATTTTTGGAACTTGGAAATTTATTTCTCTGTCTCTCTGGCCAGTGTTTATTTTTGTATTTACTGCAGATATTATCATCATTATCAAATTTACCCCTTCCCCCCATTTTAAAGTTACTGAGCGTTTTTTTTGGGTGAATTTTTTTTTCAGTTTTATGGTGCTTGTTTTTTAAGCAAATTTCATGTATTATTTAACGAGATAATCCAAGAGGCTACACAATAAAAGCTTGATCAAGTTGTGCAAATGGAAATCCTGTTTTGGTTTGTAAACCTTTGAATTGATAAGTTTTAAGAAACGCGTTTCATTTGATTCTGTTGTTTGGCTTGTATTCTTCTTGTCTTTGCAGATTTTGCCAACCCCTCCTTAAAATTCCAGATTTTTCTCTGTATTTCATTGGATTTATTTTATTTTATTTTTTTGGTTCAGATATTTCTATATTCACTTTTCTAACTTATCTCTCAAATAGTCAAGTCAACATCTTGGAGAATTTGATCAATTTTGTGATTTTGATTGTTATTTAAATAGGGTAATATTTTGTATTTACTCGGAGGGACTGTTTAAGAATATATAATTAAAGCCTAATTATTAATGTTTTATAAACAAACGCTTCTTAGATATCTGTATAACATTGCCTGAATCCTCAGGCCATTTCATCTTTTTTATAAAAGAATTTACATCAATGGCAGAGTAAAAAATAACTATGATATGGTGAATAAGATGTTGCTTAAATGAACTCTGAATGAAACAACAGAATAAAAGGAATCAAAATAGAGGACATGAAAAGCCTAATTATTAATATTAAGATCAGAATATCCATTATGGTTGATATCACTGATATATTTGACAGTTAAATGCTTCTCTCTTTAGAACTAAACAATTGAAGAGTAAAGGTCTCTCAAGGGAGCAGGGACAATTACAAATTACAAATTGAAATCCATAAAGAATGTATTTTGATAATAATTTTTTTGTCTGTATAAGGGCATGTTTAGTGCATTATTTAGTTGAGCAATTATGAGATGCTGATAGGTCTGAAATTAAAGTAAGAGAGTCTATTGCTTTACACATATGATGATGGGATATATGAAAATAATAGATGAAAACACCTGAGTTTGGCTTGTTCTGGGGTAATGGTTTTGATCTTTTAGAGCCTAAAAATAATTTGTTTATAACTTCTTCAGGGTTAAGGATCCTCCTTGCTCAATAAGAAAGCTGGTGCATCCACTGATTAGATTATCAAATTTTCTGGTCTGCAAGGTGGTTTCACTGATAAAGATTCTTCAGTGAACCATTTGAATATTCTAGGTGAGAAAGATCAAAGAACACCCTTTCATGACATAAAGAATCTTTAGCAGTAAACTTTGGTTCTTATGGTCATTTTGATTAATTAAAAGTTCTATGGTTTGTTATAATATAAATCTAAATTCTTGCTTATTAGTTACTTATTTCAAATGTAACAGGGGGAAGAAGATGAATCATGGTCGCTTGGAACCTTGTCATGGCCTACTTAAAGTATCCAGATTCCCTTTTATCCCAGAAAAACTGAGTGATAAAGTTACAATCTTAATAAGGATTGGTATACTTGTGTGCCTTGTAGCATCCATATCACTTGCTCTCCACTCAGCCTTCTCTAAACCAGACCGGTGGTTCCCATTACCAGAGCATTTACATGGCTTGCAGAATGCTTCAGTCATTGTCATTGACAATGGACCCACAAACATTTCACACATTCTATTCGGCATTGGTGGTTCAGCAAAAACATGGCATGACCGTAGCAGTTACAGTAAGCTATGGTGGAATCCAAACACCACCAGGGGATTTGTTTGGCTTGACAAGAAACGTGGTCTTGTGCACCGTGACATGATAGTACCATATCAAATCTCACAGGGATGGACTCAGTTCAGGCACTTGCACTCAGCATCTGCAGTTAGGATAGCAAGGATAGTATATGAGAGCTTTAAACTTGGTTTGCCAAATGTTAGGTGGTTTGTAATGGGAGATGATGATACGGTGTTTTTCCCTGAGAACTTAGTTACAGTATTGGGAAAATATGATCACAATCAAATGTATTATATTGGTGGGAATTCTGAGAGTGTGGAGCAAGATGTGATGCATTCCTTTAACATGGCTTTTGGTGGTGGTGGATTTGCAATCAGTTATGCATTAGCAGCTCAACTAGCCAAAATAATGGATGGATGTCTTCATAGATACTTCTATTTTTATGGTTCTGATCAAAGGGTCTAGGCCTGTGTGAATGAAATAGGGGTTCCTCTTACCAAAGAAAGTGGATTCCACCAGGTATATGCTATTTCCACTTTCCACTGTTAAATAAGTGTATTCATTGGTATACTATATACTGATATACATAATTTGATTTCTCTCCCTTCCCTTTTTATATACTACCAAGTTTGGAGTTTAGTAACATCAGCCTGGATGCATATATTTTGAATATTGTTGCACAAGGAATCATGTTACATGTTTCAATTTTTCTAAATTCAGCCTGAATAAAAATCTTTGGACTTGTCCTTCTATAAGAAATTTACTGTTTTTATTGTCCTTTTGTTTCAGCTTGACATACAAGGGAGCCCATATGGTCTTTTAGCAGCGCATCCCTTGGCACCACTTGTATCACTCCATCACCTTGGTCTATTGAATCCATTGTTCCCCAATCAGACTCAAATTGATTCATTAAAAAAGCTCATCAGTGCATACCACCTAGATCCTGCACGTATTTTGCAGCAAAGTATTTGCTATGATCATAACCGTAGATGGTCAATATCTATTTCATGGGGTTACACAGTACAAATCTATACAACATTGTTGATAGCAGCAGATTTACAGATGCCATTGCAGACATTTCGAACATGGAGAAGTGCAAGTGATGGTCCCTTCACATTTAATACTAGACCTATGAGCCCTGACCCATGCCAGCAGCCAGCTATATTTTTCCTGGACCAGGTTACAAAGGTAGGAACAAGTGGAAGTATCACTATCTACAAGAGATATGTAGACGAAGCAAAAAAATGCAAGAGAGCAGATAATACTGCAGGAGTGCAGAGAATTAAAGTTTCTGCCTTGAAGCTGGACCCAGAATATTGGAAGAATGTACCTCTCTCTCTCTCTCTTTCTCACACACACACAACCAAAACAAAATTATCATTAGATTTAAAACTTCTAAGCATGTCATGATAAGGCTAATGTGCTTGATATAGAATTGAAATCACTGCATCTTTGGAGTTAAAATATGGCTTTTAAATTGATCATTTGATTTGGCTGTACTGAATCAGGTACCACGTAGGCAGTGCTGCCAATTTATGGATGGTGGAAGCATAAAGGATGGCAGTGTGCATATCAGAATTAGGAAGTGCAGACCTCAAGAAACAATTACTATTTAGGGATCAGTTGTTTTTGTTGGTCGGCTTAGTTTGTAGATTACTATAAAGTGAGTCTTATAGTTCTGGTCACTAACATTTCGGCCTATGTACATGCATAGTTGTCAAAATATCCACATAATCTCATCTTTTAATAAACATGTGTTCCTGGTAGTTTACCACTTGTATGTATTACCACAAATATCTAGAAATTATAGAAATATATTTTTTTCTCTCCATTTTCCATATTCTGGCTTCCCTCTTCAATCATTCAGGCACATGCCTTTTATGTCTCCTGGAAGATCTTCCCTCATTGCTTCTACATTTCTGTGCTGTACTGCTCATCACGCCTTCGATGTGAATGTCTTTCACTCTAGAAATTGCACCACCTCACCATGCAATGGCAGAGATCATTCCTCTATATATTTTGATGTTCAAATTTTCATTTTACTTTGCTGAGCCTTTTGTGCAGGTTCAAATGCTGAGAACTGAATTGCAGACTTGGTAAATCTTTGAATATAGTTGTGCAAGCCTGTGGAACATGGCTACTGGAGATAACTTGACCATACCATCACCATATAAAATTAGAACAATCTTGTTTTTGCTCTATTATGAACTTCACATGGTTTAATAGCAGAATGCCTGTCAAACAGTTTCTCTAATTTTCTCTAACTACATAAAGAGTTTTATCTGACAGGTTCAGGATAAATAATTTAATGGGGGATTATCTTGGAGCTTGTTAGAAGATTGGTTTGAAGAGGCAGAGAATTTGGTAAGGTGGTTTTTATTCTGTCCCTTATAACATGCTTAAATTGGTGAATGAAACCTGAATTTGGCCTTGGTTTGTGGCCAAGTGATTTTTGTTCAGAGTTTTCAGTTTTGTATTTCTTTCTCTCCATTGAAATGGTGTACAGTCTAAATGTGCAACTCGATACACAAGTAATGAATGCATTTCTTGCCTCTCCCTCTTCTTTATTTCTACACTATCTCATCATATACCAAATGAAGCATAATAGTTTTTTCCCTATCGTGATTTTCGCCAAATCCCAACATGTACTACATTTCCAACCTTTCATTGGTTTACATTCTTTGCTAATAAATTCTTATAAAACTGCTTTCGTGATCCTTCGTCATACCACTTTATTTTAACGTGTTTTTAAAATATAAGTAAAAGTCTGTTGCTAGATAACATATCTACGGATATCTAAATAATTTGAAATTTAATATACATAATTATGACGGTAATATAATATGATTGAACGGTTAGATTAGTCAATTTCACGTTATAAAAATATTTATTAATTAGTGTAAGTTTTAAAGTTTGACACCTGATGTCAATTGATCCTGACTCCTACTCAATATGATAAGGAAAATGTTTCACGTACCACAAAACAGTGGTACATTTGCGGTTTTGTCTTTTAGCGCTTTTTTCTTTTTTCTTTTTATTTTTTTTATAGTTTTTATTTATTTTTTATTTTATTATTATATTCATTTTTATTTATTTATCTCATTAAATAAAAATATAGATTAAGAAATACAATAAATGATTACATGGAATTTGTGTTAACCATTCCTGTTAATACAAGGTTAATTATGTGTCCAGAAACGGTGAACGTGTTTTTAAATGAGGTTAATGGTGTATCCATTGACGGTTAACAGAATATGATTTTTGGTTAATTGAATTTGTGAGGTTAATTGCATATCTATTAACGGTTAATGAAATAGTAAATTTGGTAATTGCATCAACATGAAATTTATATTAATCCTTCGTGAAATGTAATATTATAAACATGAGGTTAATTGTATGTCCATTAAGGGTTAATGAAATAATAAATTTGGTTATTTGCATTAGAATGAAACAATGATTGTTAACACGAGGTTAATTGTGTGCCCAGAAACGGTGAATGAAATAGTATATTTGGTTATTAACAATGATTGTAAACACGAGGTTAATTGTGTACCCAAAAACGGTGAATGAAATAGTATATTTGGTTATTAGCATCAAAATAGAATAATGATGATAATAAACTTATGCCAACCCTTCCGAGAATGCACATTTATTGTATTTCCTAATCTATATATTTATTTAATGAGATAAATAAATAAAAAAGAATATAATAATAAAATTAAAAAAATAAAAGCTATAAAAAATTAAAATAGAATAAAATAAAATAAAAAACGTAAAAAATTAATGCACACAAACAGTACTACATTATAGCGGTATAAACAGTGTAGTACTGCTTGTGGGACATATATCATGACTCATATGATAATAGGAGGATCAAAAGTACAATTATTTTTTTAAAAAGAAATTTGGGTTATTTTTGGGGGTGAGGGGGATGATTACTCTTTCTTTTTAATCATTTTTCTCAAAAGATCCTTTTTAGGTGCATTGTAACAAGATTGACTGCATCAATCATGGAGACAAGAAATCTTTGCACTAGAAAACCGGGATTATGATAATTTTTTTTAATGAATAAAAGGACCTAAAAAGCCCAACAAAACAAAGAAAAGCCTAACTAAACATCATTCTGGACACTGACTCCAGTATTATCTATTAAGTACTGGATTATAGCAAATTGAGGAATTACTTCAAATAACCTAAACTGATCATTTAGAGCTAACCCATATTTGGCAAATGGGATATGAAAGTTATCATCTTGGCTGTTATGTGGTGCATGCATGGGGTGATTAATTGATTTTAAGAGGTGGGACTAGTAAGCAGCTGCAACCATTCCTAACCGTAGTACATTCTCAACTGAAAACAGTAGAAGGGAGAATCTGAACTTTGTCTTTCTTCAGCGGCAAATGTAAATGAATTCCACTTAAAATTGAAAACGTAATCGTCAATTAGTGAGCACCCAAAATTAAAAGCAAGTTCTAGTACAACACTTGGGTATGCATTGATTGCTACCACTCTAAACTACTTCAACAGAAAGCTTAAGAAAAAGATAGGAGTACTAAAAAGCCGAAAACAAAATTGACTTGTGATTCTATTAAGAATGACATTGTCTAGTGTCCATTGTTTTCCATCCAATTACAAGTGAACTCGTTTTTTCCGAAGGAAATAACATATTAGTCCACTGAATCAAGGAAAATGATACTATGCGCATCAAGACATGACTAGACGTCTAGACCCAATTTTTGGCTCAGGAAAAAGGGCAGACACCACGATGTAAATACTGAATACATCACAAAGGCACAAACCCAACCATTAATATTTCAAAGGTGTTGAATTAACGCGTCATGAAAGCCTGCAAAATGAGAACCATGTGACTATATGTCGTCATACCCATTAAAATGCATGCCACGGTAAGAGAGACCAGCGGTTCTGTACAAAAAAACTATTTTTTTGAAAATTCAGGGTAACTATCCCTGACGCAGCTCCATGGGCAGACAGGGTAACTATCCCTGCTGCTAGAGGGTATAAATCTATCTCATGCTACAATATATTTTCATCTAAATTACAAGAATAAGAAGCTTCTGCGCAGAACGGGAGAGTGCAAATGCCAATAGACAGATGAAATTGTGATTTAACTAGATGAGCCTGCTGAGTCTTCGCCTGAGAATTATATATACTTTCCCTCCAGTAATACTTCTGCACCTATCAGTAGCAAAACAAAATTAATATGTGAACCTGATACATAATATTTGGCATAATCAGTATTTTAAGGTCAGGGATCACATGTATGACTATGAAGCATGAACAGAAAAACCGATTCAGGTGGCAACAATATCGAAGCTCTAATTAACCAACAATGCTAGCATCTTCACGGCTGGCAGTTTCACTTGAAGGAGCAGAACCCATTTCATCAGGCACTAAATCTCCTACGGATTCGGCCTGTTTGTGCTGCAAATGCTCAGAATCCTGCTCGGGGAATACCTCAAGTTGCAATGATGGTGAAATGTTATTCACATGAAGCCATGTTAATTCCCACAAACTATCACCACCCAAGGCACTCCTCTGTGCCAGTATACCCCTCATCTTCATTACAAGCAAGGAGTTTTTAAGCAGCTCAGGCACTGTCTCTTGAAGCTTCTCACTTCTTTTCCCCCTAACCTTCACCTTCATATATTTTTCCATTCTGCTCAGTACACCTAACCATAGCTTGCAGAAGGTTGTCAATTGTGATAAATCTGGGAGTAATTGAAGAAAAACTTTTGACAAGAGCTTCATTGCTAAGATAAGGGTGCCTTCCATGTTGCGGTAGTCCTTTTGAGAGTGTCCCTGTGCAATCTCAAGCAGGTCATCAAGCACAGTGAAGATCACAAGATCGAAACACTGTAACCACAAACTATATGGGAGATAAATGCCATCAGCTCCTGTCAAGCACCTCTGCAGAGACAATAAAGCATGATTTCTAACCTCTTCTCTCTGGTCTAAACACACCTTCCTCAGACCCTGTACTAGTCTTAACCACATCTCTCCGATATCCTGAGACAACTTAGAAATTTGCTCCTCCTCCATTGCTTCCTTAGCCTCAGTAGTCCATCGGGCCAAGCAATTGACAGACCCTGCCATGAGATCTAGTGCCCGTACAGATCGCTCTGCTTGTCCAACACGAGACTCAGCAAACTGCCTTGCAGTATCTACACAGAGAACATAATTAGCTGGAAGCAAGTGGGCACCATCAGACATTATGAACAATAGTGCATCAAACCCTGCCTCAGATGCTTCTATGTGCCTAGCTGTGATGGAAAGTAGTGATGTAATTGTTCGCCATCCTAATGGAGATCTTATGTGAGAAGCATTTGCCTTCACAAGGCGACTGACTTCCTGAGTAATCTGCTCACAGTATGCATCGGCAACCCGGGCATCAAGCTTCAAGACAAGTTGCAGTGATCTCAGAAGTTCATCAGCAATGTTCTCCTTGTAGGGGAGCAACCGCTGGCAAATTCGCAGGAGTCCAAAAACAGCCTTCTCTACCAGGGCACAGGGCATTACAGTTGACTGAACAATATTGGATATGTGCTCGTACACACCCTGCCAAAGAATCCCAATTCTATCCCTATTATTCAAAGTGATTGCAATGAGCAACTCCAGGCAGAAAACTGCTGTATCTTCATCCTCAGGTGTGCTGTTCCCTTTTTGAGGTCTCCCTGCAGCCCAAATGAGTGCTCTTGCAAGCTGCAATAGAGATTCAGCTTGCAGAAATTTACTCTCAGTGAATATGCTGTCAATGTGACACTTTTGTATTGTTTGAAGGGTGCGCTGATGAGCAGCAAGTTGTTGTTCAGTAGGTTGTGATCTTGGCTCCTCAGTGTCAAGAGATAATAGTTGACTAAACCTACCCATCAATCCTGAGGATCTCCTTGGAGTGCCAATGGATTGCATATGAGCTGAGGATAAAGAATTCATAATAGGCTTTCCATGCACAGTTTCAGCAGAAAGCTCTGACTCATCAGCTGCATCACTGGCAACACGGGCAGGAAGAAGACCTAGCTTGTGCAGTCTTAAGATGCAATCAAGAATATTTCTCCAACCTGTGCGTATGTAATCACCATATCTATTTGCAATAGTGAATACTGTTACAGTTGCCATTCTTGCTTTCATGTCATCTCCAAAGGCAAGGACTGGTTCCTCAACTAATGACGGGTTTAAAAGCGTAGTGAACTTGCAAAGAGAAACTACCAGATCATCAAGAACATCTTCAAGATGATGGCAAGCTGAAATCTTAGCAATAGCTAGGAATCCATCCATACATGTTTGGTATACATCTTCATGCTCAGCGTGATCAAATACCACAGAAATGGCAGCAATCGTAGGGCCTGACATTATGGCAAACATATCATGATCAAGGTAGGCCTTGGAATCAGACACAATAAATGGAGCAGTTTTTTTGGACTTATGCATTAGATCAATCCATCGACTTGGTGTCATTTCAGGAAATCCAACACCTTGTTCCGGGGTTGTGCGTATTTCATTCTTACAAATTGAATGGTATATCTCTGACAGGAATTCTCTAGGAAGATCATTGCCACCATTTATATGCCTATTATTGCGGATAAAATCATCTTCAGTCATCTTCTTTTTAACCTGCACATTGTGCTGATCAGTATTAAGCATTATCATTGAGTATGATAACACAAGAGCAGCATCCTTGTTAGCTAGGATATGTGGTGACTGCTCATAGTATCTCTCAGAAAAAGCTTCAAGCACCCTATGTATCTTTTGTGATTCACCAGGCAATCTGAAAGTCTCCAAAAATAGACGCAGGGCTGTGTCTAAGTTCATGTCTTGGAAATCAAATGTTCCAGCAAATTCATGAAGAACCTGAACACAGAATTCATCATGATTTCCTAAGAAATCACCAACAAGATTCTTATCCAACCCAGCAGTGTATCTGAAAAAGCAAGCAACACTTTGGGGATCAAGTTTGTCAGGCAAAAGATGTGTTCCTTGGAGAAACTCTAGACCTTTCTTAGGATCACGATTAAAATGGTCAGCACCAATCATCAATCTTCTCTTTATGTACTTTCTTCGGCGGGCAAAGGGAACCCAATGATTTGGATCACTATAATTCTCACATTTTACCATCCAGAATGGAGTATACTCTTCAAGATTCACTGGAGAATATTCTGAGCTTACCGATCCATTGGCTATCCTTTCGGCCATTCCCTGAATAACAGCAATAAGACCATCCAAAGCAAGAATATGCATGGTAGACAATGGACAGTTTACAGGAAATGCACTTCTGGACAACAAATTAGCAAGATCTTCAAAGACATTACTGCAAGTTATGTCACAGTCAAAATTAGCATACATATCTACCATAAATGTCTTTTGTCTGCAGAAGTCAACAAGGGCCTCCATGGCTACCTCTTGCTGCTGGTATGAAGCCCCATATCTGCTTTGTGCAAGTCTCAAAATTACACAAGAAAAAAATGCTTCTATCTGTAGTTTGAGTTCTGTACGAAGATGATGATACAGATTGAGAACAATGCTACACACCATTGAGAGTATAAGAGGACTCATTGACAAACCAAATTGCATCAAATTATGAAATAATTCATCCTGAATTAAACTCAGCAACCTTGGGTGACGGCAAATAGAAGGCCCTCCAAGTTCTACAGCCGAATTAATTAAAGTTAAAGCAAAGAGGGGTACATCTTCATCAAATGCTATAGTGTTTGATCTAGGACCCATTTCTGTATGCTCAATAACATTCAGCAAAGAACAAAAAAAGTGAAATACTTCCACCATGCAAGGAACGCCATATGGTTCAGTCATGAGATGCGTGCCATAAGATACGCCATCCTTGCCACTAATAGCTATTGCTGTGTTTTCGTCCATCACAGTTGCTGTCACAACATTTGCAGCATTGGGAGCAAAGTTTGTGGGTAATGGCTGATTATCATATTCAGAACTCATGCTGCCATTCTCCAATTGTCTGCTTCCAAAAGCATACTCACTATTTAGGCTTCCAGTCTGCATAAATAATAAACAAATACTAATACTCATATAGAGATGTCATAAATATTAAGTTATTGACCACCCAATGATACAGTGATGGAAATTGTAAATATTAATTTATTGCAAATAATACAATGATGGAAATTGTAATTAAAATAGGTAGTTGTCAGTATTCTATCCAAAGAACAAACAAGTAAACTTTTTCCTTGATGATCTAACAAATTGCAAACGGAGAAAAGTAGCTGATAGAATGGCACTAAATTCTTGCTTAATAGGAACAATAATTAACAAAAAAAGCATCACCCTCTCCCCCACCCCACCCCACCCCACCGCCAAAAAAATTTGCTTTCTAGTTTCAATTATTTTCTTCCATAGCAGCTAAAAGAATAATCATGGAAAAAATGTAGACTTGAAATTAAGGTAACATGATTCTCATACCTCCTGTTTCAAATTAGAGCTTCCATTAACCAATGCATGGTCCATGTTGTCAACATCTTGAAGGTGAGAGAAAATACACCTTACAAGTTCATTCATTGTGTACCGTGCTATCTGCTGCAACAACTCACCCTTGCCTCCCGATTGATGAACTATACGGAAACAAGTATTCACTATGGTGCAAACATGCTGGTTACTCAGCATTACAGATGCTTTACTTTTCATACATGCTAGGAGAACTTGTAGTATCTTCATTAAAACAACTTCTTCCGAAGAAGGATCAGTGACCTCAAATCTGCAGCTAGTGACAGCATCAACCACCAAGTGCATGGCATCCTCAACATTGACAGTATTTTGATCAATCACATCAAGAGTTAGGATCTTGTAAACGGATGACAAAGCAACGCCAGTAATTGGTGCACCGGTTTCATCAGACTGAATCACATCTAAAAATGGCTGTAGATACAAGGCAGGGTTGATAGCTTGCCACTGATGGTGGTGCCACGAAAAGATCTGTCTCTTTAATGCCTTGAAGGATTGAATGAGAGAGTGTTCCAGCTGATCATCGCCTGACATATAACGACCTCCCCATCTTACATTTCTTCTCATGACTGCCAAAACAGCACCAATCTCTGAATTGATCATGCACGCTAAAGTTGTTTTGTTAGGATAGGAAGCATCACACTCCTCAGGTTCCTCCTCCTCTATTGCATTGATACCAGCTTGCAGCTTTAGGCGTCCCATTTCCGCAATATTCTTTGTATGGTACAGCAAGGATCTGGTAGAGGTTCCACAATACAACAGAATGCTGAGATGAACAGAGGTCTTCTATGAAGTCCAAAGAGACAGTATATATAAGGAGATCAGGGTTTCCACAAACCAAATAACTTAAAATGGAACTGTTATCATACCTTATAGGTAAGGTACCCAGCATGAGCTATCAAGTATTTATTAAATGTTGATTTTATTATAAATGTTTAAAATTTTATTAAGGAGGCAAAATTAAGGAAATAAAAGTAGAAAATATTCACTAAAAAAAGGCATAGGTTATATCAAACAAAAAACACAAAAATCATTTAACACTAACTTTTTTAGTTAATTAGAAATATTCAACAATGTGTACTAAAAATTTCTCAATCACTCTTCTTAAAACACTCGCTGGCAGACCTTATATTAAATATAACCAACCACCAATGGAAGTAAGATAGGTACCGCAGATATGCCCTAGCTTGAATGAAGCATGAAATACAAACAAAGGACACACGATCTAAGAATGTTCCAGGTTCAATTCAGCAACACAGCATATAGATGTTGAATACACAAGGCAACCCTATATAAGCATAAACATTACACACAGTGACCTAAGCATGCAGATATATATGAGTTATGCACATCACAGGTAGATCTGATGGATCCAGCATCTTCAATGATGCAGTTGGAGTTCAAAATCCTAAGTAATTGAAGTTCAAAATGGTGTGAAAGAAACGAAGCAACACTTTGATGATTCATCCTACAAGCATAACTCCAACTCTTTCGCTAAAGAGAGGATGGGAAAAATTCGTAACATTCACCCAAAAGTACAAAAGAAAAAGCAAAAACCTCACTCACTCGTTGCTCTCTTCGATTTGGAAAGTTGCGTTGCGTCTCTGAATTCGCGGATTCAACTTTAACGTTGACGAAATTCGGTGCTGTTTTTCATCGGAATCTTCAATCTTCAGTCTTCGATCTTCTTCTCTTTACTCTATCTGTCTGTGTAAAGCTATGATGAAAGAAAATAAATGACTTTGAAAGGAAAATTTTATTTACTTAATTACTCCTTATTTGTTGAGTCATCCATTCTTCATATAATAATAATAAAATATAATTATAATTTTTTAGATAGTGTTCTTATTCAAAAGAAAATATAAATATATAACGAACATTAAAATTAAAAACGTCGCAGCATTGCATTAAATACAAGATGATTTTGAGATTTTTTGTTCCAAATGATAGAAAATTGTTGGAAAGACACATTTTGACGTAAAGTAAACCAGGTTTAGTGGTGGGGTTTGAATATTTAACATCAGGTTTTAAATTTAAAGCTCGTTACGTTTTTTTATAAAAAAATAAAAGAAATACAAACGATGCTAATAATTTAAAAACTACAAAGATAGAGAATTTTTATTGATTAGAGTAATATTTAATATTATAAATACAATAAATATTATGTTTTTTAATAGAATTTTTTTATATATTAATTTATATATATATATATTTATTATCAAAATTTTAAATTTTAAAATAAATAATAAAAAGTTTTCGCTTTCAAGCTCACCCACTAATTCACTAAAATGCTTTTGGAGAAGCTCCAAATGTTCAGGGTATTTTTCGTTGTCAAGATGTACAATAATCAAATCATTTGGATAGTGATTTCTAATGCTAAAAAATAAATTTATGAGAGAAGTAAATTTTTTTTACTTTACTTTAGATAAAATTTTATTTTAGATGTGGGATCCAAAAATATAAGAATATTTATACTTATTTTTCCAATCGTTAAAATAAAACTCATTCTTTTAAACTTATTTTTCCAATCATGTTTAAATAAAATACATTTTGCACTATTACTTCGTTATTTCTCTTCTTCTGTGTTCTTAATGTCTTTATATTAACATTCAATTATTGGAAAAAATATTCTTATTTTTTTATTTAGAAAAAAATATTTTTACACTCAAAATTTGAGTATGGAAAGTATAAAAAAAGTAAATACAAAGAAAAATAAAACAAAGAGAAAAATAATAATATATGTAATAATTGATCTAATTAAAAAAAGAAAAATAAAAAAATAATGTAAAAGGGAGTGTAATCAAATAAGTGAAAAAATTAAAGTTGTTGATATTATTAGAACAAAAATTTTAATATATTTTGTTAACTTGATGTAAAATTATGTATTTTTATTTTTTAGTATAAAATATTTTTAAGAATAATAGTTACACTCGACATAATCTAAAATGAAAAAAAAAATGATAAATACTCCCATTCTTGATTTCAAATTGTTCTATGATAAATCCAGTGTATGCAAAAATTTCAGGTTTTCAATCTTTTTATAAATATTACCTATCAGCTCAATATAACTTAGATCTAACCCACATATTACCAACATGTATTGGTCCGAGTGGAAGGAGCTCGAGTCTATTAAGTATGTGGTTCTGGGTTCTATTCTTGGATCCATGTTAATAGAAAAAATACTGTTGGGAGGGCTTTGTGTCAGACCGTACTCCGAGAGATTAGTCTCTCACTTATCGGGTGGGAGGATACTCTAGAAAACCAAAAAAGATCAACTCATACATTAAATTGTTTGGTTTAGTGTTGAAATTGGTCAAACTCTACGCAACTATTTCTAGCGTTGAAAATGTGAGTTTACCACATTTTAACGTCAAACCAAACATGTTCGGCGAAGATATGCAAAACTTGATGGTAGTGAAACAAAATTGAATCACACATCAAGCTTGGATCCACATTTGATGAAAAAGTGTGTGATACCCATACTAAAATGATTCCCACTTAAAATTGGTCTACTTAGCCGTGCAAAGATATGCAAAACTTGATGGTAGTGAACCAAAATTGAATCCTACATCAAACGTGGATCCAAGTTAACGTTAGTTTACATCAAAATCACGTTACAAACGTAGATTCAAGCCAACACTATGGTTTAGCGTTTGCAAACTTGAGTTTATGTCAACGTGGATTTACTGAATGGGATTTAAGGAAACTTGAGTTTGCACAAATATGATTTATGTTTGGATAACTTTTAGTAAACGTGAGTTTAAGAAATTGAATGTTAATTGTATGATATCAATGAAAATCATATTTGGAGTTGTAATTACTAAAAAGGACATAATATTTGAATATTATTTAGGTTTCTATTTATTGATATTAAGAATAGTTGATAATAAACTAACAATTAAAAATAAACACATTTGCACTAATTTATACTTTGTGATACTTTAGTTAACATGAGAATGAAATATATGCATGATATTTTGCCTATTGAAGTAAAATGTACAGCATTATAAAATATGAAGTATATCAAAACAAAAAAATAAAACATGAAGTATGTAACTAAAAAAAGGTGTAAATTAGAATGTTTTATAGTATAATAATATATGAAATATAATCACAATCAATATAAAACTAAAAAATTATATAGTCTCCGTGAATGTTTGCTTTCAATGAAAAATTATCGGCTCCCCTTTTATTTTCTTCATTAGTCCTGCATAGAATTTTTTCTTGTTAATAGTTTTTTTTTTTGTGTGAATCAAGGGTATCTCCCAATCGATAGTTAGAGACTAATCCCTTTTGAGGCGTAGAGATCACCGTAATAGGCATTGTTTCTCACAACAAAGTCTTCTCCATACACACCGCCAGGGATTGAACCCATGTTAAGATGCTAATAGTTAGAACTAGAATAAGTTACTTAAAAATTAAAAAAAGAGTGTTGCAGGATAACGATTATTGTTAGACATTAATTCAATACCAGCCACATGTGGTTTTATTAGTTATCATTATGTTCACCTACTAAACGATGGAAGGGGAAGGAGAAGGGCACATTACATGAAAGGAAGGGTAAATAGGAGAACAAACCTCTCCCTGTGATGAAATCGATTCTCCCCGGATCCAGAAGCTACCCAAAGTAGCTTCAACTTCAATTCACGTTTTCTCTTCAAACTCACATTCCCAACATTACTCCAAGCATCTTTAATACAGGCTGACTCATGTTTATCTGCACAAGACTCATTTTCGTGTTTGGAACGCGTAACCAAACATAGCCTGATAGTAGTGTTGATCCGGATTTATGTTTATAACGTGATTTTTTTACAAACCAAACACACTAGCGTTAGCCCGAATTCATGTTTGAAATATGGTTTTGTAATAAACCAAACACACACTAATTGTGAGCAAGATTCGAAGCCCAAAGATTCATTAGGTTTCGTAGCTCTAAGGGTATAAGCCCTGTAAATTTGTTCATGGAAAAATTAAGTCAATGAGATTTGTGCAATTTCATCAACTTGGAATTGCTCAATAAATCCCGGTAGTTATTTTGTTTAAGAATCACCTTTCTGAGAGCAGTGCAATATCCAACATAAAAGAGGCATGATACCTTGAAGTTAATTGATGGCCATATCAGCATGCATAACTTCTAGCCATAACAAATATTTGGTGGGATGTTGCAAGTGAAATTTTTTTTTATTGAAAAAAGATTTTATTATAGAGTAGAAGTAACAAAAAATTAGTTCTTATAGCATACAAAATTACAAATAACCCTCACTATGTCAAATGAACACCCATTGAGCAACATCTTGAGGCTGCCAATTATTGCTCTCCGTAGACTTATCACCAGTTACAAAGATTATCCAATTATTCCCACCCAGAGTTACATACCAGGTTTCCAGCCACTCTTCATCCTACAAAAGTTTTGAATCCACTAAAATACATGTAATGTATACCATTTTTGAACCGTTAAGACAACTTGTCCCAGACATGGTTAACTGTTGCATAATCTATGCAAGTTGCACTAATTAAATTGCACCGGCATGACATCTTCAAACTAAGACCACAACCACAAAGTTGTTACAGGGCCCGAATTTTCTTGTTCTCCTTCAATTAACTAGTGTCCCATGGGAAAAAAACACCTAAAGAACTATTTATTTGAAAATATCAAAGGAAATTTTAAAATCCATTACATTTACTAAAACAATAATGATGTCATTCTCATGCCAACATTAATAATGAGATTATGCTATTTGAAATGCACCGAATAGAATGTCAAATGGTTTTAAAAGTGTTGCCTGAAAGGACCAGACATGATCAGTTTTATCAAATTAGGAGCTAAACAGATAACCCCCTGCAAAACTAAATAAATGCTTGTTAGAATTTAATACAATTCTCCAAACTAACATGACAAAGAATAGTGGTGCCAATGCCATTTGCAGGTACCTAAAACTACCCGTGTTAAACCTAAAATTGCATTAATCATTTCACAGCTTCAAAATCAAAATATAGATCAAGGGAAGCCCAATTTGAATATGTGACAGCTGAACATGTAAATATTTATCCAATTGAAATTTATAACATTACATGAAACAATAACAGTGTAAAATTTATGCAGTACTATTTTAAGACTAATTAAGTATTTTTGCTATATCATGGTTAGAAAAACAGGAAAAAAAAATATACATGAAGGAGTTTATATTAGAAGCTGAGAAACAAAGAAACAAAACAGAGCGACTCAGTCAAAAAAGAGTTTTGATAGAAGAAGGTGATTAAAATGAAATAACATGAAATGCATCTTATGAGAAATATATTCATTGAATTTCTTTTAGGATTAAAGTTATTCAATGGTTTAAAATGCCACCATTTTTTAGAGATGATTGATGATATAGAATGCTATTATGTCAATCATATTTTTCATCCATTAAATGAAGTATTGAAAATTTAACTAACAAAGAAATAAACAGAAAAATAGTCATGAACCAAGTTTAACAGTCTCTTGATCCACATCAACATTTTTTTGTTCCCTTTTGCAGATTTTTATTCTTCTCATTGATTTTTTTTTATTTGCTTTTTTTTTTTCCTTTAAAGTAAAGCATGCACACACTAGATTCATATACTAAACTCTGAAGTTAATTGCAATTGCAAGAAATGAAATAAAGAAGCATCTAACCTTGAAAGCCATTTTATTGACTATTCAAAGGATGCGGTGCTTCTTCTAACTTTTTAGCAAGAAAAACAACAATAACAGTAATAAATTATACAATAACACATACTAATCAAATGAAGGGAAAAAATGCTTCAAAAACACAATTAGAACATAGATTCCTTTTGATAAACTCATAAATGTAGTTGAATTAGTTAAACAAAATCTGTAGGAGATTTTCTTAGACACATATAAAAGAAAGTGGTCAATTGAACTTAACCCGTCTGTTTAGAAAATAGTTCAGACACATATTTTGCTTTTTCTTCTTATTTTTCTGTGGTTTTTTTGTTTTGTTTTTTTTTTGCTATTTTTCAACCTTCAATGTCATTCTCATCCTATTGATTAGAAGTATGTATAAGAATGTCATTCTCATCCTATTGATTAGAAGTATGTATAAGATTTTTCAGTGTTTAGACATTTTAATTGTTCGCAATCTGAAAATAAAAATAGAGGAAAATTTCCTAATTATTAGTCCAGACAAAAGACATGTTATAAGTATAAAAATTAACAAAAAATTGTGAATATGCATAAAGACATTAGCTATCAAAAGACCATGATATTATGAGTAACAAATACAACAACAACCAAAGTCCATGAAATTCACCGTAAGCAGACATGGATTTCCTGCAATCATTTTTTCTTATAGTCACTGCAGTCAGTAAATCCGAATCGTCTAATAGAGATCGGATGGTCTAGAATCCGAGATGTATATTCGAATGTATGAATCATCTTGGCATCTGGGTTGTCCGATCTCCATCGGATGGTTTGGATTTGCTGACTGCAGTGTGATAAGTGAAAATCATATGATAAATTAGAGCACTTTTTAGTTCATTTATCAAGGATAAAATGATATTTTTTGCCCCAGTTTAATCCCTTTTTATTAAATATTAGATAAATTGTATTTATTAATCTGAGATTTGAATTTGATGCTTTTTTGATGGAAATATTGCTGATTTTTGCATGATATTGCAAAAATTGGATTTGAAGGAAAGATAGCATTAAATGATGGAGATATCTGCAAGATTTGAGTTTGATTGAAGACATTTAATAAAGATTTGAAGAAAATTTGAGGCAATCAATAAGGAGATCACTGCCAATCAAACAAGGATTCTGCAGACAACCTTCCCAAATAAATCAAAGATGCTCAATAAATGCAAGGATTTCATCAAGAAAAGGGAAACAGGGAAAGACAAATCAGCCAAAACCAGTCTCGGGGAGAGATCAAATTAAAAAGAGAAAGATTGAAGCTGCAGGAAGCATTCTGCGCTGTAGCGCAGGGTGAAGCGCAGCTCTCTGGATCCTGCGCTGTAGCATAGGGTGGAGCGCAGATCACGCTGATTCTTGCCCTGTTGCCATTTTTAGATAGATTTCTTCCCAATTTTCTTTGTCTTTCCTTAGCCTATAAATAGGAACCTCTTGCACCAGATCAAGTGTGCATGATTATTGTAATTCAGTCTTATTTCAGTGATAATACACCAAAGCTAATTTTAGAGTAGGAGAGGAGAAGCGCTTCACAAGGATTGAAGATGGTGACAACATCTTCAGTGGTTTGTATGGCTACCCTGTGTAGTTAACTCTCCATTAGGATTGAATGTAATTGATTCTATCCCCAAGTGTATGTAAACTCTATATTATTATTTCCTGAGCTCTCTGTCTATAATATTGGTAATCTTATTCTGTGCTTAATCCCTGACTTTCACGCTTGCGCCGGAGTTATAGGCTAGTTTCGACTAGGATTGAGGATGGGGGAGCCTAGACGTAGAAAACCCAAACTCTGATTGAATAAGAGTACTCGGTACTCTGTGACCGACACATGAGCGTTACTAATGAGCGATGGGTAGTGACAGTACTCTAGCGAAGGGCGTTTACAGGATTAGGCCTTAGTATCGATAGCAAAGGATTAGTTGATTGTCAATCCAGGACCGACACATGGATGTATCCTGATGAGTGATGGGTAGTGTGAGTACTCTAATAAAGGTGCGTCTACAGGATTAGGCCTCGTTTATTAATTAAGTTCATTTATAAACGGAATAAAGAGAATAAAATAATCTGAGGGTAAATCTGTAGCTTGGGAGAGCCCACATGGATTATCTTTGAGTGTGAGTGGCGCCTGGTAACTCGGGGTCATAAGCAATATAGTTTGTCTACAGTATTATAGAGTAAACCTAAAATAATAGATAGTTTTTACATGCACAAAGGGTGTGTATGAAGTTCAATCCTAATCCAAGTAAAGTGTCTCTAACTCTTCCTTTCTATTTTTATTAATTATTTATTTGCTATTTACAATTTAGGCAACAATATTCTCATAAATATGTTGTTTTCCCTTGATAAATAGATCACAACTATACGCGAATTGACCGTTCCCCATGGAGACGATATCTTTCTTACTATTATACTACTGAATTTTTGGTTTGCTTTCCAGAAACCCATCACAGGGCGGTCAACTGTAACAAATCCAAATTCAAATAAATTCACCCTTCTTGCAGATATTACCCTGTGGGAAAGAATAATAAAAAGTTGAAGAAAACATAGATCATTGGATATCATCCTCTGGCTTTCAGTTCTAAACAACCTTTTTTTTTTAATAGTCGTTGAGGTATAGGGAACGAAAAAACTAAAACTCATAATCTGTTTCTTCAAAACAAAGGAGAGCAAATAAGTGGGATTTGGATGGAAGTGAAGTTTATGTAGAGTATTGCATGTGGCAGCAAAGGGGTTTTATTTATAAAGAGCACATTTGGACACTATGAAAAGAAAAAACTCTAAATTAATATTTAAACAGTAAACTAAACACTAGGATAGATTAGAGACGATAAGCCATCAAGAATACACTATTTCGGGAAAAAAATCAAATGAATGAAGATACACACAAACAAACCTTGGATGCTCAAAGATGTATTTATATTTTATGATCATCTCAAAACTTTTACAGTTAACATCATTAACATAGCGAGTAAACTACACGTAATATAACAATGTTCAAGTTCTGTATAATTTAGCAAGACAATACTATTATATGAGGATAATTTTCCATTAACAAACTGCTCCATGAGGGGAGAAAGAGGATGTGTATTGTACAGGGAAAGGGAAGCACCCAGTCTATATATAACATATCTCCAACTTGTTCCAACCATAATAAAGTTGTCATATTATGAAGAATCTACTTGAGCACCCAAAAAGCCTCAAGTTAGGAAAAAAGAAAATTTATCAAGGGTGGACTGTGATTGAGGGTGGGTTCTTTGGGAAACAGAAAAGCCAGTTCATGTAGGCCACCTCATATATAGCATATTGAATACCGTTGACATTGACATTGCTGGAATAATATCATATAGGATTCTCCTCTTTGTCTACACTTCAGCTGAAAGACACAATGACAAGTCAAAATTCAGCTTGGACTTCCACGCTCTAATTACAACTTTATGCAAATACCAGGGGTTGGAGGTTAACCCCATTGCTCCTATCAGGTCACCTATTAATCAGAGGTATATAGAGAGAAATTGTGTTCCGCCTGAGGAGAGAGCACAGCCACACCAGCCTCCACCTCCACCAAAGCAAGAGGAGCAACTCCCACCTCAACAGCCATTAGCAGCATAGTCCTCAACACCCACCGACTAAACCGTAGCTAACCACAGGGGCAGCATAACCCTTGGATGACCCTAGAGCAGTTTAGCTCTTTCTTATCATGGCTTGGAGACAGGGGGGTGGAGCAGCAGCTGACTTGGGAGCTGATGCAGGAGCAGGAGTGGAATTTGCAGATGAGGATTTTGACAAAGACCTGGATAGGATTATATGAGGGGAGTGACACTACTCCAACTGTTGGACACTAAAAAACAGGTTTCATCTGTTGTTGTTAATATTTTTAGTACTTGTTTATTTCAGTTACTTTATTCTAGTACCTTAGTTAGTTATTCAATATTTCAATTATTTCAGTTAATTAAGTTTTGCAATTTACTCGTTTAATTTACTTTTGCAAGTTATATATAGATAGTTCAAAAGTTTTTGGGAATCAATAGAAAAATTTTCTTGAGGAAGTTGGTTGAAAAGAAATCAAATCTCAATAAGTGTTTTAAGTCCAGAATAGTTGAGTGAACTGAATAAGGATTTGAAAAAGAAAAAAATGTGGTTGAATCCATAATCAAATATGATTAGGATGTTGATGCATGATAATTGAATAAAATAAATAATTGTAACAATAACTGATATGATCAAGGAATTAAGCCTAAAAGTCGAGTGAGTGTGTGTGAATCCTTAAATAGTTTGAGAGTTTCACTGATAGTTGTCAGTCGATTTTACCTGAGTTTTTATTCTAGTTACTTCACATAAGAAGCATGGAAATGATTAAGGCACATTTGTGTTAAATTGAAAAACTTAGTGCCAAATAGCCAACCTGTGCATAATAAGTACATCTGTTATTGACAGCCCAATAGAGCCTAAAGTTTCTTTGAACTATGCACCCTAGCCTTACTTTCAAATTTCATCCCTTCCCTTTGCATATTTAGGGATAGAGAGTATAGGTGCATTTTATACAATTAAAATGGGAACTGGTTAGTTTGAAGTGTAAAAATGTAGTGAAAAGTACTGGGTAATGTAATTCACTCCTTTGAATAGTACAAGTAATGTATATAAAAAAACAAAAGAAAAGATTATACAGTAGAAATAAAAAGGAGGAATTACATAAGAGAAGAAAAATATCCTTGTATTGAGAAATTGGAATCCAAGATTGGATTGGATGAATTGAGAGTATAAGTAGAAATGTATTTAAAATGTAGATATGCTCTCTTCTCTAAGTTATGTATTTTGATATCTAGAAAAATCATTATTCTTGGAAGCCTAGCCTCATTGCAACCTTTAAAAGACCTTAACATACATGCTGATTATGTGCTTGTAACTGGATGGAAAATGACCGGCAACTTTGATCTGTTCAATTTTACTGAAAAATGAGAGAAACACTCACCTGTGAGGATTAAGAGAGAATTTTCCTTGATTAGAACAATTCATTATTACAATTACTTCGTTTGAAAATTGATTGACTTATATCCTGTTTTTATTTGAAATTGGAGACACCACATATTTTTTTATTTTGATCTACTGTTTGGAACTTGAAAGTTGAACCATGAGATTGATTTCTAAGTAACCAGTTTCAGAAATTCAAAACAGAATTTGGGTTGAATTCCATTACTTTGCTTGAGGACAAGCAAGATTCTAGGTTGGAGGGAGTTGAAAAGTGCTCATTTTAAGTAAAATTCAATGATGAATTTGAGCACTTATCCATTGAAATGTGTTAATTTTGGAAGTCAACTCTCCCAACTTAAGAATATTTTGAATTAAATTGTTTATTTCGAGATGTATATGTTAATGAAGTCATTGATCCCATTTTTGTGTATTTTTCAGGTAATTAAAGATAAGAAGCCGAAGAGGAATGAAAAAAAAAAGCAAAATGGAGCAGAATAAGAGAAAAGGGAAAGTGTTGACTTTCTTGCTTAGCTCGCGCTTTAGCGCAGCCTAAGCGAGAATTCAAAAAACTACACAGAGCCTCTGTTTGTCTCTCATTCAAGCGCAACACAAGCGAGCCTGAGTGAGCCTGAGTGAAATTTCATTTATTCAATCACAAAACAGAGTCATAAAGGCTTCTTCGTCATTCTGAACTGAAAGTTTCTATTCTTAAAAAGTACAGGATGAGGACAGAAACGAACAGAAAGTTGCGGAAGCTGATTTTCTTCATTTCTTCTCCAAATCCTTTATGTGTAATGGCTACCATGAGTAGCTAATCTTCCTCTTGGGATTGAATGTAATCGATTTGAACTCGGATGTATTCTGGTAATTTATATATATAGTATTTTCGTTTCTATTCAATATTGGAATTTTCATTATGTTTTTAATGTTAGATTCCATCTGATCAATAGATTCTTGAATCCAATTTTTAGGTTTAATTTGAAAATATTTCTGGAAATCCGATCTGAATGAAAATACTCAATGTGTTGTAATGCTAGGAATAAATTTCAATATGTCGATTGTTTATAACAACTGAACATAATGCTGGATAATTTGTTGAATATTTGAGAAATCGATATTTAGGGGATTTATCCTACGAATTTTATATATGAGGAATCGGTATAAATGATTTTTGTGTGTTGCATCAATATCGTTAGTTTCGATTGCTATATGTTATAAATTTACCAAAATAAAGATGGATGAGATAGATGAAATTCAATTCCAGTTTCTCCAATCGAATTCCCTTTAATTTTACTTTACTGCTTTTCAAATTTATGGAATTTAACCTAGTTTAATATCTAGTTCTCATGAACATAATCATTTTCCATGTATATATACTTAGTGAGTCTTATAACTATGAAATTTAATTGAATTACTGTTCCTCGTGGGTACGACAACCCCTACTTAAAATCTACTATACTACATTTGACTTTGGTACGCTTGCCAGAGATTCAACATTACGCTAGTGATATTTGATAATTATGTGCGCGTAATGTAACATCCTAAAATTTTATTAAGTAAAATATTAATTAAATTAAATAAATAAGTAGAGGAAATAATTAATTAAATAGATGAATAAATAATAGGATCAATATTATTATTAGTTTTATCCATAAAGTTAGCTTAAATTTAAAAAGAGGAGAAAGGGGTTGAGAGTGGTCCCAAGCCCAATTAGGCATTCTAGTAAGGAGGGGTTATCAGTCACCCTAATCCTTATTCGTATTATCGTCAGAGAGCGAAACACTAAGGAGGGGAGAAAACGAGTCTCAAGAGAGGATTGCTGCAGAGTGAGCATCAAGAACCAAGAAAGGGTCTTCCTTGCTGTAATCGATCTTCGCTTAAGGTACGGTGGGGGAGAAGGTGCTGCTTGTATATGCATGTAAGGGTGCTTGGGTAGTGAGGGCAACCATAAGACCCTCTAAGACTCTAAATTTGAAATTGATATATATATATATATATATATATATATTGAGTATTGTATGATGAAAACATGTTGATTGATGATTAATTCTGTGAATCTTTGTGAATCTTGATTGGATTGAAAGAGAATAAAGAGAATAGTGAAAAGGGGTTAATGAGGGTTTAATGATTTGGGGTTTTGATGGGAAAACCATGTAAAACTGTTAAAGATTGATGATTTTGATGAGTTTGATGAATATTAATGATTATGAATGGTGTTTGATCGAAAAGGATTGAATAGAGGTTGAATAGAGTGATGTAGAAGTGTTAGAAATCGTGAGATCTGCGATCTGCGTCGCGGGGTAATCGATTACCAGTGTGTTCTGGCAACCCAGAAGTGTTGTTTGTTCGCTGGTAATCTATTACAGGATTGTGGTAATCGATTACCAGAGAGTTTGTTTGCAGGTAATCGATTACAGGGAGGCTGTAATCGATTACCAGAGTGTTTGGTTGCAGGTAATCGATTACAAGGTGGTTGTAATCGATTACCAGAGACCTTGTTTGCAGGTAATCGATTACTGGAATGGATTTTGAGATCCTAAGTGCTTGATGATGATTGATGTTGTTTGATAATGCTTTATTGTGATTATGGTGTTGATGATGATTTGGTGTGCATAATGATCGGTGAATATGCAATGTGATTGATGATGATTGAGTGTGCATAATGATTGGTGAATATGCCATGTGATTAATGATGTTTTGGTGTGCATAATATGCAATGTGATTAATGATGATGGTGAATATTATGATGATATTTATGATGATAGTGTATATCACTTATGATGATGATGTAATGATGATAGTGTATATCACTTTATGATGATGATGTTAATGATGATAATGTATATCACTTTATGATGATGATGTTTAATGATGAGCATGATGATGCATAATGATGATGATAATGATGATGGTGTATATCACCTTTTGATGATGATGTACCTAAGTTGTGCGGGCCCATAGAGGGGTTACAACTTAGGAGAGATGCCTTGAGCATATGTGATGGGACCTGAATTGTGCGGGCCCATAGAGGGGGTACAATTCAGGAGGTGAACTGAGTTGTGCGGGCCCATAGAGGGGGTATAACTCAGGGGATCAAGATGGGGCGTTCAATGCACGGGCCCATAGAGGGGGTGCAACCTAGGGATGATTTGTACTGGCCCATAGAGGGGGTGCAACCTAGGGTTGAATGTCGTTGTGCGGGCCCATAGAGGGGGTACAACCTATCGGATTGTGTGTGGTGACACCGGTAGACTATCTTGGTACTAACTAGAGTGATTGACGAGGTGCACCCATTGTACGGAGTTCCAAGTCATGATCTTTGGGTAGGTGAGGTGATAAGTTTTGGTGCATATGATAATGTGTTATACTTGATGATGATATTGAGTTATATAATGTTATTGATGAGTTTTGGTGCATGTGATGATGATTTATACTTAATGATGAATTGAGTTATAATATGATGATGAGTTTTGATGTATGCATGATGGATGTATATATGTGATCTATTTGATGATGAAACTGAGTAAATAATGATGTTATGAGTATTAATGATGATTGAGTATTATGTGTGAAAATAAAGTATGTGATTCCATTGGTGAATGATGGTATGAGACTTATATGATGATATAGATGAATAGTTATATGCTGATTTATAGATGATTATTATCTGATGGATTATTTGATGTTTGGGTATGTGGTATGATTGATGAAGATGTTGTTTATGTGAGGGTGAGGATAGGGTAACCTCCTATGTGTATGTATGAGTGGTATTCTTTTCCTCACTGTTATACTGTGGATATTTTTACAGGTATTGATGATGATACGACTGGTGTCGAGTTTTGATTAAAGGGAGTGTGTTCTGGTATATGTGATATCAGGGCATAATTTTGGGGGTTCTTTCTTTATGTTTCTAGTTAGGAAGGTTTTTGTAAACTGTTTTGGATTCCTTACACAGCAAGTAGGATGTTTAGTTACTTTTATATTTTTGGAGATTCCGCTGCATGAGTATTTGAATACATTTAAGTTCGTTTTATTTTAATTAAGTTATTTTCGAACTAATGAGGTTTTTAATAAGAGAGTTATGTGAACCTTTTACCCACTGTGGGACGTTACCTTTTCTACACTTCCATTTATTAAACTTATAAGAGTATCTGAAATTTAATTGAATTACTGTTCCTCGTGGGTACGACAACCCCTACTTAAAATCTACTATACTACATTTGACTTTGGTACGCTTGCCAGTGATTCAACATTATGCTAGTGATATTTGATAATTATGTGTAGATGATTTTGGAGTAATTTTTCAATTGAGTTATAATTTTCTTAAATTAATGTTTTTTATTGAGTTACTAAATTTTCACTTAACTAAAGTGCACGTAACGAGCACATGTATGGGCATATAGGTTCCTAATGGGGGTTCCTTCATCCTCTCCATGGGGTTTCCTTTCTTTTAAGTGATAACTTTTTATCCTCATAATAGGATTTTTTTTTTTATTTTCTTTTAGGTTTATAGTTTTCCTTTCCCTCATCTTGACTTCCACCACTTAGGCCAATGTCTTATGGACTAAGGAGTAATAGTACCAACTTACCATTTCAAAGAGATGTGACAACTCGTTTATTGAGGGCATAAGTAGCCCCCAAGTAATGCCACTTAGACAACCTCAAGTGGTTTTTTTCCATGGGTGAGCAGCAGTCGTATTTGGGCGGGTTTGAGTCCAAAAATCCAGAACCGTTACAGCCCGTTCACCTATCTATAATCTCCATATGAATAACTCGAGTGACGGGTTGAGTCGGATGGCAAGTGGTTACAAGTGGGTTCATTTGGGTTGGGTTGTCTTAGGGAGTTTTGGCCTAATTAAATCCAAAACCAGAAGAAAAAATAGCAATAATAGGAAAGTTTTGAACGAAAAAAGAGAGAAAGAAACCAGAGGAAACTCAAGAGAGAGAGACAAGGTTGATCCTCTGGCCCTTTGTCGCCAAGAGACAAGCACGATCACCACACCGCTATCACATGCAACCATTGTGAGCATTTCTCCCCCATTGCGTCATTGGATGCCTCCGTCTTTGTCATCTCATCCCATTCACAACGTGAATTGTACATTAACATTCCGTTGAGGTTGAGTCTAAGGAAGAGACTCATAAAAAAAGAGTGACATTAAAAGTAGAGGAGGCCTGAAGAAGAGAATGAAGATTGGAGGAAAGGGTCGAAATATGAATGAGAGGTTGTGAGGGTTAGAAGACTATTATGCTATGAGTTTGTGTTGAGTGAGAGGTCCATTTTGGAACTTGCGTCATATGGTAATTGCTTTTAATAAAAAAAAATTCAAATTGAAAAAAAAACTTACTAAATTTAAAATTGAAACATAATGTTTCATGCCTTCACGTGTCTTGGTCCTAGGAATTCTTCCATTAGTCATGTCCACTATGCACGTTATTCAATAAGCATAATGACTACTATTCCACTATGGGTTATGCCACGCAACACAACAGCCTACATGTTCCTCTCTCTAACTCTCTACAACTTATAGTATAATCAGTCAGAGTCGGATTTCGACAGGAGCTTTTTCACCCATCTGAACCCGACCACATTAAACCGTTGGTGACTAAATTTAAATCCAATTCAAATCTGTAACCCGATCTGACTTGTCTGCTTCACATTTTTAGCTTCCGGGTTGATCGGGTTCCGATCGGGTCGACTATTCTTCCCCACCCCTAATTTTTTTTCTAAAACTTTTGTTGTAAGTGGAGGCATACAGAAAAGGTCCATAAAATTTATGTCTATTCTAGGACTTAGGAAGGCCCCACTAAGGAAAAACTAATCTGTAATTTCTACGGATAGATTGTTAATGCATTTGGTGAAGGTTGTAAATAAGATGAACACTATTTAATGTATGTCGTTTAAAAGTCATTAAGCATTTACTGTTGAGTCTCAAGTTGTATGATGACTTGGTCCCTTGAAGTTTTGATAAAATAGTCACAAAAATGATTAGATGATAGATAGTAACTAATGGTTTTGTTTAAGTACAAAGGTATTGAAGGAAGGATGATCCTTTTAAGACTTAGTCAAAATTTCACTTGAAAATATCAAAAACTATCTGATGAGGACACAATTTGAAGCTAAGTTCAATGTCTGATGTTTATGTCTTAAGAATGTCTCAAAGGAATAAAAGTTTCTCAAAGAATACAAAATCTAACACAAATAATTACGGGCTAACCACTCTGATAAAAAACAGAATGCAAGTATAACTTTTTAGAAAGAAAAAACAACAGTGTAGCGTACCGCCCGAGATTGATCAATATTTCGGCAATACTCGCATAGATCGGTCAATATCCTTGCAGGTCAAGTAAGGTTCCACGCTCAGATTCGATATAAGAGCCAATTCAGGAAATCCAATCACAGTTAATACCGCATCAATCAGTCACGTAAATCACGTCACCAATCGCAACTGATAAGGAAAGAACTCAAAGAAGCAGCCCTATCCAAGGACAATCAGGAACCCGAAATCACGCCTAGGAAGATATTAGAACTGAAGGATACGTAAACCCGTGCAAGGCTATATAAGGGCCACGATGACCATAGAATAGGCACCTTTCACTCTTTAATTAGGCTACTCAGTTACTCTGCCAAATTGTATTTTGCTATTGAGTAGGGTTTCAGTAGTCTTGATAAGAACAAACAATGAGTGTACAAGGTTTAGAAAAACAAAGGTTATCATAGAATTCAACTAGTTAATGCATTTAATGTTGTTTAGAATGTCCGAAACGAAAGCAAGGATATGCCTAACGGACTGAGGTCAAAATTGGATCCGAATCCTCTCCCGCGGACCACCTCTCTCCAGCTCTCTCCAGCCGATTTAGCTACGGAATAACTATGAAATAACTAGGAAATCAAAATCCGTAGTTATTCTGTAGTTATTCCGCAGCTAAATCGGCTGGAGAGAGCTGTAGCACGCCAAAATTGCCTATAAATTAAAGATCATTTACTTTAATCAATGGACTTTTTGTAAAGCAAAGAAAACCAATTGTGTCCTAAGCATTCAATAATCTTCAACTACCTCAAAATTCTCTAGCTTTGTTTATTGTAAATCATGTACATCTTGTACAATTATTAGAGATTCTAAGTGTTACAATATGTATTTCAGTATCAAATCATTAGCCTCACCCCGTGAGATTTTGTGAGAGTCAAACACTTATCTAACCTTTATTCTTTCATTTATTGTAAGTGTCAGCCTAGGAGGCAAAGTCAATACCTGATTGCAATAGCCTAAGGAGGTGAAATTAGATACCTGGTGTAATCTTTGTAAAAGATTAGTAAAATTCTTGGTGGGTTGCCAAAAATTGGACGTAACCCTTGGGTTAAAAATGAACCTATATAATATTGTCATGTGTTCTTCTCAATTCCTTCCCTATATATCTCTAAAGTTATTTCTTTTATTTTATTTGAACTAACTTGGAATAAATTGTGAAGTCTAAATAATTTCCATCTTGTTCATTTCACGAACTAATTTTACAAGATCGTCCGATGGTCTGATCAGATCATTGTCTAGAAAACCTTCAAACAATCACTCTATTTGATTGATTTTAGATCCTCTTTTGAAAATCTAAGCAAAAAAAAAAAAAAATGGAAAACACAATTCACAAGTTTTACTAATCTTTGGCAACTCACGAGTTACCTTCTTTCTTGTGTATTAAAATACAAATTTTACTTTTCGAAAAAAAAAATACAAATTTACTAACTACAAAAATGGTGTGTTCAATTTTCCATTTTAATAAATATAAAACAACCAATTATGAAACATAATAGGTGATTAGTTAGCCACAAAAAAATAAGATATCAAATCATTAAAAGGGATCACAGAGGTTACGAATCAAAGAAGGACAATGTGCATTAAAATATTTCTTTTTCTTCCGGAATGGAAAGAGAAAATTACCTTTGACATGATATACATTATACAAGACTTTAATGAAGGAGTTTGTTTAATAAATTCAAAAGTTGCAGTATGATATGCACATATCTATCTAGCCTCTGATTCAATATAATAATATATACTCTTCAGTCTTCAGCAATGGAATACTAATTGCAAAGCAATGTGTCACGCGTAGCATTTCCAGTCGTTGGGTTCACTCTGTTGCCAGAAACAAATTCATTACTTACTGATGAACTGAACCAAACCATATTTAGGAAACAAAACAAGTAATTTATAGATATAATCTTACCCATCAGCAACTTTGCAGAGGTATTCACGTTGATCATCTCTTAGTGGCACATCCGTGAAATCTGGCAACGAGCAAGATAGTAGGCAAACCATTGTTAAGTCTTAGCATAATTTTCCTCACATTAAATTTCTTGAATGAAGATGTAAATCTTCACTCTCATGGTGCTAATATCTTGACATTAAGCTAAAACTAATGCTCATGTTTCTACTTGTAGTTAGTATAGTACTCCCTCCGGTCCTTTCTATAAGGCACATCTTACTGAACTATATATAAATTATTTTACACACATGTTTTCTTTATAACTTCCTCAATTATTTTAATAGAACACTAGAGTTTTACTAGTATCACCCCTCCAAGTCTAGTCCCTTTTTGTTCTTCAGTTCTCAACCTATCACATTCTTGTTCTTTTCCATCGCCATTTTTACAAAAATGGATGACTTATTTCTATCATATAGCTTAGTTTATATTGAGAAAGACATTAATAGCTTTTCTAGCTCAGAGTCAATTGTTGATGAATTGAGTCCAAAATATATTGTCAAGCTCAGCTTTCCTAAAGGACTAATGCGGGTTTTATTTTTGTTGCTTTTAATTTACAGTTTATATAAAGTATTAATCATTGTGAATCCTCTGATTAATCAGTTTCAGAACTATAAATTAGTTAATTAATCATTAATCAAGGCCAATATATGACCTTTAATGAGTTAAAAGCTAAAACGAGATAAATAAACTCTTTGAAGACCATATTTCCCTTAAAAGTCCAACAGTAGCATGTAATATTTAAGGGGTATTACTACATACCAGCGCCTGTAATATTTGATCCCTTAAAAGATGTATTTCCTGTTGCAAGTGCACCTTCCAAGTTAGCATTGCTCAAATTTGCCTGCAGAAAGTGGTCATGCCAACAGCACCAAAATTGAGAAATGGTAGAAGAGAAAAAAAAATCGTTAATTACAGTGCATTGAGACACATTATCAGCTTCAACTAAAATAATATTTTAATTTGTTAGCACCAAATAATCCACTTCATTTCTCATCTGATTATCTCATCATACAATTTTCCGTACTGTCTAATTTGTAGCTGGCTAAAAAGTATGCTGATGATCCATCATAATATTTTATAGCAACATGATTGCAACTTTTTTTTTTTTTATCTTAGATTCTCACTATTCTGAAGCTACAATAGACTTCAACTAAATCAAGTCAGGTGGATCCACTTAAAGGAACAAAAGTTACAAAACTCTCCCAGAGCCTATTTATTCACTTACAAGACTTGAATTTGAGACTTTGCTTAAGGATAACCAAACTCCTACATGACTACAACTTCCATGTCATAATCATTGACTCTGCATTCTTCAGAGAGAGATTCTGTATGTCGCAAAACATTTTTTACAAAATCAGCTTTGAATGAGTTGCCAGAAGAGTCCACATTCTCTAATAGTGATTTCTTTTAGAACAGATTCATCTGCGTTCACTCTTATATCCCTGAAACTCTTTATTTGGTAATTTCGTATCGAATTTCACAACATCTATATGGAACATTTATCATTTCTTTTCTTTAAATAATATAACAAAGGGACAGATAACAGTTAATCAGATTGAATAAGGGCATTATACATTAATTATCAAGTATCTTTTGTAAAACCACTCATACAATTGCCCTACTTTTAGTGACTGCCATTGTGCAAATTTTTGAAGTTGAGTACAATACAATACACAACAGAATAAAGAAAGATTTTTATATTGATAAAATGTATCAAGTGGAGTAAGGGCAGTACCAACAGAACATGGAATAAGAAATTAATGATGGCCTTATCCAAATGATTCCTATTAAATTCCTATTAGAACCTAGTCCTAGCATAATGAACACATGCATCAACATGAATACAGGAAAAAGAGTTACCTTTGTCACATTTGCCAGGGAAAAATCTGCACTTCTGAGATCAGCATCGGAAAGATCAGCACCTGACAACAAGAGAGATGGGGAGAGAATGAATGTAAATGGGATGCTATGTGTGTATGCTATCTATGCTACATTCATTATAACATTTGGTGTTGGGGCCAAACCTGTTAAATCAGCATCAAAGAAGCTAGCACCTAACAATTTTGCACCTTTAAAATTAGCTTGTCGAAGTATGGACTGTAACAGGTAAGGTAACATGTTAAACTCTGATCAAAACTTCAAAACCACCTAATTGACTAACCTCATCATCAAACCAATTTAATTTTTTTTCTTTATTTTGTAAAAAGAAAAAAAGTTTACACCGTTTTAAAGTCTTGTTTGATCAGAGTCTTGCCACTGAAATCCTTCCCAGTAAGATCTTGCCCCCTAGTCACCTCTTGCCCATATGGCCCTCCACCCTATATTCACCATACCCATTATGCATTAACCAAAAAAGTTTTTACCTTTAACAACTGGGGTTGAAATTCTCATCTATAAACTAAGAAATTATCAATTATTAGCAATTTACCTTGAATGCAAGTGCGGGATCAACGAGGAAGAAAGAAGCAGAGAGGAGAGCAACCAGGGTGGCGCTAGACACAGATTCACCTAATGAAAATGTGAGTTTTTGAGAGACTTGGTGACTTTGCTTCGGATTGAGTCTCTGTAAAGAGTGAGGATTGCTGAAAATCAATAACAAAAAAAGTGTGTATAGTATATATATGTTTCAGCACAATCGGTGAGTAGAGTATACGAACCAGAAATTGAGAAAAAGAAGCTGTGGAGGTGGTGGAAAAGGAGGGTGTGGACCTTGAGTGATGATGAAATTTTGAAGTGGAACACAATGAGACGTTGAGAGAAAGAGCCATTCCTTACAGTTACAGATGCAACTCACAACGACAAACTGTGACACCTAATACAGATAATGTTACTCACTGGATATATCAGCTCCATTTATTTTTGTTTAATATTTTTTTTACGAATTCTTTTTGTTTAATATTAATATGCCAAAAAGAAAAAAAAAAATAATCTATGGTGTGTTTGGCAAAACTAGCTGATAAGTTAGCTGGTAGCTGATAAGCTAGTTGCTAGCTGATAAGCTCGTAGCTTATAAGCTCCGAGTTGATAAGCTAGTTTATTGAATTAGAAGTGTTTGGTAAAACTAGCTGATAAACTAGTTAGTAAATGTAAAATGACATAAAAGGGTATAACTACATAAATTTTATTATATAAATTCTATTTTTATTTTTTAGAAAAAATATATATTATTATGTAATTATAATTTTATAAAAAATAATTAAATTCTTATTAAACCTTTTAATGATAAAATATTTAATTAAAAATTAAAATAAATAATGAAAATTGATAAAATAAGTAGTATAATATAAAAATAATTTCATAAAATAGTAAAAAAAAATTAACAATTTAATAATTCATAATTTTTTAAATTAATTATTATATAGGTAATAATAGGTAAAATGAAATTGGAAGGTTATTATCACTAAAATTGAAAATAGATCATAATAATAATAATAATAATAGTAGGTAAAATAAATTAAGAATAATAAGGGAAATGTATTAAAATATAAGGGATAGTGATGGAAGAAAATTAAATAAGTTACAAGCTAAAAGCTAGGTGAAGTAGCTTGTAGCTTATAAGCTAGAAGCTCTTAAAATAAACTACTATGAGATACCTTACCAAACACTTTTGTGATGATCAAACTAGCTTATAAGCTAGTCAAATAAGTTAGTAGCTAGCTTATTAACCTTGCCAAATATACTCATAATAATGATTTTTACCAAAGTTGCTACGGATTGGTTGTGACTTGAGAGTTGAGACCAATGAAATTTATTATAACAATATACAGGGAGTTAAAAAGAAAATGCGCCCCTCTAAATCTTATCTCAAATGTGAAAGTGCCATTGTTCATATTCACGTTTTAAACATAGATCTAATGTACTATTAAGCGATCCTTCCCGTCGGATCAACACATATCAGTGACCCTTTAAATATTTGTTTATTCATAATTGTTTATATACCGTTATTTCAAAATCAACCAAAAATTGTGAAAATGAAATGAAATTGTTTTGTGATAAGCTATTAGTTTATATGAAGAGTTGTTATATTTGTACAGTAAATCTACGTATAACAATATACAACAAAGTCATATCACGTCCTTTGCTTAACTTTTTTTTAAAAAAAATAAAAAAATGAAAGATAATTGAAAGGTCATGTCCGAAAACCTACAGTCACATCAAAGGTCATAAAAAGCTGTTTCTGAATTAAAAAATAATAAATAAAAGTAAGAAAGTAAAAAAAAAAAAAGGAAAAAGTGGGAGAAATTTAAAATTTTCACCGTTTTAGTTTCTTCCCCTGCAAACCGTCCCGTTTTGAAACAAGTGCAGCAGAGTTTATAACCTATAAAAATGCAGTTTGTAACAAACTCACTTTAAGTTTATAACTTATTAACATTCAGTTTATAACTCGGTTACAAAGGTACATAATTTCTTCACACTTTTAAACCAACTGAGATAATCATCATAACTTGTTCATATTCATTTTATAAAAAAGTAAAAAAGTGATTCATAAATTCCTCACAACCAGTTTCGAAACAAGTGCAGCAGAGTTTATAACCTATAAACATGTCGTTTGTAACACATTCACAAAAGGTTTATAACTTATTGACAATCAGTTTATAACTCGATTTATGGAGGGAGATGCACAGAAACACGGATAGTCTCTCTAGAGTGTTTCTCTCACTCCTCTTTTTTTAAATTTCAATTTCAATTTTTTTTTGAAAAAAACAAATCCATCATGGTTAAAGTTTTTGCTCCATTTCTTTTGTTTTTTAAATAGTTTTTATCCTTGCAGGGCTGTAGCTTTTCTGAGCCAACTTCCTCCCATCTCTCTCAGTGATTCTTGACACGTGGGTATTGTATAATGTTGTACAAAAATTTGCCGTAGAAATATAATTACTCTTATATGAATGGAATGGGTCTTGGTCTTGGGAAGCAAAGAATTCTATGCAGTTATGGGTTTTTTTAAATAGTAACTTTTTAAAATCCAACTACTTTGGTAAATTTGAAAGGCCACAAATACCAATCTCACGGGAGATGAAAAGCAATTGCCAGCTATTACAAATTTACAACTATTATGATAATAGTCATGATAATATTTATTTATTTTTATTCTCTCATTAATCATGAAAAGCAACTTGTTAGGGTAGTTTGATTCTAATTTCACACATTGATGAAACCATTCATTAATAATGTTCAATCATAGGTTTCTCTCTGACACATAAATTTATAACAGGTTTAATATTGCCTGTTGCCAACAAAAATAGTAGCCCATATGGTGCCATTAGTTCAGCATAATATTTGCTGGTGCCTTCATCAGAGGAAAAGAATAATTTCTGAGACTTTCTCATTGACCGCGTGTGAGTCTCTGACGCCTTTTGACAAACACACGATGCACATCTTCAAAGCATAAACTTTAACTTTTTTTACCCTTTTGGATGAAAGAGAGTGAGAACTGAGAAGTGGGAAGTGCAAAATGGCAGAAGCAGATTGCAGTAACAGAGGACCAAGATGGTCTCTCAATGGAATGACAGCACTTGTCACTGGTGGCACACGTGGAATTGGGTCTTGATCTTCTCCTTCTCAATAGACACACTCTACTTTACTTTACTATAATCTTAAACACTGTACTTGATTGTTCATATTGGTTTTTTTCTGATTGATTCATTTGATACTCTTTTTAGGCATGCCATAGTGAATGATCTAGCTTCGTTTGGCGCTGCTGTACACACTTGTTCCAGGACCGAATCAGAGCTCAACAAGTGCTTGCAAGAATGGCAAAGTCAGGGCTTTTTGGTTACTGGGTCAGTCTGTGATGTGTCCTCTCGACCCCAAAGAGAGAAGCTTATTCAGGAAGTGGCATCTACCTTCAATGGCAAGCTCAACATCTATGTAAGTACTCATAATGATTAGCATATAAAGGGTTTGGAGAAAGCCATCAGATTGTGTTTATGGATCTATGCAGAAGAGTGTTGGATCTAGAGTTTAATTTTTATTTCATTTTCTGTGTAAAACTTTTGTGCACTATCATATAATCATGCATATTGTCACATCGTTAGAAGAAGTTGAATTAACATATGATTCCATTTAGTGTCCTTTGTGCTTACTCTTGAATTGATTGATACTTTAAATTCAACTTGATCTATGGTTAACTTTAATTAGAAAATATTTGGAGTTCTAACATGGGGCTAGGTCTAGGAGGATCCCTTTCATAGATAGAAGTGGATCTGTTTATACAGTAATATGCAAGACTTGTCCTCCCATAACAACTGAGGTGTTACACCCTATTACCATATCGTTTTTCTTACAGTTTAGCCATTTTATGTACTTGTTCTCAAGGAATTGATTAGAAATTGTGTTAGTTGATAAGTGCTTAGAGTTGAAGTAACAACAATCTGTTTATCACTTGATTTTTGTAGCTAACTGAATTCATTCAGTGGAGCTAGTTAGGGTACGTTTGGTTTATAATTGGGTAGAATTGATTTTAGAATCAATGGCTGGAAATGAATTATGCACGAATTATGAAGCATGTTGAATCAAATTGATTTGAAATCAATTATGCAAAACTCAGTTTTGCACTATACTGAATCTAATACAAATGGACGCCTAATCATTCTCCAAAACCATTGATGATATTTCTAATGAGTACATTGTTTATAGCCAAATTTGTTTCATATAGTAGACTTGAATGTGTGCAAAGAGAAACTTCCATCACAAATTAATCCTTTCATCTAATTTACCTATCATGAATCATACATATGCATGACTTTCTGCATTAGGTAAACAATGTCGGAACAAACTTTAGAAAGCCAACCGTTGAGTACACTGCTGAAGAATATTCACATCTAATGACAGTTAATTTAGACTCTGCATTCCATCTGTGCCAACTTGCACATCCTCTTCTAAAAGCATCTGGAAGGGGAAGCATTGTGTTCATTTCATCTGTTGCAGGTGTGGTGAGCTTGGGGACTGGATCTGTATATGCAGCAAGTAAAGGTGAGTACTATACACATCAGGTATTTTCATTCATGTAACATGTGATAAATAAAATGTTAGCATGAACAAAGAGAGACAATTATATTTTGTTCACTGAATTTTCAGCTGCAATAAATCAGCTTACAAAAAATCTGGCTTGTGAATGGGCAAAAGACAACATAAGGAGCAATTGTGTTGTTCCATGGGCAACCAGAACCCCACTTGTAGAACATGTAATTTTCTTGTTCCCTATCTTTTTATTTTTCTTAGCTGTTTTCCTTTCCACGAAAGCTTAGAAAAATTACTTAGCAGCCAGACAAGACATTAGCTAACAATGAAAACCTGCACGATTGGGAAAATGCATGTAACAAGCACCGAACCAATTGTACTACTTTCATAACTATACAAAAGAGATTTTCTTTTGACATTCATCATTAGCTTCACCAAAATAATTACATGCCATATACAATGAACTACCTAAATTATAACCAATTCAAATATGTCTGAATAATACTAAACCACTACCTAAACCAACATGCTAAAGCTTTTAGAATCTATAAGGTCTGTTTGTGAGCATTGATGGGTTATTGATTTATACTACCTCCAGTCCTATTTATGAGAAACAAAAATGTGTTTTCTCTTGGTCCTAAATATAACAAACATAGTACTACTATTTTAAGTTATATTAATTATGAAGTTCCTTTTATACCCTTAATTTATTGTTAACTACATTCATTGTTTCCCATGATAATGGATGTACTACACTATTTTCAATGACAAGTTATTGGAGTATGGGTTACTACTCTAATGATGGCTTTAGTTAAGAGTAATTTTACCATTATTTTAATTATTTAAAATTAAGAGTATTTCTAGAATAAAATTAAAAATTATGGCATTATTAATTACAATTAACTGGTTTCAAAGGTAGTATTGACCATCTAGTATTTCCTGTCATGTCCACCTAGGTTTTACTTTCAACAGTTGTAAAATTTTGTTACTCATAATTTCCCCCCACCACCTCTTATGAATTGACAGTGACAAAGGTAGAGCAACATACAGTTAGAATTTCTGTATTTGATTGTGTTAAATTTTGTTCTTTCATTGAAATTCTTGACTATTTCCACCTTTAAATTAAGTACTATTAGAAATGCCAAAAAGTAGATTTTGAAGTCAATATTACAGAGCCAACCTAGCAGAGTTTGATTGATGTTTTGCTTGGAAATTACATGTCTATTCTGTTGAGATGATGGACTTGTGCATTATCAAGCAAATCTTTTTGTTCAATGTTTTGGCAATAAAAGTTCTTATTCAACATTTGTTAGAATCATGGATGTTTATGTGTTTGATCCAACTTTTTTTCTTTTGTAGTTGTTTCAAGACCCAAAGTTTGTGGATGATATTTTGTCTCGAACTCCTCTTAAGCGCATTGCAGAACCTGAAGAAGTGTCATCCTTGGTGACTTACCTTTGCTTGCCTGCTGCTTCTTACATCACTGGACAGGTTATTTGTGTTGATGGAGGATTAACAGTGCATGGATTTCAACCCAGCATGAGAATTACCTGAAAAATTGTTCTCATTTTATTTCAACTCTATTGGTGGCTATGTGTGTGACAAGTCACGGCCTTGATCCTGCAATTACATTTTCTTTCCATTTTAATTGGATGAGAATGATTGATCCTGTTTAACTCGTGAACAGCTTATTCATAAATGCCACGTCCTCTTTTATTAATTGCATGCCTTTTGTTTTATAATATGATCCTTTTATGTTAATAAATAACATGATAGGATGTGATAGTAAACATCTAGTTAGAGAAGTATCTAAAAATGTGGATTGAAGAATTCAATTAACAATTTGGTTACAGTGCATCTTTTAGCCCGTTTGGTGTTTAGTTGGTAATAAGGATAATTAATTCTGCTGAAATTAAATTTAAATCACTTTAATCCAATGTGCTTTATAAATCATGCATTATGCAACATTCATTTTTGGCTATTAATTTTGTAATTTTATTAAAATCAGTTCCACTAAATTATAAATCAAAAGAGCACTTATAATTTTTGTTTGTGCAATTGTGCCTGGAATGACACTTGATAGGCATGTAAGTTTAGACTATCATATTAACTGAATTTGTTAAAGCACCACCATGTCCATGATGACACTTTTGTGACTAATAGCATGTTTGGTTTAGCGAAACGTGATAAAATCATGTTTAAACGTTTTAAATGCTAGAAATAATTACGTTGAAGAATTCAAATTTAAATTCCGTCAATTTCAACGTGAAATTAAATACACTAAAAAAATATGAAGCATTCTAAACCTCATGATTCTCATAATCTATTTGTCCTTTGCTTATGCAATGCGGCTTCACGCGTATTTAATTGAGATTCTGAGTTTGAATGTGATAATTTCGTGTTTGGAAAATATGGATATACCTGGGAGATGCTAACGCTACAATGGATAATGCTAAATAGTAATGTGCATTTGGGAGTGAAGACGCTCCTCCAAATAATACATGATGAGGGGCTCGCATGAATGATCTTCTATACTTACAATAATAAAATGGAAGCAATATCTTTTTGTGAAGAATAATTGTAATATATCTTAATAACTTTCATTTTCTTCTTAAAATATCATAATTTCATGCTTACATAATGACATGTTTTATTGATGTAAAGTATGAATTTTACTCCTCTAAAATAATGAAGGAGAACTCCCAAATTTTTTTTATCCCAAGTGGCCCCAAAAATTATAATATATTTTCATTTGGTCCCTCTGTTAGTGCATCGTTTATTATCTCCGTTAAATGTTTGCGTGACAGCTTAGGTGGACAAAAGCGTACATGACATGCATATATGTCATCTTATGTGTCCTACATGACTTATATCACCACCTTTCATGAAAATAACAATTATAGAATTCATCAATGTGACTCACAAAAAGATGTTGATTAACCACCTATTGGCTTATTTTGTTATGTAGGACACATAAGAAGACACATATGCATGCCATGTATGCTTATTTTGTCCACCTAAGCTGCCACACAGGAGATAATAAACGGTGCACTAACAGAGGGGCCAAATGGGAATGTATTATAATTTTTGGGGATCACTTGGAAAAAAAATTTTGGGTGACCAAATGAAAAAATTGGGATATTTTGGGGACCAAAAACATATTTTAGCCGAGAAATCATTTTTCAAATATTTTTACTCCATCTACGATTGGTAAAAAAAAATGAACTGTATTATTTGTGGATAAAAGATGTACAGTGTGTTTGATTTCAAACAAAACAATAATACTGTGTTACAAATATGGATTCTGACCAAACATACTAATAGTATTGCTATTATTCTAAAATGAAAGTATAGTATTGGTATTGGATAAAGATCTCCTGCAGTTTGATTTTCAACTGCATGTATCTTAACCATTAAAATCTAATTTCAATCAAATAAGATATTGATAAAAGAATATAAATAAATGAGTTGAATTGTGAGCGATTCAACTGCAGGGGATCATATCCATTGGTATTATAAAAATATTAAAATTTTAATTCTTAATTTTCCATCAACATTTATAATTCTACATTTTATCATGTGAAGTACAATTCGAGGCAAATTTTTAATATCATATCAACCAAATATTTTAATGGAGTACATAATCTAAGAATCAATGTAATTTTTTAATGGACTACTATTACCACCATGTATACTTTTTTTTTTTTTTTTGTCTACTAGCTAGTAAGCATTGATACTCAAAACTTAATGAAATGCAAGTCTCAAAATGTACCAAAAAATATGCAAGTCTTCAATACACGTTATGTTGCCTTTTGACTTAGAGGCAGAGGGATTGTGAATTGTGATAAAGCAACCAAAAACAAGTGAATGGCAGTTGCAGAGAGCAGTACCAACAGAACCTCAAGATGGTCCCTCTATGGAATGACTGCTCTCGTCACCGGTGGAACTCGTGGGATTGGGTCAGTTTCTGTTTTGGAAAGACTGTATTTTGATTTGATCCTTGCCCATTTGAATTTTGGCTACAAAGTTTCTACCTTTGGCTATAAAAATTTGATCTTTTTGGTTTGAACCTCTGAAACTCTATTCACTTTTAGGCATGCCATAGTCGAGGACTTATGTGGGTTTGGTGCCACCGTCCACACTTGTTCCAGAAACCAAGAAGAGCTTAATAAGTGCTTGGATGAATGGCGGAAAAAGGGCTTTTTGGTTTCTGGGTCGGTGTGTGATGTGTCATCTCAAGCCCACAGAGAGAAGCTCATTCAGGAAGTTACCTCCATCTTCAATGGCAAGCTTAACATTTATGTAAGTTACCCTATTTCTGATACTGAAAATGGTGAAATTCTGAAAAAATAAACATCACTAGGAATTATATTTCAGGTTTTATTCCTTCAAACTTGTCATTGATCATAATGCTTGACCTCCTGACATAGGTGAATAATGTTGGAGCAAACTTTAGGAAGCCAACCATTGAGTACTCTGCTGAAGACTATTCACAAATGATGGCAATCAATTTAGACTCTGCATATCATCTGTGCCAACTTACACATCCTCTTCTAAAAGCATCTGGAATGGGAAGTATTGTATTCATTTCATCCATTGCTGGTGTGGTGAGCTTAGGTACTGGATCAGTCTATGCAGCAAGTAAAGGTGAGCTATCATATTCATGCTAGTTAGCTGTTTAACTTGCTTATGATTAAATGTTGGTGTGATCAAGGAAATTGAATGTTTCCTGTGTAATGCTATTTTCAGCTGCAATCAATCAGCTTACGAAAAATCTGGCTTGTGAATGGGCGAAAGACAACATAAGGAGCAATTGTGTTGTTCCTGCTACCACCAATACACCACTTGTAGAACATGTAATGTTCTTGCATCTTTTTTTATTGGAGTTAGTTGCTTTTCTTTGACCGAAGGATTCAGAAATAGGATTATAGAATGAGACATTTACTATCCTGTAACCTGTCTCACTCAGTAGAACTAGGAATACATCTCTAGTGACACACCATCTCCATAAAGGTTTAAAGTTATCAACTTATGTTAGAGGAAAAAAAAGAAAAACGCCTAGCTGCCTAGGATAATATCTGGCACACTTGTTACTCAAGATTGAATTGAATCATAAGATGTTATATTAATCTGCTGCAGTAGTACTCTACAATGATGTACTCCAACAAAGTTCATTTCTTCAATGCAGACCCTATATTAAGCCTCTATTTCATAAAAATCTCATAGACTGCTGTTGATGGATGCTCATCCTCTAGCTAATTTTTTTTTTAAATCTGAAATTTAAAATGGGCAATTTAATGTAATTGGCTTTGTCACAAATTCAGCTCATCCTCAAGTCTCAATGCATGAAAATTAACTGGTTGTTTGATCTCTTGAGTATTGTAGTCAATTGTAATCCATTGGAATTTTGTAATACTACTGGTTGATCCAATATTAGTGTGTTTGTTCAACAACATATAATTTCCATCTAGATTGTTCTCAATTTTTTATGAAAATTATCTCAAACAGGTGTACTAAGAGCCATTAACCCTCCCTTGTTTCTTCTGGTATATTTTGTGAAGTCTTTAATATATTTGTCTTCCTTAATATGTACTTCTGCTAATTGAAATAACTCATGTGCACCCAAATTTTTTGTTGAAAACTTGTAATTGTATCTCCTTACATAATAGTTTTAATTGTACATAAGTGTATTCTTGTACTAAAACACCTGTACTATGTTAGGCGCCCTAAGGTAAAGGTGTATCATAGGAAAAAAAAGGGAAGGTTGCTGGGTCTTAGAGTAATAGTTAGCTCATGTATCTGTTTCTGTTGCTTTGTATTGTATTGTATTGTATTCTAGTTAGTTTGTATACTCTGTATGTATGTATCTGTTTCTGTTGCTTTTATTAAGCTGTTAGTTAGAACTTAGAGTTAGTTAGCTTAGCTGCTGTAACTGAATTCTGTTTTTAATTACAATCACATTAGGCTTAGGCTGCTATTATAAGTAGCTCTTTATATTCACTCTCTCCCATAATGAAAATCAATGGATACTTTTCATATATGTTTCCAAACGTATCTTATGCATATCGGTGTCAGATACGCATCCGACATGGGTACTTGGGCAAATTTCACGTATCTGGGCTTCATAGCCCCCACATCATTCTTCTCCTCCAATCTTCACTAGTCCACCTGTTGTTTCATCTAATTACACCTGTTCACACAAATTCAGGGTCTGGTCAATCTGTTCCTTCAGAATCTGGTAGTCAAGTATGTTCACCACCTTCCTCTTCCTCCTCCCTTTCAGTCCAACCTGTCCATGATAGACCTGCTATTCAGTCTCTTGTTCACCCCTCAAATATTCACCCCATGCAGACCCATGCCAAGTCTGGCATTGTTAAACCAAGACATGTTCCCACATTGTTGTTAACTCGGAGACATCCCCTACTAAACAGGCCCTGGCAGACCCCAAGTGGTTTGCTGCTGTGAAGGAGGAATATGATGCTCTACTTTGCAATAACACCTGGTCTCTTGTTCAGCTCCCTCAGAACAGACTAGCTATTGGTTGTAAATAGGTTTTCGAGTCAAGGAAAACCCTGAAGGCTCCAAAAATAAGTACAAGGCCAGATTAGTGGCCAAAGGGTTTCATTAGGTTCATGGTTTTGACATTTTGAAACCTTTTCTCCTGTAGTCAAACCAGTTACAGTTAGAATAGTCCTTACAATTTCCATTTCCAGACAGTAGCACATTCAGCAGATTGATGTAAATAATGCATTTCTCAATGGCTTATTGGAGGAGGAAGTATATATGATACAACCCCATGGTTTTGAGGTGGAAAATAAATCACTTGTCTGCTGATTAAACAAAGCCTTGTATGGGCTCAAGCAAACCCCAAGAGCTTGGTTTGAGAGGCTAACAGCTGCTCTGTTGAAGTTTGGCTTCAAACCAAGCAGATGTGATCCCTCCCTATTCACTCTACACAGTGGCACTAACTGTATTTTCCTTCCCATCTATGTAGATGGCATTATCATTACTGGAGATTCTATGCCTCTAATTCAGAAACTCATCTCCAAGCTTAATTCAGAGCTTGTACTAAAGCAACTTGGATCATTGGACTATTTCTTGGGGATTCAGATTCATCATCTTAAGGATGGTTCATTACTTCTCTCTCAGGCTAAGTAAGGGATTTTCTGGACAAGGCTCATATGTTAGGCCAAGGGTATTTCTACTCCTATGGTTGCAAACAGTAAGCTTTCCAAATACGGGGCAGATTATGTAGCTGATCCAACACTGTGTAGATCTGTTGTGTGTGCCTTGCAATATGCAAGTATGCAAATATTACAAGGCCGGAAATTTGTTATGCTCTGAACAAAGTGTGCCAGTTTTTGTCACAGCTTCTGGAAGAACATTGGTAAGCAATAGAACAGATCTTACATTATCGGAAGGGTACAATTAATCATGGCCTGTTACTGCAGAAGGCATCTGTTCAGCAACCTGTCTCTCTTGTAGCCTTCTGTGATGCAGATTAGACTTCAAATCCAGATGATCACAGGTCTACCTATGGCTCTTTTATTTACCTTGGTCCAAATCTCATTTCATGGTCATCCAAAAAGCAGACACTTGTGGCCTGATCCTGTACTGAGACAGGATACAGAAGCATGGCAAATACTGCAGCAGAACTTCTATGGATTCAGTCATCACTTGCTGAATTGAAGATACCTTTCAAGACACCTTAGATTTTCTGTGATAATCTGAGTACAGTTTCTCTATCTCACAATCCTGTACTTCATTCAAGGACTAAACAAATGGACCTTGACATCTTTGTTAGAGAGAAAGTCACTAACAAGAGTTTGATTGTTAATCACATACCGGCTGAAGACTAGTATGCAGATATTCTTACTAAGACTCTCCCCCCTGATCGCTTCTGTGTATTAAGGGACTAACTCAGGTGATTGATAAATTTAGTCTTTCTCACCCACCCTGTGTTAGAGTAATAGACTAATAGTCAGCTCATGTATCTGTTTCTGTTGCTTTGTATTGTATTGCATTCTAGTTAGTTTGTATACTCTCTGTATCTCTATCTGTTTTGTTGCTTTGTATTAAGCTGTTAGTTAGAGTTAGCTGCTGTAACTGAATTCTGTTTTCAGTTACAATCAGATTAGACTCAGGCTGCTATTATAAATAGCTCTATGTAATCGTACTCTCCAATAATGAAAATCAGATTCCAGTTTCTCTCTTCAGAACTCTTTCATTGCCATGGATGTCAAATGTCAATGTTTCCTTTTCTTTGTAGAGAGTTCTACCTGCTTTTATATACACTACCTCTGATTATGATATCATACTAATATTAGTATCAGATTTGTAGTAAATAATACAAGAATTCCCTATCCTTTTATTCCAGTTCTATCATACTACAAGTAGCACATAGCCTTTTTCCCAATATATAACACTAATAAACAACTTGGCTTAAAATTTCAGTATAACTTCTACAAATGTGTTTGACTTGACATACCATCAAGACTTCCTTTTCAAAGGCTATACCACACTTTCTGTTAAATAAAATACCTAATTATAAAAGAAAAGGTAATAACCTGTGTAATAGGAGTCATGCACTCTGAAACATGGTGAAAGTAATGATCTCCAAATTCTTTTTTAGCTTAAAGATCTTACATGTCTTAATTTATCTAGAGTTTGCATCTGTATGGCTCTTGGATTGTGTGGTTAAGCTACGATATAAAACAATATTTCAGGATGCCTTTAGATTGGATATGCATGGATCTTGAGGGTCAAAACTTGGGAGTTGGGGCAAAGAAGCTATGCCTGAGCTCAATTTTGCTATGTCATAATGTCTATTGATATTTTGCTGAACTTTTGTGTTAAGACTGATACAACACTTTTCCTAAATTTTGAAATAGTTAGCTTTTGAGCTCAATTTTGCTGTGTCATAATGGGTTAATTTGGATGCACTTCTGCAGAAGAACTTCTAAGTGAAAAAAATAGAATAAATCAAAGAAATCAAATGAATTTAACTTCTCTATAGGTTGAAATTAGTCTATATAGCTCACATTCTCCAAAAGCTCTCACATTTAACTTCTCCATAGGTAGCTAATTTCAACTTATGGAGAAATTAAATTCATTTGATTTTTTTTATTCATTCTATTTTTTTTTCTAGAAGTTCTTCTGCAGAAATGTATCTAAACTGGGCCAATGACTATTGATATTTTGCTGAACTTTTGCGTCAAGACTGATACAACACTTTTCCTAAATTTTGAAAGTTGGTGATTTTTTTTAACAATTCTTGCTCTTTTTATCTACTGTAATAGCTGCTTCGCAACAAGAAGTATGTTGATGAAATGCTGTCTCGAACTCCTCTTGGGCGTATTGCAGAAGCTCAAGAAATCTCATCCTTGGTGGCTTTCCTTTGTCTGCCTGCTGCCTCTTACATCACAGGACAGGTTGTTTGTGTTGATGGAGGATTGACAGTGAATGGATTTCAGCCCAGCATGAGAATAACATAACGTTCATGTACTTCTTAGTTTATGATTGATCATCTTTGGAATAAAGGATCCTTATTCTTTCATTTTGCATTTTATTAATTTCATCAGTGGTTGTTTTGCTTTCCCTACCTGCTTCCAGAAGATCACATGATCACTGGACAGGTTATTTCTGTTGATGGAGAACAAACCGTGAATGGATCTCAATCCAGCATAAGAATATATAACCTAAGTTTATTGTTGACCATATTTGAAATAAAGGATCTCATTCTTTCAAATAATTTACTTTACTCTCCATGAAGCCATGCATGCACGTAGTTGTTATACATTTTCTTCTGTTGTTTGCCTGTGGTATTGGACTGTTGTTCTATGGATCATCATGTATGTCAAACAAAGTTCAAAGCAAATTTATAGTGTGTTTAGTTTATCCAAAAATCATGCTACAAATATGGATCTAGCTGAATTCGGATTCACATATGTAACGTAATTTTGGGATAAACCAAACACGTCTTTAATTAATTAACAGTGTCTTAGGTTGACTTTTCAATTGGGATATTATACTTGCACACCAATTTTTGTTAGCAATATAATATAAAATTCATTCATTTCTTTGCTGAACCATTTAAGACTTTGAGATACATCCTCGAACTCATGATATAGTATCAAATCTTTTATGCCAAGATCAATTCATTGATTTCTGTTCTTGTTATAATAGTCTTTTTTTTTTTTTTTTCACTCAACTTTTTCACTGGTTATCAAAATCTAAGTTACACCAGCAGATTTTTGCACACCCCTAATGTGCACAAAATAGTGTTCAACTTGGTGACTAAACCATTTCTTTCAAAATCTAGGGATCACTAGCACTGTTGTTTTCATACGTACATAGAATTGAAATTGTATTCTAGATTTGACTTTCAGCATTATAACTAGACTAGTTCCTAATTTGGGCATAGTTCAAAGTCAAAGCATATCTTTGTCATGTTGAGTATTTTCTCTTAGCTTATGTCATTTCAAATATGACACTATCTGATATGGGATAAATACGCTTTAAACCAGTGATCAATACCATTTAGGTAAACTACTGCATTGACAAAACAAAGGGCGGCCTAGAAACCACTCTATGGTATAGACACATACAATACCATGCATGATATTAAGCACTCCCTTCTAATTTTTATTTTTCAACATCTGTCTGCTGTTGTATGTATTGCATGACACGACATCATGTTTTCTAGGAAACAAAATATGTTGTCTTGTTCCGTACAGTTTTGGTGTCAAAAGTAGAGAAATCTGGTTTTTCTTTTTTTTTTAGTATATGCTAAGCGGTTTTGGATGAATGCCAACAGATATTATGAGTAGCTGCTTGTGATGCAAGTGCTACTTTACAAAGCAAGCACGCGTCTTTGTGAGTGCCATTTGCTGAGAATGCAGTTGGTTCCTGTAGCGGCTACTGAATCCCGGGGTGAAGCAGAAGCAGCGCCAAAATCCATCTCAGGCATGGCTTGCGCGTGTCAAGAGAATCCTTTTAGGTAACAATGCCACGTACCTCTGTCATTTACCATAGCTGGCTATGAGCACAACCGTGATTCTTCAAGAAATCGAAAGCATGTTAGAGTTAAAGACATGTATCAGATAGCTTTAGCTTTTATTTTATATTTTGTCTTGGCTGTATTCTAATAGCATTGAACAGATTTCAATTTTTTATGCAACACTTGTGATATGCAACTTGCATCATCAACACATAGCTGGCTTTACATTGCCTCTCGAGCCGATTTACTAACCAGCCACCAATTCAAATTACGATGAATGTTCTTATGCATATAGTATAGGATAAGTAGCATTTCTTTATGATGTGATGTGATTAAATTATACTTTTTTAGCTTTCAAGAAGGAGAATGCTCACATGTACTTTTAATATGCTGGATTGCTGATGAAACAAAAATTAAAAAAATATTTAGTATATTAAAAACATAAAAGTCAATTGATACTTGTTTTTTAAGTAATTAAAAATATTTAAAAAGTATAGTAAATAATTTTTAACATGTGTCTCACTTTGCTAATTAAAATAGTTGTAAACATAGTTTAAAAAACTGAACCGAATTGGCCGGTTCGACCAATCCGACCGGGAACCGACCTGGTAACTGATTTGTTCAACCCAAAAAATTGATGGATTTCAGAATTAGTGAAAATCGATCAAGAACCGATTGAACCGATTAATAACCGGTGAAAATCGGTAAGAACCGGTGTCTAAAAATCGGTTCAACCGATCTTTTTGAAAAAAAATCATTTTTTTAATCAAAAATATTTTTGAGATAAATAAAGACATATTTGAGAATTACACATAGATATCTATTATTTTATCAATTATTATTAATTTTTTTTGTCTTATAAACCTTATAATATAATTATTTATTCAAATTTACAACTTTATATATCTTAATTTCTTGTAATTTCGTGTTATTTTATTAATTAAAATATATAATATTAAAAATATATATTTAATTAATACCGGTTTGATCACGGTTGAACCATTGAAGCGTGAACCAGTGCCTTTACTAGTTCAATTATCGGTCCAATTTTTAAAACATTTGCTGTAAACAACGGATTGAACTGGCCGATTTGATCGGTCCGCTGGGGAGCCGGCCTTTTGATCAGTTCGTTCAACTTGAAAAAATCGGTAAATCTTAGAAACGGTGAGAATTGGAAGAAAATCGATTAAACTGATTCAAAATCGTTGAAAACTGGTAAAAAGTCGGTACTGGAAACCAGTTTGAACTGGTTTATTAAAAAAATCAATTTTTTATTTTTTTAAATTTTTTTATTTTTTCTTAAATATTTTTAAGATAAATAAAAATATGTTTAAGAATTACACATAGATATCTATTATCTTATTAATTACCTATGTAAATTTACAACTTTATATATCTTATTTTTTATGATTTTGTGTTGTTTGATTATTACCTATTTGACCATGATTCAATCACGAATAAATCGTGAACTAGTCTCTTCATTAGGTGAATTATCGGCCCTTTTTTTAAAATATTACTAATTAATAAGACACTTTTCAAAATTTTATTTTTTAAAAAAAGAATAAAATAATATTACACTTTAATTTAATTTTATATAAAAAATTATCTTATCATAGATAAACAATTAACTAATTCTTTAATATTTTATTTTGACTTTATAACTAGAAGATGAAATACTTTGATTTTAAGGTTTCACTTCAAATTTTATTTTATTCTCTTTAAATCTCTAAATTAATGATGTGAGTTATTAATTAATTGTTGGTAGAAGAATTATTATTAAAATATTAAATATTAATATACATTAAATTAACTAAAATATGTCTTGTGAGTAATATTTCTCGGATATGTTAGATTTGTATTAAACTATTTATTTTTTATATCAAAATATAAATAATATTTTATATCAAATTTTATATCAAAATATAAATAAATTTAACATATAAAAAAATTAATGCAAGTAACCTAATTTTTGTTTTGAGACAAATTTGATTATGTTTAATAATAATTACTCTAACAAATTTATGTATAACTAGTATGTTAATATCAAAATCTATTTGGTTTGTTATAAGAGCATTTTACTTATTTATAGTTGTTCTATTTCCTAAATAAGTAAAAGGTGAGAGGATATGGATGTATACAAGTGTTTGGTATGGAGATTAAATTTTTAAATATTTCTATCCCAAATTTTAAAATACCTAAAAGTTTATAATGACTATAAAATATCTCCATGACTATGATATTTATAAGGGTATATACTATAATATATATATATATGTATATATATGAGTTTAATGGGTGTGCATTGTTAATATAAAAAAATTACACGACCATTCAATGATATGATCTTACATCATTTATTGAATTTAATAATATGAAGTGTTATATTTATTAAACATATAATGACATGTTACTAGATATTAGTGTAAAACTTTTTATATAGTGTATATTCATTAAATCCTATATATTACAGATTTACAATCAATACATTTATATATAAAAATGAAAATTATAAAAATTATAATTGATGTGTTAAAATTATAAATTTGAAAAAATATAAGCAATGGAACTAATCATTATAATAATTCAATTAATTTACATCTAAGGACCCATTTAGGGTTTTTTTTTAAAGTAAAAAAAGTTTTTGTTTTATAACTTCAATTTTAGTTTTTTTTTTTTGTGGTTTCTAGTTTTATAAAATTGTTATACAACTTGTCATTTGGTGGACAAGACAAGAGATATTAAATTGAAAAAAACTATCATAACTCCACTTACTTTAATGGAAGGCGTCGAATGACAATAATACCGAAGAGTGTTAGGCAGCTCTAATGGTAGTTAAAGGTGTTGGATGGCAGGAATTGGGCGATAATGAAGGGTGCTAGATATGATGGTGTAGGAGTATGGCAGTGCTAGGCATCGAAAGTGGAGGGGTGCTAAGTGACTATGGTGAAGGATGTGAGACAGCTAGCGGTAATGTAAGAGCATCGAAAGTGGAGGGGTGCTAAGTGACTATGGTGAAGGATGTGAGACAGCTAGCGGTAATGTAAGGTGTTGTGCGCAATGGTAAAAGGGTAACGTAATTAATGACGGTAGATGGTGTTAAGCAACTATGGTGAATGATGCCTCATAATAGATATGGTGAAGGATTAATTATGATAGTGGGGTGAGTGGTAAGGGCACCTTTAACGCGGTGCTTTACAAGAAAAAACAATTAGGAGTGTATTTGGTAAATTAGCTGAAAAGCTAGCTAAAAGTTAAAAACTGGCTGAAAACTAAAAGCTAGCTAAAAACTAAAAAACTAGCTGATTTGATTGAAGGTGTTTGGTAAAATTAGCTGGAAATGGTAAAATGACATAAAAGAACATCATTAATTATTAAATAATGATGAGTGTGGGTGGTTGAGGGATAATTTTGTAATAAATTTTCAGCTAGTAGCTGAAAATGAGAGCTTTTTTAAAAAAGCTATCTCAAGTAACTTTTCAAGAAAAGCTAATAGCTACCCAAAAAACTACCTTACCAAACACAGTTGAAATGGTTTCAGCTACTGATTTTAGCTTTCAGCTAGCTGAAATGACTTACTAAACACACTCCAAGAGCAATTTTTGTGGCAGGTGCTTTAACAGTATCGGTGCTTTTATTTTTGCGTTTGTGGTGGTTTAAAACCTTCTGTAATATTTTTTGTTTTTTATTACATTTAGTGGCAGTTTATGACCATCACAAAGTTTTTGTAATATTTTTCTGCACTAACCTCCAAACCGCCAAAAAGTCTATTCATTCCATTTTTTTTATTGTTTATTAATTAAAATATTTTTAAATTGAAAATATAAAGAATGAGTGATGTATAATAATGTGATCCATTTAAGATTTGTGGATAGTTGCTTAATAAGAATAAGATGATGTGTAATGATGATACGTATTTAAGATTTAGTGAAAAAATTAGGTGTTAGGATAAAGATGGTCTAATGACAATAACGATGTTGGAAAACATTGAACTGTGATAATTTTTATATTTTAAAAATTAAATAAGAAAATGTTATAATTATATTAATGTTATGAATAATTTTGATATAGTGGATATTCATCCGATTTAGTCTGATTTGATATGACTTATATATTCCTTTAATAGAAGGAATGATCTTGATAAGATATTATATAATTGTAGTTTAATTAATTTCCTCAATTGTAGGTTACTTTGTTTACTTTATTAACTCTCGTTCACTTATATAAATATTCTATTATGTGAATGGAATAAAACATGACCAACTGTTGATCTCTTTTTCTCTTATCTTCCTCTCTACTCTCTATTTTTATATATATTGCTAACATTAATTTCATAACAATTAGCTATTTATAAATAGATCATAATTTTTAATTTTTATGAATGTTTCAATTAGCTTATTTAAAAAAAATGATATTATTTGCACGTATATGGTATTTAAACCTAACTCAGTAAGTCGTAAATATCATGACAATTTGTTTATTGATTCATTGAATTACTAATATATTAAGCATAACTTCACTGAATTTGGTACATGAGAGAGGAATCAGTGTGGCTTTTTGGTGAAACACTGAAAAAGATCAGGCTCTGAGTCGCAGACGCTGACTGAACCAGTGGCCTTGTTAATCACGTGTCACCCTTCTAGTCACGTCACCCATACTCACTTGCAGACTCTGAGAAGTAAAGTTAATTAATTAAAGTGTCGTTTGGGTGGCTAACAGTTTTTCGGTTTTTTTATTTTAAATTTAATTTTAAAAATATATGTGTTTGGATAAAATGAGGTTAAAATAATTTTTACACAAATTTTAAAAATCAATTTCCCTTACTTTTTAAAATAAAAAAAAAAGGTTTGTGTTTTCGATTTCCTGTTTCATTCTTTCTCCCTCCTCTTTTCTCTCTCCTCTCTCTCTCCTATTTCTCTCTCCTCTATTTCTCTCATCTCTCTCATATTTCTCTCTCCTCTCTCTCCCATCCTCCTGTTTCTCTCTCCTCTCCTCTCCTCCTCTCTCCTCTATTTCTCTCTCCTCTCTCTCTTGTTTCTCACTCCTCTCTCTATTTCTCTCTCTCATATTTCTCCTTTGTTTCTCTCAGTTTTTCTCCTCTCCTCTCTCCTCTCTCCTTTACTCCTCTCTCTGTTTTCTCTCCCCTCTCTCTCTCATTTGTTTCTCTCATTGTTTCTCTCTCCTCTCTTTCTTCCCTTTGTTTCTCTCTCTTCTCTCTCCTCTATTTCTCTCTTATTTCTTTCTCATCTCTCTCCTCTGTTTATCTCTCCTCTCTCTGTTTCTCTCATGTTTCTCTCTCCTTTGTAGATAAACAGCAAAGAAATAGAAGAGAGAGAAATAGTAGAGAAACAGAGGAGAGAGAAACAAGAGAGAGAGGAGAGAGAAATAGAGGAGAGGGGAAAGAAGAGAAAGAAATAGTGGAGAGAGAGACGGGAGAGAGACAAAGGAGAGAAGAGAGAGAGGAGAGAGAATCATTCATGTAATACATAGAACTGAAAACCGATATTAAAAAAATAAAACTGGAAACCATAAAACTAAAACTAAAAACTGGTTTTTAGTTTTAAAATTTTCGAAACTGAAAACTGATTTTGATTTTTAAAATTTTCAAAACTGGAAACTAAAAACCACCTCAAACTGGCTCTAAGTTTATCAAACTAAAATACTGAAATATATATAATATAAGCGTCCTAAGTTTAGTTATAATATTAACTTAAATTAAATGTTATATTTTTTATGATTTTTTTTTTAAATTAATTAGTACTTTTAGAATATTGATTAGTATTTGTCAATAATTATTCATTTTTTATAAAAATTAAAAGATTATTAAATATAAGTAATTGTTTTTTCAAAATAAAATAATATAAAATCCGCATTTGGGTACTTTCACCGCACAGCAGCTGCAACTTCACTGCCCTCCTGATTATCTTCTTCACCCTCTATTTTTAAGTATAATTACATTTTATCTCTTTTATATAAGAGTAATTGAATGTAGAATTTTATACCAAACTAATTAAATTTTCTCCACTAAATCGATCATAGTAGATTTTATCTTTTTATTCTACATTATTACTGTTTATATATTTTTAAAATCGATCACTAACAGTCTAACACTATAAATTTGTTTTTTTTTTCTTTCTATTTAATATTTGTATATATGTAGGAACTCTTTTTATTTTAATTCCGTCTCATCAATAGAATAGTCTTAAATAAATAAAGGTAAATGACTCTTAGCTCAAGCAAAAATATATACAATAATAATAAATATAAACCTATAATTTTTCTATCTTATTTTTTCACTTTTTTTCTAACTCTCTCCATTATTTATCATATTTTTCATTTCTTTTTCTTTTCTTTTCTTTCTATTTCTTTCTTACGGGATAGATCCACCCAATTGAGTGTAAAAGTATCTTAATTCATATATAAACGTTAAATAAGAAGATAGACAACTTGGAAGTTATTAGTCTTGGTTTGTAAAAACTCGATCGGAAGTCTTGCCAATGAAATTCGGTATTCTGAGTAATTTTAAGATGGAAGCTTCACTGACATAAAAAATTGTGGTGTGACTAACACTAATTTATTTCAGAGTGTTGTTTTTCATACATCAATACAACACTACAATATAAAAATATAAAATAAAAAAATAAAAGAAAGAGAGAGAAATTTAGGATGTGATAGGTGATATGATGGAAAGGTATAAAGATAAAAAATGTGTTGTATGAGTTATTGTATATTTTTTGTTATATGATTTTATTTTCTCTTTATTTCATGGTGTTAATCATTCATAATAAAATATTATAAGTTCAACTCTTTTACCCATAAACCATTGCATTGCCTTCCACATGTTTTGCTATGCACGTTGTTAATGGTTTTGTCCTGTGATCCATTCCTCGATCATGCGTGTCTCTGTTTACTACTCAAATGAATTGTTACGTGATAAGCTATGTAGTTCTAGTTCAGAATGAGGAGAACAACGACAAAATAATAAATAAGTAAATAAATCCGGAATTTGATTATTACAGCAAGGCAAATTAAAGAGGTGATCGATCGGTCAAAGAGAGACCAAACCAAATTATATAAATAAAAATAATGTATTTAAATTTCATAAAAAAAAATTCAAGAGAGCAAATTTGGTGCCCGCAAAATGCAAGTTATGTTAATTTGCAAAGTACGTGCTGAGATATCCAATCAATGGTAATTAGTAAAATGTTAAATGTTTATTTTCCTTTTACAAGGTATTGGGTTTAAATTTTGAATTTAATTGATATACATTGTCAGTGTAAAGAAGTTTTACACAGACATATTATGTCGCCACATCATTTAATAAATATGACACTTCATGTGTTATTAAATTTAATAAATGATATGGCAGCATATTATTGGATGTCTATATAAATTTTTTTTTATCCTGTCAGTGTATATATATTAAACTCTTAAATTTTATAATGTAAATATTTCTCACTCAAGATTTATATACATACTTAACTACTAATTTATTTCAACTTTTTAATGGAGTCAAAACAATTTTTTTAAAATTTTTTATTTTCTATCTTGCTTTATTTTATTTTTAATATGTATAAAAAATAAATAAAAAAAAATGTCCATAGCAGGCACCTCATCTATGCTAAAGAGGACAGCACTTATTTTATTATCATCTCTACAATCTTGGTTATAACAAAAACGTCGTTTAGAAGCATGTTTGGTTTTTGCTAAAATCATGTTATATTCACTATGACTGTTAAAGTAGATGCACATTTGTAACGTGATTTTGATATTATTTAAACATGTTATAAGACTACTTTAGTCTTGTTTGGTTACCAATCATGCAAAATGCAAAATCAATTCCATATAATTGATTTTAAATTACTTTCGTCTAGAGTTGGCAATGTTGTGCTAGTCGTGTCGGCGACCCGATACGGATAGCGAGCTTAATTAGGTTGAGCTAAAAAGCCTTGAAGTTATTCGGGTTTCTAAAATAGGTGTCCGAGCCATACCCTATCGTCAAGGGAGGTTTATTGGAGTATATATTGTCAGTAGCGATAGGAGCATAAAATACCGGAGAGGCCTATAGGCTAAGGAGCAAACCATACAAGTGAACTAGACACCACATCCAACCCAAAACTTTAAGGTGTTAGGTTTCTCTTTAGACATGCATGGTCGTTAGCTCACATCAATGGATACACAGCTAACTCACATCGATCAATGGGACACGCAACCCTCCTAGCCTCCACATATCACAAAAAAAACCGCATGCCAAGGGCAGATCTACGTTGAGAGCTTTGGGGGCAATTGCCCCCTCATTTTTTTTTTTCACTTAGTATTACATGCATTATATGTATTGATTGTCCCCGAAGAATTTTTTATTTATGTATATATGATTATATCCTCCTTTAATTAAAATTTTTGGGTCTGCTTATATCCAAAAAGACTTTCAACACAAAATGAGTTAGAATCACTAAAATTGGGCTAAGAGTAAATCACACAAATGAGTCACACATCACATCTAATCCAAAATCTTAAGGTGTTAGATTTATGAGTCTTTTTCAATTATATATATATATTGTTTTTGTTACTTATTTCTATTCAATTCGAGACTATAACATTTGATATTGCAACGTATATACATGATTATATATATGTGAGCCAAAATTTTAGGATTATTAAAGGTAATGGAGAAGTTACATGTGTATTTTGAGAAACACGACTGAGGTCTCGGGCTAGCTTGACCAAATCTTTTGAATATTAATTTGAATATGATGTGTCCAGTTCAAATTAATTAGCTAGCTAGGGTATATGTGGACTTGGATTTGGGGTCTAGAAGGGCAGCTCATGATCCGAGCACAATAATTAACTTACATGGCAGAACTTAAGTGATGAGATCAAATTAATTAATTGGTAATTAATCAGATGATTTAAAGTAAACGATGCATACAATAAATATACTGCATAAAGTAAAGCATGTGCGTTTGAATGTGTCTAATGTTAGATGGAAGAAGGGTCAGCAAAATTTGAAGAGGGTGACAAGTGTCCTAGTGTGTGAAACGCATTGAGGAAAGTTTGGTGGTTTTGGTTTGGGTTTGGGGCTGCGGATTTTGAATTGAAAAAAGGGCGATGCGGGTGGAATTGGAAACTTGTTTTGGTTTTGGTTTTGGTTTTAATTAAAATGGGAGTTTTGTTTTGGGGTTGAAGATAGCCACGCGTCTGATATGCAATAATGAGAAGGGTGAGATATTCTGCAAGCGTCAATCGCCTTTGACATGCGGTCCCACACGTGTCGAAATATCCGTTGTTACGTAGATCGCTTTCATTGGACAACTGGAATCGCCACAAATAAAGCGAACCTTCTCCCCACTCCACAACCACCTCACCCTCGCTTCCGTCTCTTCCACGCTCTCTCCATTTATTTCATTTCGCATACTACATAGTTAATTAATATTTGTACTTTAAAAATAAATGTGTTTTTGATTTTTAAAATATAATCAAAATTTGATTCCATTTAAAATTAGTGAATTTGGTATCTTAAATTTAAAAGTAAAAAATACACAGTCTCAGTCTTTATTGTTCATGGTAAAATAATATGTTGTAAAATTGTGTAATAAAGATTAAATTAATATATTTTAAATTTTTAGAGGATCAAAATCGTTTATTTTAAATTATTTAAACTAAAATTAAATCTTAACTATATTTTAAGCACTGAAAATATATTTAACCAAAAATAAATTTTAAATTGAGAGAGACACTTATCAAGGATTTAAAAGTACACAAGATTTATTTAAAAATATTATATTTAATATTAATAATGAAATGTACTATCAATATCATAATTTTTATGAAAAATTGTATTTGTACAACTAAAATGTACAAATAAATTATATAATAATAAGAGATAAAAAAGTGTGAGATTAATGAGTGATATGTTGAAAAGAAATAAAAAATGGTTTATTATATAAATTGTTGTATATAGTGATTGTATGAATAATACTTTTTAATATTTATTAATTTATTGATTTCTTAATTCATATAAAATTATTCATATATAATAATAATTTATATATATGTGTGATAGCCTTTTTTAAATAATCGGTATTTGAAAATTATATTATATTTTTATTAGTTTGAATAAGTCTGATAAACTTGTTGAAAGGAATCAAGTAAATCCATTAAAGAGAGTAAATTCTTTTCAATATTATTTTTTGAGTAAAATATATTTTTTTTCTATATAAAATACATTTGATTTGATTTTCATTTTGATAAAAAAAATTGGCATTTGGCCTAACAAAATAGGGAAATGTGATATTTTGCTCTTTATAATTATTAATTAAATATTATCTATGCAAAATACATTCATTTTAATTTTAATTCTCACAAAATAGATGAATTTTGATGTTTTTGTGAGTGTTAAGAACATCGAATACCAGTCTTAACAATTTATTTTGTATGTAAGAATCAAAACAAGAAAAAAAATATAAGGACGAATATCAAATAAAGTGTATTTTATAAAAATTAAAAACATATTTTAGCTTATTTATTTCACTTATGAGATTTGAACACGTGACTTTAGGAAGAATTAAACTCCTTCCCATTATAATTATATTTTGTAAAAATAGCTTATAAGATAGTTGTAATTAAAGTAAAAAATTAACTTAATGCTTATTTGGAAACCCCTTGTAATTATAGAATAATTTATTTGACATAATGTATAATTCATTTTTAGTCATTAATTCTAAAATCAATTCTACCCAAGTATAAATCAAATGAGCACTTACTAATCATAAATGTTTGGTAAACATAGTTGTTGAAATAATTGATAAATGTAAATTGACATAAAAAATCATATTGATATGATTTTTTAATATAAATGATAATTTTATTTTATAAGAAAAAATATTTTAGGTAATTCTAACGAAAGTTTTTTTAATCGATTGTCAACTCTTATACTAACGGGTTGTTGGTTCAAGTGATACATATTTGATTCCTCCTAACCAAGGTTTCGGGTTAAGTCAGAAAAAATCCTCCCCCGAGAGAGCTAGTCATGATGTGGATGTTATTGACTCGAGTAAAATTCACTTCAATAACGATCAAATATATATTATATTCTGGACCAACTTGAGACGAGTGGTGCCGACTTGAGACAAGTGTTGCCAACTTAAGACCAACATGTGCCGACTTCAGACCTATCATGTATTGCCGACAATATCCGAGCTTGATGAGATGTGAAGCCATTTTGCAAACGTCAATTGAGGTTTAGTCCCATGCTTGCACATGTCATGCTCACGCCGACATCAACCAACTTTGCTAAGACGTGAAGCCGTCATGGCCGACTATACAAGTCGTCTCATCTCTGTGATCAAAATATGATATTACACTACAAGAAATTCGGGAATTAGCAACGGCTAAAAGCCGTTGCTAGAAGAGGGAAACCGTTGCTACCATTCAAATAGTGACGACTTAGCAACGGCCACATAGACGTCGTTAAAATATTTGTCATTAATACAGTAGCGACGAGCAAAATAAGTCGTCGCTATATATGTTGAAGTTCGTCGCAACGTGAAATGATCATAGGTCGTCATTAAGTTGTCACAACGTAATGACGGCCAAGGTCGTGGCTAATAAATTAATATTTTTAATTTTTTTTTACTGATGACGACCATGGTCGTCCCTAATAATTATATTAATTTTTTAATTTAATTTACGATTTTATGTTTAATTTTATTTTAATTTACGGATTTATAGATTAATTATTATAGAAATTCAATTTTTTATTTATTTTATAAAATTTATATCATATTGTTAACGATGTAAAATATAAAGAAAAACAATAAAGACAATATAAGAACAACCATATAGAAAATAAAAATATATATGAAAAGTACATATAAAAATTGTACATAAACATGAGTCAATAAAAAGGAAAAAAAGCAAGGCAAATGGCGACGGCGCTGCAGTAGTGGTGGGCCACGTTCCTCATCCAAGGGCTGGTCATCCAGGTTGGCATTGTAGTGTGGGTGCGCTTGAGCCTGACTGAAGCTGGTAGAAGCACCTGCAATGCGGGCATCCAACACTAACTGCAACTATTGTCGGAGTCGTGCGAAGTCCTCACCAACCGTGTATACTAGACCTGTTAATGATCAACCCTCTCTTTAGCTCGGTTGGCCTGCAGCTTTGCTTCGATGACCTCATCCCTCAATGCATCGTCGGACGAATACCGAGACTCGTCGTTCCCGCTGGAATGGGCCCGAGACTCCCAAGTGAGGCTAGTTACACCAGGGCGAATGTTGTTTGACAGGTCCCCAGTGCCACAACAGCGACCTCGAGTCTTGCCACCAGCAACATCCTTCCAAATCTGTAACTTGGTGGACCTATCAGTGATGAAGTTGTCCCCCATCTGTGACTCCACCTCGCTCAGGCGATCTTAGTAATTTGTTTGTTGAGTAGAGATGAACTTATAATTAGTTAGTTATTCTAATGCAAATATATCAAATTATATAAAAAAACACTGTTAAGCATATTTTTTTCCTTACATATGTGGACCGCGCTCGATCATCTACCCAGCCACCATCTTTTTTTGTGTGGGTGGCCACAAAAAAACTCATTGGGATCTATATCCCTCCCAAGCTCTAGGGCCTACAAAGAAAAATTACACTAATTAATTATTTTAATTACAAATACAAAAATAATATAGAAGAGTAGGTTTATACATATCATATCCAGAGCTACCTCAATGTGAGCCTTACGGCCTGTAACGTCATAATTTCTTAATTCGAAAATAATGCTTGTTGGGAGCACTATTCCAAATTCGTGAAATTATTTCGCGCATTAATAGTATCGGCATACAACACACTACAATAAGGCTTAGGTAATCCAACACTTACCTAAGCAGAAATCTCAAATACATCAAATACTATCATCATAGTTGCCATGAATGGCTCAATGTACAATATACAAAATAATAGGCATAATAAGATATAACCACACATGTGTCCTGGAGTATAAAAGGAATCCCTAAGGCCCCACATGTACAGTTCTATCCCATCAAAATATGTAACCTATGCCTATACAACATAAACTGCTATCATCCAAAAAGTGGGCCATCACAAGGCCCAAATAGCTCCTACCCTCCATCATTGCTCTGAACGAGGACCGTGCACATTTGAAGGTAATTCCCACGGAATGGGGTGAGACTAACGTCCCAGTGAGCGTGATAAAGCATGAAGTGTAGGAGAAACAAGCAAATGCTATGCAACAATCATACTTCAACTCACTCAACTCATAGAACATACATGGTAACCAATATGCAATGTTAATCATAAAGTGTTTGCCCAACACCCTAGGGGTCTTTCCACTTTACATAAGGCTAGATCGAGCTCAAACTAACAGGATTCGTCGTTCCTGAAGACCATAAGACCTTACCCTTAAACATGATAGATTCATATATGATTTCCTCTTTAAACATGAAGTCCAAGGACCAAAGACATTGTCTTGGAACATGAAGTCCAGGGACCAAAATCTGATTATTTAACATGAGGTCTAATGACCAAAATATTTACATGAGGTCCTAAGACCCAAATATTTCCTCTTTAACATGATTAGGGTTAGGGACATGAACAATCATCAATAATCACATGAGCATGAGAGTTAACATGAGCAAACAATTCCCTATAGCCAAAACATCATTATCATGAGAAGCATTATCCAAAACCCTAACATATCCTCTAGGGCAAAATACCACTAGCATTACAAAGCATACTTCAACCTAACTAACAATCCATCTACATCTAACAACCCAAATCAATTATAAAGCATGGGGAAAAAGAAGGGGGAACATTTATGGAGACACATTCATCATGAGAGTGAGTGGGTGATCCCACTCACTTCAAGTTAAACAAGGATGGAAGTGATGGAGAGGTTGAAGGAGATGATTCCAAGCTCTCGAAGTGATTTGAGGCCTAATCCAAGCTCCTAGCACTCCTTTCTCTCTCTAGGTTTCTTCAGAGCTTCTCTCTTTAAAAAGGTGGGAGAAGAGTAAATGAGGCTGCCCTAATGCAAAACAACATTAAAAGTTGTTCGCACACTCTCGCTCAAGCGAGAGCCTTCTCGCCTGGGCGAGAAAAAGGGAAAATCGTTTTCTCGCTCAAGCGAGAGCTTCCTCGCTTGTGCGAAATACGCTCCTAAAATTACCCAACATCTCTGATTTCGCCTCGCTCAAGCGAGGATGTCCTCGCCCGGGCGAGATTAAGTTAGAGAGAAAATCCCAATTTTTAGCTTGAATTGTGCCTGAGCGAGGGGTTCTCGCTCAGGCGACCATATCAGCAATCACTACTACTGGTTTTTACTGATATACTCGCTCAAACGAGACTTTCTCGCTTGAGCGAGAACACAGAAATCCAATTTTCTGGCTTTTTCTCGCTCCAGCGACACCTTCTCGCTTGGGCGAGAATACCATAACTCAAATTTCTGGTTTTCTCTTATGAGCTTCATCTTACCCTAATTCCTTTTTAAAAAACCTTCCCTCCCTATTAGTTTGATTTTTTTTAAAATGTTTGAAATTTGGGATGTTACAACTCTACCCCCTTGAATTAATTTTTCCTCAAAATTGATTACTGAGAGTCTTAGATCATTACCTCATGTGAATAATTCTGGGTATCGAGCACGAACCTCATCCTCCTTCTCCCATGTGGCTTCCTCATGTGACTAACCTACCCAAATCACCTTTACTAACGGAATGGTCTTGTTCCTCAGGGTTTTGACTCTTCGGTCGATAATCTGTGCAGGTCTTATGGGAACCGTCAGATCCTCCCTTAACTATACTGATTCTGAACTTATGATGTGGAAGGGCCATGGACATACTTTCTGAGTTGTGACACGTGGAATACATCATGAATGTTGGACAAGTGAAGTGGAAGAGCTATTTTGTAAGCAAGAGGACCAATCCTCTATAGGATTTGGAAAGGACCAACAAAGCGGGGATTTAACTTTTTGACCTTGATAGCTCTTCCAATGCCTGTGATAGGAGTAACCTTCAAAAATACATGTTCTCCTTCCTCAAACTCTAGGTCTCTCCTCCTTCTATCGGCATAACTTTTTTTCCGACTTTGGGCAGTTACCAATTTCTCCCTAATCCTCTTGATCTTATCTGTGGTTTCCTGAACCAACTTCGGACCCAACAAACCTCTCTCCCCTACCTCACACTAACACAATGGTGACCTAAACCTCCTACCATAAAGGGCCTCATAGGGTGTCATACCTATACTGCTATGGAAATTGTTGTTGTAGGCAAACTCTATGAGTGGTAGATACCTATCCCCATTTCCTTTCTCCTCTAAAACACAAGACCTAAGCATGTCCTCTAAGGTTTGGATGGTTCACTCAGACTGTCCGTCAGTCTGAGGATGGTAAGCAGTACTAAACTTCAATTTAGTACCAAAAGCCTGGTGCAAGGCATTCCAAAACCTAGAGGTAAATCTAGGGTCTCTATCTGACACAATACTAGAGGGTACACCATGGAGTTTAACAATCTCCTTGATGTACAGGTCTGCTAGCTTACTTAGAGGATAGGTTGCTCTAATTGGTAGGAAATGGGCCGACTTCGTCATCCGGTCCACGATAACCAAAATGGCATCAAAGCCTGCTGGGACTTTAGGTAACCCCATGACAAAATCCATAGTTATGGCCTCCCACTTCCACTTGGGAATCTCTAGGGGTCTGAGTGTACCTGAGGGTTTCTGATGCTCTATCTTTACCTGCTGGCACACAAGACATTTGGAGACATACTCAGCTACCTCCCTCTTCATACCATCCCACCAAAACATGCCCTTCAAGTCTTGGTACATCTTGGTGATACCAGGGTGTACCGAGAACTTGCTTCAGTGAGCCTCCTCCAAAATCTCCTCCTTCAGACTATCCCCCTTAGGGATGCATACTCTTCCTTGGAAGAGGATCATCCAATCCCCTGACTCGAAAAACCTGGTAGCCCTTTCCGTGCTTGGAGATCCAAGTCTAAGGCCTGAGCCTCTCTAATCCGGACTCTCAACTCATTGGTGACCTCCAGCCTAAACAGCCTCATACTACCCCCTCAAAACACACCTCAAACCTCAAGTTTTTTAATTCCTCTAACAACTCCAACTCATGCACCATCATGGACGATGCATGCAAGGACTACCTACTCAAGGTGTCGGCCACTACATTAGCCTTGCCCGGATGGTACTTAAGCTCAAAGTCGTAATCCTTCATAAACTCCATCCACCTTCTCTACCTCATGTTGAGTTCTTTTTTATCAAAGAGGTACTTAGGGCTTTTGTGATCACTAGAGACCTCAAACTTCACACCATAAAAATAGTGCCTCCAAATCTTGAGGGCAAACACCACATCTGCAAGCTCTAAGCCATGGGTTGGGTAGTTTTCCTTATAGGGTCTAAGCTTCCTAGAAGCATAAGCCACTACTCTCCCCTCCTGCATCAACACACAGCCTAAACCCTTCCCTGAAGCATCATTATATACCTTGAAGGATTTGGTCAAATCTGGAAATACCAATACTGAGGTGGTGGTTAGCCTCTCCTTGAGTTCCGAAAAACTCTTCTCACACTTCTCGTCCCACACAAAGGCATGACCCTTACGGGTCAGCCGGGTGAGAGGTAGGGCCAATTGGGAAAACCCCTTAATGAATCTTCGGTAATAACCGGGTAAGCTTAGGAAACTCCTAACCTCAATGACCGACTTGGGCCTCTTTCAATCAACCACTGCCTCTATCTTACTAGGATCCACTGACACACCTTCCCTAGATATGACATGACCTAGGAAATGAACTTTATCCACCCAGAACTCACATTTCTCAGGATTGGCAAAAAGCTTCTTCTCCCTTAGTACTCCCAGCATAACTCTAAGATGTTGCTCATGCTCTTCTAAGGTTTGGGAGTAGTTAAGGATGTCATTGATAAACACAACGACAAACTTATCCAGGCAGGGCCTGAAAATCCGGTTCATGTAATCCATGAACACGGCTGAAGCATTGGTTAGGCCAAAAGGCATCACCAAGTACTCATAATGCCCATATCTAGTCCTGAAGGCGGTCTTGGGGATATCCTCACTCTTGATCCTTATTTGGTGGTAACCTGACCTCAAATCTATTTTAAAGAAAATTGTCGACCCTCTAAGTTGACCTAAGAGATCATCTATCCTAGGCAAGGGATACTTATTCTTAATTGTTACCTTATTCAATTGTCTAAAATCTACACACAATCTCATACTCTCATTCTTCTTCTTGACCAAGAGCACTGGTACGCCCCAGGGTGGCACACTAGGCCTAATGAACTGTTTCTCTATTAACTTCTCTAATTGTTTCTTAAGTTCACTCATCTCCAAGGGTGACATCCTATAAGGAGTCTTGGAAATAGGCCCTGTGCCCGGCACAAGGTCTATGGAAAAACTCAATCTCTCAGTCCGGAGGTAAGGTGGTTACCTCACTAGGGAAGACATCCTGGAACTCCCTAATCGTGGCTACGCTACTCAAGTCGGATTTTGACTCTACAGTTGAGGAAAGCAATAATATAAAACAATAACTCCCATCAGTTAGACATTCAGAAATCTCTGTATAGTTAGAGAACAAACATGGTGATTTCTCCCTCGGAGGAAGAGTAAGAGTTGGGAAAACGATTTCCTTGTTGAAACAATCAAGCATGGCCTGATTACGGGATAACCAGTTCATGCCGAGGATAATATCAATGCCACTCAACGACAAACAAATTAAAGCGATTTCAAAAGCCTTCCCCTGGATTAAACCAGGACACTCAAGACATACAAGAGAAGTGGGGATTGCCTCTTTGGCCGGGTGAGAACATTCAATTGAAAGGGTAAAGAAGTAGCATGCAAATTCAAGCTTTCCACATAATCATAAGCAATGAAAGAATGGGTTGCCCAGAATCATACAACACAATTAAAGGAGTTTTATTTAGGGTACACGTACCTCGCATCAGATTATCGGCCTTAGCCGCCGTCTCGCCACTGAGGGTGAAGACCCTCCCGGTAGTTTGGGGTTTGGCTTGTTCTTTCTTCTTCTTCGGGCACTCACCTGACATGTGGCCCACCTCAAAACAGTAGAAACATCTCCTCTGACCCACCAAGAACTCACCCTTGTGACCCTTGCCACACTTGGGGCAAGTAGGAGAAACCGGAGTGGAGGGAAGAGCAACCTGCTTGCCTTTCCCCCATGAAACTGAAGTCGGGTATTCCTTTTGATTGGTGCGTCGTCCCTCTTTCTCTTTCCTTCTACCCAAGTCTTCGCCACAGGCTTGGGCCCCTCTTCCACTAGACTCTGCTCGACCACCAGGCATTTAGTCACCAAGGCCGAGAATTCCCTTAATTAGAAAGCAACTACAATTTTCTTGATCTCAAGCTTGAGGCCTGCCTCCAGATGTGAACATTTCCAACCCTCATTAGGATTGGCTTGGAATAGGGCATGGTATTTAGCAAGCTCTTCAAACTTGGCCACATACTGGCCCACCGTCATACTACCCTGCTTCAGTTGTAGAAATTCTAGCACCTTATGCTTCCTTGCAGTCTCGGGGAAATACTTCTCCATGAAAACCACTTGGAACATCTCCCAAGTGAGTGGGACTCCCGAGGCTTCCAGGCCAGCCCTAACTCCCTTCCACCAATTTTCGACCTCGCCTTGCAGCATATAGGTGGCAAATCTCACCCTGAACTCATCGGTGCATACCATCACTTTAGAAATCTTGTTCATGGCGTTGAGCCATGCATCTGCTGCTACTGGATCATAAGCCCCGGTGAAAGCTGGAGGATTGTGTTTTCTGAACTCTGCAAGACCTTGAATAAAGGGGTCCGCCATCACAACCGGCGGTGAGGTTCCAGTTGATTGTCTATGCAAGGCCCGCAGCATGGCGTTGTTGGAAGCCGTTTGCTCCCCCATTATCTGAGTGAGCATCCGCAGAGCCGCCGCCACCGGATCCTGAGGTTGATCCCGTGGAGGAGAAGATGGGTTGATCTGGGGACGACCTCTCCTACCACCAGCCATAGTCCTCTACACATCATTGATAAAATGTCGAGGTGATCAGTCTCTCAATTTCATAATAATGCATAAGGACAACAACTAACTTTAGGAACAACTCAATTCCACAGTTCAATTGGATTGAACTGCTCTGATACCATAATGTAAAGTCCAAATTTCTTAATTCGAAAATAATGCATGTTGGGAGCACTATTCCAAATTTGTGATATTATTTAGCGCATTAATAGTATCAACATACAACACACTACAATAAGGCTTAGGTAATCCAACACTTACTTAAGGAGAAATCTCAAATACATCAAATACCATCATCATAGGTGCCATGAATGGCTCAATGTACAATATACAAAACAATAGGCATAATAGGATATAGCCATACATGTGTCCTGGAGTATAAAAGGAATCCCTAAGGCCCCACATGTACAGTTCTATCCCATCAAAATATGTAACCTATGCCTATACAACATAAACTGCTATCATCCAAAAAGTGGGCCATCACAAGGCCCAAACAGCTCCTACCCTCCATCATTGCTCTGAACGAGGACCCTGCACATCTGAAAGTAATCCCACGGACTGGGGTGAGACTAACGTCCCAGTGAGCGTGATAAAACATGCAGTGTAGGAGAAACAAGCAAATGCTATGCAACAATCATACTTCAACTCACTCAACTCATAGAACATACATGGTAACCAATATGCAATGTTAGTCATAAAGTGTTTGCCCAACACCATAGGGGTCTTTCCACTTTACATGAGGTTAGACTGAGCTCAGACTAACAGGAATCGTCGTTCCTGAAGGCCATAAGACCTTACCCTTAAACATGATAGATTCATACATAATTTCCTTTTTAAACATGAAGTCCAAGGATCAAAGACATTGTCTTGGAACATGAAGTACAGGGACCAAAATCTGATTATTTAACATGAGGTCTAACAACCCAAATATTTACATGAGGTCCTAAGACCCAAATATTTCCTCTTTAACCTGATTAAGGTTAGGGACATGAACAATCATCAACAATCACATGAGCATGAAAGTTAACATGAGCAAACAATTCCGTATAGCCAAAACATCACTATCATGAGAAGCATTATCCAAAACCCTAACATATCCTCTAGAGCAAAATACCACTAGCATTACAAAGCATACTTCAACCCAACTAACAATCCATATACATCAAACAACCCAAATCAATTATAAAGCATGGGGAAAGAGATGGGGGAACATTTATGGAGACACATTCATCATGAGAGTGAGTAGGTGATCACACTCACTTCAAGGTAAACAAGGATGGAAGTGATGGAGAGGTTGAAGGAGATGATCCCAAGCTCTTGAAGTGATTTTAGGCCCAATCCAAGCTCCTAACACTCCTTTCTCTCTAGGTTTCTTCAGAGCTTCTCTCTCTAAAAAGGTGGGAGAAGAGTAAATGAGGCTGCCCTAATGCGAAACAACATTAAAAGCTGTTCGCACACTCTCGCTCAAGCGAGAGCCTTCTCGCCTGGGCGAGAAAAGGGAAAATTGTATTCTCGCTTAAGCGAGAGCTTCATCACTTGTGCGAAATACACTCCTAAAAATACCCAACTTCTCTGACTTCGCCTCGCTCAGGCAAGGATGTCCTTGCCCAGGCGAGAGCAAGTCAAAGAGAAAATCCCAATTTTTAGCTTGAATTGCGCTTGGGCGAGGGGTTCTTGCTCAGGCGACCATATCAGCAATCACTACTACTAGTTTTTACTAATATGCTCGCTCAAGCGAGACCTTCTCGCTTGAGTGAGAACACAGAAATCCAATTTTCTAGCTTTTCTTGCTCAAGCGAGACCTCCTCGCTTGGGAGAGAATACCAGAACTCAGATTTCTAGTTTTCTCTTCTGAGCTTCATCTTACCCTAATACACCAAGTGAGCCTAGTGCCACTCGTCCGAGCCTTGTTAAGCATATCTCAAAGGCGTCTAACAATCATCTGCTCATACACTTTCTTAATTTGGGCCTCATCCTCAGGGGCCCAAGTAACTTTGCTCTGTTAAAAAAAACTTTTAGGGTAAGTCATTTGAAAATGTCGTAACTTGTGAAAAAATAATGTAAAATGAAGGCATTTTACCGTAAACTCCTCCCACCACTTGTCCCTCAAATCCTTCGGGGTAACCTCCCGCAAATAGTGACGACCCTGGAATTGTGATCGGATCGCATGACCGATGGCCGCGATGGGGGGGGTTGTTAGCCACCCAACTGCAAAATAAAGAAATTCAATGTTAACACTAAACACTTATAAAAATTCAGAATACTAAAAAAATAAAAAAAATTGTAGAAATTCACCCTCTTCCATAAGGTGAGGGTCCCGCTCATGATCGACACTAGAGCTGGCACCCCGGTGTGGAGGATGTTGTACATCAGGCTTGGGGTCAGCCTCGTCATCAATGCCAGCCTGGGGGTTGCCCTCACCCTCGGAGTCAGAAAAGATGTGGCAGGTCATCCTGCACCTCTGGGGCAACATCCTGATATCCCGGAGTGGGGATGAACGTCATCGGGTCGATGAAGGTTGCAGCTGATGTGGCAGGTTAGGCAACCTCTGCAGGGGTGGACACCACGTACAGTGGAGGGGCCGTAGGATAAGGCTGCCCTGGCAGCTGATGAGGGAGAGTATTGTTGGTCCTCTCCCGACATGCGTAAGCTGCCTGTGCAGCAAGCTCACCCGAAATGATGGACCCCCTCTAATGGGTGGGACCTTCTGTCCACCTCGACCACGCATACGGGGCATATTTACATAATTTTATTAAGTTTAAATTAAATATTAAAAACATACCTATAAATTAAATACATAATTACCTAATTTTAATAAGTTTAACGTAAATATTATAAAACATACCTATAAATTAAATAAATAGCTATATAATTACCTAATTTCAATAAGTTTAAATTAAATAGCATACAAACTAATACCAATTAAATAAATTAAATAACATACCTATATCACATTAATTATATTAAATAGCATACTTATAAATATATCACATTAAATAACATACTTATATCACATTAATTATATTAAATAGCATACATATAAATATATCGCATTAAATAAATTAAACAACATACATATATCACATTAGAAAAAACTGATTATTAATAATAATCCTACAAACATTTCTAAATCAAAATTTAATTTAATATTTAAAATTAATAAACTATTTAATTTAACATTTTCAATCTAAAAAAAACTATTTAACCCTAAACAAATAAAAAAGCATACTAATTCAACATAAACAAATAATAAAATAACAATCATCCTATAAACATTTATAAATCAAATTTTAATTTAATATTTAGTACTAATAAACTATTTAATTTAACATTTTCAATCTAAAAAAACTATTTAACCCTGAACAAATAAAAAAAGCATATTCATACAACATAAACAAAATAATAAAATAACAATCATCCTACAAACATTTATAAATCAAATTTTAATTTTATATTTAAAACAAATAAAAATAAAGTATTTAATTATTTTCATAAACCTTACAAACAAAACAAAATGCATGCACTTACCTATTTACAGCAGGGGAGACGTAGGCGGCGGGGAACCAGGCAACAATGGTGGAGCTCTGGGCAGCCGCGGTGGAGAAGGGAACAGAGGTAGAGTGGAACGAAGGAGAATGGAACTGGAGGAGGAGAAGAAGAGAGAACGGAGGCAGAGGAGGCCGGAGGAGAAGGGAACGGAAACAGGGGGAACAAAGGGAACGAAGGCAGAGGCAGAGGGGGGAACAAAGGGAATAGAGGTGGAGGAGAGGGGAACACAAAGAGGGGAGGCGGAGGAGAAGAAGAAAGGTGAAGAAGAAGGGAGGGGGAGAGTTTTAGTGCGCGTATGTTTTTAACTCGATCAGCGACGACCATGGTCGTCGCTACAGCCGTTGCACAGTTTAAAAACCAATGTAGCAACGACCTGATCGTCGCTTATGTGACTTGGCTGTCACTTATGTGATGCAAAGGCGCCAATTTTAACTTTTTAATTAACACGTAGTGACGACTTAGGTCGTCGCTAAGTTTAATTAGCGTTATTTTCTGAATTTTTGAAAAAAAATTGAAAATTTAACTATAGTGACGACCTGACTGTCACTACGATATAAAACCTAGTGACGACCTAGTCGTCACAACGTATTAATGGCACAGTTATGCGTTGAACTTCACATTTAATGATGTAGCGACGACGTAGCTATCACTAGTAGCGACAATTTATGGTCGTCGCTACGTTTTCGCGTCTAAAATCACGCATTCTTGTAGTGTTAGGGTTAAGTGTTATTGACCAACTTCACAAGCTCATGACTGATTTCGAAGTGCCAAAGTCTAAGGATAACCGACTATGAAAATTCAAGTTGCTAATCGGGCTAAGTCCCTAGATTACAAGTCAAACCGACTCTGCTATAAATATGTCGAGAACATCAAATGCTAAGGTTACGATAATCGTCCATACACAAGCGCGTGATAGCACTTATACTCGAGCGCGTGGACTGCCTGGTCATTTCCATTATAACAAACTAACGGAATTTCCCGCCAAAACTGGACTATATAAACCACATTGTGTGAACTCACAGGTAGGCTTTTATTCTAAGCAAACTTTCTGATCATAATCTTTTCTGACTTAGGCATCGGAGTCCTTGCAGGTACACTCGACCTCATCATGGATCCGTCGTGCTCCACTGTAGAGAAATTCCGCTCGAACATGTTCTAACTACACTGTTTTTTTAGTTTCAATTATTTCATTTCATAAACAAATACAATCTAAGAATACTTTTTTTTCAATTATTTAATCTTTTTTGTGTAGTTTCTATTATTAATATTATATCAATAGTAACTACATGATTCAGTCAAAGTGCAAAGGTTCTACGATGGATTTATGAAAGTTTTTACCAAATTAGGGGGAATAAAGAATTATACAAAAATATTGTCAATAAAAATGGAAAGAAAGACACGCTATTTGAAGAGTGTGTTTAACATGACATTTAAGTTAATTTGAAGCTTAATTTGAAGAGTGTGTTTGAAAGGTGATTTTAGTTAGCTAAAAGCTAAAATTAGCAGTAGAAAAACTTGTTAAAACGTCTCAATTTTGTTTGGTAAAGTAGTTTTTTAGTAGCTACTAGCATTCTAGAAATTCAATCAGTAGCTGCAATTTTTTTTTTACATTTTTATCCTTAAAACTTTTTTCATAATTATTAATTTTCAAGATTTCTATAGTAATTAATGATGAATTTATCTATCATTTTACTGTTATCAGTCAGTTTTACCAAACACTTTCAAATTAATCAACTAATTATCAGTTTTCAACTCATTTTTTAGCTTTCAACTAGCTAGCTTATCTTATTGTTTTGCTAATCACACTCTTAGAAGTGTTTGGTAAAAAAATTTATTTGATTATCCTATAAAGTTGCACATGAGTCCAACCAAACTCAACCCATATTTGGTGCGTTAGGTTGTATTTTTCGTAATCCGATTAAATAGGTTTGATTGTGTTATAACCCGACCGACCCAACTCGACCTAAAATAAAAAATTATGTAAAATATTAAAATAATAAATCACACAAGTAAAAAATTTGAAATCAAATGTGGAGTTGATATGAAATTTCAATTAGTTATCCCATAAACAGAATTCCGATTGCTAGATTTTCTAATTTTTATTTAACTTATGTGAAATGTGTAGTTATGAATTATGTATAAATATTAAAATAGGATTGTGTAGAATTAATATTTTCCTAGTTTTAATTTTATTTAAATAAATTTATGTACAAATTTCCAAAACTTTGGAATAAAATAGAACAATTTTTAGTTATTATACTTTCTTTTTTTATCAACTCAATCCAAATTCACCCTAATTATAGTTGATCTGAGTCGGTTCGAATGAGTCCCTGAAAAATTAGTCAACCCTATCGAATCTAATTCAAAAGTAAAAGAACTTTGCACAATAAACTGATATAGAAATTTTGATTCATTGAATGAATAAAACTGAGAGTAAAGGGCCCATTATATAGGCATTACAAAAGGTTCAAATGAAAGGATGCAAGGCGCGGGAATGCTTCCCCGAAATGGTAAAACAGAAAGTGAAAAAGGAATAACAGAAAAGGGAAAAAAACAAAAGGTTGTTATCGGGTGCATTAAGTGCCAGTACACGTGTTGAATGGGATCTCAGCTATGCACTAACGATGTGGGACCTCAGCTCTTAGCTAGGCACTAACGATGTGGGACCTCAACTAAGCACTATCTTCTTCTGATTTTCATCTTCTTCTAATATCCCCCCGCAAGCTGGAGGACGGAAAATGTCCAGGACTCCAAGCTTGGAGAAGAGGAGATGAAGGACTTGGGAAGCAAAGCCTTAGTGAAAAAATCGGCCACCTGACAAGGAGAAGAAATTGGTAACAAGCGCATAAGGCCAGAGTTGAGTTTGTCGCTGACAACATGGAAATCTATCTCCAGGTGCTTCGTTCGCTCATGAAAAACGGGGTTGTTGGCAATGTGCAATGTACTTTGATTGTCACATAAAAGAACTGGTGTCTTGGGGCAAAGAACATGAAGGTCTTGAAGCAGGAATTGAAGCCATTGCAGCTCACAGGTCGCAGCTGCAAGAGCTCTATATTCAGCCTCTACAGAAGATCTTGCAACAGTGGTTTGCTTCTTTGAGTGCCAACTAATAAGAGAACTGCCAAGGAAGAAACAATATCCAGAGATTGAGCGCCTAGAATCAACACAACCTCCCCAATCTGCATCAGAGTAACCCTGCAGCTGCAAACAACCTTTTCGAGGGAAAAATAAGCCAAGCCCAGGGTTCCTTTTGAGGTATCTCAAGATCCAAAGAGTTGCCTTGTGATGAGTGAGAGTAGGAGAGCTCATAAACTGACTCACTTGCTGTGTGGCAAAGGTTATATCTGGTCTTGTGGCAGTGAGGTAAAGGAGGCGCCCCACCAACCTTCTATATGAACCAACATCAGGGAAAGGTGAGCTAGAATCTTGGTGCAAATGGACTGTTGAATCCAGTGGGGTGGAAGCTGGTTTGCAGTTCAAAATTGAAGTATCATGTAATAAATCAAGACAATATTTTCTCTGGGAGAGAGTGATACCAACTGAGGAATGAGCAGTTTCTATCCCAAGGAAATACTTCAAAATTCCTAAATCCTTGATGCCAAATGATTGATGAAGGTGATGTTTGACTGTTGCAAATTCAGAAATTGAGTCTCCAAACAGCAACACATCATCCACATAGACCAAGAGACCAATGAAGGAAGAACCGGCAAATTTGAGGAAAAGAGAATGGTCTGCAGATGCTTGATGGTACCCAAGTTGAATAAGGAAGTGGGATAGCTTATCATACCACTGCCTGCTTGCCTGCTTCAGTCCATAGAGAGACTTCTACAGTTTGCAAACCTGTGAATGAGAGGAAACCTGCATCCCTTGAGGCACACACATGTAAATGTCTTCATTAAGATCACCATGTAAAAAGGCATTGTTTACATCTAATTGGTGGAGGTGCCAATTATGAAAAGAGGCTAAAGCAAGTATCACCCGAATTGTAGTAAGTTTAGCAACAGGAGAGAATGTATCTAAGTAATCAAGACCTTCAATTTGATTATATCCTTTAGCTACAAGCCTGGCCTTGTACCTTTCTATGCTACCATCAGCCCTTCTTTTGATTTTGTACACCCATTTGTTACCAATAGGGATCACACCAGGAGGTAGGTCTACCAAAGTCCAGGTTCCATTTAGTTCAAGAGCAGTGATCTCTGCTGCCATGGCTTTCTTCCAACAATCTAGCTTACTAGCCTCTGCATAAGAAGATGGCTCCTGTTCTTGGTCAAGAGACAGGCTGAAAATGGCATGTGAAGGTGATAAGTGTGCAAAGGAAACAGTAGAGGAAATGGGATAATGTTTACCTGATTGCCCCAACTGAGATGAATGTGATGAATTGCATAGGTAGTCTTGTAAGTATGCAGGCTGGTGTTTTTGCCTAATGGATTTTCTAATTGGTTGTCTGGATAGTGAGGGTGAAGAAACAGGTGAAGGTGAAGATGAAGGTGAGGAGGAAGAAATGGTGAGTGGTGAAGTAGGAGGATCTGCTGGATTTTGTGTTTCATAGGCAGTAACAGAAGGTGGAAGAATGGGATCCAGCAGACAAGTAGGAGAAATAGGTGAAATAGATGTAGAATTGTTTTTAGGCCAAGGGTACACATGTTCTTCAAAAACTACATTTCTTGACAACATTAGTTGCTTTGTATCCAGATTATAGACAAGGAAACCTTTAGTGCCAGTTTTAAAACCAACAAACACACCTTTAAAACTCCTGGGATCAAGCTTAGATCTGTGGGAAACCAATGAAGAGATGTAACAAAGACATCCAAATACTTTGAGGTGTGAAAGTTCTGGAGTATGACCATATAACAATTCATATGGGGACTTTCCACCTAATAAGGGAGAAGGGATTCTGTTAATAAGGTGTACTGCATGACCTACAGCAAGACCCCAAAAAATTTTAGGCAAGTGAGATTGAAAAAGCAAAGCTCTAGCTACATTCAAAATATGTTGGTGTTTTCTCTCTACCCTCCCATTTTGCTGAGGGGTTTCAACACATGTTCTTTGGTGTAAAATTCCTTTCTCTTGATAAAAGGTGTGTAACAAAAATTCTGGTCCATTATCTGACCGAATTGCTTTAACTTTGGAATTAAATTGAGTTTCTACCATTTCAATGAAATACTTCACCTGATTCATAGTTTCTGATTTATTTTTGAGAAAAACAACCCATAGATGCCTACTATAATCATCTAGAATGGTTAGGAAATATCTATGCTGTTGGATTGTGTTAACCCTACAAGGCCCCCAAATATCTAAATGAATCAACTCAAAGGGTTTTGAAGCATTATTAAAACTTGCAGTAAAAGGCAACTTCCTTTGTTTGGCAAAGTGACAAACATCACAAATATGTCTTTTATTAAAATTTTGCAAAAATGGATACAATGCAACTAATAATTCCATTCTTGAAGAAGACAAGTGCCCTAATCTAAAATGCCACAATGTTGTGTCAGGAAAGGAGGGATGAGGAATGGTTTTGACATTGTTGGCTTGTGGTCCATGTTCTGGGAAAATTTTGGGTCCATGTAGGTAATACAATCCTTCCATCATCTCAGCTGAACCAATCATCTTCAAATTGTTCAAATCCTGTATGAAACAAGCATTAGGTGAGAAAATTAATGCACACTTTAGAGTTGTGACAAGTTTTAAGACAGAGATAAGGTTGATTGAAAATTTTGGCAAAAACAAAACCTGGTTGAGGGTAAGATTACTGTTAAGGTTCACAGTTCCTATATGTGATGCTAATACAAGGCTACCATTTGGTAGTTTGACTGAAATAGAATTTGGAAGTGGCTTTAAAGTGGTGAATAGATGTGAGTCTGAGCATATATGATCTATTGCACCTGAGTCTAGGATCCAGGTGACTGTTTTGCTTTGTATAGTGAATATGGATGGATTACCTGAGATTTGTGGTTTGGTATCAAGATTGGTTGTAACAGCTGCTATTTGACTAGATGCAGATGCAGGAGTACTAGCTACACTTGAAGGTTGAATGAGAGCCATGAGAGCTTTGAACTGTTCTGATGTCATGGAAACCTGACCTGAAGAGTCATTATCACCAACTGAATCTATTTCTGTATTATCTGTTGTTTCACCAATGCTGTTATTAGCAGCTGCTTGATTTTTCCCACGAAAGCCAGCAGGAAATCCATGTTTTCTATAGCAGACATCAACTGTGTGGCCATTTTTGCCACAATAGCTACAGACCTTATAGCCTCCTTTTCCTGCAAATGAACCTCCTCTTCCTCTCCCAAAAGGTTTCTTAGTGTCAACAACATTCACAAAATTCTGATTATCTTCATTATTAAGTGAATTAGTGGTAGATGAAATTCTTCTTTCATGTTGAACAACTAGTGAAAAAGCCTTATCTATGTCGGGGAATGGCTCCATCATGAGAATTTGTGTTTTAACAACTTCATATTCATCATTAAGTCCACTTAAAAACTTCATTATACAGTCTTCAGATCTATAATCTTTTCCTAACTTTGGAGCAACACACACACATTGTATAGAACAAGTGCAATCAAGGAATGGTCTAAAATTCTCCATCTCCTGCCAGAGAGTTGTGATTTCTGTAAAATATTGAGTCACTGTGTTGTTACCTTGTTTGAGAGCAGAAATCTCCTGCTGTAATTCGAATATCCTTACTCTGTCTGTCTGAGCAAATCTCTTTTTCAATAGACTCCACGGAGCTGCGACAACCTCCGAGTATACAATACTCTGTGCAATTGTTGGCTCTACTGAATTGAAGATCCATGATAGAACCATGTTGTTGCATCTCTCCCATGCATCATAGCTGGGATCAAATTCTTCTGGCATTGGAAGCGAACCGTTCACGAACTTGAACTTATTTTTCGAGATCAATGACCTCTTCATGGAACGAGCCCAGCTGTGGTAGTTTTTGGGTGAGAGAAGAGGAGAAACGAGGCTGATGGCTGGATTCTCTCCAGGATGAATATAATACACATTCAGTGGGTTTAACGCCGGATCTTGTGGTGGTGGTGAAGGATTGTGATGTTGACCAGAATTGTTGGAACCAGAACCAGAATTGTTGTGGCCACCTCTAGCCATGGTAACAAAGTATCACAGAGCTCTTGAATATTCAAGAGCTCTGATACCATAAAAGAACTTTGCACAATAAACTGATATAGAAATTTTGATTCATTGAATGAATAAAACTGAGAGTAAAGGGCCCATTATATAGGCATTACAAAAGGTTCAAATGAAAGGATGCAAGGCGCGGGAATGCTTCCCCGAAATGGTAAAACAAAAAGTGAAAAAGGAATAACAGAAAAGGGTAAAAAAATAGAAGGTTGTTATCGGGTGCATTAAGTGCCAGTACACGTGTTGAATAGGATCTCAGCTATGCACTAACGATGTGGGACCTCAGCTCTCAGCTTGGCACTAACGATGTGGGACCTCAACTAAACACTATCTTCTTCTGATTTTCATCTTCTTCTAATAAAAAGCAAGTGATCGGATTGGGTCCAAAAATTAGTCAACCTTTATACTTTTACCTTAATAATATAATAAAATTCATTCTTTATTATTCTTTTCCCCCTCATTTCTCATCATTCACCCATCCACCTTTGTAGTCTCATTTGTCCCCTCTTCCATTACTTCTTTTATTCTATTATTTACAATTTTTTGAGTCATTATTTTAATATTACACTATTTGGTTATACTATTTTATCTTAATATTTTATAAAATATTTTTTATTTGAATGAAAAATGTTAAGATTTTAAAATAAATTTAAAACCTAAACTTTAATTACCTAAAAAAATATTTTTGTCCATGAACTAAAAATATTTTTTTATATAATGTATCCTATTATGTCCTTTATATTTTTCATTATTTTAATAGCTTATTTTACTATATACGTGTAATTCAATTAGCTAATTTATTAGTTTTCAACTAGTAATTTATCACTTTTAGATAACGTATAAGCTTCTAGTTAATTTATAAACCAAATTTGCCAAACATAGTCGAAGAACTATTTGAATAAATGCTACACTAATCAAATCTATTATAAGTTAGTTTAAGATCGTGTTTTTGATAAAAAAAATTAATTGAAAAGTTAGCTGCTTAATTAACTATTGGTTAAAAATTGGGAGTTTATAAGCTAACTCATTTAAATTATAAGTGTTTGGTGAGATTAGTTATTTTTAAAAATGATTAATGTTATTCTTAATGTTTATATTTATTTAATTCTAATATTACTACAGATATATATTTTTTATAGCAATATATATTATACAAAAACAAATTTTGTTTTGATTTTTCACATTAATTTTTGTACAATGTCTCCTATCGAGTACGTGGATCAGTTCATAAAAATTTGTTCTAACTTAATTAGTGGTCTCAAATTTGAACCTCAACTGTGTTAAATACCCGGAGGAAGAGCTTTACCATCCATAGAGATCCTACCCGACTTGAACATGCAGTGGCAGACCTACATTCATTTGAGAGTGTGCAAATGCACCCCATGACTTTGGTAAAGTTACAAGTAAATATCCCGAGTTTTAGTATTTTTCTCCCTCAATTTCTAAATCTTTGAACCCATTTCCCCTCATTCTCTTAAGTCTCGTTCGGGGTGGTTGTGAGTTTTTCAGTTTTTAGTTTTCAAACAATTTTAATTAAATTTTTACAAATCAAAACAAAAAACTAAATATCACTTTTTTTTTCAAAACGGACATTTTGAAAACCATAAAAAAAAGTTTTTAGTTTTCAGTTTTGAATTGTAAAAACTTGGTTGAAATTTTTTGAAAACCAAAAACTGAAAACTGACAACCACCCTGAACGACCTCTTAAATTTTGTTTTTTCTCTAATAGCAATAGTAGATACTATCAACTTGAAAACCATAAAAAAAGTGATTTTTAGTTTTCAGTTTTGAGTTGTAAAAACTTGGTTGAAATTGTTTAAAAATCAAAAACTGAAAAACTCACAACCAACCTAAACAACCTCTTAAATTTTGTTTTTTCTAGCAATAGTAGATACTATCAACTTTCTTCTTTCCCATGTTTCATTCCCTTTAATAATTATTATTAATTTTAATTTTTTAAATAAATTGCAGCCACTGATCTAGGGTTTTGGATCTGCCACCGTGAACAAAATTGCCTCTTGTATTGTGGCTTTGCATAAAAAAAATCATCCAATAAATTTGACATTTTATGTAATTAATATTATAATTAATGATATTAAGAAATGCATCAATTCAAAATTAAATAATAATGTAATACTTATACTATCGCATTACATCGTAAGTGAAGTTATAGTACTTATACTTATCAATTCAATTATCAACATTTCACGTGAAAGACTTCATAAAATCAGTGTCATCTTATCTTAAAAAATTATAAAGGACATAAATCAAAGAACTGTTTTATTAATTTTTCAAATATTGGTATTGGTAATAAGACAAACACTCTATTTAATCAGATAAACGGAAAAAAAAATGCTTAAGAGGCTATAAAAAAAAGTGCAGTAAAGACAAAATGACAAACCAAAAAAGCTTCTGACCAAAAAAAATAAAAACCAAAAAAGCTGACTCAAGAGGCGCGTGTAGTATGCATCGAGGGGAGCGCGAGTGAAGAGTAGAATTAAACAGGAATCTCGTATTCTACGATGAAGCCACGTGGTGACATCCTCCAGCCGAGTGTCAGGAGATCGAAAAGTGGAATACAAAACGAAAAAAAAAAAAAACTAATGCCCTTAAAATAAATCTATTAGCCTAATAAATTATCGATACGTGTATTAATTAATAATAATCAGTTAAAATAATTAATAACACATGAATAATTTTTTAATTCCATATATCTATCTTATCGGATATATAATCATAATTAGCGGGTGAGACCGAAACTGAAATAATCAAAGGAAAATAAAATAGAATTGAAATTGGAAGGTGAGAGAGGAGAAACGGAGCACATGCGTGTGTGAAAAGGAAGGACGTTTGGTCCTACCGTGGATCCGTATGATTGGTGCCACGTACTTCTTTTTAAAAAGGAAGATACCACGTGTTCTACAGCCAAACCAGACCGCTACGTGATGAACGGTTCAGATTACGCGAAGCAGATGGTAATATATGGGACGATGCCCCAGACGGTGACGGGCAGGCTGCCCGTGATGGAAGTGTGGCCCCCAGGTGAATTCCTAAGGGCCTACAAAAGCTTCTCCCCCAACCCCATTTCAATGGGTCCTCTCTCACTGTGCCCCTATTAAGGGTTCTACTTTCATTGCATTCTAATTCCTTAATATACTACTCTGTTTTGTTCAAAGGTTAGGTTGGGTTGGGTTGAGTTGAGAGTTGAAAAAGAACCTTGAAAATTTGAATGGCTGGGATGTGTTGTGGTGTTGTTGGAGAGGGTGAGACTCAGGCGAGTTCACGCCCCTCCAGGCGCCGGAGTTTGGACCTTATTTCCTTCAAATACATCGCCGACGTGGCAGTGCCGGAGTCTTCCCGGAAACGACAGAAGCTGGATCTCCGTGGTCCCAGGGATTACGAAAACGCAGTTGAAAATCGTGATGAATCAAACGATGGCTGCTCCCAAAAGGAGGAGGAGGAGGAGAAAGAATCCAAAGTAAACGACGAAGTCGTTTCCGAAGCGAAACTGTCGTCCGTTTCTGAGGCTACTTTAGAAGTTGAAGAGTGTCCAAAGTTTGGCGTGACGTCCGTTTGCGGAAGAAGAAGGGACATGGAAGATTCCGTTTCGGTTCGCCCTTCCTTCTCCGAACCAAGCTTTCACTACTTCGGTGTTTTCGACGGTCACGGTTGCTCTCATGTACGTTTTCCACGTGCTTTTTTTTTTGTTAAGATCTGCTTCTGATTGTTGTGGCTGTGATTCTTAAAAGCTTGGTGTATTGTTTGTTTCTGCAGGTTGCGACCATGTGCAAGGAGAGGCTTCACGAGATTGTGCAGGAAGAGATTCACAAAGCGAAAGAGAATTTGGAATGGAAGAACACGATGAAGCAAGGTTTCGCTCGCATGGATGACGAGGTTCTGAGATGGAACCAGAACAACCAAACCTTCAGTTGCAGGTGCGAGCTTCAGACTCCTCACTGCGACGCCGTCGGATCCACCGCCGTTGTCGCCGTCGTCACGCCGGACAAAGTCATCGTCTCTAACTGCGGCGACTCTCGCGCCGTTCTCTGCCGAAACGGCGTCGCCATCCCCCTCTCGGACGATCACAAGGTTGCTTTTCTTTTTCCCTCATTTTCCTCTCCTTTCCCGAGAAACAAACACGTTTTATGTTTCTAAGTTCTAACTGTTTTTGGGATCCGTATTTTGCAGCCGGACCGACCCGACGAATTGCTCCGGGTCCAAGAGGCTGGAGGGCGCGTGATCTTTTGGGATGGGCCAAGAGTGCTTGGGGTGCTGGCCATGTCACGAGCCATAGGTGAGTGAGTTACCGTGCACGATAGCACCATGAACTACCTTATGACATTTTAACACGCGCATTTTAGCAAAGGCGGTTCGTTTGTTTGTTTCTTTTATCTGAGTTTTTACTTTTTAATTTTTTTTAACGTTTAGCGTTTGTGTTCCGTTATTTCAGGTGACAATTATCTGAAGCCGTACGTGATTTCGGAGCCTGAAGTGACGGTAACGGAGCGGAAGGATGAGGATGAGTGTTTGATACTAGCAAGTGATGGGCTATGGGACGTGGTGTCAAACGACACCGCATGTGGAGTGGTGAGGATGTGTCTCAAGGCGCAGAAGGTGCCGTCGCCGCCGGGGTCTCCCGGCAATGACCTGACGGCGGACGGTTCTGACCGGGCATGCTCCGATGCGTCCATTCTGTTGACCAAGTTGGCGTTGGCGAGGCACAGTTCGGATAATGTGAGCGTGGTGGTGGTTGATTTGAGGAGGGATCAACGAAAATCTTCCTCGAATTCGAACAAAGTTTAATTAAATCAATGGCGGCAAGAAATCGAACTAATGAACAAATTGCCCTTTAAGCCTAAAAATGGGCACTGTACGCACTTCGTTTTCAAGGACTTGGACTAAGGACAGGGAGAAAATGGAGGGGTTTCGTTTAGCTTTCGCAATCAATGTGATTATAATGTAATGGGTTTTAGGTAAAAAAAAAAAAAAAAAGTGAGTGAGTGAGCAAGTAGATCATGACTCTGGGAAATGAACAAATTATAGGAAAATTTTAGCGTAGGGAAAATTTGTGTCAACAAAGGGATCAATCGGCCGGTTGACACACCCTTTCTTTTGTCCATAATCGAATCTATGAATTTGATTTTGCTTTGGTTCATATGTGTGCCTACTAATCCGTTGTTTGGTTTTGTTATTTGAAATATATTGGAACAACATTCAACCTGAAATTTGTTAAAGCCTAGAAGAACATCTAAAACAAAGCCTTTGTATTATCATACAAGATTAAGTCTGAACACTTTTTTTTTTTTTCTGTATAATTTATCCGGTAGCACAAGATTATATTTGATCTTAACTCAAATTCAATTTTCGTCATAATAGGCATATACTTCAAATGAGTGCTCAAACTCAAGCTATATATGGTTATGGTTGGAAGTTCAAACTATAGTATAGTTCTTCTCATTGTAGAATTGGCATCGATCAGAGACTGCGGATGGATGAATGAGTTGGAATAGAATTATCCCTTTCTCACTCTTTGGTATTCAAGTGAGGGATGAATATCACAACCAAACTCATTATAGCTCCTTACGTACACTCCCCTAAGTCTTCATTTCTTAACCAAACCCCAATGTTACACGTCAACGTTGAATACTCAGCAATTCTTCTGCCTAAATTTCCCACTACTACTTGCTTGTTACAATATGGGATCTTTTAGTTTGCAATTGAATATTTACTGTGGTAGAGGAAAAAGAGTTGCGGAAAAAGAGAAGGGACTAAGTTAAAGAAGAAAGGGAAAATGATTAAAGCTAAATAACAATAATAATATGAATATTCAAAATTTACGAGGACCAAAAGACTTTTAAGGTTAAATAAAAATAGTTTATGAACTGTTAAATGATGATATTAAGCTGAAATGTAAAACTACTTTCTAAATTGCACCTCAATATCTAATGAGCAAGGTTTTATAATTAAGTATTATATGGTTTTAAAGTGTTAATCGATTTAACTCAATTTGTGTGAATACATATTTATAAACGCAATTAATTAACAATTTAGGATATATTAATATCATACAATAAAATGTAACACTGAATTCATAGTGAACTTATTTTAATATTATCTTAAATTTTTAAAATATTGCATCTAATAGATATTATATTCATACAAAAATTATTCTTTAACTCAAACATCACAGTGATCACACTACTTTGTGTATGTTAGGATTTGCAATCTCAAACGTATATTTATAAATGCAAAATGGTTTTTTTAGTGTATTTAGATTTTTGTTGAAAATTATGTTTGAGTATAATTTTTATTTTGAATCCATATTTAGATCAACATAACTTTATATTCCTTTTGTAAATTTAAATTTATAAATGTAAGATATGTAAACTTAAGTTTACAAACTTTAATCCAACAACAATATAAGGTAGGGCAACGACTAAGGTAGATTGGGCGAAGTTTCAATGTATGGTACATGCATGGGGTTTTATTCACCGTTGGGTTAGTACATAAAATGTTGGGCAATGACTAAGGTAGATTGGGCGAAGTTTCAATGTATGGTACATGCATGGGGTTTTATTCACCGTTGGGTTAGTACATAAAATGTTGGGCAATGTGGATTATTCGGTGATTCAGAAATCACATTAACAAATTAATATTTAGAGTTATTTCCTCACCTCACCTCACACAACTTCATGTGTCCTCTTGGTCACCTGAAATCCTCTCTCTCTCTCTCTCGGATGTTTCTAGTGGGCTTTATCACTTTCTTTTCTTGAATAGTTTCACCCTAAAAAAGAACTCTCAAAATGTAAGTGAGAGAAGTAACAATGGTAATAGAAGCAACATGTTCAAACTTCAAAGGGTTCTTCTTGCAACTCCAACATCGTCGGCACCGACACCACTCCCGCTAGCTTCTCCTCTGTCTCCGTCTATGGCAACAACACTTCCAACTCACTGCCCTTCCCTTCCTTCATCTTCGCTTCCTCTCTCGATCACAAGCCCTAGCTGGTTCCCACACACTTATCATTGTTGGCAGGCGTATATGCATCAATTATGTCCGACACGCTTATCAACTTCGTCCCTATCTCGTCCTTGTCACTGGCAAAGACTTCATCCTCAACTTCGGCGAGATGCTTATAAACTTTGTCCACGCCATCTTTGGCATTTTGTTGAGGCTCCCAGAAGCGCCCCCGCAAATATTGCCATCGTATTATTCAGGCTTGGTGGCAAGGCCTCCTTTCATTGTTGGTAGGCGTATATGCATCAATGACGTCCGACAAGCTTATCAACTTCGTCCCCATCTCGTCCCCGTCACCGACAAAGACTTCATCCTCAACTTCGACGAGATGCTTATAAACTTTGTCCCAGCCATCTTTAGCATTTTGTTGAGGCTCCCAGAAGCGCCCCCGCAAACATTGTCATCGTATTCTTCAGGCTCGGTGGCAAGGCCTCCTTCATGAGCAAACTCGACGATGACAAGTTCGGTCACATGGTCGCTACCATCTTGAAAGAGAAGAAGTTAGAGTAATAGTTTTTGTAGGGCAACTTTGAAAAAACATTGGCTTCCTTTTTGGGGAAATTTTAAAAAGGAAAAATTTATCTTTAACCGATAATTGCAAGTAGATTTACCCTATATACCATAAACCCAAACATTACCATGTTTACCTTTGATTCACCCAGGTGCTTGTTTAGTTATCTACATAATCACGATGATGGTAAAGAAAATGACTTATTTGAAATCACTTTTACTCATTTTAAAGCATGATTTTTTTTACTAAATAAAACATAATAAAACATGTTTGGATGAAAATCACATAATTAATTTTTTGTTGCTAATCATTGATTATTTTAAGCGACTTTTAATAGCTTTTGATTTTGGAGAGAATTGTCATTTGTCCTCTTTACACTTTAAAAATAATTTTGATAATGAGTATCCAAATATATTTTTTGCAAAAATTATTTTTATGATAAATTTTATTCAAACAAAAAATATAACTTTAAAATTAATTTTACACAAAATAAATTATACAACTCAAGTTAATCCAAAATTAATTCTACCATTAGTAAAATCAAAGACACAATCGGTATTGTAGGTTGGACTGATTGTTTTAAATTCTGAATTCTCAAAATTGATGTTGAGCGTAAAATTATTGTTTTTTTTTGTATAAGAAATATAATGGGGTTTGAACATAAGACCTCATGGTAATACTCCAATCCCCCGCCACTAAGTCAACCCTAGTGGGTTAGCGTAATATTATTTTGAACAAAAATAATGTTTAAAATTCTTTAAAAAGTGGAATTATTTTACATTAGACTTTCAAAAATAATTTAACATATAAATGAAACGAGTCATGTTCTTCTGAAAATTATCAAAATTCGAACATTGTAAAACCTAGTTAATTATGTCAATGTCTATGTGATTAGTCTCACGTCAATATCAATAAAAATACCTTAATCAAAAGGAAGAAAAAGGTTACACTAACCAATGCATTAATATCCGTCAGAATACAAGACTCCAATAATTTCGTATCTTTCTGAGGAGTGTGCTTGCTTCTTATCTCAATATTAGTCAATTAGGTTATATATGAAGGGATGTGGAGGGGTAAAAGTTTCATTTCATTTTAATAAAAAATAACATATTATTATTAACTTAATGTTTTAAGTTTTTATTTATTTTTATAAATATTATATAATTCTGTTAATTTTAAAATTGAAAATTTATCCTCCCTCCCTTTATGTTTAAAATATTTCATACAAACATATTCTTACACTAAGTAGTTATAAATAAACGTTAATTAAAAAAATATTAGCACGCTCAATAAATAATTTAACGGTTCAAACATTCATGCCTAAAACAATTTTAATTTTTTTGTTGCTAATCATAGTTATTTTAAGCGACTTTTATAAATTTTAATTTTAAAAAGCGCATTAAAATGCTCCGCCAATCAAACTAGATACTATTACTATTAATCTATTATTGAAAAAGAGAACTACCTGTGTTAGAAAATGGTGAAGCAATATAATGGTGGGCAACAATTACATCCACACCACAGGTGTCACATATCAAACTCGACCATAGTTGTAATTTGATGATACTACTCTTCATTTGGGACCCCAAGTGTTGTGGATCGATTGCTCTCCTCTCCATAGTTATATTCCTGTTGTTCTTTTCCGTACATGAATTAGGTATGAAAAGAAAAAAAGACGATAATCCAAAGTTTAATGTCATTAAAAATTTACATTTTACTATATTACCGTCTAATATGTGTCATTCAATTTTATATTTTTTTTTCGTGTTAGTCACAAGTATTCATATTCATATTATAAGGGGCAATCGGTTCGAAATTTAATCAGTTCAGGCTTCTCATCCCTCCTGTAAAGTGTATTTAGCGAGGATCAAATCCGAGAGCTCTTTCCACAATCTCAGTCTGTGTCACCAATTCAGCCTGCACAATCTCATTCAATTTTATAAATATTTACTTTAAGAATTATCTTATAATTGCTATTTTTTTTAACTAATTAAATGTAGCACAATTCTTAGACAGAATGAGAGGAAAAGATATTTAGGTTTCGGTTGCTGTTAACATTTACACCATATCTTCATAAAACTTCCACAAATAAGCTAAACATGTGGGACTCACCTACATAATCAAAGATGGACACGTAGCATTTGATCCCTTTTTTTGTGTCACCATCTCTTAGCTGGACGAGATTTGCTTGGATTTGATGCTGATTGCTTGCGCTCAACACTTTTGGTTGGGCCATGGACATGGAATCCATTTTCTTCTTCTTTTTTCCACTTATTATTTCCGGGAAATCATTGAATTTGACCTTCAACTATTAAATCATCATCAATGTTCTTTAAACACGATTAGCTTACCTAATTTGGAACTTAGGATAAGCGTTACGAAGCTTCCTTGATAATGTATGGTTATAAGGCTATGGGACTTAGTGATGTTTTGCAATAATCTGCATTTTGACAAATTATGGTGTCTATTATAGGCTGCAATTACTACTTTGGAAAATATTTAGATAGCACAAGATTAAAAAAAAGGGTATGGAGCACTATTAGAGGTGACCAAAGAACAAAATGAGACTAATAAGAGATATTTATAATGCTATATATTATTGCGTTAGTCAATCCCATCCCCACATTCACTATTGTTCAATCTAGCTTTTTGTCCAGTCCAATTTCCATGAGAAAGGAAGGACAATATAGAGAATATGAGCTTTGATCTAAGACCCAATATATATTATGGCGTTCGTGTTACATTAATCTCTATTATTTTATTAAACAATTTCAATAAGTGATGTCACTCGAACTAAGATGGAGCCATCACCCATATATGATATAGCAATATTGTGTCAATGACATTTTTTTTTTCTTGGACCCCAACATAACGTTATATTCCCTTTTACCACATGAGCTAATCCTCAAATACAACATTCTTCCTTATCTTAAAATCTAAATCAAAAAGTAATCGAAATTACAAATTTTCCTTTCTTTTTAATTATTTTTTTCTTATGTGACCAGCAGATACTATAAACCTATCTTCTATTGCTTTTCATGTGTCTTAGCACTTTATCTACAAGAATTCTGGAATCAAGACCTCCTTTGTCCTGATTTAGATTAGAACCAAAATAATCATAAGCCCTAATATAATGTTCTGGTGTGATAGAATTCTTGAGAGGATTACGTAGGTATAGAAATGTGATAGCATCCACGTGTTTTAATTGGAGGGAGAGATGCACATACATTCAATAATGTGTTGTCACATTATTTAATCAATTTAATGGTAAATGAGACGTTATATTTATTAAATGATGTGGTAACACATAATTGTATGTACGTGTAAAACTCATTTAACACAACAGAAATAAATTAAGAAAGAATCATCAGATAAGATGTTCTTATTCCCTGAAGCAATGCATGCTGTTACCAATTCAACCACTCATCTAAATTTATGTGTGAATATGTGATGATAGTGTGGAGAGTGACTGTTCCACTTTTGAGATTTCCTGGATATAATACCCACAAGCCACAACGAGTAATGTCATGAGCAATACACGTGTGAGGAATAATAGTTGAAACTTGGAAAACCATCCATCCAAAAATAGTAATAATTAATTAATAAATAAGCAGAAGGAAGGCATTTGACGAGTTAGGAGTATGGAGGGAGAATCAGATTCTGAAAGAATGCATGTCAAAAGCTTATCTAACCTGATCCCAAATCCTATTGATTATTTAAATCTATCACTTTTTTTTTTTTTTTTTGATTTAGTGCTGTACGTAACACAATTCAACACAGCATTGTCTTTCTCCTTTCTTAAGATTCAATGTTTGTTCCTTACACGTACTATACAAAACTATAAAGGAAGGAACTCACACTCTGTCTCTGATAACTTCAAATCCATTACAGTTCTTCTTCTTTTTTGTGGATTTTTGGTCAACATTTTTGTAAAAACCTGGGCAGTCAAGTTCAATCATGGTATTACTATTCACATCATCCCTTTTTATTATCTACACCACCCGTTTTTTTTTTTTTTTATTTTTGGTAGTAAGGAGGCCAAAAGGCCAAGAAAAAAGAACTACATCAGAATCCTACGAGAAAAACTAATACCAATAAAATCCTGCCAAAGCAGAGAGATACAACCAGTGGGGGGTGAACTAAACACTTGGATACCAAAAGGAATATTATGAGCAAACTTTGCCATAAAATTACGCAGACCATGGGAAATCACAATGCTCCACTCCTTCTCTGTTAGACGCCTTATCTCATTAAGAAGAGAAGCATACATATGGGAAGGTGGGTATCCTTTCTGAATAAGTTGAACAGCAATACTTGAGTCACTTTCAACCCAAAGTTTGGTTATACCCATGTCCTAGGCAATGGATAATGCAGAGAGAATTGCATGCAACTCGGCCTGAAGCACTGTTCCTGAACCAATATTCTTCCCAAACCCACGCATCCATCTGCCCGTGGAGTCCCTCAACACACTACCACAAGCCACCTGCATACCTCCCCTCAACAAGGAACCATCAACATTGAATTTTAGCCAAGGAGCAGAAGGCGGGACCCAGGAAACGTTCTTAACTTGATAATTAGGTACCATGTGAGGCATGCTCATTGTCGCATTGTGAATGTCCTGCATCCAATATCTTACCTTACTCAGTAGACCGGTGGAGCTAAAAGGCATATGATGAAAGCACACATCATTTCTCGCAAGCCAAATGAGCCAAACAATTACCCCGAAAAGAATATGTCGCTGACTCCTTCCTCTGGGTGTAATATGATAGGAGAACCACGTTTTGAAATCACACATCCCATTAACCAAGAAATCAGTACAAAAAGCACGAGAACAACTCTGCCAGGCATCAGCCACAACATGACAATCGCGAAGGATATGTGTGGTATTCTTCTCTGCTTGCACAACGGACAAAAGGAAACAACGAATCCTTTGAGGGCCCTCCCACTTCCACACCTTATCCCAAATCTGCTCCCTTTGATCAACCCAAGCATTAGTAAGTAATAAGTAGGCTGTCTTTGTTGAAAAAAAACCATCAGACGACAGTGTAACACCCGCAAATTTTCTTACTGGTGTATAAATAGAATAAAGAAAATTTTAAAATAGTAATAATCATTTAATTATAAAGTATTTAGTAGCTTTTAATAGACAGCCAAATTTATAATACCCAACCACAATTATGAGTAAATTTCTTTAGAGAGGTGTTTGAGAAAATAACCTAAGATACCTTTAGTAATTATACAGTTAAGGAAAATATAGATTTAATTATTAAAAATAGCTAAAACTCTAAGGTATCTATACCTTTATTCAAAATACTCTTAATATAATTAGTGACGAGTTTTAGAAAATAATTTAGAATTTTTCTAGCACTTCTGGGCAAAAAGATCAAAATGCCCCCAGTTAACAGTATATCCATAGCCAGCATAAAAAAAAATTGTAGAAAAATATGGAAAATATATTTTGAACCTTAAAATATGATTTAAAATGATATTTATAATTCTATACAATCTTTGTAATTAAAACCTTAATTTCCTCTCTCCGTCTACTGTAACGCCCGCTTCTTACCGTTTTACCGCATTTCGTGTTTTATTGAATGGTTAAAATTATTTTTAATCACCAAAATTTATATTTTTGGATTTAGAATTTAATTTCCTATTTTTAGGGAATTTCTGGGAATTTTTGGGGTTTTTCTGTGAAAATGACCTTTTTGCCCCTCCTGTCCCTTGAACCGGGCCCGAATACTCTTGATCCGGGCCAGAAAAATTTGCACAACTCTTCCTTTCCTCCTTCTAGAAACCGTGCATGTGTGTGTGTGTTGCATGGGAGACACTTGTCTCATCCTTTCTTCCTTCCAAGACAAGTGTCTAGCTTATGATATTATGACATTAAAAGACTAAAACATTTATTTCTTTCTCCTTTCCTACATGCAAGGTTCCTTTTCATTCTCTCATTTCTCTTTTCTCTCCTCATTGAAGCCGTGAGTTCCCCTCTCCTTTCTCTCAAAATCTCCCTTTTTCCTTCTCACACTTTCAAGCTTAAGGTTCCATCCTTGAACCCTAAGCTTAAACACTAAGCCTTCTAGCCTTGCAAATCCTTGTTGGTGACAAAAGGAGGCATCTTTGGGGGCTGTTTTGGGACCAGAATTCTGCACTCATTTTCTTGGAAATTTGAGGTAAAGGGGGGGGAGAACTTGAACTCTAGTAGGATTGGTAACTAGAGTCAAGGATTTGCCCTTAAAATCCTTGTTTTTACTCTTGTTCTCCTTGAAAAAAATCACTTTTTGAGCTTTTCTTTGAGCAAACGTTTTGGATTCTTGGAGCTGAGTTGTTTACATGTTTTTAAGTTTGTTTTGATGCTTGGAATGTGCTTGGATTGTGATTGTTGGTGCATGCAAGCCAAGAAACAATTTTGGAAAAATTTTCCCCTTTTTCCTTTAATAGCTCTCGGCCTTGAGGGATTTTGGGGCTGCATGTGTTTCAAAATTTTTTTGGTGCTTGGAATGTGTTTGTATGATGAATCTATGAACATGCATGAAGTTGGTGGAAGGTATACAATTGTTTGGATGATTGATCTTTGAAAAATAGTGTTTATGAGCTTGAAAATGGAGTTATGAACTTTAATGTGTATTTTGATGATTTTGAGTGGATTGGTATGATATTTGGCATTTAGATTGTTTGTTGATGAATGTGTGAAGTTTTGGTGAAGATTGGATGTTGTGAAAAATTTGAAGTTTTGATGAACATTCAAGTTGTTCTTGATGTTCATGAGTTGTTCTTGATGAAACTCATCAAGAATACCTTTTTGATCTTAAAAAGGTCAAGGGTATGTTAAAAACATGTTTATGGGCCTTGGTGGTCCAAAAGGACTAAGAAGCAATTTTACAAGTAAAAGGACTAAAGTGCAATTAAGAATAAGTCTTTAAAAATAAATAAAATAAATTCGGATTTCCAATTCCAACCAAGTAAAAGTCAACTTAAAGGTCAATATTTTAGGTTACCATGACTAAAAATAAGTTCCTAAGTGTTATAAAACCTTTAGGCTTTTAATTTAAGTCTAAAAACCTTTAAGAAAAGGAGTTAAAGACTCATTAAAAGTCAATCAAGATTAGATTATGAAATTAAAAGTTAGATTGGAGTTGTACTTCAACTCTAATCCAAGTAATTAAAAGTTAAAACTTAGGATTAATTAGTGGGCTTAACTAATTTAATTACCTAAGTTAATCAACCTAATTCACTTAAGTCGATTAAGTAAAGAATGATTAATTAAGTCTAAAGTTAATTAACCTTAATGAAAGTATTAATTAAGTAATTAACCAATAATGATGATTAAGAACTAATTAATTATGATTAAACTTAATCAAACATAATTAAAAGTCCTAATCCAAGATTAAGGAAGAGATTAAGGGATGATTAAGAATTAATTAGGATCTTAAGTAAGGATTAAGATTAATTGTAATCCAGTTGATGAAGACCAGTTAAGATTAAAAGTTAAACCAAATCTTAATTAGTCATACAAGGAGAATTAAGATAAGTAATACCATCCATAAGATACAATCATAAGTTTTAGTAAATTATAGGACTTAAGTGGACATGATTCTCAAGAACATTAGTACAAACTACCTTAAAAGACTATAACCAACACACTCTTTCTACATAAAACTTGAGAAGCTTGGCGAGAGAGTGCGGTTTGGCTTTCCTTGTGAAGGAAAGACGTTGAATGGGTTTTGTCTGTAAGGATGTGAATGTTGTGAGAATTGTTGTGTGACATGCATCATGAAGCGGCGTTGATGTTCGAGGTTTAAAACCTTACGACCTATATAGCAGTAACACTCGGTACGGTGTGAAACTGGTAGGGACTGGGCACTGGGTTTTGCAAAGAACGCCAGAGGGTCCTCGAGTGGGATGCCAGCCCTGAGGATAGTCAGGTCCCGAAATGGCACAAGTGACGTAGGCTCGCCCCCTACTGTCGTGTAAACGGGGTACATGCTTGACTATCCTGTCGCTCTCAAGTTTTCATGGTCAGTTGAGATTGTCTGGAAGTCGGAAAATTTATTTGGCCAAACTTTATGAGCAATGCTCTTTGTACCAATGCTAGTACAGACTCTAACTCCTGACGTGCTGTGTATATATGGTCGGGCAGCTGCTATGTGCTCTGCCTATGGTGATGTTTCCCTGGGCCCGCATGCATTAGATATTGCATTATAATAGTAAAAGTTGCGTTCATATGAGTACACCATGATGAGATGTCGTGATTGCTTATTGATTCGACTGTGTGGATTGCCTCTGTGTGTGTGCTCTAGTTTGCTGTATCCTACATGCTGTGAGTTCATGCGATATTCTCACCCTTCTTTTCTATCTCTTCTTTCTATGTTCTTCTCGTCACGTTGACAGTCGGTATCGAGGACTTCCGTCATGACATCGATGCAGGAGCGAATCAGATGGTTGCCAAGGGGCACCCGGAAGGTGACGGTCATCCCGCGCATGTGTGAGTTCTATGGGGGGGTTTGTGTCACCATCACGCACCCCAGACTTCCTCTTGTACCTGAAAAGGACTAGGTTGTGTTGAGTCTAGGTAGTACGCAGCTCTGATTTAGGAATCTCTTCTTTTGTATTCTGTTAGAGGTCTCATTTATTTTACTACCGGAACTCATGTTTTAAGGTGGTCATGTGGGTATTCGAGAGGTACATCGATGCTACTTAATATGTATGTATGTATTTATGTCACACTGTTTTATGTTCTCTAAAGGTCTTTAACCATGTGTATGTTGTGGATGCGCGTAAGGTGTTAATTCTTTCGACGCTTACGGAAAGATAAGTTTTTTTTGAAAGTGAAGGAAAGGATATTTCATAAGTACTTAAAATAAAGCTAAGAGAGATAATAGGTCAATGACACCTAAACCCTTTAAAAAAAAAAAAAAAACTTCCGCAATTTTGACGTTCTACTTCGTTGGTCACGTGTAATGCATGTGGTACTTTTAGTGGTATCTAGGGGTATCACAGACAGACTCCAACTAGACACATCCTCCCCTAGATCAACATCAAGGATGGGAGCAAGTAAAATGTCATTCAACACCTGGATCGGTAGAAAATTACGAAGAGGATCTATATTCCACTTACCATTGGCCACGAAATAGCTAACAGGGAGCTCCAACATATACTCCGGGATATCCAAAGAGCAGCTTCCTTCAAAATGATCCCTGTTGAAAGCCAAGAATCCTTCTAGAAGCGCGCATTATGCATGTTACCAATAATCCATCTAAGTCCCTTAAGAACATGGGACCAGTTACCAGCTATACCTCTCCAAGTATTGGAAGCCAGCTGCCTCTTACGCACTATAGGAATAGCATTATTCCCACAACCATATTTTCCTCTGATCACTCTGACCTACAAAGTATCTGGATTAGCAATGAGAGCCCAACCTAGCTTCATTAAGAGAGCACTATTAAAATCATGGACACGCCTGATGCTTAGCCCCCCAAGTTGCTTAGGCTTACAAATTTTTTCCCAAGCAATAGTATGCAATGCTCGCTTTTCATTTGAGGTACCCCATAAAAAACTCCTCATAATTTTCTCTAGTTCCGTGCAAACAGACTTAGGAAGCAAAGTTGTCTGCATAACATAAGTAGGGAGAGCGCTCAATACTGACTGGACCAGAGTCACACGCCCAGCAAAGGCTAAATTGTTAGCCTTCCAAGAGGAAAGCCTTTTCCTAGCCATATCCAGAATAAAGTTATAGTCTGACCGCTTTTCTCTACGGTGCAAAATAGGTACCCCCATGTATTTTCCAAGGTTCCCTAATAATGAAAAATCAGAAATCTCCTTCAAATAGGTGGGTAAAATACCTATTCCTAAAATACCTATTCCATTTTCCCTCCTCCATCTTCCCTCTCACCTCCATTTCTCCTTTGAGTTCTTTTTTTTTTTTGCTAAGCAAAGAAATTGATTAACAGAGAGTATACTCTAACCCATAATACAAAAAAAAAAAAGATAAAAAATAGGTGGGTAATAGTAACAGCCACCTAGAAAAAAAGAATATATACAAGAGATAGCTCCTTTGAGTTCTGATTTATCTACACTCATTTTTTACACTTTATTTCACAACTCATTTTTCTTTCTATTTCTATTCCTTTTTAATCACATCAATTATTACATCTTTTACACACATTCCCTCTTCATTTCTTTTTTTCCTTTTCTATCTCTCTCTTCTATACCCTCCCACACCCCAAAATTTGGGTGTGGAAGTATAATTTCCTTTTTTCCTCCTTCCTTCCCTTTTCCCTACCCTACCTTGTCGAAGCAACACGTCACAACCATCCCCACCAATTTTTCACTTTCTGGAAATTAAGTTTCTTGTACACAATTCTGAAAAGTTATATGCCAAAATTTAATTTTTAGCATATAACTTTTTAAAATTGTATATCAGAAACTTAATTTCCAGAACACAGTTTAAATTATATATCAAAAATTAAGTTTCCCATATATAATTTTGAAAAATTCTCCATCATTTTCAATTTTCTGTACATACAAAAATTCTTCTCTTCTCCTAAGCTTTTGATTTTTTGTTTGAAAAATCTCCCATATGAAAATTCAATCATTAATAAATGAAAAATAAGAGAATAAAATTTACTTTGTTTTTGTTGATTAATTATAAATAGTAGACAATCAATCATTAATATATATAAAATATCTAAAGTTAATTTTTCGGTATACAATTCTAAAATGTATATTGGAAATTAAGTTTTTTGTATAGGGATGGTTGTGTCGTGTTTCTCTAGGGTAGGGGAAGGGGAGGGAAGAAGGAGGGAAAATGGAGGGGGAAGAGAGGAGGGATGAGGAAAAATGAGGAGGGTATTTTAGGAATAATACTCCCTCCGGTCCTAATTATAAGAACCTTTTGGAGAGTTGATCTTGATTCTTTAATAAGAACTTTTTAAAATTGTTTCATACACTAATTGTTTCTTGAAAAAATTACTCTCGTTAGTAGGGGTAGGTGAGTAATTAATTAGTAGAGAAAATGAGACAGGGGAGTAATTATATAGAAAGAGAAAGTTAATAAGTTTCAATAAATTCAAGGGTACTTATGGAAAAATGTTATACATTCTTGACAAATTTATTGTGATCTACTAAATTAACTACGTTTCTTACTTCTTGTGAGTGGTTAAAATACTCTTATAATTAGAACATGATGGAGTATAAAATAAAAATGGTGATGTGAGTAGCAATACCCTTCAACCAAGGCCTTCGGGCATAAGAGGCTAAGAGTAAGACTATAGCCCAAGAAAAGAATGAAGTCTAAAAATACATGCCTTTGTTTCAAGGTTTATAAAAATATTCCCAGAAAAGTGAACATGAGATTATAACATTCCAATATTTGTTTCGAGTTTTAAAAAATTATTCTGGATTATTATTCATTCTCGGGAAACTAATTTCTCATAATTTTCCGATTTCTTATATCGATCGTGGAGGGTGGGCATATTATATTCTCATAAGAATGGAAGTCATTTTTTGTATAAACCACATATATCATCCACGAGAGACAATCTTACTTGAGCCACTTCCATTTTATTCTACACTATTTTCTTTATTTTCTAATTTTTTATTGGGCAAAATAAGTTTTTGTTTCCTGTAAAATACCAAGTTTTTTTTCGTCCATGCAAAAAAGTTTTTTGGGTTATAGTCCCTGCAAAATATTTTTCTTATAAAAATGGTCCCTGACATTAGACTCCACTATTAACTGATGTGGCTAACAGAGAAGCTGAGTCAGCATGCCAACCTGTCATTTTCTCTTTCCTACATGGATTTTTATTATCTAAATTGTTTTTTGGTTTTTATTAATCACTGTATTCCTCCCTAATTTAACCCTAAAATTCCTATTACCCAAGAACATCAAAAGAAGAAGAAATGGCTTCTTCACAGAGAGGTGGTAGCGGCGCGTCCGAGAAGAAGAAGATGGTGTCCAAGTGCTCGTCTTCATCACCCTTCTCCTGGCGCAATGTCTGTGGATGTGGGGAGATGACTGTGTTGTTCACTTCGAATACTCTGATTAATCCTGGGCGGACATTTTGGAGGTGCCCTAATTGGAAGGTGAGTTCCTCTTATTTCTGTGTTCTTGCTACTGCTTACTCTCCTCAACATCCAACTTTTTCTCAAATCGCATCTTCTTCTATGTTTGCAGAAGAAAGAGTCGTGTGATTACTTTGAGTGGGCTGATGAAGAAGTGTTGAGTAACCAGGGAATGTGGAGGATTGGGGTTGTAATGCTCAGGAGGTTGCGGACATGAAGAAGAAAATTGCAAAGCTGCAAAGGAAGATTAGTGAGGAGAGGAAAATGAAAAAATTGTTCATTGGGGCTTTGGTTTTGTCATGGGGTATGACAATTGGTTTCTGTGTTTTTGTTTCTACTCAGTGTATTGCTTTGAATCAAGGAATGTAGGGAATGGTCTATTATGTTAGGTGTAGTGAGACGTTGAATGTAATTGAAATGGTTGGAATTCTCCTTTTGGAATATTAAGTTAGCTGGAAAAGGTTGTTGGAATCTATTGCTTTGTTCCCTTTAAAATTGTGAAATCTCCTTTTGGTCATTGTTAACTGTTATTGAAGAATGTTTCTGCTTACTTATTGTTGGATTGAATTATTAAGGTTTTAAAACCAAAAGTATGTTTATAAGTGCCTTTTTTTGAGCAATATTGTGAATGACATAAATTTGTAGCATTACTTAAACAAGAGCAATATATTAAGAGCATAATCCAAAGGATGTTCATATCAACTCTTACCCAAAGAGTTTTACATATAGGATGTTCACATGAACTGGATTGTAATTGAACATAACTTTAACAAAAGGCCTAATTGAAGTAATTCCAAAAAGAAATGTCTAACTAGACATCCTATTCCAAAAAGTCATGTCTAAATAGTGGAGTGTCTAATCCAAACAAAAAAAATACCCAAGTCAGAAGAAGTAATTCCAAAAAGGAATGTCTAAATAGACATCCTATTACAATTTTAACTTTTCAGCACTAATAAGGTAACTGCATCTACTTTGGTGGACTCCCCAATCCTTTTAAGATGTGAGCATAATCATCTGCTGCAGCTGAATGTGAAAGTCCCAAATCTGCAAGTGATTGTACAATTCCAAAATCTACAACAACATTTGACCAATTGATTCTTTCTCCATTTGTATGTTGCCTGCCAACATCCTGTAGCAATATGTAGAGAAGGACTAATTAATACAGGTAAAATGGTTTTTTAGTTGATAGGTTTAAGATAAAATATTACCAAAAGCATTTTAACTAAGATGTTAGCAGGAGATGGTGGGATATTGGCTTCATCCTCCAGCAGCATACCATAATTGTCAATTAGGGTGTAATGAAAAAAAAGTAATTAAAGCATACAATATGGGTTTGGTTATTACCATTTTGTTTAAAATGTTGTTATGTTGATCAATCAAAGTTGAAATAGATGATTGGGCAGAAGCTTGTGAACACATGATTTCATCCCCTTGTGGCATAGGTTACATACTTGTCAGTGAAGCAGCTGGTTTTTTCCCTTTTTTATGTGTAGCTAGTGCCTTCCCTTTATTTGCTGGAGCAATTGGTGCCTTCCCTTTCTGTGGAGCAGTTGGTGCCTTCCCTCCCTGTGCAGTAGCTGCTGCCTTGCCTTTCTGTTGTGCAGTGGGTTTCCTTTTTCCCTGAAAAAATTGGAATTATTGAGGCAATGACCAAAACACTAAATTAATATGTAATACTTAAGCAATAATCAAGAATATTACCTTTGTAGTTTGTGGATTGGTATTGGGAGGATTAGGAGGAGCTCCCTGTGCAGCTTGCTGGCATTGCTGTTGTGAACTGGGAGCAGCTTGCTGATCAGCATTGGTAGAAGCTTGGTGATCAGGATTTGGAGCAGCTTGTTCATCATAATTAAGATCATCATCTTCAATCATTGGGCGATTTGGGCATTTTCTGCTATTGTGGCCACCTCGATGACATACTCCACATAAATACCTAGTATGAGACCTCTTAAGTCTTGTTGGATTAGGATCTTCATCCGGCTCCCTTCTCCTCAATTTTTTGGGCCTCCCAGGCCCAGCCTTATAGATAGGGGGCAATATTGGTGGATCATCAGTCTTAGGCCACATATTCTGGATTTGGATTATGTGCTGTCCAAAATGGGTGCTGTTGGTGCTGTTAAAAAATCTGGGTCGTCCGATCTTAATCGGACGGCTCAGATGCCGAGATGCTAAATCGAAATTAAAAAAGCATCTCGGCATCTGAGTCGTCCGATTAAAATCGGACGGCCTAGATTTTTTAACAGCACCAACAACTCCCATTTTAGACAGCACATAATCCAAATCCCACATATTCTGCCCATTAATGGGTGAAATGGTTTGCCATAGCAAAGCTCATAACTCTCTCTTCTGTAGTATTTGTGAACATATGATTATGGGTTTTCCCCCTTATAACTAATGGCATGGTATGCCCACTAACTCCCAGAAATTGCAACTACACGTGTGCTTATCCAAGTCAACAACAAAATTTTCAGGCATCATGCTATGTGTAATCTCAAATTTCTTTCCTCCAGCCCAAGTAGGAAACCAGTGAGCAGATAGTTGTATTTCCTTATCTAGCCTTCTCCTTGGTTTTGGCATTACCTCACCATTGTATTTATTGAATTTTTCCTTTAGACTAGCAAACCTACCAATTACATAAGTCCTTATCCACTCGTTGTTATTATAAGCTTATCCCTAGCCACTAGAATTGTACTGTTAAAAGACTCACATATATTATTCATCAAGACATCACACTTAGGGTAATAAGTAAATGCGTGCTTACACCAAAACTTTGTAGGAATGGCTTTCAACCAATCATAACCCTTGTCATTAATGGCCTTGATTTGTTCCATTTTTTCCTCCCATGCTTCATAGTAGGTTGCTTTAGCTGCAGCCATCATCAAGTCCCTTAGCATGGTACCTCCACCGAACTTCTTCTTGAAATTTGCATACAAGTGTCTTAAACAGAAGCGGTGTTCCACTCTAGGTAGCATCTCCTCAAATGTAGGTATTAATCCCTAAATATGAAATGTAAATATTTACATTTAAAACAACAAACACATGAACAATTAAAAACTAGAAAACAAAATCAAATAATGAAGTACCTTTTGTTGATCTGATATGAAGATCCATCTGTGAGTTGTAGCATCTCCAATGTCTTCCAACAATAGAGTGAGAAACCATCTCCAACTCTCTTTAGTCTCATTTTCCACAACAGCAAAAGCTAGTGGAAAATATTGGTCATTGGGATCCCTCCCCACAGCTATAAGTAGTTGCCCACCATACCTGGTTTTCAGGTGGCAACCATCCACACCTATGAATGGCCTACATCCTTGTAAAAAGGCAGACTTGCAACCATCCAGACACATATAAAAGCTTCCAAATTTTGGAGGTAGATCAGGGTTGGGCCTTTCTAGCTGAAGCTTACAAGTATTCCCTTTAGATGCACGTCTCAACTCTGCACTATAAGACCACAAAAGTGAATATTGTCTTGCTGCATCTCCCTCCACCATTGCCTTAGCAATCTTCTTAGCTTTCCATGCTCTCCACACACTAATACCAGTTGCAAACGAAGTTCTTATGTCTGTGACAATCTCACCCAATCTCACATTATTTGAAGACTTCATCTTCTCTGCCACTACCTTTGCTGCCCACTTTGACTTAGCATTGCTATTGTTAAACACCCTACCACAAGTATGTCTATTTACCAATGTCTTCATTCTAAATGTACAGCTACCCCCAACTTTGCTCACCAAGGCCAAGAAGTCACATGTGTGCTTGCACCTCACCCTCACCCTTTCTTTGTCATTTTTCTGAAATTTAATTTCTCTGCCATTAAGCACAGAATGTTCAAGGATAACTTCCTTGAACTCTTTTAAAGAACCAAACTCCATGCCTAAATTGAACTGGAAATCCTTGCACATCTCCTCTTTTCTAAACCTTATGTAATGAGGTCTTTCCCCCTCACCATCTGACCCCCCACTAGAGTGACCACTCTCCAATTCCTCACTCTTGTAGCCATCATCAATGTCATGCATTGTAGGAACACCCTCAGGAATACCAACAAACACTGGATCAGGAGCACTCCCACCTTCACTTCTACTCTGACCACTTCCACTTGCTTCACCCCTGTTATCTTTCCTTACTGGTAACTTTTGCCTTCCCTCATAAGGTCTTCTTTTGGCCACTGACTTCATCCTTCCCTTTGTACCTTCCTCAATAGGGTTTGCCACAACAACTGCCAGGGGTTGTACAGCATCAAATCCATCATCCGTACCATCCATTCTCTCCTCCTCATTGTCATCAAAGTGAATGTCCTCAACATTGTTCACATCACTTTCCTCACCCTCTTCATCTTCACATATTTTCTCACTTTCAGGCTTATCAACCACACTTGCCTCATCAACAACTTCCTTCTTTGTTCTCATGTCACTACTCTTTTTTCTTTTTTTCTTAATTGTAGCCTGGCTTTGTGCCTCACACTCCTTGTTCTCAACTGCCTTCTCACCACTTACACCTTCACCCGAGTTGTTAGAATCACACTCTCATTTCAACAAATAAATCAACAGCACAGTTGTACACAATAGCATATTGTGCCATTTGTTGAGCATGCATATCCTTGCTTATCACCTTCAGATCTTCCTCAAATGACTCCTCCTTCGTTTTCCACCAAAGCTTAGCCAAACCAGATACTCCCAGGTCCTCTTTCATAATACCTAATGCTTCAAAGTAAGACCATTTATCTATATCTATGTCCTTCATTATGTGGACCTCCCCCACCTCTGTAATGAAGACACGGGTCCCTAACAAATGACCCTCTGACATGGAAAGCAACAGAAAAGCCCATCCTACAAATAAATCAAAGCAATTAATTAACTTAATTAAACTAAATCAAAGTAATTAATTAATTTAATTAAACTAAACACCCTATAATTTGAAGCTAATTACATTGACCAGAACCCACATAAGTATTAAACTAATCACTACCAAACAAATTTAGGGCATAGGAAACAATAAAGAAGCATTTTTTCCACATGGATACACACAACCCTGGTCCCCCACAAGATTCCTTCACAGGGTTCACACATTAAATACAGTAGAAAAGGAATTATTCAGAAGCTTTGAGGAACTGACCTCTACGCACTTCCCTGACAATGGAAGTTGACGCGCACCGTCCAAGTCCTACTACCATAGGTAATACACGCAGCCTCCTCACCCAGCACGCGTCCTCCTTACGTAGAAGAACCGGTGGATTCAACTGCTTCTTCGTCGCCTCCTTCCTTGTGCTTCGATAGGTTATACGTAGAGAAACTGAGAGTGTGTCAATGAAAGGCGAACTGTTTTCCACATTAGGGTTCCATTAATATTATAACACCTGAGTGATTAATAAAAACCAAAAAACAATTCAAATAATAAAAATCCATGTAGGAAAGAGAAAATGACAGGTAGGCATGCTGACTCAGCTTCTCTGTTAGCCACATCAGTAGTTAACAGAGGAGTCTAACGTCAGGGGCCATTTTTATAAGAAAAATATTTTGCAGGGACTATAACCCAAAATTTTTTTTTGCAAGGACGAAAAACAAAAACTTGGTATTTTACAGGGACCAAAAACTTATTTTGCCATTTTTTATTTTAAAATTGAATAAAATTTAAAAATATTCCTAAATATTAACCAAACATCTTTATAAATATTACCCGGGAATGACATTCATGTATATAGCATCCCGGCGATATTATTCCTGAGAATATAATCCCAGGCCTTAAAACAAACACCACCTTTTTAAGTTTTTGAGCTTAGCATCACGTTGATCATGACTGATATGATATGACCCAACTATGTTTATTCGTAATTTATTTATTGTCATATTAAACAGAGACTAATATAGCCTCTTATCCTTGTGGGGAGATTAATCACGACGTACCAAACAACCCAAAATACAAGTATTTTATTCATAATAGTTTATCCTCTTTATTTTCCTTTTTAATCTTTGTTGGTTTCAGACACTACTAAAATGCTACTGAGTAGCAAACAAAAGCATAGCAAATCCAGTTCATATGCAAACTCTTGAATGCTCAAAATAGTAGCATGAGTACAGAAATGTCTGACCCAGTCCAGTCATAATCCCTTCACCAAAATGTCAAGTAATTATATCCATACCCTTATGATCCCCCCACGAGCAAAAAAATCATTCTAATCATCTTATAACACAATAGTTATTCTGATTACTTGTATTAACTATAAAAGACAACAGTTAGAACCTGTTGACTAGCTAAACACTCTCTTCTCTATTTTGGCTATTGGTTCTTTTGCCTCCATATCTGCTGCTGTCCTTGACGTACCAGCTTAGGCAATCTTGAAGTTGAAGTAGAAGTTGAACTATTGGAGCTTGTTCCTTGACTGGCATTTTGAAAACGGCGTGGTTGAAGGCGTGGGCCTATGGTTCTCGGCACCTGTGGCCGTGGCTGTGGCTGTGGCTGAGGCTGAGGCTGAGGCTGAGGCTGAGGCTGAGGCTGAGTTGGGTGAAAGTGACCACCATTGTAATTTGGGGTAGCAGGTTTTGTAATAAATCTTGACACATGTGGTTGTGTTAAGCAGGTCAGGACAGAATGTTGATTCTTATTTTTTGAGGTAAGTAAGCTGTATGTCCTTAGAAATGCCTCACTTATCTTGTTCAGTTGTCCTGCACTGACAGATCTTGCTGTATTTTGTGGCTGCTCAAAAGGATCCTCAATCTAACCAACAAAAATTTAGATACAAATATCAATAGCAGGGCAGGAGAAAATATGCATGAAGGAATCTAGTGTTTGCCACAGCATTGGCTGAGGTAGGGAAGCCAAAAGGGAATCAAGCATTTTTGTGGAAGTTATTAAAGTATTAAACACAGCATTATCCCCTAAACAAAACCATAATGTCACACAAAATGTAAAGAGGAAGGTTTTGTTCAAGTGAGCAGTGTATTACGAATATTGCGTAAGTCTTGGGCAACCATCTCATGTTGCTATCTATCTGTTCCCATTGTCCAGTATATGGGCAAATTCCCAGCTGTGAGGCCCATGAATCCATCTGAGCAAACTGCAGGAACATACAACATGCTGTAATCATTATTGTAATTTTGTAAATAGAAATGCCTAGAGGAAATTCACTACCAAAGAGAGCTTAAACAACAAATCCATATAAGGTGTTTGCTTTTCATTAAAAATACACCATATCCATCACTACAACATTCTCATTGGTATTACCAAATTAGGGAAAAAGGACACGCATTCTTAAAATTATCAGCTATTAACTGTATGATCAAGAAACACAAAAATACCAAATGTTAAATGGAGAGAGCACATAACTGTCTTTTACCAATATAAATTGAAAGTATAAAATCAAAAAAAGAATAATTTACCTTTCTAAGGAATTCAACAAAAAGTTCAGGCAAAGATTTTCTGTTAGTTGACCTGGACTTGTCTGATATGAACCGGTTTATGTTAGCATCACATGTTTCTGCAATAAGATTCTCTGCATCAGCTCTAACACCTGCATAAATTACATCAAGATAATGGTTGTATTAGAAATGGGAAAAGGTTGGGCCTAACTAAACCCTAAAACTTAGCTTAAGGTGGAAGATTCTCCAAGTCATTATAAGGAGTACTTTGGTTATGCATAGCTAATGTGGCATTTTAACACACCTCCCTCACACCCAAGAGTGGACATCTAGATATGAAGTTAGCAGAAGTAGATGTTTGCGGGTGCACCAACATCTGTACTATGATAGGCTTTGACACACTTGAAAAAAGGGGTCTGAATATTTTATTATTCTACTTGATAATAATACAGAGTGCGGTTAAGACAGTTCCCCCCCTCCCCTCAATAAGGCAGGACAAACATTTGAAAGAGTAATGCTTTGACAACTTCAAGGAGATAACGGTTTTTCCTTTCTGCAACCCCATTTAGTTGTGGAGTATCAACACAAGAAAACTCACGAACAACAATATTATCTTTGAGAAATTTGGAAAAGTTTTGATTCACATTCTTTCCCATTATCTAAATGCAATCTTTTAATTTGTCTCTCAAACTGTGCTTGAATCATGCAATAAAAAATCACTAACAACTGGAAAACCTCAAACTTGCCTTTCATGTGAAATATACATATAACCCTAGTATAATCATCAATAAAGGAAACAAACCAACCACTTTGCACCAGAGACATTAAAAGTAGAGGCAAGTCCCCATACATCAGAATGAACAAGATCAAACAGTTCAATACTTTTATTATTACTGGGAAGAAAAAAGGCGGTGTTTGGCAAATTGACAAACATCACAATGAAAGGACTCAACAGATAATTTGGTAAAGAAGTGAGGCAACAAAGACCTAAGGACACTAAAAGGAGGATGTCCAAAATGCCTGTGCTGAAGCCACATTTGGGAGGCTGCAGATTTTGAACTTGCCTGATGAATGGAGATGAACACCTTTTGTCTGGTACTAGCCTTATTTTCCTTGGGTTGCAGATAAGCTTAAATTGTTGGGTGAGAGCACATGGATGATTTTATATTTAACAGGTTACATAACTCTTGTACAGGTAACTCGACAATTTCAAAGGTGGAATCAGCCTTTTAAATATGAACAAGTAATTTGACTATTCTAATTCACATATTATTTCTAGAGACAAAACAAGCATTTCCAACATTCCAAGCACATAAATTCAAACAAAAAATGGTAAAGGCTTGCCATCTGGCAATCATGTCGAACAAGCTTTTTGTACTTTGCTTCCAACCTAGAATTGCCTTGACGAAGAGCGAAGGAAAAAGATAAATGGATAGTAAAAGAATCCCCCCTCTTGGAATCCCTAGAAAAAGGATACAGAAACTAGAAGTATCATACAACAGCGTACATGAGCCTGTGGCCCACCAATCTGCTACTGGAGTGGAGAGGATTGTTTGTCACCCCCAAAACCTACAACCCACTATCCTTTTAGTAAATCTTAACATGTTTGGATTACATCAAAATCACGTTACAAACGTGGATCTAATCCAACGCTGCTGAGAGTAGCGTTGGACTGGTTCCACATTTGTAACGTGGTTTTGATCAAAGCCAAACATGCTAGCCCTTGAAACCAAAGCCAAACCATCATACTATAATGATCATGATTTTCATAAAGAGGCTTAATTTTTCAAATTCATTTAAAAAGAAAACTACAGAAGGAAAGTGTAAAGTAATGCAGGGAGAGAAAAAGATAGCAGGAGTATGCTGAACTCTTGGCATTGCAATAAGTTCTGTGCATTTACAAAATTCATAACACTGAAGCATGCACACAACCTGAACATCCAAAATAAAAATATAGTTTAGCTTTCTTCAAACAGGTTCAGGATCTACAAAATTCACCCCAATATCTCAAATTCTAGAAAAATGACGCTTCATACTCAAATCAGAGATGAAATGTACCTCTAAGATCATCAACCATATTGCCAGGGTATATATCTTTAAGTGGGGGCAAAATTGCAGGAGCACATGTCTGAAAATGAAAGAAAATGTTGCATGCATCAGAAGATGAAGAACCATCTATTATTTTCAGAGAGAAGACAACAAACTGTTAAAACATATTATAGTGGAGGTTGCTAACTATTTTAGCTAGCTACAAATCTTCAAACTGAACTGAGTGCCTAGCAGTTTTTTCAATACTAGGAGACTGAAGGCACTATCAAACAATTGACGTTATAGTTAATGTATGAAAATGTAAAAGAAAGTACACAGAAAAATGCATATTCCAGCAAAAACCCCATCCAATGTAAACAACATGACAATGACACATAAGTAGAATTGGCTGCAGCACCATCCACAACCCCCCCCCCCCCCCCCCAAAAAAAAAAAAGACAAAAGCCCTAAAGGGGAGAAAAAAATTAACACCGCATAAAAGAAATATGAAAAAGGAGAAGTACCTGAAAGTGAAAGATTACAAGTAAACATAGGGAATAAGAGTTGAAAGTTCCCGTTTTAGAGTTATTGATTTTATGTGCTTTGGCCCATTCTTTCACCTACACAAAGTAGAAAGAATGAATCAAACAGAAGAATTCCTAGCGCAGAAACCCTATTTCAGCCACAAGAATGTACCACTAAAACCATATCATGAAAACGACCATCTATCTTGCTGATCCAAAGCATAATCTTGGATTTCATCAGGCCCTGCAGGTTATTGATTGAAATGTCACAAGATACACCCTGTCGTCTGCTTTTAAATTTTAAAATTGGAACTCGTGCATTGGAGATGAACTGCAAGTTGATCCATCCACCTGTAAATTAGCATTGTTAGAAAATTAATTATGACATATTAAATAAACTTGCAAATTCTATACATTCCTTTTTGCTAATTACAATTATTATTGGACTGAGTTGTCCTGCAAATGATTACATGGTTTTATTATCTATGAAATTAGCATAATATCTAACTCAATCTTAAATTAAAGGATATTATAAAGCAATTCCTTGACCATGTAAGATCGTTCATCCCTGTTTTTTCTCTAGTTCCTAAAGCATAATTTTCCTTCTCTTTTAAAGCAAGTCAATAGAAAAAGACATCTGTGACATCAAACTGGTCGAAATTTTAAAAGCCAACCCATCTCATGTCCTAATATTCAAAGGTAGTCATGTAACTACAACATCCCATCAAATTCAATTATATTTGTAAAATTACATGCAAAAAACAATTTCAAGGTGATATACAAAACCGATTTTTTACCCTGTATAAGTCACTGAAAGTGCTCTCTAAAATCTTCATAATATAACAATGGTAACACAGTTGGTACATATCCTAGTTGTATTAGTAAATCTAGGAGAGTACAAATATTAATAATCATATGATGACTGTACAATGGTTTGCATTCCTCGCTACACTTCCTGCAAGGATATTTATTAAACTTGATTGATTTTTTACTTTCACCTCAATGAAAAATTCAACTAAGCCTTACATCCTATTTACTTTCACAAGATGAAGAGAAAAAATTTGTCAAACTGCAAGACGAATGGATCTTCTAGATGGTCAACAAATGCAAAGTTTCTATACCAACTTCCAAATGATAAAAGCTTCAAGAAGAAGAAATTTACCTTTCATTTTCAAAGCTTTTAAAAGATCTCCCAATAACGTTTGTTTTTGTCTTTTCCCAGCAGATGAAATATGTGAACCATTTGATAACTCAATTGAAATATCCAAGTCACCCCATCTTGTGAAAAGATTAGATACAAATGACCCAAATGGCTCAACAGTTGCTCCTGTCCCAAAAATTGAGTAAAAGTGTGATTTTAAAATCTTAAATCATAACTGAGAGATATAAATATTTGCTCATTTCTACAAGATACAGGAGGTCAAGACTCTTATGTGATTGATGAATTCATTTAGAGTGGAAACTTCATGGTAATTCACTTGAATCCAACTATTTCAACATTTGTGGTACTCAGGTAAACAATAAAAAATAAATGTTTGAAAGGTTGTTTTTAAGTGCAAGATATCGAAATTTATCTTAAGTTCCATTATTTATTAGAGAAACCTTCAAGCTAATATGAACCTTGCCCTGCAAGTTGGCATCTTTTATGTTCCCTTTCCTTGGATAAGGAGAAAAAAAAAATAATTTAGTACATCTGTGTAAACGTAATAGTGTTACAACCTTAAGTTAGCTTGAGACAAGATCAAATACTTAAGTACTGTAAGGTAAAAGTAACAATAATAACAAAGATGGATGATATGTTTGATGAGTAAGATAAATCCTCAATCAATAAAATTTCCCATAACAGAAAGAGCATATCGAAGAGTGTATTCATCCTTCTACCCCCCACCCCCACACACACAGGGTATCAAGTGAGAACATGAGAAGTGAGAGAGGCAAATCGTATCCATACAACTAAATGGAATATGAAGATTAACTGATATGTGAACACATGCCCAAACACATGCACACGTGCATACACATATACACATGTATGGATTCACACATGAACGCACATGCCCATATGTCCATCTGTTTGTGTGTGTGTGTGTGCTGTCCTAGTATCCAATAATTTAGATATTGTCAGTGCTAATGTGTTGGTGTCCATCTCCTATCCAGCGTCAAAGTCTACACCCATGCTTCATAGGTAAGAACTAAGAAGAACTAATGCTAACCCAAACAATTAGAAGAATATAATTAGCCCCTGCATGGATCTTCATTCACCTATACAGATATCATGTCTTTAGTTGGTCTACAACAAGCTACATTTGGTTTAGTGATAAAACTGTTTCATCACTTCAAGGTTGTTATGGTTGAAACCCCCAAATACATTTGTCCATAGAAGGTGATGTAATGAAGGAGAATCCTGTATGGACTAACCATAAATTTATTAACCTCTTTTCCTCACTTATTTTTAATGCCAAATCAACACTGATGCAAGTCCTAGAAAAAAAGGGGGAGGGGGGACAGCAGAAACAAGACTTTTAGAAAGTTCACCTCTCAGGTTTTCCACAGATTCGACAACACTTCTCAAATCATTCATAATTGCAAACCGCACCGCCCAATCTTCTTGTACGGGTGTGAGGACCCGAAGTATATCATTTAAAACAATATCCAGCATACTATGTGAACTCATTTTTTTCTCTCAATAATTCCAAACAGCAGTTAATGTGCTGATGAAGCAACTGCAATAATGGTTTGCAGCACTATATGGAGAAAATGATGATAAGGGGATCACAATCCACGAGCATAGGAATCTTGAAATGCACACAGCATCGTTTGAAAACCTTGGATCAGCACCCCTAACCTGATATAATATTTCAGAAAGTTAAAGACTTCATTGTGTGTATCTATTCCAATTGCATTCAGCATATAGTTAAATATAAACATGAGTCCTGACACAGTCTTTAAATGGATGATAATATGAAATCATTTTCTTAATTAATAATCCACAACTTCCCTTCAAAAAAAATCTTTTTGGTTTCCCATCATGATACTAACACCAAAAGATATACAGACTAGACATAAGAAATCCAAGACACAGACAATTCATAGGCTGTTTAGTTCTTGCTTAGGGGCCAAACTCAAGCATCAGACACAATCACAAACTAGCTATCCATGAAAACAATTGATCTACAATGCATTCCATGATTGATAAACAAGCTAGCTAACCATATCTAACCCATCCAACACAAAGTTACAGAACTTAAGAGGCTATCAGCACTATTTTGATGTATGTGTCCCTGCGTTCCCTGCACTCTCCGATGAATAAAGATTAGTCAAGCAGCATCTCACTAAAATTCACACCATGAAGAAAAGCATGAGCAGAAATTACATAATTCCGAAAACTTCATTCAAATCTTTCTGTTTTCCAATTCAACCACCCTAATCCACGACTCAATAGAAACCAGCAAGAGCACAAATCAATCAAGAAATACCGGGTTAATAACCCCCCACCCCAAGAAAAAAAATTAATAAAAAAAAGACAGCAAGGAATGTAGAAAGAAGCAACACAGAGAAAAATGCACAATCAAGAAAAAGCACCAGATTTGAGGCTGTGTTGCAGGGGAAATTGGCGGTGGTTGAGGTGACTAGGGGGAAATGAATAATGGGTCATTGCTGAAACTCACGTTGGGCATTGTTATATATGTGAAAGGAGGCAACTTTACTTGGGAGTGAGTAGGAAGTAGCAGTGTGGGAGTATAAGGGTATTACTTAGGAAGAGGGGTTTTCTACTTTTTTGAGGGTGACAGCAACTTTTTCACTTCAATGGATTTGGACGCGGGAAAAAGGATAACGGGTCCATGTTGGTCATTGCTTTGAAATGGCTGGTACTGGCAGTGTAGTATAGAGTAAGAGGAGTGTGATTTTCATGAGTTGACGACCTCAGCTTCAATAACTGACTCAGGGTGAAATGAAACTGAAAGAGCAGGTGCTAAGTGCTACTATGGCATCGTTTTTGGGTTCACTCACTCATTTTATTTATTTATTGTGATAATTCTGAGGCATTTTCGTAATCTAGTTGTTAAAATGTGGCTAAACTTGCGTTTCTAACATTAGATACATACATACAGTGTATGTTTGGTTTTTTTGTTAAGAGGTTTTTTTTTAAGAGGTGGCCAAACTCAAGTTTGGATGTCTGATCAATGGATTCAACGCAACTATTTATAGCGTTAGAAACGTGAATTTACCACGTTCCAATGTTATTCAAACTTAAATTTGGCTCGTTTTAATGTTAAACCAAACACACTAAATTAACAAATAAAAATAACTTTTTTTATATTTAACTATTTGGAATGAAAATTTTATTTTAAATTGGTATATTGACTAGCTCTAGTCAATTTGTATTCTTTTATAAATTTTTGGCAAGATAAATAATAATAAACAAATTTTAAAATAATTTGTACTTATAAGGGAAGAGTTAAAAATAGCGTGTTCGTGAAATGAGAAGAGGTAAGAATGAAATGTTTCTAAGTTTCGATTTCACAAATTATTTTTTTTCCAATCCAACAAATTTCTCCTTTTTTAAATGGCAACATCTACGATGAACGACCCTCCATTTTGCCGTTAGATTTATTTACTTTTTAAAGAATGGTTGTGATTGCTTTCTTGTGACTTGTAGAGTCGGTTTTCCTAAAACTGCACTTGTGCCCCTTCGCTTTTCATTAGTGATGGCAATATGGGCTAGGACACATTATTTTGCGGAGGGCTAGGACTTTGAGCCTATAACTCACTTTGGCCCACCCTGCTTAACCCGCTAATTTTGAGGGCCAGAAGCGGGGCGAGGGGCCTGGCCCGCGGTCCAATTTTTTGAATTAAAATATTTAAAATAATATCAAAATAACTAAAATTGAAAATTCATTTGGGTTTTTCATACTTCATAGTGATTAGTAAAGTAAGGAATCAATTTTTATGTGACTATAACATGCTATAATTGCCATATCATGTAGGGTTTTTTGGTTAAATTATGTTTTTGGTCCCCCAAAATATCGCGGTTTTCCCATTTGGTCCCCATTTTTATTTTTTTCCAAAATGGTCCTCCAAAAAAGTTTTTTTCTCAATTGGTCCCTCTGTTGTTTTTAACCATAAAGTGCTAACGTGGCACAAAAAACAGAGGGACCATTTGGGAAAATCGTGATATTTTGGGGACTAATTTGGAAATCACGATATTTTATAGGGACCAATTTGAAAATTGTGATATTTTTTTAGGGACCATTTGGGAAAAAATAATTGTAAGAAAAACGGAGGGACCATTTGGGAAAAAAAATGGGGACTACTTTAGAAAAAAATAAAAATGGGGGACCAAATAGAAAAAATGTGATATTTTAGGGGATCAAAAACATAATTAAACCATTTTTTATATAAGAATGACGTTTAAATCATTTTATATAGGAAAATCGTTTTTGGGTTCACTCACTCATTTTATTTATTTATTGTGATAATTCTTGGGCATTTTCGTAATCTAGTTGTTAAAATGTGGCTAAACTTGCGTTTCTAACATTAGATACATTGTAGGTTTGGTTTTTTGTCAAGAGGTGGTCAAACTCAAGGGTAATTATAGGGTGGACCCTTTGAGTTTGGGTCCACCATAGACCACTAACTTTTTTAACTATAAAAAGTAAATTTAATTTTATAATATACATTAATAAATTATTTAATATTAAATTTATACTATTTATGGTAAAGGTTTACCGTGGACCAAAACTCAAAGGGTTCACCTTATAATGACCCCATTTCAATGTTATTCAAACTTAAATTTAGCTCGTTTTAATATTAAACCAAACACACTAAATTAACAAATAAAAATAACTTTTTTATATTTAACTATTTGGACTGAAAATTTTATTTTAAATTGGTATACTGACTAGCTCTAGTCAATTTGTATTCTTTTATAAATTTTTGGCAAGATAAATAATAATAAACAAATTTTAAAATAATTTGTACTTATAAGGGAAGAGTTAAAAATAGCGTGTTCGTGAAATGAGAAGAGGTAAGAATGAAATGTTTCTAAGTTTCGATTTCACAAATTATTTTTTTTCCAATCCAACAAATTTCTCCTTTTTTAAATGGCAACATCTACGGTGAACAACCCTCCATTTTGCCATTAGATTTATTTACTTTTTAAAGAATGGTTGTGATTGCTTTCTTGTGATTTGTAGAGCCGGTTTCCCTAAAACTGCATTTGTGCCCCTTCGCTTTTCATTAGTGATGGTAATATGGGCTAGGACGCATTATTTTGCGAGAGGGCTAGGACTTTGAGCCAATAACTCACTTTGGCCCACCCTGCTTAACCCGTTAATTTTGAGGGCCAAAAGCGGGGCGGGGGGCTTGGCCCGCTGTCCAATTTTTTGAATTAAAATAACTAAAATTGAAAATTCATTTGGGTTTTTCATACTTCATAGTGATTAGTAAAGTATGGAATCAATTTTTATGTGACTATAACATGCTATAATTGTCATATCATGTAGGTTTTTTTTGTTAAATTATGTTTTTGGTCTCCCAAAATATCGCGGTTTTCCCATTTGGTCTCCCATTTTTATTTTTTTCCATAATGGTCCTCCAAAAAAGATTTTTTTCTCAATTGGTCCCTCTGTTGTTTTTAACCATAAAGTGCTGACGTGGCACAAAAAATAGAGGGACCATTTGGGAAAATCGCGATATTTTGGAAGACTAATTTGGAAATCACGATATTCTACAGGGACCAATTTAGATATCGTGATTTTTTTTAGGCACCATTTGGGAAAAAATAATTGTAAAAAAACAGAGGGACCATTTGGGAAAAAAATTAGGGGGACTACTTTGGAAAAAAATAAAAATGGGGGACCAAATGGGAAAATTGTGATATTTTGGGGGACAAAAAATATAATTAAACCATTTTTTATATAAGAATGACGTTTAAATCATAAATTTATATGTCCTCCATATAAATATATTTACATTGGGATTGTGAAATAAATTTTAAAAAGTGACATTATATTTTAAGTTTTAATATAAAAATGATTTATAAAAAGAAACCAATGTAAAATTAATTAAATATTTTTTTAAATAATTTTTTAATTTTTTTGCGGGCTGCAACTTCCAACCCATATTCTAAAAGTGGGTTAGCCTGCCCCACATTATTTTTTGTGGATCGAAGGTGGGCCGATGCGAGACAGTCAACCCACATTTCCATCTCTACTTACCTTTCTGTGAGCTCTGAGTGATAAGTAAGCAATACAGATTGAAGTTTGAAAGGTCAACTGCTAAAAGCAGACACATACTAGACTTGATCTATTATGATGTGTGGGAGTCACCAGAAATGTCCCTTGGGGGAGAAAAATATTGTCTCATTCATTGATGATTACTCCAGGAGATTGTGGGTGTACCCAATCAAGAAAAAGTCAGATGTGTTTTCAGTATTCAAAGAGTTCAAAGCTCAAGTTGAACTTGAAACTGGGAAAAAGATTAACTGCTCGAGGACCGATAATGGAAGAGAATACATGACTAATGATTTTCTAACATTTTGCAAGTAAGAGGGTATCAAGAGGCAATTCACTGTTGCACATACACCTAAGCATAATGGTGTAGCAGAGCGAATGCACATAACTCTCCTAGATAGAACAAGAGTTATGGTAAAAACAACAGGATTAGCCAAGTTTTTTTGGGCAGAAGCAGTCAAAATGGCCTGTTACTTGATAAACCAGTCACCATCAACTGTAATTGGTTTCAATACACCAGTGGAGATGTGGAAGGGAAAACCAGCAGATTATTCTTCTCTGCATGTATTTGGATGTCTTGTGTATGTAATGTACAACTCCCAAGAAAGAACAAAACTGGATCCAAAATTCAAGAAATGTATATTCTTGGGTTATGCTTACGGTGTCCGAGGGTATTACCTACGGGATCCCACTGCCCATAAGGTTATTGTCAGCAGAGATGTAATCTTTGTGGAAACTGAGCTACAAAGTGAGCAAAAAGATAATAACACTTCTAGAGAAACTGCTATAGTGCATATAGAGGAAAAGTCTGAAGAAGATGATTTTTTTGAAGAAGAACCAGAGCACGAAGAACAAGAACAAACAGTTGTCAATGATGAATAACTTCAACGCACAACACGTTAAACAAGAAAACCCATCTTGGCACTCAGACTATGTAATGGAAAGCAATGTTGCATACTATCTTCTATCAGAAAAAGGAGAACCATCAACCTTTTCAGGAGGAGTTGAAAAGTTCAGATGCTTCTCTGTGGATGACAACAATCCAGGAATAAATAGAAGCCTTACATAAAAAAAAACATTGGAACTTGTTGCACTTCCAGAAGGTCAGAAATCCATTGGAAAGAAATGGATCTATAAGATCAAAGGTGATGGCAACGATCAAGTGGAACGATATCGTGCGAGACTGATAGTCAAAGGGTATGCTCAGAAGGAAGGTATCAAATTTCAATGAGATATTCTCTCTCGTGGTTAGACTTACCACTATCAGAGTAGTACTGGTTATGTGTGTTGCATTTGATTTACATCTTGAATAGTTAGATGTAAAGACTGCTTTTCTTCATGAAGAACTTGAAGAAGAAATATATATGCTCCAACCAGAATGCTTTGAAGAACAAGGAAAAGAAAACTATGGTTTGCAGGTTAGCCAAATCTCTGTACGGTCTAAAGCATGCGCCAAGATGTTGGTACACGAGATTCGATTCCTTCATTATTAGCCTCAGATACAACAGACTAAATTAAAGGCACAATTGGCTAAGGAGTTTGATATGAAGGACCTTGGACCAAAAAATAAGATTTTAGGGATGCAAATTCGCCGAGACAAAAAAGACAGGAAAATTTGGCTTTCTTAGAAGAATTATCTAGGGAGAGTCTTGCGGCGCTTCAATCTGCCAATCTATAAGCCAATTTGTACCCTCAAAACCTGTCAATTATAAATTATCACCATGTATGTGTCATAACAATGAAGCAGAGAGGATAGAAATGTCTCGAGTACCATATGCATCAGCGGTGGGAAGCCTTATGTATGATATGATCTGTACTAGACCAGATATTACGCATGCAATTGAAACTGTCAGTCGATTTATAGCAGATCATGGTAAAGGGCATTGGAATGTTGTTAAGAGGATCCTAAGATACATTAAAGGAACCTCAGGTGCTGCATTATGTTTTGGAGGATCGGAGTTCATTATCAGAGGATATGCTTATTCTGATTTTACAAATGATCTTGATAAAAGGAAATCTACTACAACCTAAAGGCTGTGTTCACACTTGCAGGAGGAGTTGTATGCTAGTTATCCAAATTACAGACTGTTGTAGCTCTATCTACTACAGAAGCTGAATACATGGCAACTACTCAAGCATGCAAGGAAGCTATTTGGATTAAAAGGTTATTAGAAGAACTCATGCACAAACAACAGAAGATTTCTGTGTATTGTGATAGTCAAAGTGCCTTACACATTGCAAGGAACCCGACCTTTCATTCCAGAACAAAACACATAGGAGTACAATACCACTTTGTCAGAGAAGTAGTAGAAGAAGGAAATGTGTATATGCAACAGATTCACACAAAAGATAACCTAGCAAATGTTATGACAAAGCCAATCAACTCTGATAAGTTTATATGGTGCAGATCCTCTTATGGCCTATCAGAAACGTAGCAGCATGGAACATGGTAAGGTAGAGAAATTTTGTAAGGTCATACAAGTGGCTTTAAGTGGGAGATTGTCAAAAGCCACATTTGTGGCTGAAAGTCAGATAAAGCCACTTGTGGCTATTATGTGGTTAATAAGATAAGGAGAATTCATGTAGCCAATAGATTGCAAGAATTGAGCTCAACTTTAGATATCACTTGGACCATGTGAATGGAAGATACCAACACATCGAGAGGTTGCTCACTTATAAATAGCGATTTCTTGCATCATTTTTCATCATCCCAAGCATTAGACTTCACTACAAATACTAGTGTAATATTCCTAGAGTGTCCGGTGTGAGTTCCTCCTATTTTTATAGATAGTTGTTTCTCTTATTTCAAGAGAGAGAGTGTGTAATTGTTCTCTCCTTGTATTTAGAGAGGTTGTAACCATCTTCCACTTAGTAAAATATTTTTCTAGCCTTACTCGTGATTTTTTCCTTATCAGTTGGGGGTTTTTCAAGTAAAATACTGTGTGTCAGTTCTAAATTTTCTCATCTCTATTTTAGCTGTGAAATATTATTTTATCTCTACTATCCAACAGCCACCTTGATTACAAATCAAATTCCCACCATGCACCTTCACAAACATAAAAGCTACTCTAGACTTTGTTAAATACATCTACATCCACCTTTCTTAGACGCGAATCCAAACATGTTTTACTAATGTGACAAAAAATAATGGTGCGTTTGGTTTGCACTGCATCCACGTTTCAAACGTGGATCCGGGGAAAAGCTGCTCTCAGTAGTGTTTTCCTGGATCCACGATTGAAACATGCTTTTTGGGTAAACCAAATAGAAGTAACGTGACAATTTTATAGCTCATACTTCAACTTTAATATAAATATAATAGATTATCTCGTTTATTGCTTTTCTAAATCCTCCTAATATGATTATATTAAAATTATTATTTAAAAATAAATAAAATTAAGAACAAAATATAATAATAACATATTAATAATATCAAATATATTTTTCTAATTCTACATTTCATTCGGTTATTATTCTACATTTCAATGAAAACTTAGTATTGACCTTGCATCTTTTAAAATTCGATGAATTCTACAAGTTTATGATGTCCACAGTCCACACATGCATCTGCATCTAATTATTCTAACTTTGCATAAATAAATAAAATAAAAACAGTCCAATCCAATTTGATAGGACAAGCTATAGGTATATAATGTGAAATTGTTTTGAGATTTTAAACGAAAAAAAAAACTATCAAAGTAACTTTATTAAAAAGAACAGAAACATAGAGCTGCATGTAGAAGTATATCAATGTAGCATTTGAAAACAGAAATCTTTGGACGTGGGTATAGGATTTGCAATATTTGAAGTACACATCATTGAATAATGTAACAGATGCTCGACTTAGAGCTTTGGAATATACAAATAAATTGAATTTTACAAATAAGTTAGATGATGCACTTGACCTATCCAGCTGTTGGGAGTTGGGATCTTATGCTGCTAAGTAGTATCACTAAACAAATGCACTTGACCACCTCATATAAGGAAGTAATACTTCTACACTTGCATCTTCCTTTTCCTCTATTTCTCAAATAACTAATTTCCCATGTTCTATTGACTTCCCATTTGCAAGATCAAAGTATGAAAAACAAAGACATGTTATATATCCCAATTGCTTCAAGCGCGTAGGAGGTGCTTATCACAAACCAAGATCCTATAACTTGCATGAGGCCCCTCAGCTGTGTCTCGCAATGTCACATGCCACCCTATTGCCTTGGCAATCTCTTGAAGTTCATCCATAATGGGAAGAGAATCACGGATGTATACACGTCCACCAGGTCTTAGTATCCGATCCATCTCAAGCATAATTGATGACACATTGCATCTGATAGAGACAAATGCAACAGAAATAGATATCATCATACAAGCACAACCACCAAAACTAAAAGTGCACTTTTCTTATTTGCAATAAGCAGTCAAGTTATAGTACATGCTCTCAATGAACAGTGACATAACAAAATTGAGTTGTTAAGATGCACAAATGCATACATGGTAGATTCCTAGGGTTCGTAACGTAGTATAGTATATATGCTTATTAAAAGTTGTAAATTGTAGTAAGGCTAAGAAGGATAAGGCTTGGATATCCAAAACAGATAACTTTCCAAACCACAATAAAATACTATTCTTCATATTTGCACAAATAAGATAATGATTAGCCAGGAAAGAGATAAAAGAGCTGCTAAGCTAAAAAGTGGAGAAAAGGGTACCTTTTCTTCTCTACAGAAAGCAGGTTTGCTGCATGCAGTAAATCATAGGTTCTGGGGTAGGTGTCAAATGGTTCACACCTGTATTATAAATCATGAAATATTATTACATGCTGACGCAAAAGTAACTTGGAGGATTTGGACAAAGGGGAATATCTTAGTATATGGAATTAAGAAACCACCGTTCCATTTTGAGAATACTTGTATTAACATAAGTTTTGTAACATACCAGTCATGCATAACTCCAATCAATCCACGGTCATATATAACAGGCAAGGTATTCGGGCCACTAACAGGAACAACATTCAAAACCCAGCTGTCAAGATTCTGATCAATCAATGCAGCTGCAAATCTGTAAAACATAAATATATTGAAAATAGTAATCAGAAAATCCCAAATGTATATTTATAACAAGAAGGTAAATAAGACATAGACAATACCCTCCAAAACCTGCTCGCATGTCCATAACGTTTCTTAATCTCATTTTTTTCCAGTGTAAAGCTCGGACATAGCTTGCTATTATCTCATTCCAGTATTTTGATTCTGCCTTAAAAAGCTCGTTTCTGGATATAAAAGCATCAAGTTTTATGCTTTGAAGCCTATCAGGAGGGGTTTGCAAACGTGCAGGCCAATTGGTGACATTTGCTCCATATCCGTTCTTGGGCAACTCAGAGATGCATGCTTTTAGATCAACATACCTAGATTGATCAAGCAAATAATAAAATCACCAAAACTGAGCCATTAAATTTTAATAATAATTCTAAGATGGATGAAAAGGCATCATGAGACTTCATCTAAGATTATTGATATAACTCATCATTAGTTTTCTTTCCTATGAGCAGCATAGGTGTCAAGAGTTTAACCATAAAAAGTATTCTGTAATATTGCGCATAGAAATCCAAAATACGCAAGCATAAACAGGGGGAAGCACAGCCCACTCTTTACCTTCCTTAGTCTTTTGCAGAATTCCATATTTTATTATGAGATAATATAATATTTAACAAATGAAAAACCACATTTACGGTAAAATAACCATTTGTGCATCCTTACATACCATTATTTAATTTCTTTTTCCTTTTTTCCTTATCTCATTTTGTCCCCCCCCCCCCCCCCCCAACATCCCAAGAAGGGTTAAGTGGGGAAGGAGAAGGATTCACTTGCTTTAAACTTTGAATATGCTTCAGTAATCTACCTAAAAGGCTAAACTATTAGGAGTATAGAATAGATTGGAAATAAGAAGTGGTTGACACAAGGCTTCTATTAAATGTTGATCATGGTCAAGATAGTTCATATTAATTTTAATAGACTTAGTTTAGATTTAAGTTTAACACTTCATCAAATTTATCTGAATGGAAATTGTGTTTCAATTTCTTTTGATGGAAACAAAGTAACTTCAACATTTCAACCTGAAGAAGGAGCTACCCTATTCTACTTCTTTAGGATGTTCTAAGTTTAACATCCATATTGGCAAAATGCACCTACTTTTTACTCTGATTTTGTCTTGGAAAGCTCTATGATCTATCACATATAAAAACGGTAGTTACTTTACATCAGTTTTGGTGATAATCATATAAATGGATGAAAATTTATATAATCATCAAAGATCTGAAAGGCTTAAACACAATACCAAACATTGTCTGGGTCATCACTCGGGTCACAAATTGGAGGTTTAGTTCCAGCCTCACGGTTTAGATAGCAGCTATTGTCAAAGGGTTTCTGCCATACTGCAATGTACCCATCTTTTTTCAAAAAATTCCAGCAGAGTCGAGTGGTAAGGTTAAGCATCTCTGGAGATAACAGAATCGAATGTTAGTTACACTCATCATAGGTGCAGACAGCATTCTTAGTAATAATGAGTTAGACAAACCACAATAACTTAATGACTGATCAAGTCAGTTCAAGAAAAAAAGCAAATGGAGCTGTCTAAGAATGAAAATGGGAGCAGATAATCAGATATTTGACACCATAACAGTTTAAGATGCTTCTCCTCAAGCATGTATTTAAGTCATAGGCCCAGTTTGGGTACACTTGTGCAGAAGAACTTTTAGAAGAAAAAAAATAGAATGAATCAAAGAGGTCAAATGAATTTATCTTGTCCATAAGTTGAAATTAGTTACTTATGGAGAAGTTAAATGAGGGAGCTTTTGGATAAGGTGGGCTACAAAGGCTCAGTTTGGATACACTTTTGTATAAGAACTTCTAGAAGAAAAAAAAAATGAATCAAAGAGGTCAAATGAATTTAACTTCTCCATAAGTTTAAATTAGTTACTTATGGAGAAGTTTAATGGGAGAGCTTTTGGAGAAGGTGAGCTACAAAGACTAATATCAACTTATGGAGAAGTTAAATTCATTTGACTTCTTTGATTCATTCTATTTTTTTATCACCTAGAATTTCTTCTGCAAGAGTTCATCCAAATTGACCCAAAGACTAATTTCAACTTATGGAGAAGTAAAATTCATTTGACATTTTTTATTCATTCCATTTTTTATGCATCCAAACTGACCCTTAGCATATAAGACACAGAATGACAAATGAATTATAAAGAAACATTAAACAGTAATGCAGAAGATCAAACTTTTGCTTTGGATAACAAACAAATCATTGAGAGAGATCCAGGTCAAAGGTTGATCATTAACAGATTACATGTTAATTCCATGTCATCCTAAGACACTGACAGAAAAATAATTTGTTGTATACATCATGTCAGAAAATGTTAATACTTAATACTAATACAAAGGTACAAGATGGAGGAATCCTTAAATACAACAACTCCATAGCTAAAAAGTCTTACAATAAACTCATCTTAAAAGGAAATTCATTTCAACTATACCTTCCCATTGTTCTTCTAAAACTTCCTCATGCTTATAAACTGGCTGAGCAGCCCAGACAAAGTACCCTCCTGCTCTTAGCATCCTATTAACTTCAAGTAGCAATATCCCATCTTCATAACAAGTAAATAAGTTGTAAGCATCAAAATGCAAATAATAACATTGACACATCACTAGCAATAAAACTGGCAGTTCCAACATGCATTCTCTAGTCTCTACTGGTTGATTACAGACCTCTCCTTACCATTTTTCTCCTCATTATTACCAAGAAATAGAACTATTGCACATTATACAAGAGAGAAAAATACATACCATCTCGGGTCCAATTAATTCTACAGCGTGAACAATGTATCAAGTCAAAAGCTTGACTTGGATATGACAAACGTCTAGTTGCAAATGCTCCCACCATTGCTGGCACACCACGCTCAAGAGCAAATTGGATCTGATTCTCATGAACATCCTTGGGAGCAACAGACATGGTGATGACATTCCGTGATAATAAGTACGCACCAAAACTAGCTACACCACAGCCAACATCAAGAACAACTCGTACATGCTTGCCAAATGTAATTTCAGGAATCATCTACAAATGCAGAAGTTCAACATCAGATTCCTATAATAAGAAGCACCCATACTGTCCCAAAAAGAAAAGGCAAAACCAAAGCATATAACATAATAAAACCTTAGAAATATGGTCCAAGTATTCATTTGCCCCATGAATAAATTGCGTACCACCTCCTGGAAATTTAAACTTATCTTTGTCTCTGGAAATCCAGTTTTGGCCTCCTTTATCTTCAACAAGACGAGTGTGAGGAACATTATTATACCATACCTACATCCAAAAAAAAAAAACTCATTACCAAAACTCACAAAAACAAAAACTTACTAATTAAAGCTAGAAACACCCATTTGGCTTAATTGGAAGAAAAAATAATAAAGGTAATGTTTTTACCTCATCTCGGCTTTTAGGCCATGGAATTGGAGCACGGTACCCTTTGGGAGCAGGAACCAAGCAATTCAACCCTCGACCTTGTTCAGGGCAATGCCGCTCGAACCTTTCCCCTTTCTCAGTGGAAGGAAGCTTCCGAATCGCTTCTACGTTATCCAAACAAGGTATATACTCACTCATGTTACGCGGGCATAACCCGAACTTCTTGATGGCGAATTTGGGAACAGACTCAGACTCAGAAGAACCCTCCCTCTCAACCTGGGTCTCGTTCACCCAATCATCCACCATCCCTGGATCGAAATTCCCCACCTTAAACTCCTCCGACATCGTGCCATTCTCGTTCACGATCCCGAATTTCTCGATTGAATCCTCCGTCGGTGGCGGTGGTGCCAGTGGCGGTAAGGTTTTATCCGGCGCCGGTTGGGTGTTGTTCTGATCGATGAGGGCGGAGACATTGAAGAATTTGTTGTGATTCGGGGAGGTGGAGACAACCTGGCTCGGGTTCTGATTCGGATCCGGGTCGGATCCCTGTGTGAAGAAGACTAGCTGCTGGTAGCCATCAGACCAGTGCTTACCGAAGTAGAAGAAAGTGATGGCAATGAAGAAGAAAGCTGCGACCTTGAGGGTGTGGGTTGTTCTGAGAAAATCGGGTGATTTCATGTTTCAATTTATGGATCCACAAGTAAAGGGTACGAGTCAAAATATTTCCTTTCTCTGAGATGATGAAGAACAAGTAACACACAAGAGAGTGATAGTGAGTGTGTGTTTGCGCCTTCTTCCTTTCTTTCTAGATACAGATTTTCCTTTTTACTGGGACAACCCAACCCAACCCAGTAAAACGGTGTTTCCTTCTTAACATAAGTGTTATTTTTGGGCATTGTAAACTATGGGCTATATTAATAATTTATGTGACATGAGTTTAACATGAATAATGTATCATTACCTTCTTGCCTAATGACTTTTCTCTGTCCCTCCGAAGAAGCAAACTAATGTAATTTGACGTGTGAAAAGTACGCTCCCTTATTAATTAAGGCAGCTTATCGTGAGATGAACCTCGCACATGAGTCTCTTCTATTTGACACGAAAAATTATGGACAATGTGATGAGTTGAATTAGTTATATTATAGCTTACTCTATTAATAAAAGAATAACCTTTTATTCACATTTATATTTATATTTATATTTATATAAACATAATTGTTACGAGTAAGTCTACTTAAAAAAACAAGAAATTAATGATTAAATTGTACTATAAGGACCACACATTTCATGTTTTGTTCGATCTTGACATTTCCGCATTAAATTGTGTTAAGTACTGCATTAAATTGACATTTGGGCATTTATACAAAGATACTAAATTACATGATAACATTGATTACAAAGATGTCATATATTAAACAACCATTGATATTCTTGTTAGTTGAGTAACAAGGATGTTTTGCTAGTATTAGTATAGAGGCTTAATGGCCCATTGAGTGTGCGCTAACCCAATTAGTAGCAAGTAAATTATAATCCACTATAATATTAACAAAACTTTTATAGTTAGCTACATTGTTAAATGTAGCTACATTTAACAATTATTGTTAAATGTAGAGAGTTAGAAAGTTAGCTACATTTATTGTTGAGTTGGAAATTTTTTAACAAAACTTTTATATAATATTAACACTTAACCTTAAATGGTTATTTTTTCCATTTTAAAATATATTCTAAATTAAAATAAAAATACTTACCATGAATTTGATAGTTACGAAGAAGGGAGTAGATACTACAAAAGTATCGAAAATTTTGTTATTACCTAATCAAATCTAAAGAGTTTAGAGCACGTTATTCAGCTCCATAAATATATCCACGTAATTTGAAACTAGTTCACGCAATAATAATAATAATAATAATAATAATAATAATAATATATAGTTTCATAGAGAACTCATATTATCTTTATCGCTTTCTTCTTTCCTTTACTCTCATTTTAATTTGTCTCAAGCTCTGACATTCTCAAATTTACCTTTATAACGGCCTTGTGCTCCCGATCGCATAGTTTTGGCAATGGCTCACTTGAATCTGCTCCTTCTACAAAGTCTAGAGTGAAAACTACATCGATGTTGACCTTTTCAAAACTTGTCTTAGTGAGACTTGTTGACAAAAATTTTCTAGTGTGGAAGCAGCAAGTTGAAGCAGCCATCAAAGGTAGAGGTGGCAAAACGGGCCACCCTGCTTGATTCGGCCCTGCCCAATGCGGGCTATGAGCTTTAATGGGCCGGACAAAAAACCTTAATTTAATTTGGGCTAAAAAATGGTGCCCAAACTTGGCAAAATATAGGCTAAGCCCAATTTTTTGGCGGGCTTCGCGGGCTAATCCCACCATTTTAATAAAAATGAGCTAGGTTTAAAAAAACTCAGATTTAATTTGGGCTCAAATTTTAAAAATCAAGCCCTATAATTTAACGGACAGGTATATGCTTGACTCATTTTGTCACCTCTAATCAAAGGTCACAAACTCCATAAAGTTGTGGCAAATCCAAAGATTCCTTTGAAGTTTCTATTAGAAAAATATGAAGAAGTTGGTGTCGTAAATTATGATTATAAAAAATGGGAGCAACAAGACTAGTTGTTGGTCTATTGGCCCTGTCATCACTATCTAATTCACTCTCAATCAAAGTGTTAGGTTACATCCACTCATGGAAACATGAGTATGAAAGAGGGCTCATATTTTGTACCTAATTATTTGCTGAAAATAAGAAAATGTTATAGATGGTCTTGCCTCCATTGGATCGCTAGTAACATATCAAGAATATCTGAATGTAATTATTGAAGTTTTATCTAGAGATTATGGATCATGTTAGTGTGTGCATTAGAAACATATATGTTTTGAACATGTGCCTTTTGTATCATGTTAATTATTTTACAAAAGCATTTTGGTTTTTATACATCTCCCAAAAGAGTATGACAAAGTCCTTAGAGCAATAAACTTAACTTTATAGGACATTAAGTATATGACTTGATCATGAGATCTTATGAATACTATTCTTAAAACCGTTCTTAATCAATTGCCGTTTTAGAATAATTATTTAATGCATTAAGATTAGTGTGTAAGGATGTAAGGCCTTGTTTATTTACACTTTTTAAAAGCTTTTTTCTCCGTTTTTTAAAAACTGAAAAGTTGAAAAACTCGTTTGACAAACAATTTCTTAAAAAGTGTGACTGTTTTTTGTTTTAAAAAACTAAAATTCTGAAACTAACTTTGAGATGTTTGGAATTTCGTTTTCTAGTTTTTTCCATTTTGTGGTGGAAATGTTATAAATAAATCATTCCATTTGTAGAAACAATTCTTAAAAACTAAAAAACAAAATAAAATCAAACACACTCTAAGTCTTTCCTTCATCTTTCAGCTTCCTTTTGTGTGGATTGGGGTGTTAATCCCGATGACACACACTAAACTTATGGCTCCTACATCTTCCTTAGCCTAAACTTACTTTATTGGTGGTCCAAGAAATTAAGGGTTTGTTGATGGCACATTCTTAGCCAATACTACTGTTGAGGTTTTGCGGATTCAAGCTCTTCTTACTAAACTTCAAGTTCCCTTCACTACTCCAATTGTTTACTACGACAATCTCAACATAGGGAATCTATCACATAATCGTGTTCTTCACAGTAGGACTAAGCATATGGAGTTGGATCTCTTCTTTGTTTGTGAGAAAGTATTGGCCAAGTAACTTTTTGTCTTTTATATTCCTAATAAAGATCAACTTGCAGATCCCCTCATCAAGCCTTTACTTGAATCCAAGTTTTTTCACTTTCGAGACAAACTTTGTGTCCTTGTCCGATTCTCCTCTCAAGAGTCCTCGAGTTTGAAAGGGATATTAGTATAGCGGCCCAAAGGCCCACTTAGTGTGCACTAGCCTAGTTAGTAGTAAGTCAATTAAAGTTAGAAAGTCATAAAGTTAATTATCTACAATTGTTGATGAGTTGGCAACAAAATTCTATTATTACCTAATAAAATCTAAAGATTCTAGAGAAAGTTATCCGACTCTATAAATACATACCTTAACCAGAAACTAGTTCAATTAATAATAATATATTTAAGTTTGAAGGAGAACTCGGATTCTCTCTCCCTCTTCTTTCTCTTTCTCTCATCCTCGTTTCTCTATCTAATAGTCAAAAGCCACTCATTGCATGTAATATCAAAACAATGTTTTAAAATTATTGGTAACATAATAAAAACATACGGGGTCACACACTCATAATAGGTTAACTTGGACATCAAAGTCATGAGATCGTTTTAGTTGAGTTTTCAATGAAGTTAAAGGTCCAAGTGATATAAAGGACATTTAGTAAGACTAAATAGACTAATCCATTTATACATGCATACATGTAGACATGGACTAAGACTAGTTATGTGTAGGGCATTATTAATCCTCATGATTCACTTATGAGTCTATATATATGATATATAGGTAACAATTAAAGGTGATGGAAACACTACACTCTTAGAAAGAAATAAGTTTTCCAAACATCCCAGCCAATTCTTAAAGTGAGCAAAGTAAGATAACCTTCCCTTAGTCATTGCTAGCACCACAAAGGGGAATGACAAGTATCACATTCATGTGGATTGTGACAATCCCACACTTGGTTTGCGTGTGATTTGACAAAAGAAGTTGCGACCTCACAATTTTATGGCTATTGCATGGATCATTAGAAGGTTTTGGGATAATTTTAAAATTTAAAATGTCCCTTTCTAATGTCTCAAAGTGATCCAACTCGACTCACCCGGATGGGCTCATCATAGACCAAGTTAAAAGTGACTTGAGTCAGATTGACTCACTTTTTCTAGTGAGTCATAAAATAAGCAAACTAGCTTAACCCACCACGGGTTGGTGGGTTAAGTGATGTTGACTCACCTAATTTAAATTTTTTTAAAAAATAATTATAAGGATAGAAAAATAGAAAAAATGCAAAAGAATAGAAAAACAAGTAAAATATAAAAAAAAATTGAAAATTAAAAAGTGGCTCAACCTGGCTTAATCCAGTTCAAAATCACTTTGGCTTGTGGGTTAAGTTGGTTGTCCCACTTTGACTCGTAAAATTTTGAGCCTAAATTTTACAAATTTAACCCATTTGGTAAGTTGGATTGGGACGAATTAACTACTAAGTTGAGCCCATATCGACACTTGTACTTTCGACTGTGTTTTATGAATATTCTGGAACCCATTATACAAGTATTTATTAATAAGTCTAGCAATTGTTGAATTCCTCAAATCTTTACATGTATACAAATCTAAATAAACTTTTATTCCAAAAAATGATACTTGTGTCAAAATTATAACATAAACAACTACTACTAACCAACATAAAAGTTCAAAAGCATCTCAAAACTGACTCAACATATTTTATTGACTATGGTTAAGTATTGAATGTATTCAATTAGATCCTTGAGGTCTTTTAATTTTTTATTTTATTTTATCGAATCATCTCTTAAATAGTTTTTAAATTCAAACAACATCATTTGAATTTGAGATTCCTCAGAATCAATGGGATTTTATAGTGATAGTAACTTGTTGGGTTTTTTTGTGGTTCTGCCAATAATTTTCTGGATGTATTAAAACTATGTTATGGGTTGGAGTACTCATTGTACTCCCATTTAATTTTATTTCATTTGCTTAGAAAAAAAAATGGGATTTTATAGTGACATGTTTTAGACCTTCCTTACACGACAACCAACTTATGAGTCATGACAATTCTTTTTTCACTATATTTAAAATCTATTTACTAAATTTTGGAAACTTTTACACCAATAATACTTATAATTAAATTAAGTGACATAGTTACCAAATCACATTCAAATGATGAATTATTGGATTAATTTTTAAATTGTTAATCATAAACCATATCAAATCATAAGATTGAAAGACACAAAATAGCTAGAAATGTATTATAATAATATATAGTGCTTAATGTAATAATTTTAAATTAAAAATTGATGAAACATTTCAATTACAAGCCTCACAAAAAACTCCAAATTATATTTCATAAGTCAAAACAAAAATAAAGCACAAGTATAACCAAATTAAAGTGAGGAATTAACAATCAAACCTCTTTGTAATCAAGTGACTGAATGAGTGATTATGCATAGCCCCCATTTCTAAAGAATGAAAACCGGATAGTGAAATAATTACACAAGGTCATCACAGAGGGGAAAAAAAAAAGAAAGAATCAGTTATCAAATCCGTCGCTCACTTTTTAGGGTAATACAATTTAGTTTTAAAAAAATAGAAAAACTCAATATAATATCTGACTTCTTACTTTATCTGTGATTACAGTTCAATTATGTGTTTTTATTAATTTGTTTATTACGTGTCACGTTTAGTGACACTATATCACATTATTTATCAACAAGGCACAAAAACATCATCATTGGGATTTAGACCTTCCAATAAAAGAAGAGAAAGAAGAAAGAAAATGGGAGACAGGGAAACACACAACTGTTGAAGTTGAGGTCTTCCAAGCTATAAATTTGACAAAATCACGTCATTTTTGTGCCACTGTGGATACTGTAGTGGCAAACGGTGTGACAGTATCATTAAATGTGACACATAATAAAAAATTAACAGAAAACACAAAATTGGACTATAATGATAGATAAAACAAGAAATCAGGGATCAATGGTGAGCCTTCTTGTTGACAGAGGGGAGCCATGACTCCCCCAAACTTTTTCAAAAACAAATTCATATTTATATAATTATTGAAAATTATTTATATTTTTCTAATTACTAATTGGTTTTTTCATAATATTAAAAAAGTTTACATTATCATTTAATGATATGTTAACACATCATTTAATGAGTATAACATTCCGTGTGTTATTAAACTGAGTAATAATACCCTCCATTCCAAAACTCTTATTTTAACTTTTTACTTTTGTTTCAAAATTTTTGTTATTTTAGAAATCTAAAAATATATTTTTTTCAATTATACTCTTATTTAATATTATTCCAATTAACAACTATTATTATAACTCTCATTTCCTCTCTCTTAAAATAGTATTATAATTTTTCCTATTGAACTAACCACTTTGACAAAAAAAATACACAAATTAAGAATTACACTCATTACTCTTATTTTCATCAAAAGAAATTTTAAAATTTCTACTTTACCCCTTATCTTTCTTAAAATTTATTGGGTCTCATTAGTTTTCAATAGTGAGTAAATTAATATTACAACATAATTAATATAAGGGTAATTTGGAAATGGTGTAATTATTACTGCATTGGCTTTGCAAGTAGATAGTTAAATAAGAATAATTTTTTTCTTCAAATGTGGACAGCTAAATAGAAACGAATATAGTATATTCAATCTTTATTATACATAATATCTCTTTATATTTTCAATACTCTTCAATGAAATAAATGAAGTATTAATGAGGGTATTTCAGTAAAAATTATATAAATTTATACATATTTATAATTTTCTTAATTTGTGTGTATAACCTTATATAATAAAAGTTTTGGAATAAAAGGAGTAAAATCATACGTCATTGAATAATAGTCTAAAATTTTATACCGGCAATATGTAATCATAAAATTTATAATATAATATTAAATATTTAATTGATACATTAAATTAATATTTTAGTTTCCCCAATTTTTTTTAGGTTTTGTCACTGTCAGGGTATATATTAGTTTATTAAAAAATTACACAAGGTGCATTCACGGGTACTCCTTTAATTTAATTTTTTAACAGATTAAATTTATTTATTTTTTATGAGAATTAATGAAAAAAAATTATTAACAAATTGTTAATCCATATTCAAAATTATTATAATGTTCATGATACGAATAGTTAACTTGTGAATCGTTTGGAATTGTGTAAATTCGAATCAAGTATACTGCGAATTTGCGATTCTAATAACAATGCTAAGTAAAATACTAGTACTACTAATAAGAAGAAAAATTTAAATAGATTCTAAAAGCACGAGGCAAAACAAAGGCAACGTAAGGGGCTGAAAAGGAGCGAAGCGAAGAAGGGTGTGTTATTTACCGGTGGCAGTAGAATCCTATAAATATGACACAGCAACAACAACGTGGCAACCAAGTTAGTTTAGTCTTCTCTCTTTCCCTCTCTAAAATCTCAATTCACTCCTTCTTTAATCTCCTCTCCAGACATTAACACCAACAAGTTACTTTCTGTTCTCTATTTCATTCCCAACCTCAATTCAATTCTCTGCTCCGTCAAGGCCACCCTATCAATGTCCTCCCCGCCCTTACCCTAATTCTCAATTTCCATGTCGATTTGGGAAATTAGGGTTTAGGGGGTCGATGCATGATTAGGTTTTTGTATTTTTTGGTTACAAGATTAGGGTTTGGTATGGTTGATCGTGAAATGGAAGAGAAGAAGGGGGAATCATGGGAAGGTTGTTCATGGTCGCGATCGATAAGCGAGACGGTGAATGGCTCGCACGAATTAACGATAAAGGGTTATTCTCTGGCAAAAGGAATGGGTCCTGGCAAGTACATCACCAGCGACACCTTCAGCGTCGGCGGCTACGATTGGGCCATTTACTTCTACCCCGACGGCAAGAACCCCGAAGATAACTCCATGTATGTCTCCGTCTTCATAGCTCTCGCAAGCGATGGCACTGACGTTAGGGCACTCTTCAAATTAACTTTGCTCGATCAAACTCCAAAAGCCAATCACAAGGTCCATAGCCACTTTGATCGCCCACTCGAGAGTGGTCCTTATACCTTGAAATACAGAGGCAGCATGTGGTTCGTAATCATAATCACAATAGTAATAATAATAATCCCTTAATTTTTGGTCAATTTTGGGGTTTAAGGTTTTAATTCAATTCAATGTGATTCGATTCACCTTTCTTTATTTGATTTAGGGGTTACAAGCGCTTTTTTAGGAGGTCTTTGTTGGAAACTTCGGAGTATTTGAAGGATGATTGCCTTGTGATGCATTGCACTGTTGGTGTGGTGAAGACGCGTTTTGAGGGATCCAAACAGGGTGTTTTTGTGCCGTTATCGAACATGGGCCGTGATTTTAAGGAGTTGTTTGAATCTCAAGTTGGTTGTGACATAGTTTTCAAGGTCAAGGGTGAGAGTTTCAAGGCTCATAAGCTGATTCTTGCTGCCCGGTCCCCTGTGTTTAGAGCGCAGTTTTTTGGACTTGTTGGGGATCCTAAGTTAGAGGAAGTAGTGGTAGAGGATATTGAGCCCTTTATCTTCAAGGTAGTTTGTGATATTTGAACAGTGAAATTATTGAGCACTTTCTTGCAGCATAAGAAATAGCATTGTTGCTTCCATTTGTGATATATGAACACTTTAACTTCAATTATACTTTTATGAATTAGTTTCAGGTCTGTTTGGTTTTATTTGTGAAGCAGTCAGTTGGAACTGAGTGTATCTTACCAAAGTAGTTGTTTGTGGTGGAATAAACAGTTTAAGTTGTTTTTATCAAAATAAACAAAAAAAGGTTTTAAGTTGCAAGCTTTATTGACAATGACAATTTCACTCGAGTCTTTTGTTGAATACCGAGTCAGTATTACTGAGAGTTTTTTGTGTCAATTATGGTCCCATACTCTCATTCTGATCTGATACTTGGAGAATTGTGGATTGTTTTCTAAGATTTTGCTTTTACAGCCACACTCTTCATCATGTTATCTACCTGCTGACAATTTCTTACTGTAGTAATTACTCTTTAATACTTGTTAAACAGATTGATTGATAGAGTGAAAATCCTTTTTTCTGTTTTATCCAGGCAATGCTTCTCTATATTTACTCAGACAAACTTCCTGACATCTATGAGGTCATGGGTTCAATATCCATGTGCTCATATACTGTCATGGTGCAGCATCTCTTGGCTGCTGCTGATCTCTATAATCTTGATAGGCTAAAGCTGTTATGTGAATCAAAATTGTGTGAAGAAATCAATACTGATACGGTGGCCACAACACTTGCCCTGGCTGAGCAACACCACTGCCCAGAGCTCAAGGCAATCTGTTTGAAATTCATTGCAAATCCACCAAACTTGGGAGGTGCGTATTATTTTAGAATATGAATGTAAAAGTCCTTGGCTGTTTCAACTTAAGATTCTTTTAACATAATGTTGTTTGCACCCTCAATGTTTCCTCTTTTTTCCAAATTAATTTCATTTTCATGTTTCTTAGTTTATCTAAATTGTTTGGATTGTTGTTTGATATGCTATATGGTCAAATATCCTTATGAATGACGAGATTTTGTTAGTATTTCACTCGGTATTTCCATTTTTACTGTGCTGTTTGTGATTTTTGGTTTTTAGGTTCTAGACTTCTAATCAGTGGAGAGATTCACTTATATTTTCTTTTTTGTTTTCTCCACGCCTTTCTTTTAATTGGACTACTTCAATGGTTAAAGGAATTAAGGAACTATACATATGTACTTCACTATCTGGAAGCTACATTGAATTGAGAAGTAGTTTGACTTAACTGCATGTTTTTGTGGCTTTTGGCTTGTTGGAAAAAAGAATAGAAAGATCTAGGGATTTAGATGGGTATGTTTCTCTGGTATATTATTAAAGTGTAAATTTATAAAACTCTATAGTAGTTTTATTGTAAACATCTTACACACACTTATGGGCCCAGACTTTTGAAGTATCTTAATGGAGCTTCTAGGGACAACAACAAAAGGAAATAGGGTTTCTAGTGAGTTATAGAGGAATGTCTGAACCATTGAGAGTGTGGCCACAATTTTTTTATATATATTATATTTTATATTTTATTTGTATTCTAAGAACAACCATCATTGTTTTTTGGATGAGCACTTGAGCAAAGATGAGAATGTTACAATAGACGAGCATTTACACAAGATTAGAAATACGATTATTAGAGAGAAGGTTGGAGTAGCTTCTACTGTAAAAAAGGTGGCAGGGTCTTGTCATAGGTGATTTGGGCACATGTGAAGAAAACCCAGAGAGGCACTAGTAAGGAGAATTGGCCCGAATCAGATAGAGGATAGTCAGATAATTAGAGATAGAGGCAGACCAAGGAAAATTATAAGTCAAACAATTAAAAGAGATTTAGAGGTAAATGGTCTATATTTTTAAACATATACACAACAAGGTATTATAGTATCGTGATCCATATAACTGACCCCACCTAGTGGGAAAAGGATCAGTTGTTGTTTTGTGGAACAATCATCATTGACGCTTAGATGCAGATGATGTGTTATTTAGGAGCAATCTAAGTGCAATATGGGTTTTTTGAAAATTGTCTGGGTTTGCTTTGGTAGTATAATGTGGCTTTCATCTTTCATTATTCATTAATATCTATATTGCCATTCAAAATTAATTACAACTTGGAATCCATTTGAATTTCATTCCTTCCTTCCTTCTCTAAGTGTGGTTTTAGAGTTTAGACCTTATCTTTATTCCATTTAGCTTTTAGAAGATTTTTTTCCATGAGCTTCAGGGTTATCTCTGTTTGAGTTATTAACTTAGTGAAGAGGGAAAGATGAAGAGGGAACAATTGAAGTAAGCTTTAGCAGATATTTTGTGAAAAGAGTGTGACTATCTTTCTCTATATTTTGTGTTTGTGCATGTGCACGAAATACAACATTCATGTATGATGTATCAATATTTTGCATGAATTGTTTTATCCCTGTTTCTGTGCATAAACTAACACTCATTGATGTTCAGTTTGCTTGAGTAAAAAGTTTGTTGTTTGGCTTAACATATGTTACCATCAAGTGTGGCAAAAACCTTCAAAGCTCATTTGTTGAAATAACAATCATCCAGAATTGTGTGTGTAGTGTTTATGATATTGCCATATGGAACCATGTCCTGTTCTGTTAATTTACATTATATAGGCATATTAATCCTCATAACAAGATCACTACATTACTTTTTTCAATTAACAAACTTTCTTCCTTGCTTATTCCATGAGAAGGATGTACATAGCTTATCCAGAATTGTGTGTGTAGTGTTTATGATATTGCCATATGGAACCATGTCCTGTGCTGTGAATTTACATTATATAGGCATATTAATTCTCATAACAAGATCACTACATTACTTTTTTTCAATTAACAAGATCACTTCATAGTTTTATTAAAGAGATATTTTTTCAACCTTTGGGGGGCTCCTTGTACTCTCCAGTAGTCTGAGAATGTAATTCAGTTTATTTATTGTTGGGTGCTTCTAGGGTCAAGCATCTTATGGGTGAAACACTAGTGAGACACACTTTTGACCTAAGATAATAGGTAAAGTGACTGTTTAGAATAAAAAAATAAAGTTTAAAAAAATTGCAAAAATGGCTCTTAGAGGAATAAAAAACTAACTAGTATTAACATTATTAGACTTGTGATGCAGAAGGACCCCACAAAGTGCTGCAATATTTTTTACTAATTTATCATTCTAAATTTGTTAATAAAAATATCAGCTTTCATCAAATCTGAAAAAAAATAAATAACTAGTTTTATTGAATTAGTGAAATACGTTAAATAATTTTAAGATAACTACTATAGTAACTTGAAAGAAATATGAAAGGGGGTAATAACCGCAACTCCAAGTATATTTATGTGTTGCAAAAATAAGAGAAGTTGCATAATTATGGTTATTCCAACAAAAGAATTCCATGTGTCATATGCCTGTATCCATCCATTGAATATCCAAAGACGAGAAATAAAGAGAGAGAACAACTAACCCCAATCACTCAACTCTTCCACTGTTGCCACCAATGATGCCTTACTGTGGATCATGGCACACATCTCCCACCCTTACTCAGCTTCTTCGAGTTGAAATTTTCTTCTGGGATAGAACCTGTAAGCTTGTTCCTTGAAAGGTCAAGTGCATAAAGTTATGTGCAGTTTCCAAAAGAGAATGGTATGGTTCCAGACACTAAATTACCCCACAAGAAAAAGCTCTGCAAAAGTTTCAATTTGCCAACCTGCCATGGTACCTGATAATTGATTCTTGTCAAGGTGAACAGTGGCAAGGTTCATACAGTTGCTCAAGATGAAGTTGTAGGTCCCCCGGTATTTCACCTGTGAGGTCATTAGAAGAGTAATTGAATATCACAAGTGATGAACAGCTGGAAAGATCAGCTGGGATTGGCCCAGATAATGCATTTCCCCAAAGAAGCAAACTAGTAAAATTTTCCAACTTACCTAATTGAGGAGGGATAGAGCTAGTGAGCTTATTCATATGCAAATACATATTTCTAAACTCAGCACAACCAAGTTCTGGTGGTATTGGACCAGAATTTTCATTGCTTCTATGGAACAACAGGGTACAGGGGACTGAAGGGGCAAGACACAATTCCACCTTTCTAAACATTGAACACTAAAAACCACCTAGGGACTTTATGAAATTTTGACTAAATTTCTTCACCCGTTTTTTGGTGAACAATCCTGACCCTTGAATATAATAAGAATAAATCCAATGGTTTTGGAGAGGTGAAATTTACACTTAATTTGAACTTGTACTTCCTCTCTCTCCCCTGTCCCATCCGTGTTTGTGTTGGGGGGGGGGGGGGTGAGGGTAATTTTGTTTATGCACCATCTCACTTATTCAATTGATATTAGTCTTCTTTTCTTAATCTGTTGTTCGTGGTACCTTTTTACCATGAATCCTATGAGTCTATGACTAACCCATGTCATGACATTTTTCTTTTGAGTAAACTAGCAAATTGGTCCCTGACTTTTTCAGAGTCTTGCAGTTTAGTCCCTAAGGAATAAAATACCCCAATATAGTCCCTAACTTTTTGTTTTTTCTTTCAATATAGTCCAATTGTGTGTTTCCCGTTAATTTTTTTATAATGTGTCACGTTTCATGACACCGTATGATACTATTTGCCATCGGGGCACAAAATTAACGTCATTGGAGTTGAGACCTTCCAATGAAAAAGGGGAAGAAGAGAGAAAAAGGGAAAATAGGGAAGCACACAACGGATGGAGTTGAAGTCTTTCAAGCTATAAATTTGACAAAACCACATCATTTTTGTGCCATAGTGGACACTATAGTGACAAACAGTGAGGTAGAGTGTCACCAAACGTGACACGTCGTAAAACAATTAATGGGAAACACATAGTTGGACTGTAGTGAAAGAAAAAACAAAAAGTCATGGACTATATTGGGGTTTTCTATTTCTTAGGGACTAAACTGCATGACCCTAAAAAAGTCAGGGACCAATTTGCTAGTTTACTCCTTTCTTTTTGTTACCTATTAATTATTTTATAATAAATAATTGATATCATTAAAATAAAAGGAAATGGTGATGTGTGTCAAGACTCCAAATATGTTTGTGTATTGATAGGTTTTGATTAGATTAGCTAGTTTTTGAAATGAAATTATCATGCAAATGATGCAATTGCACATATGAAAATTCTCCACTTCTCCTAAGCTTTTCATTTTTTGTTTTTTCTTTCCATATCTCATCATATGTCCAAATTGAGCAATTTCAGAAGGTAATTCTAAATTCTAATGCAGGAAATATCAAGTTTATGTACAAAGTTGGTGGATTTTGAAAATTCACTCTTAAATTTCCCAGTACTTGAAATTATTCTTTAATGGCAATTTGAGGTTTCTTCCATTCTCTCCTTGCTTCTAACAGAACTCACTAAATTGTCAACAGTGAATCACTGCTTGGATGTCTGTAGGTTTATTCTTGAAATAAATGTTTTCTTGTGTTGTTCTTGGCATTTAGTTTTTGCTCATGAGTACTCTTCAAGAGCTTATACCCTTACTGTTAGTGCCTTTTGGAACGATTGAATTTCCTCAACTTTTGAAGGCTCAGCAATAATTATTATGCCTTGTGCAGCTGTAATGCAGTCCGAAGCTTTTGTGCATTTGAAAGAGAGCTGCCCCTCAATGTTGTTGGAATTGCTGGAGACATTTGCATCAGTGGATGATAACTCAGGCCAGACGTTGAGCAGGAAGAGAAGTGGCAGTAGCATATATGGCCAAGATTTAGCAGACGGGGCAGCTGCTGAATCAGCTAATCCAAATGGCAGGCGGTTCAGGAGGCGGACATAAGATTAATGTAAAATTTGGATGTGCAACCCTGAAATTGTGGTATAGATAATCCTAGTTATGGAACTGCCTGTCAATACGACTGTTTCACCATTTTCGTTTCACCTGATCCAAGAGCTTTTATATGTGAAGTTTCTGGCCTTCCCACCTTGTCTAGAGGGGCTACTTTGGACAGAATTTTCAATGGTAGTTTGACATTAGAACAGTTCTAATGTAGGGTATATCATGTTTGATGACTTAAATAAAAGGTAAATAGCTGATATATTTGTTTTTTCAATCATGTCTTGGAAGAAAAAGGTTTTCCGTTTTTTAGCGATACAGATGAATGGATAGAACTTTCCCCATTTTGTTTCTCCTGGAGTGAAGGTGCCAGTGTTGAACTTGAACCACTGGGTTGCGTGTATGTCTGGTGTATGATTCAATCTGTAGGTGGTTTCTGGCATATCTGAATTTTTCAGGTCCACCTTGCTATGTTCTGATCAATAGCCTTGTCTATCTGTATCTGTAAAGTATTGAGACAAAGTACCCGAAAAGTTCAAGCAGGAGTGAAATTAAAAAATGCTTGTGGATATTTTTTTTATGAATGAAAGGGGCTATAAGCCCAAAATAACTACATTAAGGTCTCTGGAAAACAGTGGAAGAAGCTTCAAAAGCAAATTGCATAAAAAGGACATAAGTTTAGGGAGTTTTGACCAAAAAAATAGTTAGGGAGCAGAAGAGTTTTTTTTTTTTTTTGACAAAATGCTTGTGGGTTATGTTTTTATGAACGAAAGGGGCTAGAAGCCCATTAGCTACATATGAGCCTTGCTTAGCTAATTGATCAGGGGAATTGCTTTTCGTACCCTCCCCTTTTTTCCTTTCATTTCCCAAAATACCACTCTCTCCAATCATCTCTCATCCCTCTCCGAACCCTCCCTACAACCTCTTTCCATCATCAACCACCAGGTCCACCACCTTCACCATATTTTTTTTCTGCATTTATCGCTTTTGGTTCCGAAGTAATCCATTTTTTGGAAAGTTTCCAAAAGTCAAATTAAAAGGTTGAATTTTGTGAAGTCAAATTAAAAAATGACTATTTGAATGCGAAAACAACAAATGCAGAGAAAAAGAAATAACGGTGGTAAGAGTGGTGGTTGACCGTGAGAGATGGTGGTTGATGGTGAAGGATGGGACCGTGGGAGGGAGGGTTGGAAGAGAGGGATATGGGAGACTTGTGTTGGAGAGAAGTGGTATTTTGAAAAGTGAAAAGTAAAAAATGGAGGACAAGGGTGTAAAAAGTAAAAAAGATGTAAAAATGGATGTAAGCCAAACCGTGAATACACTACGGTAATTGTCAACAATCTATTTTCCACCGTTAAGATTGGCAAAGAATCACGATGATCTGATTAGGATCACGATGATTATGTGTAGTAAATTTAAAAAAACTAAAATTTTTTTAAATTAAAATACTGGTATAAAATTTCTTTACTAGGTTATAAAAAAATCTATAGTAAATTTCCCGTAAATTTTAGAATTTAAATAAAATTTTCTTTAAATTATGAAATCTGAAGGAAAATTTGGAGGAAAATCCATAGAAAAATCTACAAAAAATATTACTACTTCATCACTTAGAAGATTATAACTAATGACGAGGACTAAAATCATGCGATTTTAAAAAATGGAGGATCAAAACCAATGAAAAAATAAATGAGGGACGAAAACCAGATATCATTATATTTTGAGGGACTAAAAACATATTTAACCCTTAATAAAATTACTAGTAAATATCTTAAGTTTTTATAATTTTCCCCCTCTATTTTTATATGTTTGAACCCACTGTCCCAATTTTTCACTTCCTTATATGATTATTATTATTTTTTATCCAAATAATTGATTTGATAGTCAAATTTTATCTTCTCTCTAATAGCAGTAACTGTTAGCTAGTTTTTTTCCTTCTCATATTTCATTCCCTTATTAATAATAATAATAATAACTATGATTGATTTTTACTTTTTTTAAATATAATAGATATTTTAATAAAATTATATATATGAAAGTTTATATGTGATATTATTTATTTAATATATATATATATATATATATATTTTGTGGCGGGCTAGGCACTAAAGTGCCTATACCCACACCCGTCCTTATAAAAAATAGATGATGCATATTTAATAAAAAAATAGATAATATATATTTTTTTATTTTTTTAAATATGTATTATCAATTTTAAAAATATATAAATATAATAGATATTTTAATAAAATTAATATTAATATATGAAAGTTTATATGTGATATTATTTATTTAATAATTATATATATATATATATTTTGTGGCGGGCTAGGCACTAAAGTGCCTATATCCACACCCGTCCCTATAAAAAATTATTAGTAAAAGTTCGTACCCATATCCATTGAATTTTGGCTCAATTGTCATCCCATCGCAGGTATCCATTGAGTTTTGGCTCAATTGTCATCCCTAATTTTAATTATAGTGAGGTGCGCAAACTAATTTTCAAATACAAATAACATTAGGAAAAAATTATGGTTAAATTACATTTAAGTATGATTATAGAATTCAAACCATAATTTAAATAGTGGTGAAGAAAATTAGGGACCGTTTACTTTGAAAAAACATTTTATGTTTTTATTTCCTGTTTTATATTTTTTATTACTAAAATATTTTCAATTTTGATTATAAAAATATCATTTTTTTTCCTGTTTTCAAAGTTTTATAAATGAAATAGTGAAAATAACTTTGTATTGGTTTCTCTATTTTCTCTAAAAATTCTGAAACATAAAATAAAATGAAAAAGAACAAGCTAACATTATTTATAATTAAAACTAAAAATAGAAAATATTTTTTTCAAAGGAACTACCCTTACTTTTTCATGAAGTTTAAACAAATTACAGTTTATCTTGAAAACTTTTAATATATATATATTTTTTTTAATCTGAAAACTTTTAATCTGAACGTGATCCACCCCCCACCCTCTTATTCTTGTTTCCTTTCTCTGGCCAGGCCAATCTTAATTTTTGTGTGATTGGTGAGATAATAAAAAAAGGGATGCATTGACAACAATCATTTTCCTACTATGAATGTTGCAAAGACTTTGTCAACCAATAATTGAGAACCATCAACCAATTAAGAATCTTAAGACAACACCAACATCAAACATATCATGGTGTTTCTTAACTAACCCAATCATTTGCCCAAACCTCTTCCTCACCACACGATCTCATACCCCAAAACACACTGACCACATCCAATGATTGTGAATACAAACATCCAACGGTTCTAACTGCTTATGATTTCATCGAATTTGTGAGTCTGTTTATATAAACTTGATAAACGAAAAAGAAGCGCTTACCCATCATCTTATTCTGGGCCCGACCACACCAATTATTACCCATCCATTCTCAACCACAGGGCTCAGTTATTCATTACCGATGAATCATGAGCCCATTCCGTACAATTATTGGCTAAGGCTTGATAGCCACATGAGCATGGGCCCATCCTGAAAAGAGGGCCTAATTCATAAAACTGTTCTTGGGTCACGGTGTTTTTGCTCGTTAACACGCATGTGTTGAAAATTTGAAAATGGTGTCAAGAGTTTGTGCCACATAGTGGCTAGAAGTTGGGGTAATTATAGGGTGGACCCTTTGAGTTTGGGTCCACCGTAGACCACTAATTCTTTTTACTATAAAAAGTAATTTTAATTTTATAATATATATTAATAAATATTTTAATATTAAATTTATACTATTTATGGTAAATGTCTACCATAGATCCAAACTCGAAGGATCCACCCTAGAAGTTGTGTGTTATCATGTTTAGGAGAAACGTGTCTGCATGTGTTTTTATTGGGCTGGGCCTAAAGGGATCCAATAGGTGGCCTCTTGAGGCGCTTTCATACATTGAAAATTTATGTTGTTGTGACTTGTGAGGGTTCTATGGCATTGCTTTCACTTACACTTCTATTTATTGTTTCTCGTGCTTCAAGACTTTGAAAGTGGGACATGGATACTTGTTGATGTTAAAGTATATAATTAGGACGGTGTATTTTTTATAGGCCCCAGGCTTTTTGTTGCAAGCGGATGAGGAATAAGACAAGTTGGAAATTATTTACATCAATAATTGAAAGAAATTAATTATGATAGAAAAATTACAATCAAACAAGAGATTGTAGAAAAAGTGACGAAAGCAAGTGATGAAAGGCAGACATCCAAATCATTCAATTAATATTTTAATTTATAATTTGCATATCTTACATTGTATCTTTATAGATTTAATTTATTAATTAATATATAAATTAAATTAATTAATTATTGTTTTTTTGTAATTATTTAATTATTGTTTAAGGAGCAAATATATTTAATTAGTTACATTTAAAATGATTCTTTTGTAAAGTGCTTGTTGTACCTTTCATGATGCAGCGTTGGTCTAAGAAATATTAACAGTTACAAATGTAGTCAAATATAAATAGTACTGGATAACGAACGCAAGAAATACAAAATTTCCGCCGGGAGAGCTAGTCCCACCATGATGTGGATGTTCCCAGCTGGAGAGGATACCTGTGGTTATACCAAAAAAAGAAATACAAAAATATCTTTTAAAAAATATGTAAGACATTTAATATGAGTAAACCCTCATTTTGGTCCCTGAAAGATGGGCCATCGGTCAAGTTAGTCCCTGAAAGATAAGAAATTGTAAAATAGTCCCTGAATGTTCTTACTGTCGGTCAAGTTCGTCCCTTCGTTAAGTCAACTCTGTTAAACTTAACATAACTGCCTATGTGGCATAAAATATTGATATTCTTCAGTTTAGTCCCTTCCTAGTCAGAAAAAAAGATGTGAAAACACATCATTTTAGTCCCTGATCCATCTCTGTTATTGAAACACAAGAGAGACGTTGGGCAAAAAATTTCCCACAAACTCCATCTTCAACCTCTGCACCACATTCGAGCAGCACCCTCAACTCCTCCCACGAACCCTAAACTCTGTGTCGCCTTCGTTGAAAGAGGATGGGTGGCGATTACAAAAACCCTAAGCCAAAACCGGAGAAGAGAAGCTTCAATGGTGGTTCGAGCATTTCCTCTGCATCAATGGCTAACGCCATTAGGGTGTGTCATTGCGGACGCAAGGCTGCTATCAAGACCTCTAATACACAACGAAATCCGGGGAGGGCATTTTATACATGTCCTCTCCCAAAGGTAATGAAACCTTGGGGTTTTTGCAATAACATTTGCATATTAGGGATTTTGACAGTTTTTTTTTCTTCAATTTTGGCTACAGAATGATTACTTAAACTGCAACTACTTTGCCTGGATAGAAGACATGGATTCTGCAGAATTTGAATCTGACATGGATGCTTGGTTGAAGAATCAGATTAATTTTAAGCTCAGGGTGTTAGGGGCTGAAATTAGGAATATTAGGATCATTGTAATTGTTGTAGGGTGTTTGATGGCTGTAATGATTATGATGCAGTTGATTCTTATGTTGCACTAAGTTGTTTTTTTCTCAAACCATTGATGTAGAAGGAAGTAATAGTCGTTTATGCAGTTGGAACATACAACATGTTTATGTAATTTGAATATGTTTCTTAATGAAAGATGAAGCTATTCCAATTTTTTCTGTGTTACTGTGTTTTGTTATTGGTTAAGTAGTTTAATCTGTAAAAATTATGAATGAAAGAGATAATCTGTTTGAATGCAGAATAATATAAGTAGGTAATGTTGGCTGAATTGTGAATTTCATAATATGGAATATAACAAGGCATACTGTCAGAGCAGTAACATAAGGCACACTATGTGCTAATTCCCCTAACAATCCAAAATGACATGAAACTGAAATTCCTAAGAAAAGTCACACTATGTGCTAATTCTCCTAACAATTCAAACTGACATGAAACTGAAATTTCTAACAAAAGGCACACTATGTGCTAACTCTCCTAACAATCCATACTGACATGAAACTGAAATTCCTAACTACATGCTTGATATTTCTGGCACTGCATTGTTTGTGTTCACTTTGGTTTCCCTATTGGTGGTGGCCCTCTTGGTCTTGGTCCTGCTGTTGATGGCCCTGGTGGTGTAGGAATGAACTGCATAAACCTTGATCTGGTGCCAAGACTTGCTGCCAGCATAGTCTCATTTGATGGTTGCAGCTGGGTTTGGGGTGCTGCTGTGTTGCTGTGTCCAGGATTATGTGGTGCTGAGTGTGTTAAGTTGGTAGGCCTCACAGTGTTCAACTTTTGCCTGAAACCTCCTTGGACTGTAGTTGGAGCTTTGTATGGTGGGTTCCTAGGATATCTGCCTCTGTTGGGTGGCCTGATAACTGCATGCCCAACTGCTTGGGACTGTGGTTGCATAAAAAAGTGGCACTATGATTTATTGACTCTAATTTAGGAAATCAACATTGAATGAATGGATAAAGAAATAAGGGTAGAATGAACCTTACCATTGAAGGCTGAACAGAGTTGGCACTTGTAGCAGCAATTGGTGGCTGAGTAGTAGGAGTTAAGTCACTTAAGTTGCTGTCCACATTGGTAGGCTGACTCTGCACAAAATAATTAGTGGTGTGTCAAAGTTATGAAGTATGCTTTTCTTTTGTCAAAGCAATCATTAAAAAATTAAACTTAATTTTACCATGTTGGGCTGTGAATTTGGTACATCATCACTAGGTACACCTTGGCTTAGAACAACTTCCTCTGGTCCAACTTGTGGGTCATTGTTGGCTGCTTGTGGCTCTGCAGGGGCTGGATCTACCCAATTTTTGGGTTTATGAGGCACTCCAATGTTAGTGCACTTTCTGATGTTATGGTTGCTGTGGCCACACCTTGAACAAATGACATCTGCATAAGATCTCTTGAGCCTTGTGGAATTAGGAGTCTCTTCAGTGACATCTCTTCTTCTTTGTTTTTTTGGCCTACCCACTGATCTTTTTATTGGAGGAGGGACAGGGGCTGCATAATCTGTCTTCTGCCAAAATTGTTGGCTTTGAGTTGGTTTGATAAAGTGCTCATAAGTGGCCCTATATGCTTCCATAGTGAGCCAACCATGACAGTACTCCTCAAGCCTTCTGTTCTTACTGGCTATTGCTGAAATTGCATGCATACATGGTATGCCAGTCAACTGCCAAAACCTGCATGTACATGTATACCTGCCCAAGTCAACATCCACCCCGCCTAGCCATGATTGAACCTCATATCTTGTCCCTTCCTTGTCACCTGACCACACAGGTCTCCACTGATTATTGTCTTTTTTCTCCTTCTCTAGTCTGCTTTGCTGCATTGGGATTAGCCTTCCAGTGTGGCCATCGAACTTGAGCTTATTCTTTGCCATTGTCCTAATTATGTAACATCTGACTTCTTCTGCCATTGTAAGAATTGGCTTGCTCCTATACTTCAATATCTTGGCATTAAACACTTCACATGTGTTGTTGGTGATATTGTCAGCCTTGCAATTCTCACTGAAGAAAGCTTTTGTCCAGGAATGTGGAGGGAACTTATTGAGATATGCCCATGCCCTCTCATTTTTACCCTTAAGCATCTCCATGTTTGCTTTGAACTGTGCAGGAGTTGTTGACTTTGCACATTGCCAAACTGCACCTCTCATGTCCAAGTCTTTCCACTGCTTGATGAAGTTCTTCCACAAATGCATAGAGCAGAACCTGTGTGGGACACCAGGCATGACTTCTTGCATTGCAGGAATTAGGCCCTGATAAATAGTATAAAAGTTAAATTAAGTCCTTAAATAACCCACATTAAATTCAAAATGGTCCCTGAAAGATTTATAAATTATTCACTGCAGTCCCTAAAAGATTTAAAACACTTCAAATTGGTCAAAAGTAGAAAAACACATACCAAACTAATAAACAAGTTACCTTTTGCATGTCACTCATGAAATTCCATCCATGTCTCTGATAATCACCTATATCTTCATGAAGTAGAGTCAGGAACCACTTCCAATTGTCTTTATTATCCACATCCACAATAGCATAAGCTAAGGGGAAGATGTGGTTATTGGCATCCTGTGCAACAGCAGCTAGAATCTGTCCACCAAAATACCCTTTCAAAAATGCTCCATCTAGGCCAATGAATGGCCTACACCCAGCCAAGAACCCACTTTTGCAACCCTCAAGGCACACATAGAATCTCTGAAATTGGGGGGGTGATTCTGGTATGCGGATGACATCCATTTTCACATTTGATCCTGGGTTGCTTCTTAACAACTCATGAGCATAATCCCACAGCCTTGCATATTGTGCAGTTTCATCCCCCTCAACTAGCTTCCTTACTTCCCTCGTACTTCTGAAAATCTTGGAATCATTTAAATAAACCCCAAATTCAGTCTTCATGTACTCAAATGCTTCCATGTGAGTGAGCATGGGTTGTGTCCTCAACTTCTCCACAAGCTTTTTCATTACCCACTTTGTGTTTGCAGCATTGTTTTTGAATCCCCTGGCACATGTATGTTCTTGGTTGAAGGTTTTAACCTGGTAGCTTCTTGTCACAGGACTGAAGGTACAGAAAATCTCCCAAGGGCACCCATCAACCTTGCACTTACCTCTGGCCCTAACCTTGTCATTTTTTACCCATTTCATCTCCCTGCCCAAATGAATGGTATAGTCTCTAACAGCTTTCTTGAACTTTTCCAGTGTAGCAAATTCCATTCCTATCTCCAACTTTACATTGCCAAAAGTGGCACCTTCATTGAACTGAGGAAAGACATTCCTTACTCCCTCAGCCTCCTCATCATCAGATGACACAGGTGTCTTCAACTGTTCAGACTGATAGATGTGTGAATCATCATCAGCTGACAACTCATCAAGTTGTGGACCACCAACATTTTCAGTACGGTATCCATATGTGTAAGTCTGCCTGTGCCCAATACTTCCACCAAGAAATACCTCATCTTCTTCAGGTTGCTCATCATCACCAAAAAAGAACTCATCCTCTTCAGGCTGCTGTTCATCATCATGTATTTCTTCTTCTTCAGACAATGCTGGAACAAATACTCCCTCCCCACTCCTACCAACTTTTTTTCCTTTCTTCCTTCTTGCAAAAACAGATACTCCCTTCCCCTTCTCAGCACTGGATGCTCCCCTCTTCCTACTTAATGGAACATGATCAATGCTTTCATCAGCATCACTGACATGTGGGGATGGTCTATAAACACTGTCCTCAGCACTTTCATAATCATCACTAAATTTTGAATTAACATGACAATTAAGGGGAGAAGGAAAAGGTGATGGAATATGAGAACGCATATTTGCAGAAATGGGTGAAGGCAAAGGTGAATGTGCAGGTGAAGGCATAGGTGAAGGCACAGGAGTGGGAACAGGTGATGCAATGGGAGTGCACAAAGGTGAATGTGCAGGTGCATGCATGATTGTTTGGTCAGTAACATCAGTTGGTTTTTGTGGCTGTTCTACATTATCTTCATTCTCATCAACTACAATAAAAGGGAGGTCTACAGGATGTATGAAAAAGATCTCAACCTCCCCACTGTTCTCCATCCCTGCATTACACATCTCCATAACATGCTTATCCTTAACCAGCTCTCTCAAACCAACCCCTAAATCCCTCCCAGGCTTCAACCACAAAATCTTCTCAAACCTACGGTAGTAATGCTCCTTACACAATGTCTCCACAATGAATAAATTCACCGTGTCCACATCCAATCCCTCCCAAATACAAAATTCTCCACCAACATATTTCACCTCTCCCATTTCCCTCACAAAGGACCCTCTATGGTGAAGAATCAGAGTAATCCTCCTTGTCTCCATCTGTTACAAACAAATATTGTGGCTGTAAGTCAAACAGAGCTCTGCATGTGCCTAAGACATTTTAATGCAACAAAATTTTAGAAAACACACATTACATTCAACTTTTTTTTTCCAAAAACCCGTGTCACCATGGGACCACAACAGAAGGGCAAACTGTCTTCAACTATTTCAGTCAGTATAAGGACCACATTATGCATTCCAAGAAAACAGATAACTTCCTTACATTACTAAATCAAACAACCATTTATAGAAACCTCTAAAGTGCACCCACATTTGACGAATATTTTCCTAAACAAATCACAATGTCACTCGGAAAAACAAACCAACGACAGAAATCCTAACTTTATCAAAACCTAACATTCAGCATTGCAACCAGAGTACAAGTGTTTAACAGAAATACAAAACAGAGTAAACCTAGAGTCCGTACCTCTAATGGCAGAATGACTCCCTGGCGCAGAGTTCACCGAAACTTCCCTGAGCAGGCTTTGGATATCTTATCCTCGCACACAAACCCTAGATTTCGCACACCTTAACTGTTTTATCGCTCAAGCAAACTTCCCTAACTCACTCAAGTACGGTTGCTTCCCTCGCAAGGTGGAAGGAGAAGGAGGGAATTCGTATTTGACGTTTCAGTTTCAATAGGGACTAAAATGATGTGTTTTCACATCTTTTTGCTGACTGGGATGGGACTAAACTGAAGAATATCAATCTTTTATGCCACATAGGCAGTTCTGGTAAGTTTAACAGAGCTGTGTAACGGAGGGACGAACTTGACCGACAGTAAGAACATTCAGGGACTATTTTACAATTTCTTATCTTTCAGGGACTAACTTGACCGATGACCCATCTTTCAGGGACCAAAATGAGGGTTTACTCCATTTAATACATTTAAAACTTTAAAAATTTTACTTTTTATATATAATAATTTTGAAGTCTTTAATAAATGTTTTAACAACACTCGATCGTTATCATAGTCAATTAATCATAAGCACGTACAGTGAAGCATTGCGTCATCTGTGTGTCTAGATTAAAATGCTATTACCTTTGGAGTTGGAGATTGGAGGATGGTGACAGTGGCATATGTATATATCTAAAACTTTCATGAAGCTCTTAATTAGCTTCTTGATTACTTCGGGGGTCCATTCACTGCATTATTTTTGGTTCACATTTTATCTGGTCATTCTTATGTTGAATCACATTTTAGAGGTTAGTATTTGAATCCACGAATCACCAGTTATTATACCAAGTGTTAAAAATTTCATTATTAGACTTCAAGCACAATTTGGATTTGAAAAACTTGGGGTAGTGATTTTCGGTTTGTTTAAAATTATTTCTTAAAAGAATTTTTTTTTTTTTAAAATATCATTTATAAGAATTTTTAAGGTGTTTGTTTAAACTTTTTTCAAGAAGCATAATTAAAAAGTAAATAGTTTTATGTTTTTTTAAGAATCAAATCAGAGTTGCTTCTTGAAAAAAAAGTTAAAATAGAAGAAAGAGAAAACTTTTTAACAATGTGAAAACATTTATTGTGGCAAACAAAGTGTTCTTTTATGATTGTAGCCAAATGAAAATTTATTTCTGATTATACAAGAATATCTAAAATAAAATCAATTTTTTAAAATAATTTAAAAAAAATACTTTTTTAAGCACAAACAAACTGGACTTTTGTTAGAGTCTCACATCACCTAGAGATAAGGCCAAATCATATTATAAAATTCTTAAGCAATCATCACTACTTTAATTACATAGTTTTTGAGATTGACCCGACCCAAAATCTAACTGTATGTTTAGATTTGGATTGCATTTGCAATCCCAAGTATACGTTTGCAAATCAAAATGCTTTTTTGAGAGTATGTTTGGATTTTCGTTGAAATTTGCATTTTAGTACAATTTTCATCTCAAATTTACGTTTGGACCAACATAATTCCATGTTGCTTTAACGTAAGTTATGTTTAAATTTATATTTGCAAACTTTAATCCAAACACACACTAAAATGGTATCACAATCAATGTATTAACCACTGTTTTGTTATAATTCCAAAATAAGTTTAATTGAGCAAATCTTTTAAAAAGTAATATTTTTATAAAATTATTTTGTTTAACTCATACTTTTGTTCTTAATTGAAACAAAAATAAATTCCTTGAAATTTTTATTTTTCAATACTAAGGTATACCATCGCAATATCGGTTCATGTGATGATCTTAAAATTTAATGAAGGGAAATGTTATTTGTCCCGTAAATAGTGTTACCGCATTTATATCGCACTGTTTGCGGGTTTGGCTTTTAGTGTTTTTTTTGCCCCCATTTTTTTTAGCCATTTTTTTTAAAAATAGTTTTTATTTGTTTTTTATTTTATTAATATATTTATTTTTATTTATTTATCACATTAAATAAAAATATAGATCAAGAAATACAATAAATAATCACAAAAATTTTGTGTTAATCATTTATGTTAACATGAGGTTAATTATGTGTCCAGAAACAGGTGAACATATTAAAAAATGAGTTTAATGGTGTATCCATTTGTAGTTAATTGATTTTGTGAGGTTAATTACAACTCATGTTAACACGAGGTTAATTATATGACCAGAAACGGTGAACATATTAAAAAATGAGGTTAATGGTGTATCCATTTGTGGTTAACAGAATATGATTTTTGGTTAATTGATTTTGTGAGGTTAATTGCAACTCTTGTTAACACGAGGTTAATTATATGGCCAGAAATGGTGAATATATTTAAAAATAAGATTAATGGTGTATCCATTTGTGGTTAACAGAATATGATTTTTGGTTAATTGATTTTGTGAAGTTAATTCAACTTCTGTTAATACGGGGTTAATTATGTGTCCAGAAACGATGAACACATTTTTAAATGAGGTTAATGGTGTATACATTGACAGTTAACAGAGTGGTATATTTGATTAATTAAATTTGTAAGGTTAATTGTGTGCACAGAACGGTGAATGAAATAATATATTTAGTTATTAGCATCAAAATAGAATAATGATGATAAGAAACTTATGTCAAGCCTTCAAAAAACACACATTTATTATATTTCTTAGTCTATATTTTTATTTAATAAAATAAATAAATAACAATAAATATAATATTAAATTAAAAAATAAATAAAAACTATTTTTTTAAAGAAAAAGAGAAAAAAAAAGAAAAAGAAAAAACCACAGACAGTGTGGTACTAGTGCGCGTACATACTGCTTGTGGTATGAATATCGCGATTGTTTAATGAATACCAGTTTGTTTAATCTCATTTTATATTACACCCACACTCTATATTGCACCCACACTATATCATGCATTTCTTTTTTAAGAAAATTACTCCTTTAGACACAATGCAAGAAGCCATATAAAAGTAGCTTCACATATTTTTAATGGATGACAGAAATGGTTACGCAAAAACAAAGTCTTGTTTGTGGTGTGATGGCAAGTGGCAACAAATCTTGGTTTACAATTCAATTTCTGCGTCACCTAAACGATGCTTTGACCTTATTCGTACGTGTAGTAAACGAAAATTGTTGGTATTGGAAAAAAAATCAATCTGAACGTGTCTGTCTTCCAAACAACAAATGTTGGTGGCCCCTCCCCTAAAATTGATTCAAGAATTCCTTTTTGGCTTCTTAAGCCTCACACACAGTATATGCCGAAAAGTGAAAACTACAGTCACAACCACCACTCATCATCACTACTATATTATGCATCTGAAAGGAGTTCGTGGTTGTGGCTGTGGTGGTGGAGCACGATAAAAAAAAAATAGAACATGGGAATTGGGAGTGCAAAAAGAGAAACCGAAAGTTAACAGGCCATATTCTCAAAACAGCTAAGTCATGAAAGTTCATTTATAACTAATGGTTACAGGTTGTAAACAGAATCAATTTGGTTGGAATTAATTTTAAATTACTCACATTTAATCTATTTTATAAATCAGGCATCATTCATCATTCAATCATAAACCGTGCACATTATTCATCTATATAAGAGTGTGTTTATTAAAACTAGTTGAAAAGCTGGCTTCTAGTTTATAATTAAGCTAGCTACCGGTTTATCCGAACTTATAAACTAGCTTAATTAAAATTATTTGGTAAAATTAGCTGATAAACTAGGTAATAAATGTAATTGGATATAAAAAGACATAAAAAGAAAACAAAATAGAAAAGTGTATTAAATTATGAGGGATAAAAAGGGAAGAAAAATAAATAAGTTACAAGCTAGAAGCTAGCTAAAGTAGCTTATAAACTAGAAACTCCTAAAATAAGCTAAAAGTTTGTGCATTATCAAACACTTTTATGTTGGTCAAACTAGATTATAAGTTAGTAACTAGCTAGCTTATTGGCATTGTCAACACACTCTAAAATCAATTCTATCATACTGTAAATAAAACAATGAGAAATGTGTGTTTAGTTTACCTCAAAATCACATTTCAAACGTGGATCCGGACAAATCCATGTTGAGATGGAAGGAACACGTTGTTCCTTATAGAGAACGTGCCTCGGAATGATGCAAAACTCCATCCCCAACTGATACATAAACATGCACTAAGAGTAGCTTATTTCGAAATCCACGTTTTCATTATTATAAATTAGTAGCTTCTATTTTGTTCTCAAAATCTGTCGCACCGTCTATTAATTAATGTCTCTCAATTATTACTAGTATCGGTAATATCCCTATGAATTATTGTTTCTTCATTTGTACACTTCATCACTACAAAGATATCCTTTACTTAAACTTCATGTATTTCTTTATATTTTAGTCTTCCATGCTTTAGTAATCATACATTTATCTTTTTAATTGAATATTCAAATATATATTAATATAACTGTGTGAATATATTCAATTTAAATACCTGTAATTTTTAATAAGTAAACACATGAACAGATATATTCACTATTCTGTTTTGTTTTATTTATCTTATTAATTTGTATGATAAGGGAAGGGATGAATCTGTAGTAAGAGGTTAAATTATATAATATAAACATAATAAAAAAATTCTATAATATATACTCCACGTCTTAAGACCTAGAGAGTTGTTAGAGAATTAAAGTCAAAACATGACTGTTTATATGAGACGTGTTTCAATTTAATAGCTAGTATTTTCAATTTCAAAAAATATACCTTATTACTCCCTCCAGTCTTATTTATCTTATTTATAAAAATATTTTTTAAGGTGAGTCTTAATCTTTTTATAAGAACTTTTCCTATGCATTAATTATTCTTTGACAAAAATACTTCATTAGTGGAGGTAGGTGAATAATTAATTAATAGAGAGAGTGTGACACAATTGAGTGGGTGCTGCTAACGAGTGCCCTAATGACACTGGTTAAAGATTTATATAAAAAAAGTTTTTGTTGAAAATCACAGCATTGATTGCATTTGCAACATTCAATGCTACACACTCCAATAAAACATTTCTATTTTTATATCCTTAACGAGTGCCCTAAGGGCACTCGTTAGCATTTTCCAAAAAGAAATATAATGGGTTACAATAAATTTAAGGGTAATTTAGGAAATATGATACACAATCATGACAAATTTATTATAATCAACTAAATTAACCAACTTCCTTAATCCCTGTGAAGTAGTTAAAATGTTCTTATAAATAGGACCGGGGGAGTATATTATAACAAAAACATATAGAAGCAAGAAAAATATAAAAAGTGGTGGTTGAATAAAAATTGGATACGTAAAAGCCAGAATTTTCAAAATCAATCTTGCACGGACAACTGGTATTTTACCTACCTGGAAGCTATACACCAATCAAAGTGGCACACTTGTTTTCTTTGTTAATTAACTATACTATCAACTTCGCTCAACGAATAAAAGTCACGAGATCTTGGTCCACCAACATCCAAACATTGATTTGTAAATGCAATTTGACATTTCAATTATAAATAATAAACACACGACAGTCATACAATATTTAATACAAGGTCAATTGTCAAATAATGGGATGTAAGATATATTAAGCTTAATAATTTACATAAATTTTCAAGATAAAAGTTAAATTAAATTAATTTTAATTAATGCAAGGTTAAATAATTAAAACTAACTCCTTTTTATTTGGCCATTAAAAAAAATCTTTATATATATATATATATATATATATATATATATATAAAAGAAGAGTAATATGAGGTTGTCCTATGGATATATTTTTCCATCAAAACTACTATATAGGTTAGGTTGAGTTGAGTTTTTCAAAATTTGAATATGACCTACTTTTTAAATTTGACATATAAATTTTGTTTTAAGATATAACTTATTTTTTAATATATTTAATTTGATCCTAGACTTATTTTTAGAATGAAGGGGCTAAATTCATCAAAAGAAATTTTGGCCATTAAAATACACTTAACGGGGTTCAAACCTCAGTAAATCCAAAATTAACCCACAGAAAAACCATTTTTTCTTGTATGCTATATTTGGTGATAGTGAAGAAATGGTGAGAAGAGAAATGGGTAGGAGAGAAGTGGGAAAAAGAGAAATAGAGGAGAAATAAAGGTTGTTTGGTGTGAGTGGAATAAGTGAGAAATAGAAGAGAAATGTAAAGGTTGGTTGTTTGGTGTGATAGATGGATTAGGAGAGAAATAGAATTTTTTTAATATTTTTGACAGTTTTTGCCGCCAAAATAGGGATGAAATCTATTTTAGACCAAAAAAATCGATTGTCTGGACTTGGCAGATTATTTGGAATTGTATTACTGATTCCAAAAATCGATTTTTAGGTTGAGAAATCGATTTTTTGTTAGACAGAATATGTTTTCCCTGTTCTAGGATGTTAGACTGCGTAAGACCCGGCGAATAATCTCCCCGAGAAGTTTCGGCAGCAAGTTGGGCCAAGCATTGCCATTGTCGCCGGTGGCGTCGAGGCGGTTGCCGTCGTCGGCGATGTCAAGGGCCCGGACTTCCTTGAAGGATCTAGAGAATTTAGGAGAGCGAAAGACCTTCCTCAATGACATAGCTTAACGACTCTGTAAAGAGAAGCAATTTCTCTGCATTTTACGGGTCTTTAGCATGGGACCCACCTCTTTTTACTATTTCCAGGGCCGTATCTAGGAATTTTGGGGCCTTAGGCAAAAATTAAGATAGGGGCCATGTTAGACTAATAATTTTTACGTTATTTTTCTGACTTTTTGAGCTGTAAAATTATTTATTAATGTTTTATAATCAAATAATTCTAACATATCATTTTCAATAAATAATATAGCTAACTCATTCAATTTATCTTGTAGCATAGTTGATCTTAAATATGATTTAATCAATTTTAATTTTGAAAAGCTTCTTTCAGCAATCGCGACAGTTAGAGGTAATGTTAATAATATTCTATAAGCAATATATGTATTTGGAAAAGAACCTAGTCTTTTTATATAGTTTAATCTTTTTAATGGTGTGTTAATTTCAATTGTTAGAATTTCTTTTAATAACTTTAATTCTGAAAACAAATCAAGACCATCAATATCAAAATGATCCTCAAAACTCAAAATCTTTTCAAGATTGATACAATATTTTTTCAAGTCATCTTCCCCTAAAGTTTTAAATTTATTTGAATCAAATAAAAAACCAAATATGTTTTCATATTCTAAAAACTGTTCAAATCAACTATCAATAGAAGAAATAGACCGATCTAATATATACAGAAAATAATCAATGCGAAACGAATTTTCAGCAGAATGAGTTATCTCATCACTAATTGTGTCATCAAAATGTTTTTTTCCCATGAATCTTACGTTTTTCATTGAACTTTGGCTCTATATCCATTTCAATAACCGTACAAGTAACCAATAGATCATAGGTTCAACTAACGATACAAGGAAACTTACTATTGAGTGTTGAGTAACTTTTCATTTGCAAAAACTAATAAATGGGATGTGAACTTTTAAGTAATTTAAATGATAAGAATAAAAAGATATAAAAAATGTAAAATATGGGTCTTATAAAATATTGGGCCCTATCTCGAACATTATTAAGTTTTTAAAAAATAATTTATATCAATAACACTACTATTAAAAAAATGGGGGCCTTATAAATTTGGGGCTCTAGGCAATAGCCTTTATTGCCTTATTGAATATCCGGCCCTGACTATTTCTCCACATTTTCACTCATTCACCAAACAACATAACCAGGTGTATTTCTCTCCTATTCCGCCCATCTCATTTCACTTCCCCCTATTTCAGTGACACCAAACACATGCGTGCTGTAAATGGACCAAAAATATAAATATTATTTTTTCTTTTCTTTTTATCTCTCGCCCGTATTTCCACATCCGGAAATATCTTTTTCCTAATAATACAACATCAACAAATCAACAATAATGTAGGTGGATGATACCCCAAACTTTAACAATTTGCCAATTTTGGCAAACATACATCCTTTCATTTCATAAAGGAAAATCATGACACATCCAATTTTTTTAATCATAGAAAAGTGGAAACCAAGTTCTGTGTGTCCATTGGGTAAAATCTGGAATTGCCAAAAATTAACAGCGTCGCTATCACATCACATCACACAATATCACACTACAGTTTGCTGGAGGAGCCCATTGCTGACTTGTCATACCATGAAACCAACACGTGCCTTCACGTAATGATTAAAGGTCGTAGAAGCGGTACACGTGGCAATAATAGAAAGTCGACACGTGTCTCCTCCTAACTCACACGGCCCTGGTGAGGATGTTTGGAGAGAGAGAGGCTGACCTTCCAGAAAGTTCTGCGAAACTCGTGGTCCAAAATGGCCGAAGCACATAGCGGCCAGCAAGACGCCACGTGTACATGGAACCACGTGACCATCCGACGTGGCACCCGCATTCAACTGAAAATGATACGCCCCCCTTTTATGCACCATCGAAAAAAAAGAGATTAGGGCACTTTCCGTAAACGCTTCTAAATTTTCTCTGTCGCCAAACAGAAACCGCCAGAAAAATAAGGGAAAAAGTTTTGAACTATATTGCATTGGGTCTTTGAATTTTTTTTCTCTCCTGGGAATCGCCATGAATGGCGAGGGGAGTGAAGCATTGCAAGGGGCGAAGGAGAGGTTGGTGTATATGTGGGGTTACCTACCGGGAGCTCTACCGCAGAGGACGCCGCTGTTGACGCCGGTACTCGTTAGGGTTCCGGCGTCCGGTTACTCCTGGAAGGATGTTTGCGGTGGTGGTTGTGGATTCGCCATGGCTATCTCTGGTGCTTTCCAATTTCCAATTTTTCTTTGATTGTTGATTTTTCATTTTATTGGTTTCAAAAAACCCCACTTAATTTTTTTTTTCTAATTTGAGAAACGAGCTGATTGTGTGGGATTTTTTTTTTGTTGGGTTGGGGGCTTCAGTAATGGAAGGAAATTCTTCTCTGTTACATTTGCTTTTGTATTGTGTTGTTCCTTTATATTTTGATAAGAAACTTGAAATGAGAACTTCTAATTTTACATTCGCTGTTTCATTTCCCTTTTAATGGAGTGAGCAACTCAGCTCACTGAACTTGGTTCAGTCGCCTGAGCTCCATACTGATGTTATTCTCTGTAAAGTCCTTTTTTCATTGTGTTGTTGTGAGTGTGGTTTTGGTTGCACTTGGCACCAAAGTTCTGTTTTTTTATTTTTTTTTTAAAAGAAACTATTACTCTCTGTGGCGACCAAACGATTTAATTTTTGTTTAACTAAATTTTTCCTTTTGAACCTTTATTTACTATTTGCTCAGTTCCACTACAGGCTATTCTTCTTCTTCTTTTATGTTCCCCCTTCCTTTCCTCGTTGTTTTTTTACATCGGTCAAATAAAAGGAGAAGAGGTTCCTCGCTGTTTGTGAGGCTTTCACTAATACTAAATTTACCTGGTTTTACTTATTTTCATAAATCTCTTGTGCACTTCCATGGAATTTATCGCAGTCCTCATTTCTATTTGTGTTTATGCCACTATGAGTGTAGCTTTTTTTGTTTGTGTTTAAATGACTGTATTTGTAATCAAGGTCATTTTTCACCTTCCCTCTTCCGCTAGCATTTTCTTTTTACATTTTATTAACTTAAAAGACTCATCATTGCTCATACTTTCTTCCTTAATCAGAGCCAGGGAAACTCATAACATGGGGTTCAACAGATGATTTAGGCCAAAGCTATGTAACGTCTGGCAAGCATGGGGTAATGTATACCCAAATAGAATGATACTGTTCTCTCTGACTATTTTGTTTCTTTGTCATTCAACTAAAATTTTATAGTTTATTTGTAAAGGAAATTCCAGAGCCTTTCCCTCTTCCAACTGAAGCTTCTATTGTAAAAGCTGCAGCTGGATGGGCACATTGTGTTGCTGCAACAGGTAAGCTTTGTTTCTTCATGTTGCCTGCCTGAGGAAAAGGCCAATATGATGTGATTAAAAGGACGAGGGATAAACTAAAATTGAATCTGTAGTATTGTCTTGCTGGAGAAATTATCCTATACTGAAAACTTTAACTTTGACAAGCAATGAATGCAAAAAAGATTGAAGAAGTTATCATTTAATTGGGCAAGAGATTGTCTGTCCAAGTGTTCATCTACAAATATGGTTTTCTGTCCCTTTGCAGATTCTGGAGAAGTTTACACATGGGGATGGAAGGAATGTGTTCCCTCTGGGAAGGTATTTGGTGAACCGTCAACAGGGGTAAGTCCAGAAAAAGATGTACCAGGAAGGCAGAGTTCATTCTTGATGGAGCAAGGTATGTTTGACCTCTTTACAATGGTCATTTGTCTACAGCTACCTGTCCCTCCCAGGAGGTGGTCTAAGCTAGCCAAGTGTACAAAAAGGAGTTGGGGAAGCAGGGAACTGCTACAATATAAGATAGAATGTTTGAAACCCCAAAAGAAAGAAGAAAAGAGTTTTGCCCCTTTATGAGGAGCAAAAAAGGATACTTAGCCTTTATCTGTCTAACTGATGTAGAGTGGTTTTGCAACAGTGAGCCCTCGATCTCAAGGCTCAAAATCCTCTGGAGGAACTGCCTCCAATACCAGTGGAGAAGAAAGTACAAAGAGAAGGAGAGTATCTTCAGCCAAGCAAACAGCTGAAACCTCATCATCTGGTGATGATATTCTGACAGCAATGCCGTGTCTTGTCACACTAAACCCAGGGGTAAGGATAGCAAGTGTTGCTGCTGGGGGACGCCATACCCTAGCATTGTCAGGTATTGATTTCATCATGGACTATTTAGTAACCTAAGCTTAAAATTTTATGTAATTTGACCATCCTTTAGTTGAAGCATAATTTTTTTTTGCTATGGAATATCAAATATCCAGTCTCAAACAAGTCACTGATTGTAATTTTCTGGAGCTTTCAGATATAGGACAGGTGTGGGGTTGGGGCTATGGAGGTGAAGGGCAGCTTGGTTTGGGTTCCAGAATACGGATGGTGTCATCTCCTCATCTTGTTCCTTGTATCGATTCCTCTTCTTATGGTAAAGATATATCGGCATCACTGGCTCGGGGAAGCTTGAGTTCAGAGGGACAAAATTCTAGAGTTCCTGGAAGTTATATTAAAGGTATTGCCTGCGGAGGTCGACACAGTGCAGTAATCACAGGTACATATGTGTCAGCATAACCAGTATCACAAGTGAACATCATTCAGGACAGTCTGCATTAGTTTCTTTGGGGAACCAAAAGTATCCATGTTCTTCATTTATAATGCAATTCACCTAGCTAGTATCTGGATCGGTGGTTAAAGGTGTTTAGAAGGAGAATAATACTTCTACATTAGATGGTACAATCAAATAAGGAATTGTTTGATTTGATGAGAGGGAGAAACAAAATATTAAAATAAGGTCCATAAGTTTGTGAAAATATCTATAAATGGTGTGTCTTTCTAGATACTAGATTCAAATTGAATAGTTACAGCAAGAAAATGGGACAACTTCCATAGTTCCTTATTGTTTCCTAAAATTCTTCATATCTATTTATGGTCAATTTCACAATTCATATATATTGATATTCTAATATCTACCTGTTGAAATGACAGATGCTGGAGCTGTGCTTACATTTGGTTGGGGACTTTATGGACAGGTAATTTAAGGTGAATTAGGGATATCTTTGGTACCTTTTCTCTACTTGCATATCCTATGTGGCATTGTAAATTATATCCAGCTACCTGGATATTCCCTCTTTTCTGTGGCTACCTAACTAAGGATATTGTTAACTGCCATTATACATGCAGAGCTTACCTTTTCAACAAATTTCATCAGTATTCATTAAAAAGATACAAAGATAAATTGAAAGCTTACCAGTTGGGCTACATGTTTTTCCTTGATATGAGATGCAAATCAGCCATTGTACTTAGACCTTCCCTTAAGTAGCAGCTCCTTTTAGGTGTTCTCTTTATTGCTTTAGTTTGCATGTCACTGACATCTTGTTTATTTTGCTAGTAAGAACTTCCTTGGTACTGTATATTTGCAACTTGCACATATTCAAAATTATGAACTGATTTGCCCAAGATTGCTTGAGGCTTTTATTACATAATGAATTTTCTTTGCTTAACTAAATTTTCCTTTTATCAGTTGAAATATATATTCACCGACAGCAATGCTTCAATATTACCAACTGTTAACCATTCTTTAGGATCAACATGTAGGTAAAGTAGAATATGGGGGGCAAAAGCAATGTAGATGTTGAAGATGAGGATCACTCTAATGGAGGATAATTTGTTCTATTCTTTTACAATATTTATCTTTCTAATCATTCCCTTGGTTGATGCATGCTTATTCTTGTTATACTAAATATTATCTTGTTTTGGAAAAGTGTGGGCAAGGAAGTACAGATGATGAACTCAGCCCAACTTGTGTATCTTCCTTATTGGGTATCCGAATAGAGGGAGTTGCTGCAGGATTGTGGCATACTGTCTGTACATCTTCTGATGGTGATGTATATGCATTTGGTGGAAATCAATTTGGGCAGCTGGGAACTGGTGCTGATCAAGCTGAGGTGCGTTCTTGCCATCCCATAGTTGTCCCACACTCCCACTCTTATAATCATTAAAATTAAAAATGAAACATGATGATATATATGACTATATTTGCATCCAGGTTACTATGACTATGATATGACACTATAATCACCTAAACTGAAAAGTAGAAACTGTATGCTGATAGTATTATTGAATTTCAAAGATAACCATAGAAATGACAACCCGACCAGAGCCAAGGCTCTTTTGAGAAAACACTCTCAGCCCCACTATTACAAGATCATTCATGCTGCTGACACCTAGCCCCCTACTCCCTCTATAAATCTATAATGCTGTCTGGCCTAACTAACTTGGCCACATCAGTAAATCCACACGGCAGAAAACATTCCCTCTCACTGCCTGGTCCTCCATCTGGAATACACCTTCTATATAGGTGGCTGACTTGGACCCGGGCCTAATAGTTGGTCCCTATCTAAACCCTTTACTTCATTCAGCCCAAGGTTTCTATCAGACTAAATTATTGCTGTCACCTAAAGCTCCATAATGCATGTCATGTTCTTAAGTTCTATTGAGGCATTCTGTGATATTAGTTTTTGAGTGTTAACTTGAATTTTGAAACAGACTCTACCAAGGCTACTGGATTGTCCGAGCTTGGAAAATATGAACGTAAAGAGCATATCTTGTGGGGCTCGTCACACTGCTCTAATAACAGGTATACCATAACAATCTGACCTGCTTATGCCATTTTCGAACTGCATAGGTAAAGTTGTCCTTCCACAATTGAAGTCACTTTAATACACATCTAAACACTGCTAGACATGAATACTTGTTTGATTTCTCAACAACATCCCTCTTCTAAAATGGAATCTGAAAGGTCTGTCAATAATGTACTGAAAAGTGAGCACTTAACATTTTCCTTTTGTTTTTCTTTTCACAATTTATTCTGAAATGGGTTTTGCCAAAAGTTTTGAGACAGGTATTTTTTTAAGTTCGGTTGAATCACCTTTTTCCGAGACAACTGGTGAGAGCAATATAAAATAATGGAACAAATAGTTTTGTTTTATTCTTTTTAAAAAATGAGATACTGGTGCTGTTATGAAATGGTGTTGATGTGAAAATATTCTTTAATCTTGTGAAGTCCATAATGACATAGGCTCTAGTAAAATTGAATAATCTTTGGAGAGATTTGGCTATAAATTGTTGGATGTAATCTGTCATAGAGCAAGCTCACCTGATAAAAAACTTTCTGCCAAAGTGTAACTGAATAAGATGGTAAAGCAGGACTTCAAATTCAGATAGTACATTACTTTTTTTTACTTTCACAAATATCACATTGGTCATACACGTTTTTCCTTTTGGTCTTAGCGATACATACTCGTGGGGCTAGTTTTTCCTTTTGCATGTCTATTATTAACAGATTCTCATTAGTTCTTTTGTTTTTGTTTCTTCAAGATAATGGAAAAGTCTTCTGCTGGGGATGGAACAAGTATGGACAGGTGCATACCATTTTTATGTGTCTCCTTTTTATGTCATATTTTAAAACTTAAGCAAAGAATATTATTGAAATTTCTACCTGACCACATATTATTTAAGCGATAAGGTTATAGTTTTGTGAATTATTGACCTTCTTGGCATGGTATCATAATGTTCTAAGCTGTATTTTTTGGGTGTGGCAGCTGGGCCTTGGGGATGTGATTGACCGTAACATTCCTTCTGAAGTGACCATAGAAGGTTGTGTAGCTAAAAACATTGCATGTGGTTGGTGGCACACTCTTCTTCTGGCCGAGTCACCCACTTGATGATGTCATAGCTTCCTCCAGGCTCTTGACCCAATTTTGTTAGTTAGCTGTTCTTTTGATTGGTAAATCACAAAGTCATATGTATATATGCTTGTATTCTTTCATGGTGTGATGTGAATCACCATGACTGGCTCTAGCATTTAACAACATCCAATAGTAATATCTGATTTGGGAAGGAAATTTTGGGTCCTTTTCATCTATGTAACAGTTATTCTTCACAGTGTATATTTTATTTTTATTGTATAAACTGTCCAGTGTAATTAGATACCCTGCAAGTTGGTAAGCTAGCACCTAGCAGTAGCAGATAGTATTGGGGGTATGGGGTAGCTCTTTAGATTTAGTATTTAGTATTATATATCCAAGCAAGTTGGCCTCTTAGGTCCATGCAAAATGTACTGGCTTAGATTGATCTTTTTTTCAAATGCAAACTGTGTCTTTCTCAATTGTTGTTTCTGTTTGACTGACGTAGAAGTTTAGCATTATTTTCTTATTTTTCGCCATATTCATTTAGATGTGATGCCGATTTTTTATTTGTTTAGTTCTGTAAACCTTGAAAAATGAATTACATTCAGGTTTGAAAAATGTTATATTATATGAATGTGACGTGATAGAAATCAAATTATGCTAGTGAGATATATTTCTTATAGTAAACAATAGGGAGATATATTTTAAGTCATAATCCTTACGTTATCTTCGAGTCAAAGTCAAATACCAGAGCTGCCTTCCGCATTTTTTTAGGTGTAATGGCTATATCTCTCATTCTCATCTGAATAGTCTCTTCTCCCATGATGGAAGGGAGGTGCACGAGCATTAGCAACATCTTATCTTGTGAATAAAGAAACAACAATCTTATTTAATGCGTAAGGTTCAATAAGAAAGATAATACCCAACACCAATATGTTATAGTTAACTATGTTTGAAGCAAAAAATAAAATTAAAAAATAATAAATTTTTTGGCGACCAATTGTAGGTGTATGAGAAAGTATATTTGTACAACAATGTTATATAACAAATTTTTATAATATGAGAAATAGAAATAAAAGAAAGAGAAGATATGATGGAGAGAGATAAAGAAAAGAATGTGTTGTATGAGTTATATAAATTAAATATATCAATACAGGTCAAATAAATAAATAGTAAAACAACATTTTTTTTTGCTTTTTTAATCAATCTCAGCGGTAAAAGCGTGCTTCATATAATCCCATTTTACTTCTTATAATTTAAGTAACCATTTTCTCTAATAGTGCAATTCTAAAAATTTTATTAAATGGGACACACGAATCATCCCATATCTTTATATTATGCTCTATCATATAACCATATAAATTCCACTTTACACAATTAACAATTGTTTATACAAGTATTTAGTACTCAAAGCCGGCCAATGGTAAGGTTCTAATGCTTTAGAGCTGGAAAATCGGGCTACCCGACCCTGTTTAGTCCGATGTGGGTAGCGAGCTTCATCGGGGTGGGTTAAAAAATCTGGAAGTTATTTGAGCTTCTAAAATAGGTGTCCAAGTCATACCTTTTTGTGAATTTTTGCAGACTACCCGACTTTGTGTGAGTTTTTGGGGTTGCGGGCTTTGTCGACATGAACTAAAAAATCCGGAAATTATTCGGATTTCTAAAATAGGTGTCTGAACCCTACATTTTGCGGGTCAGACCAATAGGACTGACCCATTTTACCTGCTCTAAAGGCCCTTGCTTTAGGCCCGATTGTTTCAAGCCTCACAATTTTACATTTATATTAATTATAATTATATTTGAAGCTTACATAAATATCTAATATAAGCCTTAAAAATATTACTAATAATTTAAATTCTCTCCTAATTAAAAAAAATGTTTCATCTTATTATGACTATCTCGTAATTGGTAACTATCTTGTTATATTAACTAACTTTTCCTAACATATCAATCTTAATTAGAATGGACATTTTCCATTATTTAATATAGTAAACATTGAAATGGATAACTTACACTGAAATATTGATTAACGTAAATGTTAATTACCTATCAAGATAATTTGGTAAATGTAAAAGATAAAATTCAAATAAAATTTCAATAAACTTAATAAATTATTTTAGTTAATTCAAAAAGACCTCATATTTTTTTAGTAAAAAATACCTTATTATTTTTTGTTGAAAATAAGCCTTATCTTAAAACTCATTTTAGGCCTTGACATGTATTAGATTGAACCTATCGGTGCTTGTTAACCTCGAATGGAGGTTCTTAAACTACTTTTTAACTTGAGCACTGAGTACTTATTTATTTCCACTGTTGGAGCCAATCATAAGGAGTTCTAGTTAAACCATCATATGCTTATTTAAGCACAAGTGCTTGTAAAAAGAAAGTGTGCCTAACACCGATTAAAAGGAATATTGGTGAAAATGTAAGGTTATGTGGTCAAGTAACTTGAGTGACCCATTTATTAATTTTGTTAGAGTTGCTGAGTTAAAGAAAATAGTTACTTAAGTTATAAAACATAAAGTGTGAACTCATGAGACTTAAGAGGTGTAAAAAGAAAAAAGAGATATTGGGTTAGAGATACTTTTAGTTAATCAGCCATTACTTAAGAAAAGGGAGTTAAACAACTCCAATTGGAGATGTTGTTATATCTTGCTCTTATTCCATGAGAAAAAAAGGGGCTACATGACAAAATGAAATTAAAGACTTGGCATGTTTGAAACACTTTCTAAAAATTATTTTAAAAAGTATTTATTATTTTATTTTATATTGTGTCTCATATATTATATAAGACATCTTTAAATTGAAAATAAAAACCAATAATATTTAGACTATTTTCAATTTCTGATTGTTAAAACTGAAAATTTTTAAAATATTTTTAAAACCAATAACCCAAACAAATTTCTTAATTTTTCTATTTTCAAAAAAAAAAAAACAGTTTTTAAAAACAAAATCAAGCTGTGCTGCAACACTGCCCTTCTCTCCCATGTACATTATAGTTGATTCATGCACATTTCTAATTAATTCACTCACACTTCTAACACTATCCTTCTCCACTTTAATTAATGCATGCATAATTCAATTGATTAAATATTTTTTTAATTGATTCATGTAAATTTTAATTGATTTAAAGGTGCAGCCATTAATCATTTTAACCAATGACATATATAGAGGTAAAAGATCGTTCCATTATCACATTTATTTTATTTCCTCCAAGTTTTTTCATCAATTTAAATATTTAAAAAGAAAAATAACTTCATTGTATAACTTCATTTTATTTCCTCCACGTTCTGAAAAGTATTAATATTTTTCTCAATAATACCCTTATACTTAGTCATTGTATAATACATTAATTAATCTTATTTAATCACTTTTAATAAAGGTATTTTAGTAAAAAAAATTAATATATCATAGTAATTAACTAATATAATTATTTTTTGTGTGAATAATAATGGGTATTAAGTGGTGCTTGCCAGGCAATTAATTTATTAGTGTTCTAGATGCTCGGCGGCGCTTGGTCAAAGCCCAAAGGCCAACCTTCTAAGTTCTATCATCGTATCTGTATTCGGACATCGTTTTTTTTTTTTTTTCTTTTTTGGTCAATTTTCAATTTTTCATCCATTGCATTCCTTATCAACCCCCTATATTTGAATGTTAAATTAAAATAAGCACAAATTAATTGCTTAACTCGGTTTGACTTGAAAATTTTACATAATGCATTTGGTGTGACAGTTCCACTATAGTAAACTAGTAGTGACTAATGAATTGTTTAAGTAGAGGAGGAAACACAAATATTTTTTCCTTTTTACTATATGGAGGATGGAAATGATAGTGACATGCATTCATTCAATTATTAATCTTATCAAAACACACATGAATATGTACTATGTTGTAAAATTAATTGACAAGTTGCTAGTAAGCTAGCTTTTAATTAATTACTTATTACTCCCAATTTTTTTTGTTTTTTAAGATTTTTCACATGAATTAAGAAATATAATTAATTCTCTTATTTTTATAAAAATTTTTAATTGGTTTCTTATTGTATACCTTATCACTCATTAATTATGTTATTCCACAAAAGTATATTAAATGATTGACACCTTATTCAAAGTCATTGAAATAATAATTTTAGAGGATATATTTGGTAAAAAAAATTAAGTACTCCTTGAAATTATAGAATGACAAGTAAAATAAGACAAATTTTTCTCTCTAAAAAGACAAGTAAAGGTGGGATAGATGGAGTAGTTGATAAGCTCCTATTTTATATAAGCTCTTACTCCCTCTGGTTTTATTTATAGAGCGCGTTGGATTCTGGAGGAAGATAAGTGCGCATATGCGCTTGAGCGCACATTATGCTGCTAAGATGTGCACTTTAGATGATTGCATGCTCGAGCGCACCACATGCGCGCTCGAGCGCACATGCTGCTGAAGACCTGCTGAATGTGCACACTTAAGAAGGTTGTGCACTCAAGCACACCATATGCGCGCTTGAGCGCGCGCAAGCTGCCGAAGACCTTCTTTTCTTATCTCTTAGCTCCATTTACTGCTTTCAAGTGCTTTACTTCCAAATCCTGCAAAAATTCATGTTTCTCATCAAAAGAACATCAAAACTCTAAAGTTAATTAGAAACTAAAGACAACTAAAAATCAAGCATTAAAGGACAATTGGGGGTAAAATTAAGAGAAATTAACATCCAAAGTGCTCAAATTACAACTAAAAATTACTAATTCTAAGCACTTATCAAATAGCGTTAGCTTAACTTATAAGTTAAAAACTTCTAAAATAAGTTAGTTTTATGTACCTTACCAAACAATTTTACACGTTAGTCAAACTAATTTATAAACGAGTCAAGTAAGTTAAAATCTACATTATTAACCTTATCAAACACATTCTTAGTTCTTTTTAATGTAGTTCTATCTCTCTTCTCGAACAAGTTGATGCTAACATTTTCGTGCTCGTTTCGTTCTTTGTTGCAAACAATGGAGATTAATTCCAATAAAATTAATTTTAAATTTCTTCCGTTCAATATATTTCGTAAATATTGCATTATTATTTCTTGTTATTAATTCTATAAATCTATTAAAATTAAATTTATCACACTGTAAATCAAACAAACCCAATATTTTTCCCTCTTGCTGAATAGCCGTTATTGTTTAACATGGACCCTTTGTTCCATGATTCCATCCATAATAAGTCAAAGTCAACCTCAAGCCAATGTTTGATTTAAATTTTTATTGTTGGGAACGTATCCTATGAAGTATATGAACTAAAAATCATCAACATAATCATTTTTAGGTGGACATATCTTCTTTGCATGAAGCACTTAATTTCATTTTTTAAAAAATGACTTTTGTGTTTAGGAAAAGAAACATTGTGTCAAATACATCAAAAAAATGAGCTGTGTTTGGATGGAACCATTATATCAATCAATTATAACCAATACTTGCTTCTTACTCTGACACCTTTATTTTATAATTCATTTCACATATTGAAAAATCACGTCAATCGTTGTCCGTATGAGAAAAGGTTGCCAACAAGGTGTATTTGTGTCTTATCAATAAATTTATTAAATTAAGAGACAACCCTCAAAATATCCCTAAAAGATATAGGATCGGTAGATTGGTTTTTGAAAGATAGGAAACTATAAAAAAAAGTCCCTAATAAATACTAACGTCGGTCAAAATGGTCCTTTTGTTAACCCCCCTCTGTTAGAGTTAACAGAAGTGCACACGTGACACAAAGATTGAACATATTCAAAATAGTCCCTAGTTTGAACTGTCTGATGTGGTAGAGAGCATATGATAGAAATTAAGAAAATGGTTGTTATAGAACCAGGAAGTCATACCGGATAACGCTTACTCCCTTGGTTCACAAACTTTAGAAGGGCCATAATACGTGGTTGTTGCTGATAAGGTAAGAGGTGAAGAAATAGAGGGATAAAGAAAGCCAAAGAACCCATTTGTAGTATACGTAGAAGCAACTCTTCTCTTGCTGAGTTCTGCCATGTTTGTGAAATAGTTTCATTATGACATAGTACCCCTGTTCTTTGGGGCCTTTTCTGCTCCGCCATTTCATTTCATTTAAAAATGGAAGCATAAAGAAGGATTTTGAAGGGGTGAAGGGTAATTGATGGGGCGCTTTCTTGCTTCTTGTGGTTTGGCGAGAAGTGGAGACGAAGAAATAGGGATAGAAGGGGGAAAGGTGTGAGTTTTGTTAGCACTTCGTTTTTTGTACTCAAAATAATGATGCAGGGAGGGGTGGGGGAAGAAGAAATACTTTGGGAATTTTTCACAAATTCAATTTGGTGCCTAACATACTCTTAATATATTTGTCCAACTTTCAATTTAGTCCCTAATAAGCCACATCAAACATGTCATGTCAAACTAGGGACCATTTTGCTTAATTTCTAGGTAAATTTTGTGGTACCCGAGACTCTTTGAAGGGTTAAGTACCAACCACTCCTTACCTGACACATGTTAAAATATTTCCCCATCATGCTTTAATAAGTATATGAAGTAAATTTTCATTATTTATTTGGTGGTCCCTGAGGGACCTGTTAATAAAAGACTATGATTTAGTTTAAAAATCCGAAAAAATCCAGAAGTTGAAATTTTCTGAAGAACTTAGGGTTTTGTTTTCTTGTTCATCGCATACTTCTTCTTGATGCCTCTTCTCTGAAAAAAATCGCTTGCGTTGTTTTTATCCATCGCTGTTGAACAATCGCCTTGGGGGATTTGAAACGAGTCGTTTCAGAGTTTTGGATCGTGAATCTTCGTTGCAGAGTTTTGGATAAAACACAGTAGCTGAGTGAGTACGTCGCAGCGTTTCTGAGTTATGGAGAGAAAACTTGTAAGTAATTTATATTCTCTTTGGATTTGCTGCTCATTTTGTTAATTGATTGGTAAATGATTCTGTTTATTCCTTCGTTACTGATTCGTAATTAGAAATCGTTTCTGATTTGAATCCCTAACCGTTTTCAAATTGTTGTATTATGGTCAAGAACTTCTAGGCTAGGTTTTTGTTTTGGCTTACTGATTTGATTTTGGTAAATTGAATGTAATTGATTGTGATTTTGTATAGTTTGGATTTTGTGGAAATTCTATGTTGTTATGTTGAATGTTAATAATACATGTTATCTTATTTACAGTGGTCTATCTTATTTTGAAATGGAGAATGAGTGTGTTAATATGAGTGATGATAATGTATTTGGAAAGATAGATGGTGAAGAGGTTATTGGTGGAAAGGGTGAGGGTGAAGAAGGTGTTAGTGGAAAGGTACATGGTGAAGAAGATGTTGGTGGAAAGGTAGATGGGGAAGATGTTGATGGAAAGGTAGATGGTGAAGAAGAGTATAAAAAATGTGGCAGTTAACAAGTGAAGACATACAGGGGCTTGAATTTGGTTCTGAGGAAGAAGCATATGATTTCTATTCCAACTATGCTTGGTGCCATGGTTTTGCTGTAAGAAAAGATGATGTAGGTTATATTGGCAGAGGGTTTGGTAAAGTTAAAGTGATGCGTCAATTTGTTTGTAATAGAGAGGGGTTGAGGAATAAAAAACATTTGGAGAGGGTGGATCGAAAAAGAGAGTCTAAGGCTTTAACGCGAAGTAATTGTCTTGCTAAGCTTCGTGTTCATTTAGACTTGTGGTTTGGGAAGTGGGTAGTGATTAGCTTTGAGGAAAGTCATAATCATGTCTTAACCCCTCCTCAATTTGTTCATCTTATGTCTTCGTATAGAGGTCTTACTAATGCTGATAAGGCACGAGTAAACAACTTCTATTCGGTTGGAGTTAGAACTTGTCATATAATGGGTTTTATGATGGGTCAAAAAGGTGGATATGAAGATCTTGGTTTTTGCAAAAAGGACTTATATAATTACATTGATAATCAGAAGAGGGATAAAATTAAAGATGGTGATGCATATGCTGCTCTTTGTTATCTCCAAGCAAAGGCTGATAATGATCTGTTGCAATTCACCAAGTTCACAATTACAAGTGATGGTCAACTTGAGAATTTGTTTTGGTGTGATGCAGCTAGTCGAGTTGATTATCAATGCTTTGGGGACGTAGTTGCATTTGATACAACTTACAAGAAAAACAAGTATAACAAACCTTTAGTTATTTTTTGTGGATATAACCATCATGGTGAGACTACGATATTTGGTTGTGCATTGATCTCAGATGAGAAAACGCAGACTTACAAGTGGGTATTAGAAACCTTTGTTGAAGCAATGTTTGACAAACACCCCAAGTCAATTGTCACTAATGGAGATGGAGCAATGAGAGAAGCCATCAAGGTTGTCTTCCCCAATACCTCACATCGATTATGTTCTTGGCATCTACACCAGAATGCATGTGAGAATGTAAAGAATGCTAATTTTTTGGAAGACTTTAAGTCTTTGCTATATGGAAATATTGCCCCTGAGCAGTTTGAAGGTGAGTGGAAGGCTATAATTGAAAAGTATGGTCTTTCTAACAACAGGTGGGTCAGAAAAAATTATGATATGAAGACATTATGGGCAACTGCTTACTTGAGAGAGAATTTTTTCTGTGGCATTAGGACTACTTCCATTTGTGAAGGTATTAACTCCTTTATAAAGAGGTATGTCCAAAACAAGAACAGTCTTGAGGATTTTTTTGCATAATTTCGAAAAAGCTGTTAGAGAATATAGGCACAATGAATTGTTGTCAGATTTCAAATCATTGTTTTCTGATCCGGTATTGTCAACGAGGCTGTATAGGATTGAATTATGTGCTTCAAAGGTATATTCAAGAAACAAATTCAAAGATGTTAGGAAAGAGATTGAAGATGCTGCTTCATTAAATGTGGTTGACCGTGTAGAGGATGGAAATAATGTTCGACTGAAAATGAATAGATTTTGTAGTCCAAGCAGTCAATATGTAGTCATGTTTGACAAAAGTGCATGTAAATTTTTTTGTGAGTGTAAAAAGTTTGAGTCTTGTGGAATACCATGTTCTCACATATTTTGTTCAATGAAGCACGAGCATATTGGTGAAATTCCTGAAAGTATGATATGTAAGAGATAGACAAAATCAGCCAAAGATGAATTCCTTTCTTCACTGTCTGCTGAAGATGGAGATTCTGGTAAATTAAAGATGTTGAGAATTGCTGCAATGTTTGCTTCATGCAACAGGTTAATGGAAGCTTCTTGTTGTAATCAAGAGGATTATGTTGAGATCATGATAGACCTTCAAAAGCTAACTGAGAAAGTGGAGAATCGTAAAAATTCAGAGCGTAGTCAGCCTAAAACAAGAAATGTGGTTGGTGATCCAACAATGGTTAAGACCAAAGGTGCCCCTAAGAAGAAGTTTACAAAGAAGATAAGGTGTTCACACTATTGTAAGGTTGGGCACACAATTCGCACATGCCCTACACTGCTTGCACGTGATGGCTTATGTGAAGTTGATGAAGTTTCTATTTATGGATCTGAAGAGGAAGAAGACACTATAAATGTAACTTATTATTTGAATTTATGAATTTTCTTTTAAGGTGTCTACATTTGAATATTGATTGATTGATTCATTATTTCTTTGCAGGGTATGTCAATGGGCAATCAACATGATGTAAAGAGGTCACAACCAATTCCTAACCCCAAAGTAAAGGTAAGTAATGTAACATATTGAATTAATTTCATCATTTTATTAGGACTGAATGAGAATTTTTATTTCATATAGGTTAAGGAAAATGACAATGAGGATAGAAAAATAAACAAGAAAGGTAAATTTGTAAACCGCCAAACTCGAAGTGATGGAATTGCAGCTGAAAGGGAAGAAGTAAGTGTTAAAAATTGAATGTCTACAACTATAGAAATGATTGTGTTTTGTTTCTGATTAAGGAAGTAATTTAATAGGATAAGGATGCCATTGCTAATGCACAAAGAAACAAAAAGTCAAGATTTGCAACCCCATTTACTCAATGTTCACCCGATGTACCTGGAAGTCAACCAGTAAGTTGTATGGTAGTAATTTTATAGTAATTTTATAATATTTAAATCACTGCATTTTTTGCATCTCATTTGGTTGTGATCTGAATATGAGCATAATGACATTGGTGTTTTAAGAAGTCCACAAACACCAGCATTTGTGCCCCCTTTAACGCAAAATTCAGCCAATTGTCATGGAAGAATAAGTGGTGAACTGAAGCCAACCTATCCAACATACTATGAGGTACCATCTGTGAATAGAGCACAAGTAGATGTGACAATGGGCAATGGTTACATGCCACTACAGAACACAATGGAAAATAATGGTCTGTTTCATGGGATACAAAGGTTTCCAATGTTTCCCCAATTTCCACCTGTTCAAATGTATCCATCCTATCCTCATCCCCCAAATCACCATCAAGGTGATCATCTTGGCTATTACCCACAGGTATGTGCTTGTGTTATTTCAATTATGTTGTTTTACTTTTATATGACAACTTATTTGCTGATTAGCATCTTACATTTTTCTTCCAGAATTTTATGGGTGTGCTTTATGAGATGCATAAACAAGCCAATGTAGGAAAGAAGGATGGTGATATTGGTGGAGCTTGATTGGCAGGATTATTTTCATATGTACTCAGGCTGAAGTTTTAGTTTATTTTAGATTAAATATATTGACTTATGACTTATATGTTTTCTTAATGTTGGTTAATTCTTGGTATTATTATCAGACCAACTTACGGAAATGTTGCGTAATATGAATGATCAAACAGTAAACAGGGCCAAGTTTTTTTTCATAGTTAATTTTTTTGAAATCAAATTAAAAGGCCAAAAACAGGCCCAAGATGGCATACTACAATGCACACACAATATTCACGACCCAACTATAAGACCCAACGATGACCAGTAGCTCATTCTGATTAAAAAGTCAGCAATATTACTCGAGTAAAAAAAGCCCAAATAAAGTAGGCCCAAATTAATTAGGCCCGTTGTAATGATGTGCAATATAACATAGAAATTTACTTTGAAAAAAAATAGATGTGTATTAAAAAGGCCCAAATTAATTAGGCCCGTTGTAATGATGTGCAATATAACATATATATTTATTCTGACAAAAAAAAGATGTTTATTAAGAAGGCCCAAATTAATTAGGCTTGTTTATAATGATATGCAACATAACACAGAAATTTATTCTGACAAAAAAATAGATGTTTATTAAAAAGGCCCAAATTAATTAGGCTCGTTATAATGCTCCCTTAACCATGGGTAACACATCCCTTAACCATGGGTTATGATCCACTTGATCACTACTAACCATGGGTCATGATACCTTAACCATGGGTCATGATCCCCTTGATCACTATTAACCATGGGTCATGATCCCTTAACCATGGGTCATGATCCCCTTAATCATTATTAACCATGGGTAACACATACCTTAACCATGATCCCCTTAATCACTATTAACCATGGGTAACACATACCTTAACCATGAGTCATGATCCCTTAACCATAGGTCATGATCCCCTTAACCACTATTAACCATGGGTCATGATCACCTAACCATGGGTTATGATACCTTAACCATGGGTCATGATACCTTAACCATGAGTCATGATCCCCTAACCATGGGTCATGATACCTTAACCATGGGTCATGATACCTTAACCATGAGTCATGATCTCCTAACCATGGGTCATGATACCTTAACCATGGGTCATGATACCCTAACCATGGGTCATGATCCCTTTAACCACTATTAACCATGGGTCATGATCCCCTAACCATGGGTTATGATACCTTAACCATAGGTCATGATACCTTAACCATGAGTCATGATACCTTAACCATGAGTCATGATCTCCTAACCATGGGTCATGATACCTTAACCATGGGTCATGATACCCTAACCATGGGTCATGATCCCTTTAACCACTATTAACCATGGGTCATGATCCCCTAACCATGGGTTATGATACCTTAACCATGTGTCATGATACCTTAACCATGAGTCATGATCCCCTAACCATGGGTCATGATACCTTAACCATGGGTCATGATCCCCTTGATCACTATTAACCATGGGTCATGATCCCTTAACCATGGGTCATGATCCCCTAACCATGGGTCATGATACCTTAACCATGGGTCATGATCCCCTCAACCACTATTAACCATGGGTCATGATCCCTTAACCATGGGTCATGATACCTTAACCATGGGTCATGATCCCTTTAATCACTATTAACCATGGGTAAAGTACTTATTTGTTTATTTCTTCTTAATATTTATCTCCTTTTGAAATTTTCTTTTAAAATAATTTAATTTTAATAGTGTACTTATTTGTGTATTTCTTCTTAATTTATCTTCTTATGAAAATTCCTTTTAAAAATATTTAATTTTAATAACGTACTTATTTATTTATTTCTTTTTAATTTATTTCCTTTTGAAAATTTCTTTTAAAAAAATTAATTTTTATAACGTACTTATTTGTTTATTTATTATTTTGTATCTATTTGCTTATATATATTTAAAATATAAAATATACAATGATTTTTATATTTTCAATTTATTTTTATTTTCTTGAAATAATTGTACAGTGTTATGTTTAAAATTCACGAAAATACAATGGCGGGAAGGTCTCTCTATTAACAATTATTGTACAATTACATTCTCTATGCACGCATGACACTCTACCTACCTGTTCCAGTAGTCGTGGAAGTGGAAGAGTCCGTTGCGATGCTCAAGACTCAGCGTTTCATCGTGATGTTTCATTTCATTATCAGCGTCCATTTAAAAAGCGAGTTCTTTTGTATAACCATTTCAATCTTCAAACTCATAACCAAAACAGAGCATATCAAGGGTCAAGGAAAAAATGGCTGGAAAGGGGAAAATACCAAAAAAGACAACCCCAACAAAAAATATGTCACAGCGAACAAAACGTCTACGAAGGGTGGTGCATTCGGAGTCCCTTACATCCCCGTTGATGCAGTCGGACGCTAATCATGGATCAGTGGAGAAGAAAGGACCTCCTATTGTTGAGGTGTCTTCAAGGTTGTATCTTTGAAACTAAAATCCCCACACAATGTTTTTCTTTTCATGATTTTATCTTTTTTACACTCTTTTCTTCATCAGCCAACAAGAGACTCAGAACAAAGGAACTGGCTTGAATGAATGTTATGCGGACTCAGAGTATTTATGGAAAGGAGACGGAAAATATGAGGCATGTCTGGTTTTCTTTTCTTTGTCATATTACATGCAAAATTTGTTTAATTTCTGATTAAGAATCGGGTTCCATTTGTAGGAAGTCATAAAGAAGGTTGATAGGATGGATACAAAGTTGGAAAATGTTGTTCAATCAATGGATGAAATTAGGCAATTTATAATGAACAAGTCAGGAGATAACAATCCATTTGAAACACCCCCCTGAAACAATACCCTTCTCTGTCAAGGCTCTATCATCATCCCAGAAAACAAATTTGAGTGAAAAGGTCTCAACATATGTTATAATAAACAAGTTAAGGGTAGGACAGTATTCAGGATCGAAAAAACCAACCCCTGATGCTCTATACTTAAGAAGTGACACTTCACAAAAAGGGTTAGGAAAAAAAACTATTCTCTCCATCAAAACAAAGAATACAAACCCCACTGTGCTAGTGAATCATGCATCTCCTACTGGATTTTACATTACTCCTACAACCACAACCCACGGTCCTCCAAATATACTTGCCAATTATGTTCCCTCTGTAAGTATCTCCAACTAAAATTCCATCTTTTAGGCATGTCATCACCATTTATTTGAATCAATTTCTTTCATGTAGTGGTTGGAAACACTTTTTAATCCTGTATTTCAAGTAATTTTAACTGATGATGAGGTTGCTGTTGCATCATACATTTTCGGCAATTCTGATGAACTCAAAGGGTAACTACTTTTCATTAATGAGATTGATGAGTTCTGTTTGTATATTTTACTTTCATTCATATTGCCATATTTTTTTTTGTGTGTGTAGGAATGAGGTTATTGTAACACCCGATGTTCAATATTGTCATGGAACCAGAGACTTACTGAGACAATTGAAGCCGGGGTTAATGATAGATGGAGATGTAAGATAACTATCCCAGCCAATATGTCATTCTTATTTTTAAGTAGGACTTTCTTATGAATGAATTGTAACTTGTATCAAAATAGGTGCTTAATCTGGTTGCAAGTTTGTTGACTCACAATGAAAGATCAGTCACAGATAAACCCATCTACTGGTTCTTGCCAACAACTTTCACGGTAAAAACTAACTCTATCACCTGACAATGCAATAACACTATTATGGTAAAAATTAGATAACTTTGGTATATCAATTACTTAATTTGAAGTGTGTATCTTGCAGCAATTTGTGCTTTCATGGTCAGCTGGATATCATACAATGATTAAGTACTACAAGAGAGAATTCATGGGACCAACAGATAGACTTTCAAAGGTAAGTCACTTTCACTTTGAATTTTAACATTTCCAAGCACATTAAAATCGGTTTAATGTAGACTAATACATTTGTAATGTACATTTCATCTTTAAATAGATCTTTCTGCCAGTGAATGATGAAAATTTGCATTGGTTTCTGCTTGTTATTGACTTTGTGGAGAGAGAGTTAGTATATCTTGACTCTTATCCTCAAACTTCAAGGATGTATTCAAAGATGCAAAGTGTAAAGAAATTGGTAATTGTAAATTCATGTTTTTTATGCACTAAACATTAACACATTGGTGGGAATAATTTGACAAAAAATGCATACCTCTTTCATGAAGGGTTTGTACTTTGAAGATTTCCTTGCACAGGAATGTTTCTCAAATAATGAATTGACAGAAAAACCAAACATTTCATGTTTCCATGTACGCATCCCAGAAGATTTGGGAGTCCAAAAACCTGAATCGTAAGAACCCTCTCTTATACAATGTTCATTGGAGCTTGATTCTTTACCTGACTTGGTATTAATGATTTAAATTAGAAATGACTGTGCAATATGGGTTGCAACCTGGATGAAGAAAGCGGGCCAAAATTCCTGGAAGATCAAGGCAAGTTTTGGCTTTATAGACTCAGTGACTTATTAACCATGGATCATAATTCATCACCTTTAATTATCAATTTTTTTCCTTCAATGACCAGGTTGATGAAGGTTCAAGATTGAGGCTTACTTTGGAATTAACTATGCATTCCTACAACACTATAGAAGATGTTATCATCTCCAAGGCTAAGAAATACATAGAAAAATGCAAGGAAAACTCCAAGTAGATAGTTCGTGGCAATTTGTGCAGCACTGGCATTTGTTATCAATGTTTTGTTTTAGTTGCTTTTATTTGCTTACATATGAATGGGCAGTGTAACCCATCATCTTTTTGTAACGAACAACTATGCTTTGCTATTTGCTTAGTTTGCAATATCAATTTTCATTTGGTTACAACACATGCCATTTGCAAGCTTTTACTACATACCATGAAATAATTTCCAGCTACAAGCGGACTAGATAACTTACTAATCAAGCACTTTCAATGTCTAACTCATAAACCATTTATCAACAATTAACTATGCGGATCTATTTGTTCAGTTTCAAATTTACGCAATGTCAATTTTAATTTGGTGACAATACATGCCACTTGCAAGCTTACTTGATAGCATGAGCATAATGGATTACTTACTCATCAAACACTTTCAACGTGTAACCGTTTATCAACAATGTGGAATGGTTAACAACTAAAGTTTCAGTTTAAGTTTAAGAAGAAAACTTCATTTTAATGTTAAGATGAACCCTAAAGTTTAAGTAATGTCGTATTTGGATACAAACTTGGCCATTATCAAGCTTCTTTCATAGAATGAAATGAAATTTTTTCCAACTTTAAAAGAGGAAAATCTGCATGATGGATACAATATTTGAACAATCATAATACACATGAAGTTTTCAAAATGTGCATTTCAGAGTACTACACATCTATGACATATCAATGTAAGAACATTACAAAAAGCCTCAGGTACCCAAGCATTCACTTTCCTTCGTTCTATTACTTAAAACTAAATATAAACAACACTGACATCAAAGCTATTGAAACACATAAAAAAGCTTCAAATACATTTCCTCTCTTTTCTTTGACTCAGCAATAGTAACTTGAAGCATTCCAATTTCACACTTGAGGTTACTTAATTCAGTTTCAAAGTCCTTAACTTGTCCACTTCCTGGGTTCATGCTATTAAAGTCTGTTGAATCAAACATCCTTTCATCAGGAGCATCTACCCAATCAAAGTAATTGCATCCCTACATCAAAAATGTTAATTAAAACATTAATTAACCAAACCATAAAAAACCATTATGACTATGATCATAATTAATCTAAAATGGTAATGCTCACACTCATTCTATTGTTCATCTTAATAGGGCACTATAAGAATCTTCTGCCACGGTTTTTGTCAGTCCAAGAAGTGCGGACAGTTGCAACAAGGCCACACAAGCAATACCTTTGTAAGGCATGACCACCGCCTCTACTTGGTGAGGAATAATATTGAGAGGCCATTTTCAGATAAAAACACCTAAACACAATAAAGAAATGAGAGAATAATTGTATATTATATTGTGTCAATAAAGACTAAAACAACACCAAAACATAAGGAAGTTGTAAATGAGAGAATAATTGTAACACCTAAAAAAACCAGCAACATAAGTATTGACAGAAAATAATGAAAATCATCCCCACTGTATATCATTGTGAGCAACAATAAATCAAACAACTCTTCACTCATGCATTTCTATGTAGAAAAAAACCAATGCTATAAACTTACAGTTTATGGGAATAAAGTTATATCACAACTGCATATGACTGAAAATCATCACCCCCGTATATCATTGTGAGCAACAATAAATCAAGCAGCTCCTCGCCCATGCATTTCTATCTAGAAAAAAACCAAGGCTAGCTCTTCACCCATGCATTTCTATCTAGAAAAAAACCAAGGCTATAAACTTACAGTTTCTGTGATGAAACTTATATCACAACTCTATATTGTGAAAATCATCACCCCTGTATATCATTGTGATCAATAATAAATCAAGCACCTACTCGCTAATGAATCTCTATCTAGAAAAAAACCAAGGCAACTGCCCAATACCAAAGATCGCTTTTATCAATTTGTAAATGCAACAGAGGAAATCTAAATGGACGCTATCAAATTGAAACGATGACAAACTTCACAAAAACCGTGCACAGTAAACTTGGGGAAGGGAAGATTTAAGCAGTAATACCACAACCAAACAAATAATACGAACAAAAACTCAAAGAAGGAATTGAACGAACAAAACAATTGACAATAATGCAGAAATCAAGCGAGTAATCACATCACTGAGTTCGGAGAAGAAACTACCTCTGCTTCTGCTTTCACTATCGCTATCCAAGTGGTTCGATTCTCGCTCTCGCTTTCTTCATAAACACAATACAAGTTAATTGGGGGTGGGAAAGATTTTAGGGTTACAAATGTTTTTTTAGATGAGGGAATCTGAAAGGTCTGGGATTTAGGGATGATGTTATTATGAATTTACATTATTGAAGGACTTACTTGCAAAAATCTAAACTTAATAAATAAAGAAAATTATTTATGATAATCTTAAGTGAGTACACGTGACATTTAATCAACGGAAGGGTGCCAAACCCTTCAGACAGCCTTGGGTACCCAAGCATCCACCTAATTTCTATCATTTGCTCTCCGCCACATCAGACAGTTCAAACCAGGGACTATTTTGAATACGTTCAATCTTTGTGCCACGTCTATTAACTCTAACAGATGGAGGTTTACGGAAGAACCATTTTGACTGACGTTAGTATTTGTTAGGGACTTTTTTACAATTTACATCAGGGCCATTTTGAGAGTTCACTCTTAAATTAACTTATTACTAATTTACTTATAATTTTATATTTATATAAGTGGTGTAGCCAAGGGGCTGATTGGACTACTATTCCAAATTTTTTTCAAAAATTTTATTAATTATATATAGTTTAAATAAAAAATTTTATTAACTAATAATGTCTTCCCTTCAAATATTTACATTTTATGATTCTTTCGCCATTTACTTTTATAATTATTTTAAAAAATATATTTTTTAATTTTTTTTATATATTTTTTATATTAATTATTTTTCCTCATTTATAGAAAATAGTCCACCTTTAAAATTAAAGCTAATTTTATTTGATTTAAATGTGATTTTAGAACTGTATAATAAAAAATAAAAATTTTAAAAAAGTAAAAAATTCTTTAATTTGAATTTGTCTTTAAGAATTAGATAATAAAATAAAAAAATCAAAAGGTATTCTGTTTATCTTGATTTTAATTTTATTTTTTATTTAAAATTATCTAATATTTTTATTATACTTTTTACTACTCCCTTTGTTTCTAAAAATTAAAGCAATATTTTTAATGTATTAGTTTTTAAAAAAATTCTACAACTTTCAAGTTTATCTGCGTTTTAAGTTGAATTCTATTTAATTTTCCACATCAACCAACCTAAAAGCTATAAGAATTCAATAATTATAAGAAATAAAGATAAAAAAATTAATAATTCTTCTAAAATTTTGTAAATGATCTTAAAAAGGATAAAACAAAACACTCCTAACCAACGGGGGTTGGTTCAAGTGGTACATGCTTGATTCCACTTAAGCAAGGTCTCGGGTTCGAGTCTTGTGGATGGAAAAAATCCCCACTGGTAGAGTGTTCCCGGCTCGAACAGGATTGCCTCCAGTCGAGGATACCTGTGGTTAAACAAAAAAAACACTCCTAAAATAGGATTGGAAAAAAAATATTTTAATCCGGACTAGGGATGGCAATTGAGCCCAAGCCCTATGGGTACCCGCAAAAATTACCCGCAATGGGTAGGGTAAAAACCCGCAAAACGGGTATGGGCGCGGGTACGGGCAAAAGCCCGCATTTTTTCATGGGGACGGGCGCGGGTACGGGCACTTTGATGCCCAGCCCGCCCCATACCCGCACTCATATATATACTTATTTAACAAAAAATTCCATATATACTTATATATATAGAGATATATTAATTTTATTAAAATATCTAATATATTTATACATATTTTTAAAACTAATATATATATAATATTACAAATTAAAATATATTTTTATAACTATCTATTTGTGTTTTTTTTTACTTTATAATATATGACTAATTAATGTTAATAATAATTTTTTACAGATCTTGAAGAATTCTAACACATGATATCCAAGTTTATAAAATAGTGTGACGTGAAGTATATTATATTTAATAAAAATTTTGAACTTTAGATCATTTGTAGTGTTTTAGAACATCAACATATTGTGTTTCAATATAATTAAATTGTTGTATCACTGATATGTAAAAATTATGTTTGGACGATTTTCGAGTAACTTTTTCAATTGAGATATAGTTTTCTTAAATTAATATTTTTTTAGTAAGTTGTTAATTTTTTACTTAATAAAAGTGCGGGTAACGGGCGCGGGTACGGGCATATAGGTGCCCAGCGGGTACTGGGACGGGCACTAAAGTTACTGCCCACGCGGGTACGGGCGTTTTTTGAAAACGCGGGTACGGGGACGGACACTGTGGTACCCTGCCCAGAGGGTACCCATTGCCATCCCTAATCCGGACCCCAACTAAAAAATCTTGACTACGCCCTGCACTAATATGAACAAGTGTTTTTTTTTAACTTAATTAGTAATTAATTTATAAGATGTTAAATTCATACAATAAAATATATATAACAACTCATACAACACATTTTTTTTTCTCTATTTTTTTCAATCAAATCATCTATCACATCTCACATTTCTCTTTTTTTTTATCTCTTTATCACTCTATGTTGTATGGTCGTACAAACAATATTTCTGTTAAATTTTTAACTTGTTAAATAAATTTTTTATTAATTATAAACAAATTATTAATTAAATCAACAATTAACCACCTTTCGCCTTTCGGGACGGAATCTTCTTCTTCTTCTCTGCATTGTTTCAGAGGTGTATAGTGATATTTTTTCATTAATTTAACACTCTTGACTCTTCGCCCTGTAGCAATGACAATAAACCAATAATATAATGATGAAATAACAGCAAATGACAATATATATAAAGGGAAAGCCACCAATGCCGAATGTTTTCGTGCATATATGATATAACTGTGAGCATGCACTGCTCTGCTCTCCCACCAATGGAATCATCCACGACGAGGCTCCTCCTCGTGACGGTGGCGCTGCTGCTGCTAACATGCGCTACACACGTGATGTCCGCAACGCCGTGTCCTCGGTGCGGCAACACCACGGTGCCCTTCCCTCTGAGCACCGCCGCCACTTGCGGCGACCCGTCGTACAAAGTCCGGTGCACCTCCTCCGGCACGCTTATGTTCGACACGCTCAACAACTCATACCCAATCGAGTCAATTAACCCGAAAACCCAGCGCTTTGTGATCCGACCCGCTCCAATTATACCCAACACATGCGTGTCCACCGATAAGGTCCACCAGGGGATCCAACTGAACAACACGCTACCTTTCAACATCACGAGCTCCAACACCATCGTTTATCTCAATTGTACCCTCACTCTCCTTCAGTCACCGCTCAATTGCTCCTCCGCCAGCGTCTGTCATGCTTACATCAACGCCACCGCCTCCGCCTCCGCGTGCCAGGCCGGTCCACTCTGCTGCACCTACCGAACCGGTGGGTCCAGTAACTCCTACATGATTCGGGTCAGAGACTCTGGTTGTAGTGCTTACTCAAGCTTCGTGAACCTTGACCCGGGTTCACCAGTGAACCGCTGGCCCCAACCCGGTTTGGAGATTCAGTGGCTGTCGCCCAAAGAAACCGTTTGTGGGTCCCAGGGAGATTGTGATGCTGCCACGTCGACTTGTGGGCCCGATACATCCTCCGCCAATGGGATCAAGAGGTGTTTCTGTAACAGTGGGCTTGTGTGGGACGCTATTCAAGGGGTGTGCACCCAAAGTGAGTTGTACTTGATCAGGGCCCTTTTCTTTTTACTTTTTCATTTTTTTATTTTGTGATTTGTTGGCGGTGACCGATTTTGGAGTTTGGGTTTGACTTTTGAATTTGGTGCAGGAATTACTTGCCAGAACCCGGATGATTGCAACGATTCAACTAACAAAACAGCATTAATAGCAGGTAATTTTCACCTTTGTAAATTTTTATCCTTTTTATTTCAGGAAAAAGTATTTATTAATGAGTCTTACACATGAATCAATTGGGGTTCTAGTTATTTTACTAAATTAGATAAAAAAAAATCGTAAAAAGAATTAAATAAAAATTTTATTTTTTTATGGTTAATAAAAAATTTATTTTAAAAAAATAATTTATATTGAAAAATAAAATTTTCAAAAATTTTAAAAATGATTTTATTTAGATGATAAAATAAAGTTACTTTTAAAGTGCAAATATTTTGTTTTGATAAATTATCGGTTATACATTTAAAATCAATTTTACTTACCAAAAAGAAGTTAATTTTTTTTATTTAAAAATCAGTTATATTAATCAAGTAACCAATTTAAAATTTCAGAAAGGTTGAAAAATATATGTTCATTGATTTCAAAAGAATTGGATTTACCACTAACGGGGTTGATTCAGGTGATAGATGTCTGTTTCTCCTTAAGCAAAGTCTCGGGTTATTGGAAGAGTTAACCCCACCATGATGTGGATGTTCCCGACTCGATCTCTTGTAATAGATTCTTCTTACTTAATGAGTAATCTCGAGTTCGAGCCCTGAGTATACAACTGTGTTAGCACAAAAAAAAGATTCAAAAATTAATCTTATAAAGTTAATTTTTAAAATAATATTTTAAAAATGAATTTAGATAAATTAATTTTATGAAAAGTCACTTTTAAAGTATGTTTGTTTATATTTCTTTTTAAAATATCATAATCTAAAATACCTAAATTTCTTATTCTTTTTGAGAAATTATTTTAAATGATTTTTGAAAAAATTGAAATTATTAACTGCCTTTTAAAATAAAAAATTCCTTTATAATTGCAAACAAATGGCCACTTATAAGTGTTAGACTCACAACTTTGACGGTTGGGATTCCCGATCAAAAATAAAAAAAATACCACCGGTTTGGATAAAGTCTAAAAAGAACACTTATAAGAGAATAAAATAAAATGAATTAAAAATATAAAATAAATATAATTTTTTCTATAAATTGAAAACAGTCTCTGCAACTCAAATCTTTCAGAAATTAATTATCTCATTTAACTTTTTTTATTAGAACTTAATTTCAACTTATGGTATAAGTTGAATTTATTTTATTTTTTTAATTAATTTTATTTTATTTATATAATTTCTTATAAAGAAATTTATTCAAATTGAGTTATAATGTGATACTAATAACTTTTTTCATTCTTCAAAATAAAATCATTTTAGGTTTGACCAAAAATGTACCCATGGCTACAAGGTTGAAAAACTCAAATTATTAAACTCAACTTGGTTATACTATACACTCTCGGTATTAGATTATTGATTTAACTGAGTCATTCATTGAACTAATTAAATCAAACATGTAAAAAAATACATATGTATTTAATATAAATTAAAAATTATTATATAATTAAATTATTAACTATTACCTGAATTAATACTAATATTTTATTTTTTATTATAAGTAATTTAATTTTATTTTATTAACTTATTTCAAAAAATTTATAAATTTTTTGTTCACCTTTAGACTTTTAATTTTTTTTGGGACAAAGGTTGGTAGAATAAAATAGGCCGAAGGCACCAACCCGTTGACAAACCCACTTGATACGTAGAAAGTAAGAAACTCAACGTACCTTTTTGGTAAAAAAAAAAACAACACACTATGGGCCGAAAAAAAGAAAAGTCTTTCTTTTCGGCAGAAAGGTTTTTTTGTGTTTTGTGTCATGCGGTATTTGTTTACGGAAAAAGCTAAACGTACATTTTTACCACATCCCCATTTTTTTCAGCCCTCCTCCCTTTTTTTAGGTCAGTTTATATTTTTTAGCCCCCTCCTTTTTTTTAGCCTGTTTTTTTTTTAAATAGTTTTTTTTATTATATTTATTTTATTTATTAATCTCATTAAATAAAAATATAGATAAAAAAATACAATAAATGATCATATAAAATTTGTGTTAATCATTCATGTTAACACAGGATTAATGGTGTATCTATTTGTGGTTAACAGAATACGACTTTTGATTAATTGATGTTGTGAGGTTAATTGCAACTCCGGTTAACACGAGGTTAATTATGTGTCCAGAAACAGTGAACATATTTAAAAAAGAGGTTAATGGTGTATCCATTTGTGATTAACAAAATACGACTTTTGGTTAATTAATGCTGTGAGGTTAATTGCAACTCCTGTTAACACGAGGTTAATTATGTGTCCAGAAATGGTAAACATATTTAAAAATGAGGTTATTGGTGTATACATTGGCGGTTAACATGAGATTTTTGGTTAATTGAATTTAGGGATGACAATTAGACCAAGACCCAATGGGTACCCGTTAAAATTACCCACAATGGGTAGGGTAATTACCCATTTGATGGGTATGGGTAATTACGCGCACTTTTTAATGGGTATGGGTACTATGGTACCCTACCCTACCCATACTCGCACTTATATAATATATATAATTAATGTAATTTATATACATATAATTAATTTAATATACATATATATGTTTATATTATTAATTAATATTTTTTCCAACAAAATAATTAATGTTAATATATATTATAGTCAACAAAAAATATTAATATATTACTAATTTAATTAATTTAAATGTTATACTTTTTTTCTACACACTAAAAATAGCAAAACATGAATTAATTTCCATTTCCCCTCCCATTGCTTTAATCTCTCATCCACTTTTACATATGATAGTTGTTTTATATGTTAAACTTGGATGATCTATGGATTATTTTTCATTTACTTTTTAATTAATTTTATTTTCTAATCAATTTATTTTTTTATAGTTAACAAAAGTGTGGGTAATGAGTACGGGTACTTGAGTACCCAGCGGGTAAGGGTACGGGTACTAGAATCACTACCCACGCAAGTATGGGTACGGGTACGGGTATTTTTTTTAAAACGTGGGTATGGGGACGAGTACTATAGTACCATACCCAAACCCTACCCATTGCCATCCCTAATTGAATTTGTGCGGTTAATTGTGTGCACATAAACGATGAATGAAATAGTATATTTGATTATTAGCATTAAAATAGAATAATGATGATAAGAAACTTATGTCAACCCTTAAAAAACACACATTTATTGTATTTTTTGGTTTATATTTTTATTTAATAAAATAAATAAATAAATAATAAATATATTACTAAATTAAAAAAATAAAAACTATTTAAAAAAAGGCAAAAAAAAAAAGGAATGGGACGGGACACGGTGTGGTATAATGTACCACATTGTTGTGGTACATATATCGGAACTGTTTGTTTACACTTTGATGGCAACTATGTGCAGGTTTAATATGCGGGATTGGAGGTGTACTCATCATTGCCACCATTGCTGTTCTTTTCTACAAACGTAACAAACGCATTAGAGAAGCACAAGAACGCTTAGCCAAGGAACGTGAAGGAATTCTGAATGTGAGTGGTGGGAGCAGAGCAGCTAAACTTTTTTCTGGCAAAGAGATAAAGAAAGCTACCAAGGACTTCTCCAGTGATCGTCTTCTTGGTGTTGGTGGGTATGGTGAAGTGTACAAGGGCATTCTTGAAGATGGCACTGTTGTTGCTGTCAAGTGTGCTAAGCTTGGAAACGCCAAAGGCACTGATCAAGTCCTTAATGAGGTTCGCATATTATGCCAAGTCAACCACCGCAACCTTGTTGGTCTACTTGGTTGTTGTGTGGAATTGGAGCAACCCATTTTGGTTTATGAGTTCATTGAAAATGGGACCCTTGGTGATCATTTGCAAGGTGAAGTGCCAAAGGGGCGTGCCATACTTACCTGGATTCATCGCCTTCTCATTGCCCGTGACACAGCTGAAGGTCTTGCTTACCTTCACTTCATGGCCGTGCCTCCTATATACCATAGAGATGTCAAGTCTAGCAACATTCTGCTAGATTTCAAGATGAATGCCAAGGTTTCAGATTTTGGGTTATCTAGGCTGGCTCAAACAGATATGAGTCATATCACTACTTGTGCTCAGGGGACCCTTGGGTACCTTGATCCTGAATATTACAGGAACTACCAATTGACTGATAAGAGTGATGTTTACAGTTTTGGGGTGGTGCTGCTTGAGCTTTTGACAGCTCAGAAGGCAATAGATTTTAACAGGCCACCTGATGATGTGAACTTGGCAGTTTATGTGCAGCGAATGGTGGAGGAAGAAAAGTTGATGGATGTCATTGATCCAATGTTGAAAAGTGGTGGAGCTACTACTATTGAGTTGGAAACAATGAAGGCATTGACATTTCTGGCATTGGGCTGTTTGGAGGAAAAGAGACAGAATCGACCTTCAATGAAAGAGGTAGCAGAGGAGATTGAGTATATCATTAGTATTGCCTCAGCAAAGGAGGTGGTGGTGGAGAAGTAGTAGTTTCTTTGGATGTTACTACTAGCAGAGAAAGTTGTTGACTTTGCCTGATGGTGTGTGTTTAGGATTTTGTCTGCAGTGCACTTTATTGTAGTGTTTGTTGTTGTTAGGCAGCTAAATGTGGGGTTTTTTTATAGGCTTTTGTAGTATGTTTTTGTACATCATGTAGAATTGTGGATATGAATGTATGTGTATATTTTTATATTTATGTATTACTTCTACTGGATGGAAAGAAATACTGCTCGAAAACAATTTGCAAATGTTATCCTCAATCTCATCCCGCTAAGGTAAAATATCGAATATTCAAGATTTCTGAAACTGCTTTAATTTCATTTCTTTCTCTTAACCATATGATTATTAAACATTAATGTTGGATATTGCATGATTGCAAGGACTAAAGAAATGTCGGGTGGAGTTCAATACATTGTCCTAAATTCTGGATGGGAGAATTTGTAACTTACAACTTTCTTAGGTTTCACTTTGATATGGTTCATCAAAGCCCATGAGTCCATAAACCTAAGGGTGAATCTTGGATACAATACTTGGATACGCGTGTTTCATGTTACAGTTACAATTTCTTAAAAAGTTCAATATATAGCAGGTTAATAACCAGATTGTATAATTAATATTCTTCTGATCACTCTTGTTAATGTAATTAATTGTACAAAAATTAGTGTTTCTGATGTTGACAAATGGTCCTGCATTGCTGCACCAAAAGGGGTGTATACAGTTAATTCGGCTTACAAGGTTTTGAGGAACTACAGAATATTTGCATCTAATGTCATATTTCGGTGGATATGGACTAGTATTGTTCCAACAAAAGTTTCAGCTTTTGCTTGAAAGGTTATTTTGAACAGAATTCCAACCAAACTAAATCTGTTTAGAAGAGGAGGTTTACAAGCTTCACAGTTAGAATGTGATTTGTGTAAGAATAAGGGAGAAACTACTTCTCACTTATTCTTTGAGTGTGAGATTTCTTTTCAGCTATGGATGGCGTGTTTTAATTGGTTAGGATTGCATATTGGCTGTGTGCAAAATTTGGAATAGTTTTATAGGCTCCGTTATTGCTCTGCAAAGTACAATAACTGTTGGATTCTTATCTAGCTATATGTTATCTGGACAATTTGGCTGGCTAGAAATGATATCATATTCAGTTCTAAATCAATCTCTGTTTCTGAAATGTTTAATCTGGTACAGCTACGTTCATGGAGATGGCTAAAGGCTAGATTTCCACCATTCACTTATGACTTTTTTTTCTTGGTCTAATTACCCTGGTGGCTGTCTATCTTAATTTTGCACACTGGCTGTTACCTTTCCGTCTCTCTGGTTCGGCGTTCTGTTGGTTATGAGGATCGCTTTATATCTTACCAATATGCTGGCAATTTTGATTTGGTTATGGGTGACAATATGATTTGGATATGGAAGCTATTTATGTGCTTTCATTTACGCTTATTAATATGTCCTATTATTGTATTTTGGTTTTGTCTTTTATGGTGATTATTCACGGGTGCAGGAAGCCTAATTGAAGTTGCATATTGGTCAAGTTGTCTACCTTGGGGATTTTTGTTTGTTGGGTATAGTAGGATTGTATCTTTTTTATTTTTGTTATGCTCCTTAAAATACATTGTGTATATGGGTTAGAGTACCCCTTGTACTATTGATAATTCAATTTTGTTTATAAGAAAAAAGACTGAGGCTTTATATATATTTTATTAAAATCCCATTAAAGAATAATTTATAGGGTAATAAATAATACTTTGGTACTTCAAAAATAGAGTTTGAAAGGTGTGGACAAAGAAAGAGGTAGAAAAAAAAGGGAAATGAGAAGAGAGAAAATTAAAGATATGCGATAATTGATGTGATGAGAAATGAAAAAAGAGATACAAAGGAGAATGAGATGTGAAAAAGTGGAGTGTGAAAATATCCACTACAAGAAATCCGAGAATTAGTGACGTCCTGGCTTCAAGGAGAAAACTATTGCTACAATGCAATTAGCGACGAAACAAGGACGTCGTTAAAATGCTCGTCGTTAATATTGCAGCGACGAGCAAAAATAGTCGTCGCTACGTAGCGTCTACATGCCCCACGCTAAAGTTGTCGCTATGCTAAAATCCGTCGCAAAGTGAAAAGATCAAAGGTCGTCGCTAGGCCCTCACACCGTAGCGATGGGCTAAGCCGTCACTAATAATTATATTATTTTTTAAAATTTTTTTAACTAGTGATTGAAGCAATAGGTCACTGTATGGACTTTGAAAATGTCTTGATTGTCTTCATGATACGGTTTGCATCTTTAGAACCTATTTAGTTAGACAAGGAGGTGTTAGAAAGCTTGGTATTTTGGAAGGTGTATCACTGGTTCTGATTAAATTGGGGCTAGCCGAGTTCATGCTTTTTAGTGTTGTGGCTGCTACATTTTTTATTTATTATCTATTTATTAGAAGTTATTTTATGTTTTTTAATTGTAATCTCTTCTTTGTAATGAGTTGGAGTACCCCTTGTACTCCCTATTAATTCATTTTACTTATAAAAAGATAAATAAACAAGGAAGCATCCTCACGACTTGAAGTTGTTACCACCTACAACAAAGAATGGACAAAATTTTTATAAAGGTAGAAATTTTAAAATTTATTTAGTAAACATTTTCTAATTTGTTTAATAACATAAAGTGGATACTCACTGATTGACCTCTATTTTGGATAACTTGTTGGAGAAATTCATTCAAAGAGGACCCTTCAGTCATATTTTGGATTGAAGGAAAAAACTGGAACATAGTAATGAACATTATAGGGTAAAACCAAGACATAAAATTATCTCGCAACAAAAAAAAAAGAAATAAACAGATAGCCATGTAATAGTTAACTTGAGGAGGGAAGAATGAGAAATGAGGATTTTGACAGTAAGAAGGAAAAATATCATAACGAGGTAATATTGGCACCCCTTGATTGATTAGACCATACACATATCATTTGAGAAAACAATGCAAACCCTTACAGATTCTCTGTCTTTTGATCAGTAGAACCACTATCAGCTGGTTCTATTTTCTTAACAAATTTCAAACAAAAAGCGTACAAAAAAAGCCAACAAAACCCAAATTAGTTTTGAAAAAAAAATTATTTTGTAGCAGCATTTGCCCCTTATAACTTCCTTGGCATGAATTTGACTACATTTTCTTTTACTTTCTTCTCCATCCTAATACAAGTCACAATTACTCTCCCTTTATCCTTTCTACACATGATAGTAAATTATAAGGTGCACACCAGATATTTCATCAATTGAAAATTATACAAGAAAAGTTCAATAATAATTTTACCTTATCAATAAGCAACTTAACTAAAATAAAATTGAAGTTATATAATTAAACATTAGTTGATAAGACATTAAATCATCAGTAGTCCTATAGCTATCAGTAGAGCCGGCAAAATAGGCTATCCGGAATGGGCCGGTCCGCAAAAATGTAGGGCTCAGACACCTATTTTAGAAGCCTAAATAACTCTTGGGCTTTTTAACCATCCCGATAAAGCCCGCTACTCGCAAAAAACTGGGCTACTCGCAAAAATCCCACCAAAAGGAAGGACTCAGACACCTATTTTAGAAACCTGATTAACTTATGGGCTTTATAACCCAGCCCGATAAAGCCCGCCAATCGCATCGAGCCGGGCCGGGTAGCCTGAATTGACAGCTCTAGCTATCAGTAGACTCTAAAGGACAAAATTCATCATCATTAGTACTCTTGACATCCGTGCCACCAAGCTTAGGAGGAGTCCTGATTGTTTGTCTTGTGCCTGAGCTATTAGAACAATGTTTGCTCCTTTTTTTGGCGTACTTTTTCTTCTGTCGAGCACCTTTAGTCCTAATGACAATGGGATCACTAATATGAAGATGAGCAATTTCGACCATTTGAAACCATTTTCTTCTCATACTTCAGTGTGAGCTTAAAAATATCATCAGCTATCCCATTGAAGCACCCTTTATTTTTATAAACAACCATAACAAAATTGAAAGAATAAGATGTCCAGGCTGATAACTGAGACCATCCAACGTGTTAGAATGAACTTCCTCAAATTGACTATAGTAATTGAAATCATTCTTGGTAGTTTTCGTCTAATGTTTCAAAATCAAACTGGTGGGAATGAATTCAACATGATAAATTTTCATGGCACAAAATATAGGTGAGCATGGAATGCCACGACTTTCAAAATTTCATCAGTCACATGAAAATCAGCTACCTGAAGAATCATACAGAACATGCATTTAATGACCACGATTGCAATACTTATTTAGTGTGAACATCAACTTGTTCCCGTTTAAGGTTCAATCAACAATAATCAAGGCACCAACCATATAAATCTCTTGTCTAACTTCTTTGAAAATCTCCATTGTGTAAATCTTTTAAGCCTCTTTCTCAATTTTCTGCAAACATATTGTCAATACTGGCTCTGAAAACAATGACTTAAAATCAGCATTCAATTCATTGTGCATGTGTTCCCTTAGAGCTTGTTCAAATTAAGTTACGTATGAATTCAACAATGCTACTATTTTTCTAAACACGGGTCTTTACTATTGAATCATTTACTTCACATTGGGACACAACCCATTTGTCACCTACAAGGCCATGTTTTGACAACATCTTCCAAAAATCTTCAAATTCATCTACCGTGAAATTGGAATACATCGCAGTCTTGGAATCCTCTATAAAAAGGAGAAAAATTTACACTCTCACAAGTATTATTATGCATATGTCAGACATACAGTCGATAACATAAACCCGGAAACACTTGTTTTATGGCCTCCATGAAACCATCATCATCTATCACAATTGCCTTTAGGTGTTTATTGCCCATATCTTTGAGAAAACCTTCCAAAACCCAATTCTATGTTTCTATTGTTTCATCAGAAATCAAAGCGCACCAAAAAATAGTTGATTGGGAAAGGTGATTACAATTGGAAAAAAATGAACGGATAATTGTATTTGTTCCTCCTATATGTGCTATCAAAGGCAACCACATCACCAAAACATTAATTGATAAATCAGATATGATAGTTACATCTGCCCAAAAATATGCCTTAATCTGCCTTTTGTAGTGATTTGGAGCTATGCAAATAATGTGGGATTATTTATTTTCATTCTCACGTAAAATTACCATTCTTATGAGATACGCCCCTATATATATATATGGTTCAAATTGTAACATCCTAATATTTCTAAAATAAAATAAAATAAAATAGAATGAAAAAGTAATAGTATTAATATTATCTTTATTAGTATTATTAGTTAGAAATCATATTATTTAATTAAAAAGAGGGATGGGTGGGTTGGAGTAGGCCCAACCCAATTAGATATTTAAATAAGAGAAGGGTTATCTATTTCACCCCATCCTTTTTCAAACGTCAGATAACCAAACCTTAGGGAAGGGAGAAGCAACTCCACAAGGAGAATGTGCCGCAGAGTAGATCATCAAGGGAGTTCTGCCATTCGTTTTCGATCGTCATCTCTAAGGTACGGGGGAAGGGGTGAAACTATATGTGTGTACTGGAGTGCTTGGGTAGTAAGGGCAATCATAAGTCCGTCTAGGATCTCTAATCTTTGAATTTGAAGGATGATTTATATGTTATAATTATTTTGTTTGATGTTGATTGGTATGTTTTGATGTTATGTTCTTGATGTATTGGATGATGAAAGCGAAATTGTCGAAAAGGGGTCAAATTAGGATTTTGGGGTGACATTTCATAATTGATCGATTGTTGTTTTAATGGTAATCCGTAGGAATAATTGATGTTTTCAGTAAATTTAATCGGTAAAAACGTATTTAAACAAGTTAGGAACTTAAAGAATTGAGTGGAGACTGAAGAAGAGGGTTAAAAAGGGGCAAAAACGCAGGTGCAGTCGCGTTCTGCGACACTTACGCTCCACCTGCGCTAAGCGCAAGATGTAGTGTAGCTCTCTGGAACCTGCGCTTCACTTGCGCTGAGCGCAGAGTGAAGCGCAGAAACGCAGATCAAACTTTTAAATACAATTTCAACCGATTCCTTCCAAATTTCAGATAGCTTTTCTTAAAACGTGAAATTGAGATGGATTTTTGTGTAATATATGAATTGTTTATGGAATTGATGAGATTAAATTGGATGTATATAGTGCATTAACTGTGGCATGAAGTATGGTTATGTGATGATCTTATGTTGATGTTCTTCGTGCATTTTATTCAAGATGTGATGTGGAATGAATTGAGTAGATGATATTGTATGAGAAATGTATAAAATGACGTTGATGCATTGAGCATGAGCATATGAGGTGTGATACATGAGATGCACGGGCCCATAGAGAGGGTGCAGTGACCATGATGGGGGACATTCTTGGCACGGGCCCATAGAGGGGGTGCGACCTACCGGCCCATAAGAGGTGCATGGGTAACGGTGGGAGGGGCGGGTGTCTTTGCACGGGCCCATAGAGGGGGTGCACTTACCGACTGGTGTTTACCAGTAGGGCCATCATTGGTAACAACTAAGGGAATTGATGAGGTGCGCCCATTGTGCGGAGTTCCAAGTCATGACTCTTAGGAGAGATATTGTACATGTGCATGGTGTGAGCATACACATTAATGGTGATTGTTTGAGAAGTGTGAATTTATATTATGAAAGTGCGAGTTTATATGTGTATGAACCTAATGTGTGAAATGTATAATGTATGAATTGAGATAAATGATGTTGTGTATGGTGATGGGTGGGAATGAGGGTAACCTTCTGTATTACATGTATATGTTTGTATTCCATTCCTCACCGTACTCTTTCTGTGGTTTTCTTAGGTGATGAAGAGGGCACTCAATGTGCTGAATTTTGAAGGGACAGAGTCTTGCTCTGATATGTGTGACATCGGGGCTTAGTGTCTAGGAACTTTATTTCTTATTTTGATATGTAGAGAATCTGAAAGAGTATTTCTAAGGGTCTTATATAGCCAAGTTATGTTTTTATTATGTTGATAATTTAGCTTTTGAAAACATGGATTTTACTCTTTTATGGAAATAACATTGGATTTGGATTAAGTACTTGTTTAAAAGAGGATTCGTGAACCTTTTTTTCTTGGCATTGACTTTAATTTTCTTTATAATTCAACTTGATGATATTATTATTATTTGGGGTAGAAGGGTGTCACACAAATTACATCAATGTAAGTTACACCAAGTCTTACACCGTTGAATAACTTTAAAATAGATCATTGTAATAAATAATCTACCATTGGATTGAAAGTTACTATCATATATATCATATATATAATTTTATATTAATAAAAAATTATTTTATATGTCATTGAGATGTCTCAAGATTATCGTCATGTATACATTTAAAATATATGAAAAAAGCACCAATTTGATTGTTAATTTATTGGTGTTCAAATTTTATGAAATTTGACTCAAATAATCAAGATAATGAATAAATATAATTTAACGATTGGATTACTAAAGGTCACATTAAATCTAAAGTTATCTACGATGTAAGACTTGGTGTAACTTACATCGATATAAGTTGATCCCTTCTCAGTTTTCTCTCTCTATATATATATTATTTTTGTGTAAGGATACGTTGCACTCATTTACCTAGTAATTTCATGGCTATTACTCAGCTAAAGTTGGCTGCAAACGATCGCTCTACAACTTTTGTAACCAGTTTTTCAAATGATTTTCTTAATCATTATTTACGTATGACCAGATTAATGACTTGCTATTGGGTCAAGGGTAAAGCCAAAAGTCAACGCGTAGTTTGCTTTGTTACATGAACCCCGAGATGGCTTTGACTGTAATTTAAAGTAAGTAGAAAAGAATATCTTAGCTGACTATCATTTATATATTTATTTTTTCAAGCTACAAAGCAAAATAATTATAATCATATCGTGTTATAGTTTTTTTTTTTTTTTGACATAATATCGTGTTATAGTTATATTACACATATTTGTGCTATGTACATTTTTAATTGTATTTTGTGATTTTGTGATTTTTATAATTTAATCAATATTAAGATAAAAATACAGTAATAATTATATAATCTACAATACTTCATTCTAACACTTAAAATATTTTTATCATTTTATTTATGATTTGTGTTTTTATATTCATTTTATATTATTTTTACGTGATGTATCATAGCTAGTCAAGTTGTATTCTTAATTATAAATTTTAATTAAAATTTATCATATATCTAAGTATCCATATCATATCACATATATATATATGTGTTCCATTGTATTCATGATTTTTAGATTTTTTTCACAAATTAAGTCTTGGTATTCTAATTAATTCTGATTAAACCCTCAAATTTCTTATGCGGATGTCGTCCATTATTAAGTCTCTGCTTGTATACATTTAGGATTTAGGATGGGTTACACAAATTAAATTTCAATGAATAATAAAAATATTTCGGTAGTCTTAGAACAGATGTAAACACACTTTAAATCTCAAATGCTATTTCAAGTTATGGTTCAATAATCATATTGTTTAGTGTTTATAGCTTTACTTGTTGCTGTTAGTACTTTTCCTTTTCTTTTATGAAAAAAAAGTTAGAGTGAGTAAGGGATAGATATGATAATATCAGATAAATGCGAATAATATATTTTTCAATACATTTTTTTACTATTATTTATGCAAGTCTTATTGCGCTTGTCCTATCAAATAGTAGATAATAGAATCTATATGTTTAATAAAATTTACGTAACTTTCATCTAATGATAAAGATTGCAGAATGTGTTAAAGTAAAAGATATTTTAGTAGCATTGACATGATCTTGATATATAGTTCATTCTTTGAACATGATATCAAGGATAAAGGATTCTTGCTACCTTTTTATGGATCTTTCAGTTGAAGCAAAATTTGTCATTGAAGGCTCTTTTGTTCATTTTTGTTCAAAATGTTCAGTTCAAAGGACGTTATATGATACTTTATTAAATAATGTTTTTAAATTTAAAAAATACTGCGCAACTTGCTAGTTTGTTAAATTGCGATTTTGGTTCTGGGTAGAGAATGAGCAGCAATATATTTAACCCTAAATAAGAAGTAGTTTACATAACAGAAATCAAATATATATTACTTAAATCAATCATCATTAATAGTTTTAAGTATATATTTTAACTAGTGATTAATTGGTCGTGTGAATTTAGCTTATAACATGAATTTATTTATATTCATTAAAGTCATCTGTAACTTTTAAAGTTGTGACATTTAATTGTGTTGTTAAATAATAATCATATTAAATTTAATAACATAACACATTAGTGTCATATACATTAAATAATATAATATTGAATATGTATATATAAATTTTTTTATATTATAGCGAATACTAATTAAATTTAAATTTTTATGTATTTCAGAAACATGGTAAACAATTTGAATCAAAACGGCAACGGATTTCGCATTTGGCTAATCAAGTAAAAAATAAACCGACAAAAATGAAGGCAAAGCATCTAAAAGGAATATGCTGGTTTGGGATATTAATAAAAAGGTATGAATTAAGCTTTTAATAAATTTGTTATATAGGTAGATATATTTTATCACAATCTCAACTCTCAATTAATGATTATTGTAGTTTATTCCCAATTTATGTTAGAGTAGCCAAATCCTTTTCTATCTCAATCTCTTTCCTAACTCAACAATTTCATTCATCAATCACTATCCAAAGAAAAGGAAAAAGCCAAGGAAAAAAAAAAACTATCAACTATCAAGTATCAACACAGCCTAAAACGAAAACACATTCGAAGAAGTGAAGTTGCCATAACGCGAAGTAGCCGCAAAACCGCAAAAGCCATACCCACCGACGCTGCTCCGCCAAACAAGGCCTTAAGCTTCCTTGAGGGAGTAAAAAGGAAATTCAATTAATTAGTTTATTATGATAGTAATTAAGAAAAAAGTGTGCGTAGTTCTATAGTTATGTTTGGTTGGCGCGTATATATAAGGATGATGACGAGCGGTGACCAATGCCATCGTAACAGCTCACAGTCTGGACCGTTGCGTTGGGTCGTTCTTCCAGACCCACTCTGACTCGCCGTGTTGACTCGCTCGAGTTTTGGGGGGTTTCTGATTCGCCCACGGACGGATCTCACTTTTGTCTCCAGGTGAATTCTGCAATTTCCCATTTTCGTTTTTTTTTCTTTTTCTTTTTTTGGTGTTTGCTACTTTGCGTTCTGCATGGATTGAATTGAGGTGAATGAATCTGACAATGTAGTTAGCATTTGTTCTATTTCTGAATTATGCAGTTCCTGTTTAAATTTGTGTTCACTCTGTTTATTGTTTCCGAATTCCCGTGATTTGAATTTCGTGACAAGGTGTTTGTATAATGGTATTGTGCTTTAATCTAATAATCTCATTTTGTGTTTAATAAATGGCGTGAACAAAATTGTGTACTAGTCAGATCTGGTGTTGGTGTTATTGTTTCCTTTGTGCGTTGTGGTTTTTGTTTGTGTGTGTGTTTGATTGGTTTATCTACTCAGTAATCTCATTTCTATTCTCATGGATTTGTTGCCTTTGCTTTTATTTTAACGTTTAGGGAGGGGGGTATGTTTGGTGAAATACATTGTTAGATATAAAACCATTTATTTGTATTCACTTAATAACTTAAACTTTTGGCATAGTTGATTCATGAGATGGTATGAGAGCCTTTGTGAACAAAGGCAATAAGTATCGAACTCTAAACCATTTGTTTGTGGAGGCTCTAATCCGATATTGTGAACCAACTATACTAAAAGCTTAAACTATGAGATGAAAACATATGAATGGTTTAATATCTAACAGTTAAATGCCTGTTTGGTTTACAGTTGAGTATAATTGATTCTAGAATGATGCATGCTTTATGAAGTATGTTGGATGAAAGTGATTTAAAATCAATTCTGTGGAATTGATTCTGCACTATTACTAACCGGTAACCAAACAGGCTATAAATCTCTACTGAAATTTCTGATGCAGTGTTTGAGATAAGAGGTAGCTTGTTGAGCTAGGGCCCAATGGATCTAGGAGATCCGTACTGTGTATGTTTATTTATTTGTAAAAGCTAGCTTCAGCTAGATAAAAAGACCAACAGGAAAGCTTCAGCTAGATAAATAACTCTCCCTTGTATATATTTTCCAAGATCAAGATGTGCTCTTTTTGAGAAAATTACTCCTGAAAGTAATATAAAGAAGAAGCCTTTTCCCCATGGTGATGTTAGTAGACTCAATTCTACTTTTATCTGGCACATGTGACCTGGAGTGACTCAATCTTTTGTTTGACATATTGCAAAATTTGTTGACAGAGTAAGCATTGTAGCAAAAAGATGACTATTTGGTATTAGTGAATTACTGTTCTTTTACAGATTTCTTTCCTTAGTAGCCAAACCTTGTATCCCTTTATGTAGCATATACGGTTCTCTAATGCAGAATTATTGCAATGTACTTCACTTTGAAGGCTTTTTAAGTGGAGATTTTGTTATTATGAAAACCATACAGGAAATCTCCTGACATTGAAAGAAGGAAATAGCCTTGTACTTAAATGATCAGCAGAACACCAAGTGGGGGTTTGGACTAGCTTATTTTGGAGAAATAATAGTTTATTTTTGCAAGCTAACTAGCTTCCTTAGAGTGCTTTTGATATAAAAAGAAAAGCGATTACTTTCAAAAAATAAGCTGTAATGTTTAGATGTTTATCATGTACCATGATTCCTGTCTGAATATAATACCATTTATGGATCAACCTTCTGCGGGATTAAACCGTGTTTTTGTCGTTCTCATTAAATGCTAGTGCCATTGTATAGCTGGATTTTGTCATTGTTTTCATATCCGGCTAAACCTTTCGTTTCACTTTCACCTTCATTTCTAGATCTATGATTCTTGTGATGACACATATTTTGATCCTTTTGTTTCTTCTTTTGGATGAAAGTTAAGATTTTAGGGTCTTATGTCTTAAGCTTCTTTGACAGACTGTTTTTCTTTTCTTTTTTTAATTTCAGCTACCATCTTTAGCTGCATCCGTGTCACACTCCTCAGAATACCCGTCAGATCAGGTGCAAATTCATTGCCAGTTGTTTTACTTTTACAAATGTCACTGAAGTGTTCCTTGCAAGTTCTTCTTTCTTTCCTGACGTGCATGTATTTATAGGACAGGGTGGAATTGATTTTCTCAGATCTGGCGTTGTGTTCTCTGTTGCCTTTCTTGATCTGCTTCTAAATTTATAATTTACTGGAAAAAAGAAGGGCATATCACAATGAAGGCACTGATTCTGGTTGGAGGGTTTGGAACAAGATTGAGGCCATTGACACTCAGTGTTCCGAAGCCTCTTGTTGATTTTGCTAACAAGCCAATGATCCTGCATCAGGTAAGGCTTTTTGAAGCCTCTTTTCTTAAAGTCTTACACCTGTTGTGCTAGATGAGTAAATTAGAGATAGGCTTTGTTTTTAATAGCCTCTTATGTTATATTTTCTCCTAGGTATCATGGATGGTCAAAGTTTTGGGAAAATGCTACATTGACAGTTTTTTGCCAAATTTTTTGACAGAATGAGCTGGCATGTTTATTGAATCTTGGATGAGTTTCCACAACATTTTATCATATCCAATAACCAACCTTGAATCTAGCTGAATTCTGTCAAAATTCTGGCTAATTTTTTCTTTTTGTTTTTGGTTGTGCAACACTATTCTCTATATATTTGATAAGTAAAAGCAGGTTCTTTTGTTATTTGAATCAGAATCCTGATGCTAATACTGGTTCTAAAACACATAATAATGGATGTCAAAGTATAGATTCTCTTAATTTGAGTTAATTTAGATTGCTTTCAATAGCTGTTTCCTCCATCATTTACCTCTTTTTGGTTGATAGAGTGGGGGGTTTTTGTCATATTTGTTAACTGTATATTTTCTTCCCCCTTTACTCAAGAAGTGGGGAAAAATATTCTTGCTTGCTTGAGAAGGTAATTTTATTTTGTGTTGACTGCCTCTTCTGCCTGTTTTGTATTTTGTTCTCCTCACCATCCTGTCACTGTCTGTGACTTTTGAATATTTATTTATTTTAGTCCTTAACATATATCTGTCATAGTATGGCTTAGTAGATCATCCTGCTGGTTTTCCTTTTAATTATACTTGTTTTACAGATAGAGGCTCTTAAGGCCATTGGAGTTAATGAAGTGGTACTTGCTATCAATTACCAACCAGAAGTAAGATTGTGCCTCTCCTTACCAAACTATGTAGTCATTCTTAAAGAGATTTATGTGAACAGAGTTTCTTCATTTGGATTTTGTTTACTTCCTCTTGCAGGTGATGTTGAATTTCTTGAAGGATTTTGAGGCAAAGCTCGGCATCAAAATCACTTGTTCTCAAGAAACTGAACCACTGGGGACTGCAGGTCCATTGGCTCTTGCCAGGGACAAGCTGATTGATGACTCTGGTGAGCCATTTTTTGTTCTCAACAGTGATGTTATCAGTGAGTATCCACTTAAAGAAATGATTGAATTCCACAAAGCCCATGGAGGAGAGGCTTCCATAATGGTGACAAAGGTAACAGAATTGACAAAATTAAATAAAATAAAATTCTATTGCAAATTATAGCATTCAATATCTTCTTTTGATCTACTTGTGTAGGTCGATGAGCCATCAAAATATGGTGTGGTTGTGATGGAGGAGACTACCGGTCAGGTTGAGAAATTTGTGGAAAAACCAAAGCTGTTTGTTGGTAACAAAATCAATGCTGGAATATACCTATTGAACCCCTCAGTTTTGGATCGAATTGAACTGAGGCCCACTTCTATCGAGAAAGAGGTGTTTCCAAAGATTGCAGCAGAGAAAAAGCTATATGCAATGGTCCTGCCAGGATTCTGGATGGACATTGGACAACCAAGGGACTATATTTCTGGCCTGACACTCTACCTGGACTCACTGAGGAAAAATAGTCCTTCTAAGTTGGCCAGTGGCCCTCACATTTTGGGGAATGTCATTGTGCATGAGACTGCCAAAATTGGTGAGGGATGTCTCATTGGACCTGATGTTGCAATTGGTCCTGGCTGTATTGTTGAGTCAGGTGTCAGGCTTTCACGCTGCACAGTAATGCGAGGAGTTCGGATTAAAAGCCATGCTTGCATATCCAGCAGTATCATTGGGTGGCATTCTACTGTTGGACAATGGGCTCGTGTGGAGAATATGACAATCCTGGGAGAAGATGTCCATGTATGTGATGAAATTTACAGCAATGGTGGTGTAGTTTTGCCCCACAAGGAGATCAAGTCAAGCATTCTGAAGCCAGAGATAGTCATGTGAAGTTACTGTCTTTTAAATTCTTAGCATGTGATGAGAGGGTAGTGGGTTCTGGAGTCTGAAATATGTTTATTTCAGTTGTTTTCCTGTTTTTTTTTTTTTTTTTCCATATTGTCCAAGTCAGTTCGTTTAGAATGAGTAATGCCATAATTTAAAATGTTGAATGGTCAGTGTCTTTGTAAAGGGCATAAGTTTGTTTTTTCAGTTCCAAAGTTGTGTAATGTTCAGTGTTATGTATATAAATTAATTATTAAGTTATTTCTCTAGTAATTATTTGATATATATATATATATATTGCTATGAACTAGATAATGTTGGCCATTGTCACGAAACTGAATCTCTTTGATGTCAATGTAGTATAAAACTTGTATTATGAGACAATGACGTCAATGTAGTCGACCAACAACATTTTCATCCGCACTGTCGTATGTTTCTACATCTTTTTATTTCATTAAAATATTATTTCAATAACAATTTAAAAATAAATAAATAAATACAAAGGAAGTAAAATGGAAATTTTATTTAATTTAACAAAGTATATATTTATTATTTAAAAAAATGACATAGAAATATATTAAATTGAAATTGAGATATATAATAAAATATAATAAGTGGGGTAGAATGATAGATCCATTAGAGAAATTTTTAGAGTTACTGGAGTGAGTAAAGGAAAAAATTGATCGAGTTACTTAAAATAGTAAAGATAATATTTTGGTAATTTTAGTAAAAATGATATGATATTAATGTAAAAAATTATAAAATATTAAAAGAAGTAACTCATGTGAATTGGTTGAATGAAGATGCGCTTATAATGCTTCTTGGTTTTAGATGAAGTTGCTAAAAGTATATATAAAAAATGAAGTGGATGTGTGAAATTGAAGAGTGTACATGTGTTTGACTTAAAAAATGCTATTAGAAATCAGGAAAATATATCATGAATCAATAAAAAAAATATTATTATAGATCTTTATCATAAATAATATAAATTTAATATTAAAAATCTATAAAAATTTATTTTTTATAATAATAAAATTGAACATCACCGGTAAACCTAAACTGATAAGGGTCCACCATAAAATGACACATAGAAACTATCATCTTTTTAAGTTTTCTACTTCTTTTCAATTGGGGTTTTAAATTGACAACATTTTGACTAAACTAGCACATCGGTTCCAGACTCTTGGGGAACCATACAGTTTCGTCCCTGACTTTTTAACATAGCACTTTAATCTAGGGGTGTTCACGGGTCGGTTTGGTTCGGTTTCAGAGGAAAAAGGAATCCGAACCAAACAAAAGTGTTCGGTTCGGTTCGGTTCGGATTTCGTTATTTTTTCTGCATTGACCCGAACCAATTAAATACGGGTTGGTTCGGTTCGGTTCAATCGGATCAGAAACTCAGAAAATGTCATTTTTTACCAGTTCGGGATAAAAGAAAAAATACATGATTTTGCCTAAAATAATACATATAACCTGATATAGAAAATGCACAAGATTGTTTTGTTGCTTCAAATTTGCACCAACCATTCAAGTTTCAACCAAGTATCAATAGTAACATAACCAAATTACTAATAACATTCAAACATGAAAATTACAAACCAGCATAAGTGCATAACATATTAACACATTGATAAAATTACTAATTAAAGATCATAGGAAAATTAGTCCTCAAATATCTTGATATCAAGAAAATCATAAACACTAACCGTAAAAAAATGCCTTTTTTTTATATATATGAGTTTGGTTCGGTTCGGTTCGGGTAACGAGTTTGGATTTCCCAACCCGTTACCCGAACCAATAGACCTCGGTTCTAATTGGTTCGGTTCGGTTCAGACCCGAATGAGAAAAAAATCCGAACCAATTTGAATGGTTCGGTTTGGTTCGTCGGATCGATCCGAACCAATGAACACCCCTACTTTAATCCCTTATTTTATTAAAAGCATGCACTTTAGTCCCTAAAGTGCATGTTTTTTAATAAAGTGAAGGACTAAAATGCATGTTTTTTAATAAAGTAAGGACTAAAGTGCATGTTTTTAATAAAATCAGAGACTAAAGTGCTATTTTAGAAAAGTCAGGGGCAAAACTATATAGTCTCCCAAAAGTCAGGGACCAATGTGTTAGTCTAATCACAACATTTTGGTTGCAACAAGCGCAACCACATCAAATTGCGATAATCGCATCCGCTGCAATTGACCCACATCAGCCTGCAACGAATGTAACGCAACTGTAACCACAGTTTAAAGCCTTATTTTCAATAAAAAAAATCACTTTAATAATCAACTACATGTTACAATAAACTGCTATATTTCATCACTAAATAATCATTATTAAAAATTTTATATATACTAGAACAATGTTTGACCATGCAACATGCAAGGATGACTAAGTAACTTCAATTTCTCTTAATTTTCCTAACATAAGCAATTACATGAAATAAGTGAATTACTGTTTCTTTCCGAAGCTAAAGGTGAAGCTTTTTATTTGCATAACTGTAATATCCTGACATAACTTTAAAATATTCCTAAACACTGAACATTAATTTTCTAACATTGGGGAGGAAGCAATTCTCTTGTATAACACCATGAACGGAAAAGCAGAACAGGGTATCCCTTCTCTCTATTCAATTGAACAATTTTAGCCCCTATCTCAAAACAGAAGAAAAAGCTAAAGAAAATAAAGCACAGCCAAGTGACTTTCCCAGCTTCCCCTCCATGAAAAGTGATGTGGATTCTTACAAGCAAAAATTACTAATCAAGTAGTAGCAAGGTCTTTGTGTGTGTAACTAACTGCTTTGTCACCATCTACTACCTGTCCACTTCCTTTGAGAATCCTACACACAAAAATGAATAGTTGCAGTATCAGTCATAAGCCTATTAGTTAAGGTGTGTTCAGGATGGTTGCGAGATTTCAGTTTTTTATTTTCAATTTTTTTTTATCGAATTTTTACAACTCAAAACAAAAAACTGAGAACTTCTTTTTATGGTTTTCAAATCAAACATTTTAAAAATCACAAAAAGAAATTTCCAATTTTTGGTTGAGTTGTAAAAACTCGATTTAAAATTTTTAAAAATAAAAAACTGAAAACTCAACCACCCCGAAGGGGCCCTTAGTTATTCACATCATAAATGTTAAATCTATTTCACATAAATGTTCTGTACCTATCATTAACTAATTAAGAGACTGAATGAAATTTTTAGATGTATAGGAAACTAAAAGGTTTGTACTGTTTCTAAAGTATTAAAAAGACCATCAGATCATACCATCTGGTTGTTAACAATCCATCAACTCCTACTGGACCCCGAGCATGAATCCTGCTTGTACTTATTCCAACCTATTAAAGCCAATAAGAGAAATATTGACTTAAATCAACAACCTTAGCATAAGGTGTTGATAAAAAAGGAAAGCAAACAATATCATACCTCTGCGCCTAGTCCAAATCGTGCCCCATCACTGAATCTTGTACTAGCATTGTGAAAAACAGCAGCACTGCAAATACAGCAAACATTAACTGCCACTGAATGATGTGATGTAATCTTGGAAAGGGTTAATTGCTTAAAAGTAAAGGGATTGATGTGTTTATTAATACTTTATTAAAAACAGGCAACTAAATTGCACATAATAATGAAATGCAGCAAAATATTTTGATTAGAAAAACAAATAATATATTATATTTCTAAAGTTACCTGTCTACTTGGCGTAGAAATACATCAGCTACTTCATGATCTTCTGTGATGATTGCATCAGTATGTGAACTGCCATAAAGGAGAAAATGTGACAAATTTCCATCTAAGTCCACCACATTACCACAATACTAAAGATGCAAATTGAAATGGAGCAGAGGAGATGAATGAAACAAAATATGCTCCAACATATTTCTTATCAAGAAATAAATAGTGACTTGCCTTCCATAAAGATTTATATGATCAATAGCTGCATAAACATCATCTACAATTTCAACAGTGCAAGCCAACGAACTGTACTCATGATGCAATGAACGAGCCAGTGGAATATTTAACAGAGAACTTGCCTTGGGTCCTCCATATAATGTATCGCCTGCATAGATTTTGAAGCATTTAACCATACTAGAAACTACAGGCTAAACTTAATAATCAGTATAATAGTTCATTTGACTTAAAGAAACCATTCTTCAATCTTAGAAAGTTGCAAGTCAGATAATTCACTAGTATAATAGAACTGTTTGCAAGAAGTCATACCTTCTGTCCGTAGGTCAACAATAATATTGTTGAGCCAACCTTTCTCTATTAAATCCTTATGAACAAGCAGTGTTTCCTAAAAGTTGAAATTTGAATAACACATCTTATGACTGGCAGTGAAAGTGAGTAAGGTAAAATCATCCAGTGCATATAAATTACCATGGCATTACAGCCTGCTGGATAATCTATTTTTGCATCCAGTACAATCCGCCTTGCCATCTCCAAATTAGCAGATTTATCAACATAGACATGACAAATTCCATCTGGTTTGGCAATAATGTGGCTTTATTATGATATTTACTGTTAAATTCTTCTTAAAAAAGGATTTACCATACCATATCAAACACTTGCATCTTAAGCAGAAAGGTCTTACCAGCATGACCCAGAACAGGAATTTTAGTGGAACTCTTGATCTGAGAGACAAGTTTGTTGCTGCCTCTTGGAATCACCAGATCAATTACATCATCCAGCTGAAAGATAAATAGAATGTAGATTCCAGATTTAGCTTAAGGTGCCAATCTTCAAAGTGAGAAAGTTTATAAATCAGAAATTAATTTCTACTGTTGTATTCGCCTTAAGTAGCTCTGGAATTTCTGCTCTTGATGTCACAAGTCCAATAAGTTTTGCACCAACAGTATCTGGTAAGGCTTCAGTAATTACCTGAAATTTCAGACATGATAAATTACCCAAAAAGAATGATTATTAATGAGGCTGCCAAACTGAATATAGTTTAAGAAAATGGTTCGCAAATTATCATTTAATTTGAAACCAAACTTTGTGCAAAATTGCATTTGATCGCTTAGCCTCCTTGCCTCCTTTCAAAAGAAGCCCATTCCCACTTCGGATTGCCAAGGAAGCTATCTGTTCACATTATATGAAGGCACTGGCTCAGAATGCAGCTAAACAGAATATAATTCAGATACAATCAATGTAGACAAATTTTAAATCTAATTAAGTTCATGTGATATAAGAAGAATGAATTCATTTTATTATTTTAAAGCAAGGCCCGATCAACAACTTAGTACATAAAAAGTCAAAGTTAGCCAAGCATGTCATCTAGACAGCATACTGACAAAGAATAATACCTAAATGCAATCAAGAGGAAGGATAGGAGTGACAATGATTGATTTAATTTACCTGTACTAGGGCATCAGGGCGAGACTCAAAAACAATTAAAAGAACTCCCATAGGAGATGATGTTTTCTCCAAAATTAGCCCCTCTGCAAGCTAAATAAAAAGGTAGCTGTCAGAAATATTATAGATCAATAATTATCATTAAAAATTCAGTACAATCTGAGTGTGTCCATGAAAAACTTGTTCAAAACATTATAAACAATGTACTATAGGACTAGACAACAATTACACTTGCATACTTTGGAGTTTGGACAACTTCCTCATACAAAATTGCAAATAACACAATTCAATTCTTTCTTATCTACTGGTATGAAGTAAAACTGGAATCTGTAATAAATACAGTAAGAAGAAGGGAAGTTGATTCAATTTAGACAGTGACCTCAGTTACTGGTGTTTTAAAACTACCATGACCAAAAATAAATATAGCCAGAATAAACTTTCCATCACCTCAGTTCGTTTTAATATTCGACCAATCGGATCTTCCATGTTTGCAATAATTCGTATGTTGTTAGCAAGGCTTGCAAGCTGTCAATTATCATAATTTATCATCAGAAATTTTTGCAGTTTGTTAAAATTGATACAATTATGTACAGTTAGTTAAAATTTAAACAATTTCTTTAGGTGAACTGTCTTGCCTTCTCATTCTTTAAAACCAGCCTAGCAACTAAGGATTTTTCATATCCTGCTTGTTGTGCAGCAGCAACATCAGCTTCATTTTCAATCCTGATCTCTTTTTGATGTGCTTCCAGGGCATCAGCTATATTCAATAAAATTTGTTTTCTCTCTTCCGATGATAATGCCTGTAATATAAGATTAGGGGATTAGCATGTTGAATTAGGAACAATATACTGACAGCTCAGTAATATACATGATTCATCAGTAGCATCAGCTCAGATTCAAACGTGATTTTGAGGTAAATCAAACATGCTACAAAGAGACCTGAAGCCGTCTGGAACAGTCCCTAGCTGCAACTGCCATCTCACGTGCATCAACCTCTTTTGGTGGGACCCACATATGCGCATCTTTATGGAAAAGGGTTCCAATACGTTGTCCTTGGAGGACTTTAATGATATTTTCAGCTGCACAACCACTGAAAGGAGAAAAAGGAAATGTGACAGAAGCAAGGAAAAACCAACATGCAAAGATGAGAGTAAGATTGTATAGGACATAGGTAGCATCATAATGGATTTCATAGTGTTCTTGGAATTATAATTTCTAACTAATATATCAACTTTGGAAAAGGGGGGAGAAGTTCATGGGTGATCTTCCCAGTCTCTGTGCATGTCTCATTCAAATTTACTGACTAAACATCTGATCAATGAAAAGTAATTCAAGGGGAAAAATAGATAGAACAAATAAACAGATAAGTAACTGCATGCAAATGACAATAGTGAGTTCACATGTCCATGGCTTAAACAAACTATTTCTAATTGAAAATGGTGCCACTGAAAAATGCTTTAATTAAAATCTAAAGAGGGGTTACAAACATGCCTTCAACAATGGTGCTTTGGAAAAATGCAGAAACAAAACACCAGTTTCAGTTTTAATCTTTCTTGGTAACATAATACAATAGAGCACCTGGTAATGATAACAGGAATGCCAGCTTCAGCTGCATGAATAGAAGCTTTTACTTTGGCAGTCATTCCACCTCTTCCCACCCTAGATTTATCTCCAAAAGTAATTTCATTTTGATGCTTTTCCTTTATGTATGTATGAATAAGCTTTGAACGTGGGTCACTTGGGGGGCCACTATAAAGACCCTCTACATCACTCAATAAAATAAGAAGATCAGCTTTTAATTCCAAGGCCAATAAAGCTGATAAACTGTCATTATCCCAAAATATGCCAGAAGAATCCTGCACAAAATGAGTTGGTGACACTTAAGTACTTAAATAGTTAGAAATGAAAAAAATTAAGTAATCAGTCCAGGAAGTGCACTCCAAAGTCCAAACCCAGCTTTCAAGATGAAAAGACACAGGTTGATGCTCAAATAAAATATATGGGAGAATGTTGATCTCCAAATCCAACCTTACAAAGAATAAAAAGACCAGTACTTTTTTATTGGGGGGGGGGGGGGGGGGGGGGAGTGCATCAGTGTAGCCCTTGCACTGAAGCTACCCTACAAGTATATTTACTTGTATCTTTTAGTTTATTCTCATACCTTGTTTTGCAAAATCAAACATTGTAACGCCCTTTATATACTATATAGTACAAGTTTAACAGAAGAGTTTCAACAAATGCTGGGAATACTTGACAGGCAAAGAAGGATCTTAAAGAAGGATAAAAAGCAGTGAAAATCTGGTTGAGTTAGGCGATGGAATATTACTATATAATTTTTTACCACATACAGATCAGTCTAAAGAAAACCTTGGATACAAAATCAATATTTAATTCTAACAGATGAAGTTCAGGAAATTTATCAAAAAAAAAAAACTGGTCTCTATATCTTGCTAGCAGAAGGAGAATAACTAACCTCATATGGAGCTTTCCTAGTACTGACAGCATCATTCTCATTAAATACAGGAATAACTTTTAGTGCTAACAGTGATTTCACAGTTTCGGTGAGTTGCTTTCTGAAATCTTTGTCCCTAAAATCATTGTCCGTCACAAGAAGCTGGGCAGATGTCACATCCAGCTGCAGGGCATGTAGCAAAAAGTGTTAAACACATAAATGCCAATTGCCAACTATCCTAAAATAAGGTAATAAACTAATAGCTGAAAATGAAATTGCCATGAAGGGCAAATCAAAATTCTAGAGGAGAACCCGTTTCAAATATGAACAAGCATGAAATGCTAGTTCAGTTATGAACATCAATGAAATTAACAACAATTACCTGACTAAACAAGGTATCATAAAGAGCCATAAGGCTGCTTTGTCCAACAGCAGCACAAGCTTTGCCATCAAGTTCAACTTGTGGCTTCTGAAGGTCAGCAAAGCTATAACAGTCCCATGAAAACCCCAAATAAAATATTATTATTATTTCAACCAGCTTAAAAAAAAAAGGAAATGGTCTTGTTCCCATAGCACTTTGAATATATTTTTTTTTTAAAAAAAAAAGAAACAGTTCCATGAATATATACTAAGAGCAACTAAATGGCTTACACCTTACCTGCTGTTAATTAATTTTCTGTATCTGAGCCTTTGGCGACCAAGGCCAACAGCACCTGATGACACCAAAATAATCTCATAACCCAGAGAGTTCAACTCCTTAATCTGCCATTTATTTTCAAAAGGGTCATATATGCCAAGTTCAAAATCCCATTTTTATTCTTTAAACACACACATAACACCAAAATACACAGAGTGAGACCTGCTCACAGAGTGCCCCTAATTTTCCAACCGCTACTCTTCCATCTTGACGGGTGACCACAGCAGTCCCAACCTTGAAAGGAAACCAATCAAAACAACCTTAGCCATTTGCATCATCAAAACAAACCAAGCCAACCAACCTTAGAAAACACACTAAGAGAAAAATACTATAGAATATAAAAAAAGAAGATGTTTTTGGGAGAGAGAGGAGAACCTTGATGATGATGCGCTTAACGTCTTTGATGAAATCTCTACAAGGATCTACGTTCTCCATTTTGTGACCAATGGAGTGAACTGTTCTGTTGGTAGAGAGAAAGAGAGACACAGTCCCGCCGTGAACCAGAACACTATCTTATTTCACGTGTCGATAAAAAGGATATTTTGGGAAAACAAAAATAAAAAGAGTAAAAATGTTTAGGGTGGGTTTAGTTTGCATTTTATGTTTCTATTTTGCTGTTTTTTATTTTCTTGAATTTTATAAAAGAAAATTTGAAAATGTTGGAAATAAAAAATCATTATTTTTAATATTTTCAGTTTTTCCGTTGTAAAATTTCAGAAAACAAGAAACAAAATAAAAACAGGAAATGGAAACAGGAAATGAAAATGCAAACCAAATAATTTCCTTTTCCATTTCCTATTTTCTCTTTTATGAAATTTTGCAAAGAAAAAAACTGGAAATGTTGGAAACAAAAAATTGTCGTTTCCAGCATTTCCAGTTTTTCCTTTGTAAAATTTCACAAAACAGGAAACAGAATGAAAATAGGAAATGAAAATGCAAACCAAACAGGTCCTAATGGACGAGTATATGCAGAAAATATGAGCATATTTTTTTTTCAACACATTTCTTTTACACACTTTTTTATGATAAATTTGTTTTATTTAAAAGTTAACATACTTATCTTATAAATTAATTATTTTGTAAAAAAATGTGTTGATATTTTTTTTTTAAAAAAGATCAATTGTGAAGAATATGTTAAAAGATGGTAGAAAAAAACTACATTACCAATTGTTTTAGGGTTCTACCTGATTCGGCTATCTCAATCAGGTACTCAGTTCCCTATCATTCGGCCAAAACTTTAGTCATCCAAGAATAATCACATACTTGGTCATATGCCTTCCATATTATGGCCTCGAATCATGCACCCCCAATTTGTTGGGTCTGGATCCTGTCCAGCCCTCCAACCCTCTCCAGCCGATTTAGCTACGGAATAACTAGGAAATCAAAATTTGTAGTTATTTCGTAGTTATTCCGTAGCTAAATCGGCTGGAGAGGGCCGGAGGACTAGAGAGGATCATAGGGTCTGTCACATGTAACTAGACAAACTTGTGTATAGGAAATCATAAAATCTTCTCAATTTCCAAATGGCCAAGTGCATGGCTACTAACTAGCCTTATAAGAAGTTGATAGGACTAATCCCACCAACCACATGGGAGATGAGTGCCAATGCACTCCATCGTCCCTTATAAGAAGTCCCTTCATTCATAACTCATGACACACTTCCCTTATTACTGAAACTTTGTTAATATATCTACTGACTTCTGGATTTAGTGTCTTGAAATATCTCATCCATTGGACCTCCATTCTCCACCATCGAAGTACATGAAGACCATGAGCACCCATCACCACCTCATCCAGAACGCAACCAGCATGCACTTTGAACACTGGTATTTCTCATACATTAAGAAATCAAAAGTAAAAAAAGTTATTAAAAATAAGAAAAATGCTTGACATTAAGAAAAAAAAATTAGACAAATAAGATGGAAATCCAAATGTTATGATATTATTTTTTACATAGCATGATTTTCAATGCAGTTATATTAATATTCCCCTAAACACCATCCTAGTAATCTTCTTAATACTTTATAAAAAAAAGTATTAAATAAAAGACACGTTTAAGATCTTAAAAATGAAAAAAAAAATCAATACTTTCTCAATTCAATAAATAGGAGGATTATTAGGAACAATTTCAAAGAGGATTTAGAAGGATTTGGAATTATCCTTTTTAAAAATTTTGCAAGTATTTTTGTACTCATTGGTTTTCATACTTTCTTTACTTTTCCATGCACAAATTATTTTTTAGTGTGAAACTATAGGTATTTTTTTATAAGAGATAATTATGCTCGAATCATATATAAATATAATCATAATGGTAAAACTAACCACTAGTTTAGGTCAATAAATTGATGTGCCTACTTGGTGATTTAGTTCAATTTCTATCTTGGATTTTTCTTTTTACCTCTCTCTCTCTCTCCATATTCATTTACGCCCAATTCTGGGGTGTGAAAGAAACACTTTTGTTCTTTAAATTCAATGTTCTAAAGATGTTGATTTTTATTTATCTAAAACCATTATCTCTAGAATTCACATTGAACTATCCAATTTTCCATTTATATGGTCAATGCTCTAGTTATATGGAGGACATTACTCACTGCCTTCAAAACTGCCCTCATGTAGCAGAGATTTGGGTGAGACTAGACTTCTACGAATAACCTTCAATATTACTTGTTACATATTTAGATCAATGGATTAAGGAGTTTGTGGGAAGTGATAAAGGTGTTGGATATTGTGTGTATATTTCAAAAGTTTTTAAAAGGGACAAGTCCCACATATATTGCCTAGGTGAGGAAAAATAATAAAATGATTTTATTTTAAGTTAGAAAATTAATATTAATTTTATTATTTTTTATGGGATAAACTTTACCTTGGTCAAATCCCTATTCACTATATAAACCTTTTTATTCTTCTTGATCTAGCAGAATGAGCCTCCACACTAATCAACTTCTTCATCTCAGAGATTATTCCTGGGTTAAACAATTATTATTCTTTGTAGTTCTCATACCTCGAAATTTTCGGGAAGAGCCTGTTAAATCTTGGGGGATTTTCGCTCCAAGCGAATAAATCCTTAAGGTTAGTGTCATTGAGGCACATTTCAGGCTACTAATTGCTACTATTTTACTACAATCTTAAGGATTTATTTCGTTTTCCTTTGAAATTTGCCTCTACAATTTGTCCCAAATTGTGGTGGTTAGGGTCATGTACACCGGTTGCTATCAGTTTTTTTTTATGAAAATGCACACTCAGCTCATTCATGCTTATCCTCTCCTCTCATCCTATCCACCAACCACAACTTCTGACATGCAACTCGCTTTCTAGGTTTGGACTCCAAGCTTGAGAACAACCTTCTTATTCCCTTCATGACCAACATCACAATGCTCATGGACCTATGAAAGGAGGAATTCGGCGGAATTCGATATCACCCTAAGTTTCAAATCTTCTGAGAATCTGAATCGAAAAATGATCAGTACACATTGCACTTTTCCTATTCATTAACTGTTTCCTAGAATATATCACTAAAATGTAACTTGACCAGATTTTCTCGGAGCAGTAACATAGTATAGGGCATGAGTTGTAGTTGAGAATGATTTTTCCCATTGGAGTACATTTTCTTTTTACTAAGAAAAGCGTTGTGTAAGTTATGATTTTGGGTGAGCAATTTTCTTAAGAAAAACAGTTTTGATGCTCTGTTAGACATATTATTGTCTCTTGCTGAGTTTATGATTTTATGGTCTAACTATTGCCTTTTATGATACATGGAATGTGTTTGTTAATAATTTTCAATGTTTTACCTTTATAAAGGTTATTGGTGAAATTATGAAATTTTGAGTATCAAATGTGTGGGTTGTTTTTGCTTGTAAAGTTTTTGTCTGTTTTGGAAATATTGCAGGAAGATAATTTTTTATTGATATATGAAATGTCTATTCTCATCACTTTAAGTGTATTTTAAGAACCCTTTTTCATGTATGCTTGAGTACAATTACTTGGGATGTTTCATTTTATTATAAAATATTATAGTTTCTTATACACTTTTGTTGCGTACATTATTGAGAGATTTATATATTAAAGGCATTAGTTAGACAAACTGATATTTGGGGTGTTAAATTCATAAGAAAGTGAGATAATATTTTATTATCACAAGAATATTATATTAAGGAACTTCTTAGGAAGTTTTGCTTACTTTAAAGTAATCTATTGAGTATCCCTTATGATATTAACATTTAAAAGGAAAATAGAAATATTTCGTTGTCCAATTTGAGTAATCTCAAATTATTGGGAGTGTATTACATTTGATTAATTTATTGGAAAATAAAATTGTTTGCTATGTGTGTAAAACTCAAGAAAGATTTGATAGGCACCATGAATTATGGTAATGTATGTTGTGAGTTTCCCATTGTATTTAAGAATACAATGATGTTCATTGAATTTTAGATTTAAATGGGGCTAAATTCACAAGTGAATTTAGTTTTACCCTCAATGGAAGAGTTATCGCTTTATAGTCCAAATAGACCTGTATAGTCTAATTTATGATGGTGGCCAAGTTTATTCTCAACTTGATAAGATGTGAGAATGGTTTACTAACAAATCCCTTAGCATATATTCCTTTGTGGAAGGAACACGTTCCTTCTATATCTATATATTGCATTTTCTATGTGGAAATAGCAAAGTAAATACAATTTATATTACAAATTAAAGGCGTATACATATACATTATTAATTTTTAAAGTAGCTACTAAATGATGGGGTTATATCCCTAATCAATGTGTGGTTAAAATAATTTTGACCAATTTCTCACAAGTTAGTGAGTAAAACATCAAGGGGAATGTGACTAAATCCAATTTGATACTAACAGTGATGGTAACCCAATCTTTGTGATTGGAGATCCCATGAAGAAGGTTCATATGGGTAAAAATAAATCATTTATTAGTTATGCTAGCACTATTTATTTTATCCCTTCCTTTGGTTTAGAGGTGCTAGACTGCATTTTGGAGAGGATAAGGGCCTGTTTCGTTTCACCGTTGCCCATTTTCATTTTCGATAGAAACAGGAAATGGTAAAGGAAATGCGTTTGTTCAAATGTTTTCATTTTCGATTTTAGAAAACAATTTCAAAATTTTTGAAAATTTTGGAAACAACAAAAATACGTTTCCAGCGTTTTCAGAAGATGAGCGGTGACATTTTTTGATATTTCAATGAACATACACAGTGGAAGCTGATGTCCATCTTCATCTTGTCTCCTTGTCGTGGAGGTAGGGCAAGAAGACCCAAGAGAGGGAAGGGGAGGCCGTGCATGGTCGCAATAGCGGAAACCGCCAGTATGGGCGACAGCGCAAGGAGAACCATCGACGGGCTTGGGGCGGTTGTCGCATTTCGCGGTGTCCCGCGCGGTGGTGTGTGTCGCTTGGCTACAACAGTCGCTCAACGACGGTGAAAGGGGGGACGACGATGGCGTAGAGCGGAGCAGCGCAAGGCACTGTGACGGCAGCAAGGCGCTGTGACGGGAAGGCCACTATGGCCCCCTCCTCTTCCACCCTCTCCTATCCCTCCCTCCTTCTTTCTATCTCTGTCTTTCTGTTTCTGTTATGTGAATTTTTTAGTTTGATTTTAACTTGCTGAACTTGAGTGCAGGGAACTCATGAGACCAAGCACCAATGAAACTAAGAAGAAGCAACACAATTGGGGAATATCTCATGTACCAAGGCAAAGTGAAATAGAAAATGGGAATAGCAGCAGATTGAAAATAAATGAAACAAACATATTTTCAATTTAAGAAATTTTGAAAATGAAAGTAAATTTTTTAAAATGAAAATAGAAAATGAAAACTGAAAATGTTTTCATAAACCAAACAACCCCTAAGCTTGTAAGGCTTTTAATGATTTTCATAACATTTGCGGCTGGTGTATGAAGTGCAACATACACTTGATGAAATCACCTATATGAGTGTCAAGTGGGGCCACTTGTATGACATTGAAGCGTAATCTCTAGAGCACTCATGAATAACAGACGTACGCATGGCCTATGATGAGATTTTGGCAAGCGTACCAAATTATCGCAAGTAATCAATAGTGAGTTAAAGTATCGTCTCCACGGGGATTGAGGAATAAAGTACCAAACTACAAGGATTTTATCTAGTTGAATAGAGAGAAAGTATCAAGTGACACGTAGAACTAATGCAGAAAAGTAAACCAAAATAATTAAACCAAAACAATTGAAATAAGTGCTTGAACAGAAGGCAAGAATTCAGAAAATGTGAGAAACAATAATATCAACAAAGTGATTAGGGGTTGGTTCTTTTCAATTCTCACTCTATGGAATTTTAAAGAATGTTCAACTCAATGATCATGATTCAATTCATGATCCAATTCACTAAGGTAGTTAATTAAACTCAATTCCTTGGTGAATTAACCCTATATAAACAATCAAGAACCCTAATTCCTTAGGTGAATTTTAATTGAGACATGCATTAGTATAAAGAATTGATAAAGATCACATAAAAAATCAATTCCTAGGTAATTAACTTTCTATGTTAAATCCAAGTTCTTCCCAAATTTTCCAATTATGGGAATTACTCTAAGTTCATGCATTGGTTGATCAAGTCAATAAAGCATTAAGAGTAGAAGAAAGTAATGCAATTTAATCACAATTCACTGAATTGAAATCAAATAAAGGAATTGACATAGAGTTTGAATCAAAATTCGTCAATCCCTAACCTAAGAAATCTAAAAACTCATTATAATGGAAAAGAGAAGAGAGAAGAGAAATGCAAACTCAATGAAAGACTTCATTAGATTTGAACCCTAGCTTTCACTTTGGTTTGGATCTTCAAGAGGAAGAGAGAAAAAAAGAGAATTTAGGGTTTACAAAACTGAAAAGTGAGTGAATGAATGATTAAAACTAACTAAAAGTTTGAAGAAATCCATTTATATAGAGATGCATGTGGGAACACAACAACTCTGGGTGTCCTCACACGCACCATACAGAAGCAATACCAAGTTCTGTCTTGCTCGTGTCCCCACACATAATGTTGTTATATATGTCCTCACACGAGCACACTGCAATAAGCATTCTAGCTTTCTGTCATACTTGTGTCCTCATAGAAGGCTCTAGCTAGCATGTTCCCACGCGAGTGTGGCAGAAAGTTTTTGCCATATTGGTGCAGCTAGTGTCCTCACAAACTAAAAATATATGTGTTCCCACACAAGCATGACAATGAGCATTCTTCATTTTTGGCTTCTCATGTGTCCCCAAGCTCAATGTTTTGTCTTCACAAAGACCTCTAAATTGCTTCTCCTTATCGTCTTTTGCTTCTCTTTCACACAATTCCTATAAAAACACCAAATTAATGAACAATTAAAAAATTACTAATATTTGCTAAAATCACCTAAAACAACAAAAAATGCAATTCTAAATAATTTTAACTACAATTTCACACAATTAACAACCTAAACAACAAAAAATTGCCTACAATTAGCCTATAAATCTATTACTATTGTGGATTTATCACAACCTCAGACTTAGAATTTTGCTTGTCCTCAAGCAAACTATCAAAGCTCACCCAAAATATTTTTCTAAACAAAACCAAGGGGTGAAATTCACAAGTGAACATCTCATGTGTCCAACACTTTATCCACAACTAGTCATTCAATTTTAATATACTTCTCAAACAAATAACACAAGTGTTAACACAGGTCAAAAACAATTACATTACCTAGCACCATGATATCTTAGCCCAAACTTGAAACAATGCAAGATAAAATATGCAATAGTCTCACAAAGAAAAGTATGAATTGCATTCACAAACCTCACAAGATAGTGTTTCTCTTATCACTCTATTTAGGGGCACTGTTTACTCTCATCACTACCATAGGCTTGACAAAATTGTAAAATTTCCCTTACAAATGCAAATGCAACCACAAATCACAAGGACTTTTATTTAAATTGTAATAGGGCTAGGGTCAAGGTAGGAAAATTAAGGATCTAGTTAACCCAAAATAGGTTAAAGGATATATTTGATGAGCTCAAAAATTAAGTATGAAGTTAAATGTCTAACTCAACCTTTTTCCTTTTGTCATTTTTATTTGGACTACATTCCCTTGTCCTTTTTCTGAACTTTTTTTTATCAATTAGTGGGTAGAATTAATACAATTTAACCCATCGTCTTAGATAAAAAAATATTATAAATATTTTTCATTAAATTTAGTACTATTATATTATATACTAATAATGTGGTAAGAGGTTATTCTAACTTAACTAATAGTCTCGAGTTCGAGTCCTAGATATGCAGTTTTGTTAAATACTCGTAGGGAAAGTTGTACTGTCCATATAAATCTTATCCAGCTCAAATAAGATTGTCTCCTGCTGTTCTTGCGGGAAAAAAAATACTAACAATATGTGAATAGTATTAGACTAACCTAATTTTAAATAAAACATGCTATAACTCCATCAGTTAATTTTGCTGATTGAACCAGCTAATTCTGAAACCCGGAACATTATCGCTCTTCAAAGAATAAAACCAATTTAGCATATAGCTGCTATTATTAAAGAGCGAAAAGCCAATTTACCTTAGACATGCTTTTTTTTAATGAGAATGTTAACTCCTGTTCCTATCAAACAAGGAAGTAGCAAATCCCCTGCGAAGTAGACGTTTTCTAATTGTGCTCTTCCTCCTCTCAGCCGCAGCAAGCAAATGGAAACTTTTTAAAAATATCTTAAAAAAAAAGAAAAAGAAATTAAGAGTGTTCGACAGAGGCATGACAGACTACACGACAAAACAACAACATTGATTGAAGTATATCCGTGTCATAGGTGTACCCGAGTCCAACCACTGTCTTTGTCCATAACTCACTGGACCACACGTTAACATTAGTTTAGCTTCTAATACAGTACAACTATATTTATAATAATTAATATATGATGTTTTGTCTTTTTAATTTAAACATGGACATTTTCTTCCTCAGCTTAGCTCATTTGATTTTGTAGAGGAAATAGAAAACGAAAAGGATGCATCAAATGATCTCCTTTAGTTAAGAATATGATTGAAAAATTACCAGAAAAAGAAAACTCTCCCACGTTTTACATTCGGAAATTTTGAGTTTTCCACGTACACTGTAAAGGTTTCCGATAGTGAAAGATCATATATTCAGTTTTCCACGTTTTAGATTCCTTAATATTTATGGTGACGAAAAATCATATTAGGCTAATCACACCACTCGTGTTTAACCAAAGTGGTTTGTTGAGTGGAGCAAGACATGGTCCTGCATTTGATAAGTTGTAAGTTCGAATCCGACTCCACTCGGCTTCTTTGATGAGGTAAATGTAAGTATTTTTATAAGTGTTAGCTATTGGAGTTCGTAGGCTTTCCCTGCTTCTAAGTGAGTTATCATCCCCTCACCCAAAATTTTTGTAATACAAAAAAAAATACTATTTGAGTTTTTTCCCACACTAGTGATGTTTGGTTCTCCTTTATTAATAGTGTTTGTTTATTTCTTGAATTGAAATGGTGAGAATCAATTCCAATGAAATTGATTTTAAATTATTTTTATTTAACGTGTTTCATAAATTGTATATTATTGAGTTTCTATCATTGATTATGTAAATCTATCAAAATGATCAACTATACTCAACCGTAAACTAAAGGAAGAACAATGACGGACGAGTTTGGGATAAAGTTGTATGAGATGATTATATTAACTCATTGTTAAAAACTTAAAATCAAATTTTGTAATGTTTATGCACACATGAACACTTTCGATAGGGCTAGCAATCAACAGGCGGGATAACAAATAATTAGACTGAAAAAAAGCAAATTTTAAGATAAGACTATTTTAAACTAATTATAATAATTTGTGAAAATTCTTAAAATTTTATTTGGAGTTTTATCTTTTAAATTTTAATTAGGATATAAAATTATTTATTAAATTACTGTCATATGTAATTAATGTTTATGGTAGTCAATATTTTATCGATTTAGGTTTATTCCGATGTTTACAATATTAATTAAAGGGTAAAATATCTCAATTTTGATTTTTGTCCATGAATTTTTTTTTTATTTCATCCTTATAAAATATTTAAACTATTTTTTTAGTCCCCGATATTGACTCTACTATTAATTGTGGATGTGTTGAACATCTATAATAGTGATCAATACTTAAGAAGTATCATGACACATTATATAAGAGTGTTACCCTCCATAAACTCATTCAGAGAATCAAATTTCATGTCCGACTTGAACTGAAATTCTTTGTACATTTCCTCCTTCCTATATATCATAAACAATCTTTGAATGAGTTTACAGATGCTAGCAATGTTGTATAATGTGTCAGAGTGATACACATATGATTATTGACTGTGATGGACATTAGACACATTTGCATTTAAAAGTAAAATCAACAACAGAGACTAAACAAATAACTTAAATATTTTATAAGGATGAAATGAAAAAGAACAATTTTATAGGGACGAAAATCAAAACTCAGATATTTTAAATGAACTAAAAAGTTGTTTTATCTTTAATTAAATAATAAAAATATGATTTGTAATTAAGGGAAAATAATAGAAAAAATCAACTGATGAAATAAATAAATTAGTTATTACTAATTGTAAGACAAGAGCTACTTTTATGTATTTGTTGTTTAATTAATAATTTTCTTTCATTTTTTATAAAAAATATTAATAAAAATTAATAATATTTTTATGGGCTTATTATATATTTTTAATATAATTATAAATTTATAGGGCTTATGAAATAATGAGACCCAAAGCCTTACTAGATTACTATCCTCTCCATTTCGGACCAAAATTGGAGAACTCTTTTTACAGGCTTGTGAACCACACGATTAAAATGTTTTCACATGAATTGATTTTGACACACCATCTCCATCTCTCATGCCTCTTCCATATGCAAATACGCTGTTTCTACAACATGTGATGCATCCTCTTCCCTTCACTGTTACCATATGTTTAAAGAAATCAATTTGAATTTTATTTATGCAGACTTCAAGAATCAATTGTGCAATTGAAGAGTTTTGAGTCTTAACATAAAAAAATAGATACAAATAAAATAATGAATGTGTCAGAAATTGCTTTGACTATAGCAAATTGGTAAAAATAGATACAAATCTTTACTTTTTTTATATATATTGTTATTGAGTATTATTATACTCCTGGCAGATGTCCTCCGACTAGACTTATGATCTTCGGAGGACTACCCGACATGAAGGAAGTTTATCCGACATAAGAGATGTTTAACCGTGATGGCGTAAGGAAGTATTATTCTGTAGTTCCTCGTTCCTTTGATGTCGGAGATCTTGTGCTGAGGAGAGCAGATGTCAGTAACAAAAATGCAGCTCAGGGAAAGTTGGCAGAAAATTGGGAAGGCCCATATCGGGTTGTATCCAAGATTGGAACTGGAGCATATTATTTAGAAACGTTACCCGGGATAGCCATACCACGGACTTGGAACACGGACAAACTTCGTAGGTACTTTAGTTGATTAATTGTAATATGCTTATTTCGATGTAACGTTTGATTTACAGACAATAAATAAAATAAAAGTTTGAAGTTAATTTGCCATTCTATCAACACCATCTCGGGCTCAAGACCTTGAGCATCTCGGGCATAGTCCCTTGACCATCTCGGGCTCAAGACCTTGAGCATCTCGAGCATAGTCCCTCGACCATCTCGAGCTCAAGACCTTGAGCATCTCGGGCATAGTCCCTTTGACCATCTCAGGTTCAAGACCTTGAGCATCTCAGGCATAGTCCCTCGACGCTTCTTAAATACGTTCTTCAAAGATAAATGTCATTGAAGAAAAAGACAAGTACAAACGAGTTAAAATCTAGATTCTCAGAAAAAGGAAGCTTATAGAAAAAATTTGATCATAAAACTGATACGAAGTCAGAAAATAATGACAAGTGTTCAAAAGGCGGTCCCAAGCCACGGAAACAGTATGAAGAGTCAGATTACAAAGACAACCGGTATTCCGGCTCTTCATTGCATTTCGGCACCAGTAGGCTGAGGATCTTGATGGTTCTCAGATGCCATCTCGCCATCTTGCTTCTCTTCATCTTCTTCATCCCCATGAAGCTTTGGCGTTGAAGGCTCAATATCACCAGGGATCCCCTCCTCATTACCATGTGGCAACACATTGTACCACTTCCCATCCACTACAGTGCAGAGGGTCGACATACCACGGGTATTCAAATCCACGCCGGGATTCAGAAACTTCATTTGTTTAATGGCCGCGTAGAAGTAGATGGCGGATGCATCAAGCCAAAGCTTCTCGGCTTCTCCTCTTTCAGCTGTCTCCTCAGCTACTCGGACTTCTAATTCCTGCACCTTTTCCTTCAGTTTGGCAATTTCACTCTCAGCAAGTTTGGCCGCTTCAATTGCTGCCTTGGCCTCTTCCTTTGCCATCCTGGCTTCTCCTTTTGCTGCCTCAGCCTCTTCTGAAGCCGTTTTCAACTTCTCTTCGACCTCGGTCTTTGCGGTCGAGATTCTCTCGACTTTCAGGCTCAGAGAAGAGTTAGAATCCAGAAGACCGTCTCTCTCCGAAGTGAGCAACTTGACGTCGGCCAAGGCCTTCCTCATTAACAGCTCATCAGACTCCAACTTGGCAGTCATCCTCTCCAACTCCTTCTTCATTGGTAGGAAGGCAGCAAGATCTTTCATAATGCCCAGGAAATACTGGGACATCATAGCATGCCTTAAAGCCCAGTTGGTTGAGCGGTTCAGAAGCTCCCGAATCTCGGCTTCCGACTTTCCGTTAAACATGGATTGGGCTTGTTGAGCGATGTATTGCCACACCTCATCAGCCGTCGTGTTTAGATTCTGAGGAGAGGTGATCTCGGGAACTCGGAACCCCTCAGACGACCCTCTTTCCCTTTCTTCTGACTGCGTTGCAGAAGAACCTTTGGAATGAACCCCGACAGGTGCTTCTACGTCCGACGAAATAGTCAGAGCGACTTAAGGACTTGGCATACCCATTCTTTGGCGTTTCGCCACAGGGTTCTCGACGTCCTGACCACCTTCAGCGAAAGCAGCCACCTCCTTCCTCTTGGCTTCGAGGGCTTGCTTTTTCAGTAGTTTTTCCGCCAGCTTGCTTTGCTGCCTTGCCGCCATATCCACTGCAAAAATAAAATCGATAAGTACAATGGAGATAAAAAAGAAATAAACATTAAGTGAAAACATTACCCAAGGATTCCCGTGTAACTTCACCGCCTCCCGAGATCATGTTTGAACTCTTCAACGTTCCGTGAGTCTTTAAAAATTCCTTGATTGCATCCACCACCTTTCTCTCCTCCCGAGATAACTCCTTATAATCAACGGTATAAGCCTTGGACTCACGCCCGAAATGACCTTTGTTCCAATAAGGGTTTATGATGGGTTGCCCGTCTTCCTTCAAAATATTCAGCCTCCCTTCACCCTTTGGAACTACGAATACATATTTATCTTTAAAATTCTTATAAGAATCTTGATAAATATCAAAGATCTTTCCTCCAGCCCCGACACGCAAGGCTAACCACGAGAAGCGACTTAGGCCATCTTTCTGTACCAAAGGTCGGAAGAAATGGAAGAATATGCTTGAATTAAGAGGAAGCTTTAACGCATTACATAGGATCATGAAACTCCTAATGAATACCCAAGCATTTGGATGTAGTTGAGAAGGGGCCGCCTCCAAATGCTGAAGAACCTCCTGTTCGAACTATGTGAAAGGTAACCAGAAACCGAGGTCCTCAAAAACCGTATTGTACATCGGGATAAACAAATTTTGACCTAAATCACCTTGGGAGCAGATTCTGTCATCCGATTTGGGCACAACCATCTCCCAATCTTTCTCCTTGCCCGGTTCCACCCATTCCACATCCTGGAACCCTAATTCAAGCGCCTCGGCAGAACTAAACATGCTTGAAGTGCCTATTGCTTCTGTATCCACCCAGGTCATCTCGGCTAAGGCTGAAGGCACGGGGTAGTTTGTAGCCGATGAGGTATGTATTTTCTGTTTACCCATCTCGGACCTGCCCAAAAGTCCAATACACGTGTCAAATTTTCGAGATGGTGAATCCACCCCGGGATGGTCGGGGCCAACCATGGAGGATCCAACGGAAAATACCTCGGGATGGCCCTATTTCAGGAGAATGAGAGCAGTCTTCTCAACTGCATCGCGTTGCAGGTTCCTACTAACCATCCCAGAACTACTCCTTTTTCTGACCAAATCCGGAATGTCCGGATTCTCAGGCTCATCAGTTACTATGATGCACTGCCGTTTGTTTTCAACAACAAGTGCCTTTGCCCTAGCTCGTGTAAGCACCATTTTTAGGAAATATTAAACAAAACAGCCTAAAGAAAAAGTAACAAACTGGTACCTTGAAAGATGCTAGAAGAAACCCTTTTGAATTCCGTGAAGAAGTCATCAACTCCAAAGCTCATAAGCCAACCAGAGCAATTCTCTCGAGGAACAATGGCAGACTCAGTGTGTTAAAGGACGAAGAGAAGTTGTGAAAATGAGTAAAATCTAGAAATAAGGGCAAATGGAATGAGGGAGAAGAAGAATGGAGTTGAAAGCAAACGGGCGCCAGAAGGAAGAAGAGGGAAAATGAAAAACTCTTCCCATACCCAAGAACACATATATTCTAAATTGACGCTCCGGATGCAGCAAGCTAATGAGGCCTATGGGCCCAATACTGTCAGATGCGAACACGTGGTATGACAGTTGAAAAGACATTAATTTCAAAAATAATAATCTCTACTCAGGAAAACCAAACGATGTCGGGAAGCATCACGGTTTTCACACCCCTAGATTTACTCGGATATTTCAGAATTGAGGCCGAGACAAGCAAAGTCGATCACTCCATAGCGGACTAACCGACTTGGGGGCAACTATTCTAGAGTATTATTATACTCCTGGTCGACGTCCTCCGACTAGACTTATGATCTTCGGAGGACTACCTGACATGAAGGAAGTTTATCCGACATAAGAGATGTTTAACCGTGATGAATTCATCACGGTTATAGTTCTTATGATACCCATTAAACAAGTATTGAAGTGACATCGACATAGAAATTCCGATATCGCACAACAGAAGTATCTTCTCTATCTGAGATATTTTGTTACGCGTGTGAAGCCACCTTCCTTACAGGCACGTCACGCCGAGATTTACGGAGTCAGTTATAGCTCGTAACAGAATCTCCCGCCCAAATTTATCTATAAATAACCACAATTCTGAACGATTCAGGTACGCTTTTTCTCTGATTCACATACTCTTACACTGTCAAAATCCTTACTTACGTTAAGCATCGGAGTCTCTGCAGGAAAACCCTACTCCGACGCGGATCTGACGTGCTCGCTACCTCCAACCACCGTTCGACGCTACCGGAGACGACATTGAGAGATCTGGAAAGTTCATATATATATATATATCATGTTTCTATTTCGATCAATATGCATCTTTCTAGTGGAAATTGCTTTGATTGTAGTAATTTAGATACAATTATTGTATTGTACCAATTGAATTTAGCTTTTGAAGTAGCTCAAAGGTAGTTATCCTCCCTTGATATAACAAAGTGCATAAAAGAGTGACAAGGATTGCATTGGAGCTTGAGTTAATTTATAATAGTCAATAACATTGACTTCACACTAGTTTACACGAGTAATCAGAGTTTTAGAATAGGATTTACATGTCGCTAATAATCAAATTGACATTGTAAATTAAAATGCAGAAAAAAATAATCAGAGGTTAAAATAACAATATACTGATAAGGAGTTTGATTGTAGTATCTGTATGTTTCCACTTTATATAATTCTTTTAATTACCATTGTGACTTTTTGCACTTTAAATTATACAGTAAAGTTATCAAATCGATATTCAAATTGTGAATTAGAAGACATATTTTCTAAATGGTGAATTGAATCTCATTATGTATCGTAAGATACATGATCAATAATAAAACATAACATAAAAGTATAATTTCACATAAAGAAATATTTAAAAAATAATAAAACATAAATGGATATATAGAACATATGGACTTCAAAAATCACACCAATCTAAGATCCTAGTCATAAATCAAAATGACATAAAATTAGTGGCTAGTGGTTCAAGTGTTTAACCCCTAAAAATACATCAATAAGTGAAAAATTTCATATTACTATTCCTTATTTATTATGCTTGATCCTAGTACTGTAGGATATGATCTAATTGATTATCTCATTTTTATCCCAGAGATCAATGTCATTTAGTTCATGCTCATACTTTGACGTTCCTCTAAATCTCCAATTATCTTTTCAGTTTCACCCTATCCCGCAGTGATGATAAATTCTCCCTTCTTTTTAGCCTTTGTATTTAGCTTTCTTAGACCTATATTTATACCAAAAAAACATAAATATGGCAGCATTATTTAAATTTTAGTTATATATACTTATAGTTTTAAGTTTTAGAAAAATACCTCTCTTCCTTTTCTTGCTTGGAGCTTCTTCTTCTAAAGTAAAGGATTTATGTATATCCATCCATTGAAGCCTCAATTAATTAATAAGAAAATATCCTCTTTTTCAATAATCCATTCATCATTCGATTCAATATTGGTTAAGCATATATATAGGATCATAAGTATCTTCCTTCTCCTCTCTAGACTTTTGTGTCATCTCAAGTTGAAGATTATACTTAATAAAGACAAAAACATTTAATCTTTGTTGCTCTAGGTGGTTTTGTTTCTCTTAGTATGGACTTGATCAAATATGCTTGACAGTTGTCAAACCTGCACAAAATTACAATTACAATTATAATTAAAATTACAAATTGGGTTAAACCCTGAAGATCCACTCAAATTAACCCTTCAGGGGGATTGATTGTTTACAATAAACTGAGGAAAACAAGGATCAAATTAATAACAAAGGTTGAATCAATTTATGATAAGATTAATCTAAAGAATTCAGAGCCTATTTTCATGGTTAATCATTGATTATTAAAAACATACACACAAGAGATTAAATCTATCAACTTAGGATCATATAGAACCCCTAAAATGATAGTCAAATTCACTACTGAAATAACTCTCAAAATTTAATTGATTAAGATCAACAAGATCAATTAATCATCAAATCTTATGTTAGATCCAAATCAATTTTTAGTCGGAACTTAATTGAAATAATTAATTAAATGAAAACCTTCAATTCAATTACTTACCTATGTTTTTAATCTTGTATTATGATTAACCAATCAAGAGTACAACATACATCAATAACAGTTTTCACAACCAAAACATGTTAATCAATCAAGCTTTGATCAAAGAAATATGAAATTGAAGCAAGTGGAGTAGAAAAACTAGGTAGATATAATTCAATATGCATGTAAATGAAGATCAAACCTCAGAACCAAGGTGGAAATAAGCTTGAATTCTTGAATTAAATACAATCTTAGCCTTCCATGAAGACTTTACAACAAAGAGAAAAGTAAAAGTGAATGAAAGACTTAGTAATTCTACTACAACTTGGATCATTTTCTACCTAGCAAACCCTCCTATTTATAGGAGGTGCAATAGTATCTTTCATATGTTGATCATTAATCAGCCATAACTGAGCATGTTTTGTCCATAAATGGAATTATTGATCAATTATCTAACACATTTTTCCATTACTTTGAACTACTCATCCATTGTTTCCTTTTCTAGCTATCATTCAATATCTTGTCTCCCACTTGCACCAAGAAATGAATCATTGAACTGACCGAACCCAAGGAAATTGTCTTAACATGAAATGAAGCCCTAGATATTAGCTTTCGAATTTTGTTGATTTGAGCTCAAAAGGAATTTTGTAGCCTAAGTTATGACCCAATCTTTAAATGGTGTTCAGATTCTCATGAAATGATAACTAGTCCGACTTCCAAGCCCATTTTGACCCACTAGACATCAGATTCAACTTTTGGGCTGAACAACAAATTCAAGTTGTAGGTATTTCTTTAATCTTTCCTACAATATAAATTTCATAATTTTTAGATGTCTAGAACTTGAGTTATACTTGAAATATCAAAACAGTGTAATTTTCCAATTATGCTAAAAAAAATGCAACTAAGCCCAATATGAACTTGAATTAGAAAAATATGGTCATGACTTGTTAATTAGGCATAAAGGAAGTATTAAAATGTTAAATTTGAGGGATGATTAATATGTAAGCATTGTATTTATGAATTCTTTCACATCCAGTAGCACTACAAGTGAGACTCAACTCTCATTGCTAGATTTTGTAACGCTTTGCCCTTTCCACCATAACTTTCCTACTAAAGAGCTAGAAAAATAAAATCCAACGCTAGAACTATATCTATTCTTGGCTTCCCAGCTCTTTCAAATTCATGAAAATTAGTGTAAAACTTATTACTTAATAGATTACTTTTTTTCCCTAATGTATATTGCCATGCTCATTTCAAAAAGTCTCCTGGCTCTCTTAAATTTATCACATTATTGATCAATAGTAAATTTGATTCTTCTATCTGGAACAATTCTTTCAATGGTTTCATATAAACCAAACAAGACTTCACTATTCAGATTGAAGTTTTTATCATAATGGAACCTAATAAAAAAAAGAAAAAAAGTAAATTTTCAATTATCAAGTAAGATGACCTAATCTCTAAATCTAAATAAGTAACTACAATACATAAAAAATAAAGAATGAAATTACTTACTTGGATTAAGATAATGGGCAGCAGAATAAAGAGCCCTATGTAGTTGCAAATTCCATTTAGTTTCAACTATCTTTAACGTCTTTTTATATCTTGACTCTTGATTCTTAAAGTTTGTAGCTAATATTCTTTAGCTCTATCAGTAGCTTCATTGATATATGGCATGGCAGGTTTTGAGTCTCCATCCACAAGCCTTAAAACCTTCACAAGTGGAGTCACACACTTCAAGCAATATTGGATGGATTTCCGAAATCTAAAATCACCTAAGACTTTGTTCATCACTTCTTTAGCTTTTACTTTACTAACATAATTACTAGTAGTTCATTCCTCCGAAGCAAACTTAGATTGGAGAGCACATTCTTTTGTTGCATGATACAATGTTGGATGGGATAAGCAATTGCAAACCTTGTGACTACTTGCCTAGCCAATTTTCTTCCTTTGGAATGTTTTATATATAAGTTTAAGACCCACATGTGACTGTAAATGAAAGTTGTGACTTTTTTTGCATTTGCAATGGTATTATAAAATACTAGAACTTGCTCAATGTCTTCAAGGGTCAAATCAAGACAATGGGCAACACAGAGGGACCAAAACAATCTTATTCTTTTCTCCTCTAACATCTTTCTAGTTGACACAAGATTAGAAGGACCATCAATCACAACTTGCATTACATTGACCTCCCCTATTTCTTCTACCACTGAATCCAATAAATCAAACATTTGCTTAACATCTTTGATCACATCATTAATGTCAACATATTTTAAAAAAACAATCCCACTTGGACTATTAACTAAAAAATTTGTAAGTGACATACCTTTTCCATTTGTCCAACCATCATGCACCAAAGTGTAACCCCGATTTCCCCATTGAATCTTATATTTCTCCAAACTTGCTTGGATGTTATCAACCACCTTTTTCAAGTAAGATACTCTTACCTCGTTATAAGTGGGGGGTTGAATCTCCTTCCATATTCACCCAACAGATTTTATCATTTGGACAAATAAGAGACTTCATACCAAATTAAATGGCAAAGTGTTACAATAGATGCATTTGCAAATGTCTTAAATCACTAACTCTTTATCTTTCAACTCATCATTCATCGTCTTTAGCTTCATAGATGTCGTCTTCCCATTCTTAACAAATGATTCCATTGTTCCTTTTATTGCACTAGCATTTTGGGTAGTCACTTCCTCAAAGCATTCTTGACTATTTGACTATTTATCTTTAACAACTTAAAAAAAATTGTCTAACTTTTTTAGGAACTAGTGTACAAGCATTGTCATTCTCCTTTGTTCTTGCAAGATGATGATTTATCCTTGTAACACCACCCCAACAAATATGTGAGCAATACTTACACTTAACTAAAAGCCTATGTGGAAACTCTTACAGTGGCTCCAAATAATATCAATCTCTTTTTCCTTCTTAGTCTAACGTATTACCCTGATAAAAAACACAACAACAATAAAACAATGGAATAATCAACAATGAATGGAACAACGAACTTTGAACGGGAAGAGACAATAATATGGGTTGAGGACTTTTAGAAAAACAATAAAATAGAAAAAGGATGTTGTGGGTGGGGACCATAAATGTAGAGGAAGAGAGACAATATGTTGAGGGTAGGAAGTGGGAACTAGAAGTTGAGAGAAGAGAAAAGTAGTAAACACCAATTGAAGGCTCGAGGAAGAAGGCATACAAAAGGGATAGTAGAGGACCAATAAAACTCTTATAATCTGATTGGTATCAATTAGAGGCAAGCTTTTCGGCCATTTCCCTCCCATTTCGTTAAAAAACCTAATTTGCCTTTTTTTTCACAATTAGGCTGCGTGACCCAACTTGTTTGTAGGGTTCATGACTCGTGAGCATGGATCACTTGATTCTTGGATTGAATTGTGATTCCAAAGATATAACTACGTTTCATGCGATTCCGACAATGATTCAAAGCAAAAAATGATAAGCCTTGTGATATGAATTGGTGATATCCATTTTTTAATTGAATCATGATGTGAATCTTACAATTCATGCAATTCTAACCATGATTTTAAAAGTCGGACCAGACCGGTCGGTTCAATCGGTAAATTGGTGAATCGGTCTGCTGCCCGATCCAATAAAACCACAGAATCAGTAAGGCATAAGTACTTTATTGGTTTGAGTACTATGAACACTCTATAAAACATAACAATAATTAGAAAGAATAATATGTTAGAAGATAAATACAGAAAAAAAGATACAAAAGAATCGAGAAGGGAACATCCTTCTAATTCTACAAGATTTGGGCAAGTTCTTGACCAATCCATGCTTCTCACTAGTATGCTACATTAAAGCAAAATACTTGCTATATAAATATTTGTGATAATTTCACATTGTATAAATATATAATAGTGTAGTTATAATCAATGTTTTAAAAACCAAATCGGTAATTGAGCCGAGGAATGCACTGGTTCAAGGTTCAATGGTCCAACTATGGTTGAAACTAGGGGTGTTCACGGGTCGGTTTGGTTTGGTTCTGCAGGAAAAACGAATCCGAACCAAATAAAATTGTTCGATTCGGTTCGGTTCGGATTTTTCAATTTTTCTGTAAGTGATTTGCAACAAAATGAACCGATCAAGAACGAGTTGGTTCGACTCAGTTCAATCGGATCATAAATTTTATCATGTTAATAGTCAAAATTATTTTTTTAGTAAATAATAGAAAATTTCATTTAAAAAATAATATATGATAAAACCTCATGTTTGAACTCTTCACTATGACAAAAAATTATGTTGATTTTTTAATCTTTTTTTTCTTCCAAATTTTTTAGTATATTTTTTTATTTAGGGGTGGTTCGGTTCGGTTCGGGTAACGAGTCCAATATCTTCAATCCGTTACCCGAACCAATCATTGACAGGTTTGATTAGTTTGGTTCAGGCCTAACCCGATTGTGCTAAAAATCCAATCCAATTAGATTGATTCGGTTTGGTTCATCTGGTTCATCGAATTGAACCAAACCAATGAACACCCCTAGTTGAATCGATAATAATGAAATAATATAATTAATTTTATATAATATTTTAAAATATAATGTTACTAAATAAAAAATAAATGAAAAATTAAATTAATAAAATAATAATAACAAATGTCTTATATAAAAAATTATTTCAAACCAAGTTTAAACTATAAAATTTGAGCGTTGACCCAAATCCACATTTGAAATGTGATTTTATAGTAAATCAAACACAAATAATGAACTTTTAAGTTGAATTTCTAGCAAACCAAACCGTTTCCTATCAACTTGAGCAGATCCAAACATCGGCTTTGTTCAATCACCACCGTAAAAGTCTAGCTAAAATTAGCACATACTTTATTTCATAACATGCTTGGAAATTGAATTAAAATTATTACTTTTCATATGTTGAATACACAACTCCAACAATATACGTTGTACATCGAAAAAAGTTGTTATTTTAAAAAAAAAAAATCCTCCTAATAATGGTCTTTTAGACAATTTTTAACTTTAGACATTTTTCTAGTCCAATACGCCAAACTTATCACTACACCCAAGTCTTGTTAGTAATTTTGAAATAGTCTAATAAATAACTCATGTTGTTTGATTTTTGACAAGTAACCATTTAAAAAATTTAATAATTGATAAATATTTTTAAGAAGCAATCGACACATTTGGGACTGTTTTCAGTTTTTGGTTTTTAAAAATTTTTAATCAAGTTTTTACAACTCAAAATCAAAAACTAAAAATCACTTTTTGTGATTTTCAAAACACCTTTTTGTGGTTTTCAAAATGTTTGTTTTGAAAATCACAAAAACAAGTTTTCAGTTTTTGATTTTGAGTTGTAAAAAGTTGATTAAAAATTTTTAAAAACCAAAAACTGAAAACTCATAATCGCCCCGAACGGCCCCAATGATTAATGACCTATCACTCGGCCATGCATGTCACTTATTTAAATAAAAATATAGAAAACTTATCTTTACATACATTTTAATTAAATAAGATTCGACTAAATATTAACAACTAATTGTTACAAGATATTGATTACACTAAAAAATACTACCTCTGTTCGTTCCTACTTAACTGTCCACTTTTAAAGAAAAAATTTGTTCCTATTTAACTGTCCACTTATAAACCCAATGCACTAATAATTACACTTTTCTCCATTTCACCCTTATGTTAATAAATGACCCACTATTGAAAACTAATGAGAGCCAATAGTACTAAGAGAGATAAAATGGTAAAATAGAAAATTTAAAATTTATTTCCATGAAAACAAAAGTAATAATTGCATTTCTTAATATGTGTGTTTTTAATCAAAGTGAACAGTTAAATAGGAACGGAGGTAGTATAAGCATACCGGAGAAATCTCCTTGGCAAAATGGATATCCATACCTACACATTCCGTGACATTGAAATTTGAAGCCAACTCACCCAATAAGACTATAACATAAGATTCTTTGCATTTTCTTTTCCTACTCCACCGCTATTCTAAGGATAACACGGTTGTGGGGTGAGATATTACATTTACACTATCAGAAAAGAGGTGCCATGAGAGACCTGAGATTTACAAAAATATTGAAGGAGCTCAAACATTGAGGCGAAAATATTGCACCAATTATTGTTCTTCCCCTTCCCAAATACTGGTCTTTCACAAGGCTTTGGCCAACATGATAAGGTCATTCAAACCTGGCTGATATGGGAAGCGCAACCAATCATACTACACTACTTTGTACCTCTTCGTGCGTCCATTTAATACATAAAATATACACATCCCTAATTCTGCTGCAGACAATTCTACTCAGGTGTTAAACATAGTTAGCCACTGACTGGGGTAACAGTGACAGTGGTTCGGGTTTCACTACTGCAACGCTTTGAATTATGCAAAGAACCAAACCTTGATGAAGATAGCCAAAGCTATTTGCAAGAAGAATGCAGCAATTATGGCCACAGAAAGATCATTCCCTATAAAAGACCTTAGGTTCAAGGCAACAAAGCTAGCTGAGGCAACACCGGTAAGAATTATTATAATCCACCGTAGAATCCCAACTGGAATAAGCAATAGAAACTGAAAATTTCACGAGAAGTAAGTATTAGATAAAAACATGAAAGACAATACATAATTAAATCAAAACTAGCTAGCTAATAATAACATTTTCAATCACAACCAATAAAAGTTAAGTTTAAAGTTTGAACTTTAAGATAAATCACAATTTATGATAAGAAAAGATATATGTTGTGAAAAGGAAGCCAGTTATTCATTTGGACCCAGATATTAAGATATTATGGTAAACAGAAACGTGAAACAAAATGCACAGGCCATTGATCCATCGATGTTATTACAACCAGAGCTTCAGGCTTCAGCTCTGCTGGTACCTGAAAGGCCCTCTGACAAGTGTGTGTGAGTGTACCCAAATCCTCCCACACCCAAAATATGTACTTGTGCAAAAGGAAAATCTAGGTAGTGTAATATATTGTAATTTGCATACAAAAATTGGTAGCACAATAATATGCCATACCAGAAAACCGCAACTTACAGAGGACATGATGAAAATGGTAAGGGAATATGCCCACATGCACCAGAACCTAATAAGGCTAGCATTTGAACCCATGTACTGAAGGAAAAAGTAGTATGCCATTGGGACCACTATTACATAGCCATAGATAGACCATGCGGCGGTATTCACATAGCTGACATCAAAGCTCCATGAAGTACTGTTATCTGCATGTTTTTGCATAAGGTACGTAGCAAGATTTCCAAGTAAGGCAAGTACAAAAACCAAGGTGGTTGAGATCCATATAAGCCCATACCTATAATAATGGAAAATCATCATCTGTTCGATATTTATTTAATATGGGCCATTGTATTAATAATTTTAACCCAGAAAAAGAGAAGAAAGAAAGGGAAGGCAAATACTGCCTAGCTCCACTATGAATCTCTTTAGGTACTCACAATTTTAGGTACTCACTATGTTTTTTTCCCAAAAAATGGCTGGATCAATATATTTATGAAATTAGTAGGAATAATTATTTCAATATCTACTTTCATTATATTATAAGGGTAAAGTGATAAGGAAGATCAGAAAATTATGCAATTATAACTTTCAAGGCTAGGATGCTAAAAATAAATCTAGTAAAAGTTCATCATGTCTCCAATAACTTGACAAAAATATTTATAGTCCTATGCACCATAAGAATGCAAAAAACAATGAGTTATTGCTTGCATAATTCGCTATCCACATGACTTCCATTTTCTGAAATTCTGGTGAGGGAAGTGAACATTTTTGTGTAGGTCAAAAGGACAATGGACCAAAATGGAGGCAAGATGAGAAAGAGGGTGGAAGAAGCAAAAAGGAAAAAAGGCAGGTTTTTCCCTATACATGTCATGGTGACAGTTCAATTGTCAATTAAAGTTTTTCTCTGAGCTGGACCAAGCATCACATTTTCCACAAGTAATCCAAATGAATATGACTATTTTGATTATTAAAAATATCACAGCACAAGATAAAATACAGAACTCACAAATCAGGGTTAGCATCTATCTTGCTAAAAAAGTCAGCACCCACTGGATTCAAGGAACTTAACAATCTGTTCACGACAGCATCTGTATCCACGTTGAAATACTGTGTGTAAGATGAGACACTAAAGACCCCCTGCCAGTTGTTAGCTGGCTGTTGCTCAAATGCTTCTGCATGGATGAACAAGCAAGAGATCCATGAATGAAATTATTATAGAATGAATTGGAAATAAAAATACAAGCACGCAATTAGTCTTTGAACTGACTACAGAATCAACCAGCAGCACGAATCATCTATTGGTCAAAAGCTGCAACTGAAACCAAGCTCATTCAGAATCCAGAAAAAAATTACATTAACTGCTCCAACCATAATACTCATGATATGCAATTATTAATTGAATAAAGTCATAGTTAAAAATATTCTTGGAAAGCCCTAATTAGATAGCTCATTGTCTGATATTGCAAAAACTAAACAAACTAAAAATACTTCTACACTAGTCAACAATTCCTCGGTATTTTATTATAACAAGCATGGTTCTGTTAAAAAATCACCAGAATATTGTTTTTTTTCCTCACAAGTCATAACCCCACTACCCAAAATTATACTTAAGATATGCCAAAGTATCTAGAATGTGAAGCATATAAAGTATTACAAAGGTCATCATGAGGAAACAACCATAATAAGCTCTACAAATACAATTTATCATCATCAAAAATAATTTTTGAAAAAAGAACAGGCAAAGCAACAACCATCTCACAGTCATTCATAAAAAGGTTGGACAACATACCAGTTGGACTTCCAATAGTTTGATATCCTTGTCCTCTATTTCCTCCATTGTTGGGAGGGAACGTTTGCATATTTGCATAAGGTACTACATGAAAGTTCACAAGAAACATTTTCAGGGGACTGAAACTTTAGCAGTAGAGGGAAAAGGAACACACTTGTCAACACAAGAAAGAAAAAAAAAGAATCCAATGCTGTAATTTCATACCATCATGGTTTGTGGTGGTACTCTTTTCTTCAGGTATGACAGCCTGAGCAGAACCGTAATTAACAAAATAAATTAGAATATATTTGAAAGAATTTGTAACTAACAAACAAATAGTACTACAGTCTTCAATCGCATAAGTTTCTTTTTTTTTAATTAATTTGTTCAGTTAATTTAAAAAGTATATAAATTAGTAATGTGAAAATTTTAAGAGTTGCAATTAAATGAGTTTGTTATCGTTCTCGCTATCTTATCAGTGTAATTTGTGGATTGAAATCAAAGGGTGAAGAACAAAATGAACAAACGCAGCAAGCGAACACTCACAGGAACAGAACCGAGCAAATAGCTGGTGCTGGTGACGTTGGTGTTAGATTCCTTCTCCATGGAACGCAAAAACACCGCTCCGATTCAGACAGCCATAGAAAAATGGAAGTGCAATGGAGTCAATCGGAAAGCCCTAAATTTCAGAAATCGTTGACTTTCCTAGTTGGTTTAACTGAAACAATAAAAAAAATGAAAAATTGATATCAGGCCCAATAGGAAAGCCCATAACAAAAATTGACAAACAAAAGTTTAATGTCTGAGCCCGGGTTCGAACCGGGGACCTCTAGTGTGTGAGACTAGCGTGATAACCAACTACACCACCCAGACAGCCTGAAAGAGGATTTTACTAAAATTATATTAGTCTTGTACTAGAGGGAACCCGTGCGGCGAGAATATAACAGAAATGATTGAGAGTGGAGTGTTAGATTTATCTAAGAATACATGATCAATTAATAATAACAACTAATATTAATAGTAAACTTGATTGAAAAGACTTATTAACTAAAATTTCAGTAAACAATTTTTCATAACATTTGTCATATAAAACAATATTGGTCCAAAAATATGTAGTTTCCCACTACATAAAAAATAGTAAGTAGACATTGAAAGAAGTTTCGTGGATGCCCTACAAAAAATAGGTTGAAAAGTTATAAAGGTAATTAGTATATGATAGTCATAAATCGAAGACAATTTGAAATAAAAATATTTGAACAATAAAAAAAGTAATCATAATCATAATCATATCATATCATATCATAATCATAATAAGAATAATATTAATAATTTAAAAATAATTAATGATTACAATAATAATAATTATAATTATAACAACAACAATGATAATAATAATGATTTTTATTGAAAAGATTTAAGCTCAAACCTATTGTAAATTTTGGAAGACTTCTTTGTATACAACATTTGAAGTTGAATCTGAAACAACATAAAGTGAAATCAATTTATCTATACTCAAATCAAATTATTGCTTTTATCCATGATTTTAATTTATTTTAATACAAAATTAGAATCAAATTTAGAAAATACAACTATATTCAAATCAAATAAGCTTTAGAATCAAATCAGATTTATAAAACATATCGATCTATCTATATTCAAATAAAATCAAAATACTGTCTCACTAAATCTAAATCACGTCTCTCTAACCTATTGACAAAAACACAACTTTACATATATTAATTTATTATAATCAAAATTTAAATCAAATCGAATTTACAATCTTTATTTGAACACTTATCTAAATTCAAATCAAATCAGCTTTAAAATCAAATCAGATGTAGAAAAACTATCTATCAATATTCAAATAAAATCAAATTTAGAATGAGAACGGATTTATACAAACAAATTGAAAGCAGACCTATAAATTTTCAGATCAAATCATTGATTATAATTTATTATAATACAAATTTAGAATCAAATCATATTTAGAATCAAACTTAGAATACTCATCTATATTCAAAGCAAACCAAATTTAGAAAACCTATGTATTTATATTCACATTAAATCAGATTTAGAATCAGAACATGTCTATACACATAAAGTGAAATCAATTTATCTATACTCAAATCAAATTATTACTTTTATCCATGATTTTAATTTATTTTAATACAAAATTAGAATCAAATTTAGAAAATACAACTATATTCAAATCAAATAAGCTTTAGAATCAAATCAGATTTATAAAACATATCGATCTATATTCAAATAAAATCAAAATACTGTCTCTCTAAATCTAAATCATGTCTCTCTAACCTATTGATTATAATCAAATCATTAAGCAGGTACATAAACTAAAATCTGAAATAATGATCCACTATCAGAAAATTCAGATCAAATCATTGATTATAATTTATTATAATACAAATTTAGAATCAAATCATATTTAGAATCAAACTTAGAATACTCATCTATATTCAAATCAAACCAAATTTAGAAAACCTATGTATTTATATTCACATTAAATCAGATGTAGAATCAGAATAGGTCTATACACATAAAATGAAAACAATTTATCTATACTCAAATCAAATTATTGCTTTTATCCATGATTTTAATTTATTTTAATACAAAATTAGAATCAAATTTAGAAAATACAACTATATTCAAATCAAATAAGCTTTAGAATCAAATCAGATTTATAAAACATATCGATCGATCTATATTCAAATAAAATCAAAATACTGTCTCTCTAAATCTAAATCACGTCTCTCTAACCCATTGACAAAAACACAACTTTGCATATATTAATTTATTATAATCAAAATTTAAATCAAATCGAATTTACAATCTTTATTTGAACACCTATCTAAATTCAAATCAAATCAGTTTTAAAATCAAATCAGATGTAGAAAAACTATCTATCAATATTCAAATAAAATCAAATTTAGAATGAGAACGGATTTATACAAACAAATTAAAAGCAAACCTATAAATTTTCAGATCAAATCATTGATTATAATTTATTATAATACAAATTTAGAATCAAATCATATTTAGAATCAAACTTAGAATACTCATCTATATTCAAATCAAACCAAATTTAGAAAACTTATGTATTTATATTCACATTAAATCATATTTAGAATCAGAACAGGTCTATACACATAAAGTGAAATCAATTTATCTATACTCAAATCAAATTATTGCTTTTATCCATGATTTTAATTTATTTTAATACAAAATTAGAATCAAATTTAGAAAATACAACTATATTCAAATCAAATAAGCTTTAGAATCAAATCAGATTTATAAAACATATCGATCTATGTTCAAATAAAATCAAAATATTGTCTCTCTAAATCTAAATCATGTCTCTCTAACCTATTGATTATAATCAAAGCATTAAGCAGGTACATAAACTAAAATCTGAAATAATGATCCACTATCAGAAAATTCAGATCAAATCATTGATTATAATTTATTATAATACAAATTTAGAATCAAATCATATTTAGAATCAAATCATATTTAGAATCAAACTTATAATACTCATCTATATTCAAATCAAACCAAATTTAGAAAATCCATGTATTTATATTCACATTAAATCAGATTTAGAATCAGAACAGGTCTATACACATAAAGTGAAATCAATTTATCTATACTCAAATCAAAGTATTGCTTTTATTCATGATTTTAATTTATTTTAATACAAAATTAGAATCAAATTTAGAAAATACAACTATATTCAAATCAAATAAGCTTTAGAATCAAATCAGATTTATAAAACATATCGATCTATATTCAAATAAAATCAAAATATTGTCTCTCTAAATCTAAATCATGTCTCTCTAACCTATTGATTATAATCAAAGCATTAAACAGGTACAGAAATTAAAATCTGAAATAATGATCCACTATCAGAAAATTCAGATCAAATCATTGATTATAATTTATTATAATACAAATTTAGAATCAAATCATATTTAGAATCAAACTTAGAATGCTCATCTATATTCAAATCAAACCAAATTTAGAAAACCTATGTATTTGTTTGATGTAAGTGTCATATTAATTAAATAACTAAATGTTGTAGTAATTCAATGAGGCCAAAAAAGATGAATCAGGATGCAACCCAACTAATAGCCCAATGATTTCATTAATTGTTAAAAATTAATTGAATTATTAAATGATTTTTTTTGGAATCTAAAAGGAAAACATAAAGTTTTAATTATTAGGTGAATGAACCTCATTTTATTGTTTATTAATGCAATTTTCCATCTTCTCAAGGATGTTTCTGCATTCCAATGACTCAAACCCCATTACTGACCACTGCCCGGGTGCAGTATTAATTGAATATGGAAACTCAGCCGTTTCCATTCATGACAAAATAATATAATTATTATAATAACGATAACGATAAGCATAACTAAACACAAAATTCAAGTTCATAAATACTGGCGTAAAATGGTTCAAAAAACGAATGGCCAAGTAAAATTCACCAATCCTGCCCAAATTCAGAGTGTAATTCTGCGCAGTATTATTTAAAAAAAAAAACAGCAGCTCCATTTTAGTCCTTGGGCTATTAGTCCTTGGGCTCTATCTTGATCTTCACTTTTTTGGGGAATTTTGTACTGGAATTCTGTGTGCCTCCATCATCGACGGCTAGTGAAATTTCAGTATTATCAATAGATCTCTTCCCACTTGGTTTGCTCGATGGAGTCTCGCCATCATCGTCTGATAAAATTTCCTATATCAACATGACCAAGAAATAATCTCAACTATTTTAATGATCATAATTATTATTCAAACTAAAAGAAATTCGTTACTTCCCCAATAAAAGTATTAACGTCCTCAATAAAAGTATTAACATCCCTTTCAAATTAATGGAAGCTACAATAAGTGATAATGAATCAACCAAATTTTAACAATCACACATTCTAATATCAAACATTAAAATTAAAAACAATAAAAACTTAATGCAAATTCATAACATAATCATACATCTAAGTTCAATAGTTCCCATAAAAAAGAAAACAGTATTCAAATTGGTAATAGCATCTATATCTAACACTTATATAAATTGACTTACTTCAATGTGTCGAGACAACTCAATTTTAGAGGCTAACAATTCCTGCTCAGATTTATCCTATATACAAATAAAAACCAAAATTAAAATGAATCGATGCAAAAATAATGATTCAAAAGTAGGTACTAAAAAGAATTATATTATCTATTCATATTCACCTTCATGTTATCATCTACTTGTATTGTCAAATTTGGTTGTTGTTCATTGTACTCATTATCTTCATACAAATCCTAAGCAAACAGTAGAAAAGAATTATGATCAATGTTATTTAGTGAATAAAATCCTAATAAACCATTATTATATTTTTTAAAAGAATAGATGTTTCACAAAAACCTTAATTGAATGCATAATCTTAAAATGATCAATCAGTTCTTTGTCATCTGTCATGAACCTGACTTTGTATGTTTTGAAATTGTAAACAATGTTTGCATCAGAGACTTCCACTTTGAACAAAAACTCTTTATCCACCAATGCATCAATCTCAGGGGGACAATATCTTTTGTCTTTTGCCTATAATTTGAAAAAACAAAAGATTAATTTTGAACTGAAAACTAATTTTCAAAACCATACATGATTGTTTTAATGAATTATGGTAAGTAAATTCCACCTTATCATTTGCCCCAAGTAACTCAGAAGCAGTTTTGCCCAAAAACTTAGAAAGGACACCATCAAACATGATCAAACATGTTGACCCAGTTTCATCAATCATAGTTGCATTCACTTTAAACCTGATCGAATTAGCAATTTAAAAATGCATATTATATGGGACAACAACTAAAATCAGTTTCATCTTTGAATAAGAACATAAACTAAAATCCTAGTTTTACCTTGGGACAGCAACAGTTATCTTGCATTTTTCACAATAATGCTTTGTCCCCATCACGACAACATGTTTGTAACATTTAGAACATGATTGAAACCACCAATATTTGTCAAGATCTATTTCTATAATGGTTGCCAACAATGATCCATTGGCTGTCTATTAAAAATGAAGAGAGAACAAAATTATGTTCAAGAGAGAACAATGATCCAATGATCAATTATGTTCAAGAAATAAAATGAGGAGAAAACCTATGTATTTATATTCACATTAAATCAGATTTAGAATCAGAGCAGGTCTATACACATAAAGTGAAATCAATTTATCTATACTCAAATCAAATTATTGCTTTTATCCATGATTTTAATTTATTTTAATACAAAATTAGAATCAAATTTAGAAAATACAACTATATTCAAATCAAATAAGCTTTAGAATCAAATCAGATTTATAAAACATATCGATCTATCTATATTCAAATAAAATCAAAATACTGTCTCTCTAAATCTAATGCATATTTAAATATGATGCATATTTAAATTTAAATATAATTAAAACTTCAAGATTTCTAAAACGAATTTTGCTTTTTTTTTTGCCAAAATTACCCTCTTTTTTGGCGGCAAAATAAATTTCAGACTCATATCTATTTATATATATAAAGATTTATATATATAATGATTGTAAAAGAAATTCTTTTACCTTACTTGATGATTACAAGACACAAATCGCCCCATGACGAATTGTTTTGTGCTGAGAGAATATGAAGATGAAATGGGAGCAAAAAACTTTAACACACTTTTATGAAAAGACTTAATCTATAAATTCTTAACTTTTTTATCGATCTTAACTTATTTTTGTCCCATACCAAACTCACCATGAAAGGATGATCTTTTAATACTTTATACATAAATATTTACATAAACTTTGACGCCATCAAGTTGTTTTTTAATAAATTTTTAGATTTAACTCTGTATCAACATATTTAATGTGTTATCATCCTTTAAGAAAAGTTTCTTTCATATAACAAAATATTATCATGAATAAATCATCCCAAAAAGTTCAAGTTGTTAGATAAAATCCATTGATAATTGTTAGATAAAATCCATTGATAATATCAAATGGGAAATGCAAGCAATACGTTTTTAATACACTCTTCATTATTGATGCATTTGATCTTTCATTAAAATGAACAAATAATAGTATGCCAAAAAAGAATGTAGTGCTAACATTTCTGATACGAACCGGAAGCGTAAAGATAGGAACGTCTTAAAGATCAATTAACGGTAAATAACTGTAAATAACTGTAAGGAGCTTGACACAATCCAAGACCTGCTGGAAGCACCAAAGCTATCAAAGATAGGAACTTGACACAATCCGTGACCTGCCGGAAGCACCAAAGTTATCAAGATATAAGCAACTAGACCCTAACCAAGACCTGCTGGTAGAACCTAAGTTATCAGGTAGTTCTTTAATCCAAGAACAAAGGATAAGCTCTCACAATGAGAAAACTCAAATTTTATTGATAAAATAACTGTCTACAAACTGATTCTCAATGCTAATATATAGCAAAGGAATTTCCTAAAATAAACTATCTAAAAGATACAGTCCTAAATTAAATAGATTTAATTCTAGATAAGATAAAATATAATCCTAAAAGATTTAATCCTAAATAAGATAAAATAGAATCCTAAAAGATATAAATATAATCCTAATATATCATGATATTGATTCCTAACAGATCTTATCCTAAATAAATCAGTTATGATCTGATTAGATACACTTTCCCGAAATAAGCTCTCCTAAGATTCGGATAACAGACATAACCGATTGTCATATCGGATAGCACTCTTGTACTTCAATCTGAGTTAAGTTAAACCACTTCTTTGGTTCTTCTTCTGCTCGGTGGTCCACTTCCCTTTGGACTTCAGTGATCAAGAGTTGCAAAGCTCTCTTTAACCGCTCAGATCTGGCCCCGGTCATTGGATCTTCAATCCCTTGCAATGCATCTGAGGCATCCTGGTTTAGGTCGGATGAGATCGTGTCAATTTCTTTGTATTTAACACATCTTTTCATGCCAAAGCCATTTGAATTTGAAGTGTGAACTATACACACACATCTAATCTTGTGTTGAAATTTAACTTTTTTTTTACGTCAAAACTAAGCTTTGCATTAAGAACGCGGAACATGGGAAATATCCAGAGCCACCTGGTGAGCAATACAATCTGGTGTTTCCTCCACCCATGTAAGATTTGGGTTTTGGCAAGCAAACGTAGCTAAGAGATGAGCTGAATTATTACAGACTCTTAAGCAATGAGAAAACTCTAAAGAAAATAAACAATTCGTGTAAAAGAGACAATCTAAAGCTATTAGATCAAAGCTGGAGAAGCCTCTTGAGGGATTGCGGATGGTAGAAATTAAGCTTTGGCAGTCTGATTCAGCCTCCAAGTTCATGAAGCCCATTTCAAGTGCAAATCGTAGACCTGATCTCATCCCCAAAGCTTTAGCTAGTTTTGGGTCCGAGCCACATATTATGTGCCATGTTGTTGCTCCTAGAACCACTCCTTCACAGTCCCGAATGACAGCTGCCGTGCCCCAGAGGTTGTCTTCGAATTCAGCTATATCAGTGTTGAGTTTGTAAGCTCCAGCCGTGGGCGGTTTCCAATGGACAACCCGAGGAAGAGCAGGTTCATTGGCTGTGATTTGAGATTTTTCATTTGCACGGAGAAATTGTTGGTGGGACATAGTGGCCTGACTGATAGTAGTCAAGATGGGAATGGTTTTCTGTTCAAAGACCAGCTTATTCCGGCTATGCCAAAGACCATATATGAGGGCTGCAAAGTGAGAAATAACATCCTGGTTAGCCTGTTGGAGGAGGCTATCGATTAGAGGAGAGACTCGTGACTGTATGGAAGGGTCAGTAGGGAGAGTCACAGGAGATGAAGCCCAAAATTCACGTGCCCAGGTGCATTGGAGGAATGCATGGTCAATGCTTTCTTCATGGTTTTGACAGCGAGGGCACACTGGATCAATTTGGAGACCTCTTTGCAGGAGTTGTGACCGGACAGGGATGCAGCCTTTTTTCAATCTCCATAGTAAATGCTTGTACCAAGGGGTTGTGTTAATCTTCCAGAGACGTTTCCAAATTTTCTGCTCCTCAATGGAAATACTCCTCGAGGGTGCAGAGTCACCCTACAGGTGGTCTTGGATAAAATGATATCCTGATCTCACAGAATAATCTCCACTTTTAGTGCCACTCCAACATAAAGAATCAGGATAATTCATTCTAGGGATGCGAATGGCAAAAATCTGCTCAGCCTCAAAATCTATAAACAAGCTGCGGATTAAATCAGCCTTCCACCTCCTTGTTTCAGGCTCAATGAGAGAGTCAACAGTAGAGACAGATTGGTCGATGGTGTTAGGGGACCAGATTTTGTAGCCTGGTTGATGAGGCAGCCAGCCATCTGTCCAAATATTGATATCAGTCCCTGAACCAATTGTCCAGTAGGCACCATCATTGAGAACCCATTGCGCATTATGTATACTACGCCATGTGAAACTCGAGTTGAAACCAATGGGGGCATGGATAAAATTCGATCTGGGGAAGTATCTTGCCTTTAGGACTTGGGCCATTAATGAATTTGGGTGTTTCATCATTCTCCACCCTTGCTTGGCAAGCAAAGCTAAATTGAAAGCATGGAAAGACCGGAAACCCATACCTCCCAAGCTCTTTGGTGCGCTCAGTTTGCTCCAAGAGAACCAGTGCAACTTCCTTTTCTCCTGATTGCTACCCCACCAGAATTTGTTAATCATTATTTCAAAGGAATCACACAAAGATTGGGGGAGTAAAAAACAACCCATAATGTAGCACGGTATGGATTGTGCAACGGATTTTATGAGAACCTCCCTATCAGCTGTAGCTAAGAACTTTTCCTTCCATCCTTTCAGCTTTTTCCACACCTGGTCTCTAACAAACCCACAAAAGTCGGGATACCCAAATATTTGGAGTGGTTATCTACTGCCTTAACATTTATCCAACTTTGGATCAAGATCTGTCTGTTAGGAGGGACGTTTCGGCTAAAAGATAACTTTGATTTGTTGAAGTTGATCAGTTGTCCCGAGGCATTTTGATAGAGTTCAAGGATCTGTTTGATAGCATTAATTTCTTGATCTGAGCTTCGACAAAATATAATACTATCATCAGCAAAAAAACAGGTGTGTGATAGCTGGGGCCCCCTCGAAATACGAATGCCATGGATGGAAGAGTTTATTTGAGCTCTATGGAGTAAACCAGAAAAAACCTCCGCACATATTATGAACAAGTAAGGGGATAGGGGATCCCCTTGTCTCAGACCTCTGTGGAATGAAAGATTCACAGGGATACCCATTTAATAAAAATGCAAAGGAAACATAACTAACACATTGTATAATGAGAGAAACTAAATGCACAGGAAAACCCATAGAAAGCATTGTGGCCTCCAAAAAATTCCACTCAATACGGTCATATGCTTTGCCCATATCTAATTTTAAACTAATAAATCCCTTTCTCCCTCTTGTTTTTTCCTCATAAAATGAAACGTATCATAAGCAATTAAGGCATTATCAGTTATTAGTCTACGAGGAACAAAGGCACTTTGGTGGAGGCTGATGATGTCTAGAAGAACTGATTTAATCCTATTTGCAATTGTTTTGGTCACCAATTTGAGGATGACATTGCACAAAGATATGGGTCGAAAATCCCGAGCATGCTTGGGCTTCTTATCTTTGGTATCATGCAAATGTGCGTCTTGTTAAGAGGACTTGGGTCAGCTGAATTGTTCAAAATATTCAGAACTGTGGACAAACAACTTGGACCCACTGTGGACCAGAATTTTTTAAGAAAATATGCGGGAATCCCATCCGGGCCGGGGGACTTCCTGCTCCGTAAATGGCTCTCCAAGGTGTTGGGCCATGATTGGAGTGATTCTATCTTGTACCACATTAACCGCTTCTGGGATTTGGGCCGTATTGCTTGCTTGGAATAGCTCTGAAAAGAAATTTGTCATCACATGGGCAATATCTTCTTCCTCCTCCTCAAACCGAGTTCCATCATCATTTGTAATAAAATCCACCCAATTCCTCTCCTTTCGTTGGCTTGCTTTCTAATGAAAGAACTTCGAGTTTCGATCTCCATGGCGCATCCAAGACACACGGCTCCTCTGTTGCCAGAATATTTCTTCTGCAGCAAGTAGATCATCTAGCTTTGCTTCCTTTTTTTTTTTAATTTTCTCCAAGACCCCTGGATCAGCTATCTTTGAATAAAGCACACGAATTTTCTTCTAACACTTTTTAATCTTCCTTGGAATATCTCCATATATGTCATCACCCCACCTATCTAGAGAGAGCAAGCAACAGTTCATTCTTGAAGGGAGGTCCTCAGTGCAAAGGTTCCAAGATTGGGCTACACGGGCTACCCGGGAAGATCTTCTTCATGGGTCCACACTTCTTCAAAACGAACGAGTCTTCCTTTTGCTCATCTTTGAGTCTGAGGGGGAAAAAATCAAGTAATAATGGGCTATGGTTAGATGTATACCTGGACAAATGGTAGACTTTTGCGATGGGGAAACGGTTCTTCCATTCTTGTGTAGCAATAATCCTGTCCAGCCTTGCCTGGATTAGATTCCCCCTTTCATTGCGGTTGCACCAAGTAAATTTTTCTCCTTCGAAGCCAAGATCAAGGAGGCCGCAGTCCTGAAGCTGAAGGGTGTTTCTGAATAGCGAGAGTATATTCGATGAAGGGTCATTCCCACCAAGTTTTTCATGGCCTGGAACCACTAAGTTCAAGTCCCCAAAGCAAACCCATTCTTGATTAGTATGTGCCATAGACAAAGACATTAAAAGCTCACATGTTTTATGCTTATTGCTCGCCTCAGGGTAGCCATAAACACCCATGCCTCTGCAGATAGAGTTGCCTCCATTCGGGGAAAAGAGGAAGTCAATATGGTTTGGGGATGAAGACAAAATTTGAAGCTGCATATCATCACACCAAAGGACCGCAAGGCCACCACCACGACCTCGCCTCGCTCCTCTACAATCCACAGCATACACATTATTGAGTCCTCCACAGTAACGGAACCTCATCATCTCCACATCTTTCTTTCTAGTCTCCATTAAGAAAACCAGTTTGGGTGACTTTGTTGCAATGAGCTTCTTCAAAGCTCTCACTGCTCGTGGGTTCACGAGCCCACGGCAGTTCCAGGATAAGAGCTTCATTGGTCTCGGCAAGCCTGACTAGCTAGGCCCGCCGCTTCATAATGTTGGCAAGGTTTTTTAGTTAGACAATCCATATCCAGTTCCATATCATCTACTTCTTGAGGCAAGCGCTTCTTCCTTCCACCTTCTCTACAGTATGTTTGTTGTGTAGAGCCGTTTCTATTGGCTAGTTAAAAAAAGTCAAACAATAAACCATTTGATTATCTAGTCTCTTATACTATATTAAGAACCAATTATCCCAAAAATTTAAATTAAGTGAAACCATATAAATAGTTTTATATGTATCTAACAAATTCAAGAGGAATATTTATGCAAAGATTCAACAATAAAGTTACCAAAATCCCAACATGTGAGCAAACAAAACTTGTGATGTTAAGATTGTGTGCAACTTTTTGTTTTAAAGATTTTACTCTAAAGTTACATTAGTTGAAAAATCAATGATTAAAATTGTAATTATATGCATGCACATTCATAACAAATCATCTAGCTACTTAAATTTCAATCGTTAATTTGTCAACCAAAAGTTATATCGCTTCACTTTATTATTTATTATATCTAAAATGAATCTCTTATTTTGGGAAAAGCTATATTTTGAAGGGAAATTCTACTGTACCCTCTACTGAGAGAGGGTTTTGGTACCTTCTTTGATCATTTAATCAATTTCTCTCAATTTTCTTAAATGATTTTAGTATTTTTATAATTACAGGACAATATTTAATTATTAGAATTAGTATTTTTAATTTTTGAAAAGACTTTTTGACCTCCTATAATCATTATCCTGTATTTTTTATTGTATTTCCTCATTTTTCACATTTTCATTTGCAATACACATGTGTCATTTAAAATCTACTTTATGTCTTCGAAATAATTTAGGACGGAGTACATGACTTAATCCTATGTAGTTTTGACCTTTATGCCTCAATTCAATAAAAAAAAAATAACAAGGTACCAAAACCCTCTCTTACTGTGGAGGGTACCAAATTGCGACCCTTCTTTGAATTATACACCATTTCTCAGTGGATCATCCTTTATTCATCTCACTCCACCGTTTTTTTTTTTTCTTTTTTTTCCAACTACAAACAAATGAAAATTGAAAGACCAACGTATAGAGTCACCAGACTCACCAGACTGATAGTGAAATAAACTGATGAATTGGATGTATCAACTGTCAAAAACCAAGGATGTTATTATGTTGATAACATTCTGTTTACAGTTTCCGAACCAAGTGTAATAGCACTTTAATGGGGTGTGGATGACATCGAGATCTCCTGGGATAACGTCAAAAAATGATAGTGGCACCTCATTGCATAAGAAAGCAGAATGGAAACCAATCTTTCATTTTAGTCCAACGAATCACTTCTTGACTAATTTCAATACGTCACCGACAAGATGTAAAGAACCAGTTACAAGGACCTGATGCATCCACCAAGACAAATTTAGCAGTCAGATCCTATACATGCCAAACACACACACATATGAAGCGTAGAGTAAGAAAGAAGCTATTCTTAACCAACCATCTCTTAGATTTTGAACATGGGTCTAACTCAACCCCAAAAACTAGCTTGTAGACGAGGATTGTCCAGGGCTTACATACTTTTATTTGTCCTTATTTCTAGTAAATGTAGGACTTCTCCAAGACACCCCCACGCCCAGGGCTGGACATCTGGAGCGTGGACATCTACGGGTGTGGGCCCAATAAGGCAATAACAGATCTAGGATGGACTCTGATACCATCTTAGATTTTGAACTCGGGCCTAACTCAACCCAAAAAGCTAGCTTGTAGGATGAGGATTGCCCAAGGCTTATATACTTTTATTTGGCCTTTATCTCTAGTCAATGTGGGACTTCCCCAACACCATCCATGTAAGATTGAATAGTAAATGTTATCTTCTTTCACTTGATATGGTCCTATATATAAATTGGCAATAGTAATCAATACAAGAGGATTTTTTTTTAATGCATAGGTCTATACAAGAGTGATTTCAAGGCATGATAACTTTTGGGTAGTACTTCTTTTCACAAGTCGGGGGTGATCACTGCTACTACTAGCCTACTAGAGTTGAAGAGAGGGTTGAGTTTAGGTAGAAACTTATTCTGTGTGAATAACAGATCTCAGAAACTTCTAAGCTAAGCTACAAACTCAAACTCACATTTTAACCAAAAAAAAACTCAAACTCAAGTAATCATTTCTCCTTAAGAAAAGTATCAATATCTAGCATGTCATATTAAATATTTGCAATTCCCCGGTGTAATTATTAATTATTGTTACCTGAAAGCGAGTTGACCGGTTTTGTTGCACACGATCCCTAAGCCATTTGATAACGAGCGGCAATGAGGAAAACACTGCACTGTGTTCACAATTATTGGCACTCATTTCCATATCATTTAATTCTTCAGAAGCAGCATCTTTAAACTTGCCTGCTAGACAAGAGATCCCAAATGGATTATGGTCAGAAAATTGTCTATCATTCGAAATTAAAAGAAACAATAAGACCGGAATAATGAGTAGAAAAACACTCCCATGATGCAGCAAATCTCAATAAACTTGAAGAAAATCTTAAATGGGCACTGTCAGTCATAAGCACTCAAAAATCAATAACATGTATATTGATGTGTGAGCCATGTTAGAAATGTATACGTCTCTGAAGAATGCTTTTACATATTAAACTCTTAATTAGAGTGCCTGCAGTAGGCATTGCATACCTAAGAATTTCTCATGAACACATAAGTACAGATATTAATCATCTTCCAGGCACCCAACAGAGACAGAGAAAGCCAACAATAATTTTATGGGACCTAGATTTATGTTATATGCCAAGTGGTTCAAATTTAGGGGATCAACTCCAAGGCCAGAGTAGAGTTTCTTTTCACTATAGGAAAACTTGAAAAAGAAAAGAAAATGTCTCAAATAATCAAATTGATAAATCTAAATTCTGGATAAATTTGTATGTGATCAAACAATACCTTTGTTACCTTGCATGAGATTTTCCCACACTCTTTGTAGAGTGAACTGCCACGACAGGTCAATGCTAGAATCTGTCGGTGTTAAAGCATGGGATCCAACTTTATGATACACTGATAAACCAGGTACAAAGAACGCCTTCTTGAAGTAGACACCTACAGTTTCAATCTAGTTGTTTATTTCTTGTTTGGGGAAAAATTGTCTGCAGAAAAAATATTTGCTAAATATTCATTGATTTATGAAAATTTTCTAATTATTATTGGACCAAGATATTATGAAGTAACCAAGCTCTTGCGAAGTATGAAGATTACTCACCATGATCAGCACATGTTTTCATCAAGTGAGGAAGAAGCAACTGAGGATCTCTCACAGACATACAATTGAACAGCAAAATCTACAAAAGATTGGACTTCAACTAAATAATTCCATGAAAAAGAATCACGAGTGATAAAAGTATTAGCATTTCCATTCTATCATTTTATTTTTCTTTTAAAAATCATTCTGTACATGAGTCATTCTGTCCAAGAGCTTATATTTATGATTTCCATTCAAAAAAGAAATTTGCCCTACTACCCAACAAATTTTAGTTACTTTTTTGTTTGCTTCACAAGTAGTAATATTCTTCGAATTTCTGTCCATGGAGCATGCTTAACAGACATTGTATATCAGCGGTAACCACCTGGATAACTATATTTTATAGATGTTCAATTTTGAGTGCTAATTTTTCAGCTTGAACATTAAAAACAGCTTATTTCTCTACTACCTGTTCAGATTTTTTCTGTGCTCTTTCACCCTGGTGTGTCTTCACCATTTCATTTGAGAACTTAGAGTTATCAGGTTGCTGATCAAGCAAGGTCTGGTCCTGGTCTTTAATAGCAAGAGAAAACCACTTTGCACATGCTTCCATGCTTTCAGGACTATGTGCCCCATCTAGAAAGAAGACAAGATCATTTGAGATTTCGTTGTTGATGAGTTGATCAGGAACAATCTGAGCCCTTCCTTGCAGACTTGCAGTTGCTAACCCTTTTATAAACTGCTCTGGTAAAGTGTGTTGCTTCATGCAGGTAGATGAGAGTCACTTCAGCAGCATGACAAAAGCCAAGATATAAACACAAAAGAAAAGGTCAGAAGAACTACTTTTCATGTTTAGAACTTACTTTCAGATGTGTGTCTTCAAGATGCCCATTCATCTTCAGCCATGTAGAGCATAATGCAACGGCAAGACCAGCATTTGTATATTGGTGCTCACCTTCAAGACCTAGTCTTAGTCCATTTAGCAATTTGGCATCTAATGGGGTCGCCACTTGAAGAGGTACCTACAATTAGAAAGATCTGCTCAGCTGATTGAATGTGAAAACCAAAGAGTAAACCTACTCCAACCCAAGAAAGCTATCTGAAATTGATGTCATGATCTCTAAGCTTTCAAAAGATCATTGACAAATGTCAAGTGCAGAATATGAAGATGCAACTTGATTAAATGTAGTAATAGTATGAATATGGCCAAGCATGTTGAATCTTAGTGAAGGAATTATTTTCTTTCCAAGACAATCCACAAATTCCCGATAATAAAGTTTGCATGATATATCATCCGTTTGACAGAATGCATATATATACTTTAAGAATCATAGGAAGATCTTTGGGAAAATCAATTAAATGTACATCTAAGCAGATCGTTCAAAACTCAAGTGCATAGAAAAAAAAAATTAGTGAAATTTGTTTCAAAATTTTGGTTAGGTTGGACAAGTGTTACATACAATGCAGCTAACCTAATAACCATAATAAATTTAATTTTTTTTTTCAAAACAAACATGTGCCAACTTGTAATATCTTATCTGACTTTGAAATGAAAATTTTGTATTATTATGCCAAGTTATGACTTATATGAGTCATTTATATAAAGTCTGGAGGAAGAAAGCACATGAAAGAATGTACTTACATTTAACTGAGAAGCCTTCTCTTTGAGTACATGCATTGCTTCATCAGGCTGTGGCACCGTATATGCTGGAATCCGATGCTACATCAAATCAAAATATAGAATGAACATATAAATAAAAGGAAAAAAGGAAACTTTTTGGAAGACAGGATAGAAAACAGTGTTACAAGGGAAGACAGGAAAGAGTAAGAAAAAAGATGAAAACAATCAAAGCTGTGCTGCACATGAAAGTGCACATTGCTGAACAAAAAAACTTAAATGGATTTTTTCTTTTTTAAATAAAATATTGTTATAAAAGAAAGAAAATGAGACAGGAGTGTGACTCTATATTGACTGGGTCATGGGTGTGAGACACAACTCCCCATTTAGAGTAGAGGCTATCCCCTCCTAACACCCTGGCTTAGTGGGATCTCCTCTACATTAGAAAATACAAAGAAAATATTTTACTCCAAAAATTACCTTGAAGATACCAGCCTTCTCACCAGCAATTTCTCCAAGAGTATTCCCTGTTAGCAGAACCCAGCAGATGGCGGTAAATCCAACTGATTAAACAACTCAGTGGCTGTGCAGCATGATGTTAAACCATATTCTGATATTTCATATTTTAACAATTATTTACAAGGTCTACTTTTTTCTCTTTCTGCTTGCAGATGGACATATCATGACTTATATTGAAACAAATTACAGCACAATGAAATTTAACAGTTTGTACATTTAATCAGGTACTAAAGAGGTCTAATCATTCACCTATGTAACAGATCAAGATTTACAAGTTACATATCACCTAGTACAATAATCGGAAAAATGAGATCACAGGCTGTTTTGTTTTATCATTCTTGTTGTATGGGAAACACACATCGTACTACATCTACATATAATTTTTTTCCCCTTCTTTATCCCATGTTATTTCATGATTTTCATTAGCAATAGACATGCATTAAATTAGAAATTACCAAGAATACGAGAGAGAGAGAGAGAGAGAGAGAGAGTACTAACCAAGAATCTCCATGTGGTCATACCCAAGGGAAGTTATACCACACACAATAGGTGCCTGCACCTGAAATATCAAAAGATCTACATGAGTTTGTTCCAACATATTAACTTCATAGAAAAATATCAATATTCAAGCAGCCTTATAGTGATAGTCTGCTAAAGACCAACACATTCTGCTGAAATGACAATTATGCATACCACATTAGTTGCATCATATTTTCCACCTAACCCAACCTCCATTATAGAAACATCAACCTGCATGAAAATTGAAAATAATGTGACTTTTATTCATTGGTAGTAAAATATTAAAAGAAGTTAGTATCCGTATGGAATAAGTTTGCATAGGAATTTAAAGCACAGGGATCAAACCTGCTCTGCTGCAAATATCTTGAAGGCAAGTAAAGCAAGGAAATGAAAAAAGGTAGGCATTGGAACATTGTCATCAGTTTGTTCCTGTGCACCACCAAAATAAGAAGCCACTTATGAGCAAGCACATTAGACAACAGAAGTTTTTTTATTTTTTAAATTCAGTAAACACCACTTCAAAGTAATTATTAAGACAGAACATCTCATTGGAGCACTCAACCGAAGTTGATTGTGCTAGAACCACCATAGTGACAATGAAAACCATTGCTTTTACTGTTCCAGATATCACTCAGATTGATAAATATAAACACTAACTACTTCAAGTAATCTCAGTGTTTTCTCTATTATCTTCTGAAATCCATTCAATGACTCAAAAAGGAAGAAAAATGAAATAGCTTCAAAACTTCAACACAATTAACCGAAAAGATCCATCTTGTCACTCTTAACTGTAACAGGTAAACTGGTTTACAAAACTGTAAAGCTAAGTAGAAAGAAAGTTACCAGCAGTTCAAAAATATTAGGAATACAATTTGGTTCTGGTTCAGAATAAAAATAGGCAAAAATGATAACCTGTTTTAAAACTGGCCAAAATTTCTGCCCTTAAAAAATACAATGAAGTATTTATTCACCAGAAATATACCTTTAGTCTATCATAACACCACCAGAAATATGCTAAAAAATTCTCTTCACCGATTTCCACGCTGCAGAAGCAACAAGAATAATGCTAATAAATCAGAGCAAACTAGCTATGCTGCAAAGATGAATTAAACAGCAGCATATAATGTACTTTAGTAGGCCCACAAAATTTGGTAAAACATCAAAGTACAAGAATGATGATATTAGAGTAGCTCCCAACGTGAAAGATTAATTTGTTACAAAACCAATCCAGTATTAACAAAATAATCAGATTTCATGCTTAATTAATATGCACCCTTAACAAAGCAAAAGACAAACACATAATGGAGATTATAAAAAATTCAATGACCCATTCAAAAAAGAGAATACATTCAATATGCAAAATAACACAAGTTGACTACTTAATGGTAAATGGAAATAAAATAAATCAATGCATCTGAGATACTCACCCATCCAAACGAAACCTTTCTCGTATATCAATTAGGTGAGGAGAAGTGAAAAGCCCAGTGCGAATACCATAGTTGCGCAATATAGATTCTGTGAAGGTGCATGTAGATCCCTATGGAAGCACAGTGCAAAAGCAAAATTTGTATCATTACAGATGCAAGAGTATAACTACAGCATGAAACTGGAAAGCCATAGCTACTCCTGACTCCTCTGTCTAAGAGACACACAAACTACCAATCATATCAATTGTTGCAAGAGTTTGAAGTTTGAACCTCTCATTGAACAGTATGAAACATGAATTCAGAAAAGACATTAAGTTAATTTTCAAAAGCGTTAAGTATAAAGCCTTAGCAAGTTGAACTAATACAAGAAATAACCCTATTAGAACAGCAAGCCAAAGATTCACTATCCCTCAACATGGCTTCATTTCTCAAGCAACCATCGAAAAAGTTGAACGATAGTACCTTCCCTTTGGTGCCAGCAACATGGATAATCTTCATATTTGAAATCGCCTCCTCCAAATCAAGCATCTATGGAATCAATGGCGTCATTGTTAACATCACAAAACAACTAGTCTTTTTTTTTTTTTTTTCCAACAAAGTGATCAAATATATTCAAAGCCAATTCACATGCACCTTTAGGTATTCATATAGCACGTTGAATCGCTCCTCCATATTGACATCACCAACACGAGTGCGTTTAGTAATCAAAGATGACAAGGCATCCAGTGCTTCTTCATATGGTGTCATTGACGAAGATTTTGGAGACCCATTATCTCCTTCTGCAAATCAAGGGCAAAACAGAAGACCCCAAAAGGTGAATCAACAGAAAACGAACATAAAAATTTAAACTTGAGTTGAAGCACAACGCACACAATCTGAAAAGAAACACCCCATGAAACACTTAGATTAAAACAACCAAATCAGGAATTCAACAATATACGTGGAGATGAAAGCAAATACCTTCAGCCATGGCCATTGAGTATGACTCGTCGTTTGTGGTATGCGTGATGTTGCTAATGCAGTGAAAAGGTAGCTTCGATTTCAGGTAGGAACATAGCATTACAATGACATTCTCTTATGAATGAATGCAGTAATGGCGCTAGACAGTGGGATTCCTATGACGGTGCTGACCAACGTTTGATCTTGATCAACGGTTGATGGTTTGCCACGTCATTGAATCTTTCTTGTTAGGTGAGGACCAAACACTGTAAGTCCAAAAGCAGCTCTTTTCTTGTTATAAGTTTGCATTTTGGTGGCTGCTTAATTTGCTTTTAACTTTTTTTTTCTAACTTTTCAAGTTGGGATATGAAATTAAATTGAAAATTTCCTCCGATGCAATTATATATGGTATAATTGGAGTCAAATAAGAGCAATTTTCAATTAAAAAAAGCAATGTTCATGTAATACAAGAATCTTCCGAAAATTTGTTAAAAGTACAACATAACTCGTGAACAGCGTAGTTATATACCTTGTTGTATTAAACATTAAATATTATTTAATAAAAATAATGCTATTTTTAAATGAATAAGAATTTTATTTTATTCAATATATTAAATATTAATACTTGTGTTTTTTAAATGAATGTATAAGTATAATGTTGTGTTGTTTAAACAAATTAATATTTTTATGGTGTTAATATTTATTGTGGAATCAACTCTTATAGGCCAAATACGCTAATTTGTAGTTTTTTTAACATAATTTATTTAACTTGTTTATAAATTTGTTTATAAAATAAAAGTATTTGAAAAACAAGTTTATTTCATTAGTTTATAGCTTATAATTTTTTTTTCATTTTTTCTTAAATGTCTAAATATAATTTCTCTTTTATCCTCTATATTTATTATTCTTTTAAAAATTAAAAAAAAAATACCGGGCAAAAGCCCAAAAACAATAACGAAATTAACCAAATCCTATTGGATGTTACAATATGATAAATTCACTTTTTAATAAAGGAAAAAAAATATAGGATGATAAGAATAAGAATAATTTTTAATTTTATACATTTAGAGATGATTTAAAGGTGTGGGTGGTGATTTGATTTCCTTCCACGGGTTGTACATAGAATAATAAATTGTGTTTATAACTTACATTAACGTAATGATAAATAATGATAAAATAATAATTATGAATGACAATTTTAAAATATGTAAAAAATATTAAGAATTATATGTGAGTATAATATTGTAAGGAAAAGGTAAAATGTATTATATTAATAATGTGAAAAAATTAGGAACAAATTTTCAGTACTCCAGGAGCACCCACTCCTCAGCACTCCCCCTTTGTTATTTGACAGTTTTTTCTTTTTTTAACTTCCTTTTTTCAAATTAAAATTGGGGGTGCATAACTAATCATGCCAAGTGTTGGATTTTAAATGGAAGGAGTACCCACTCCTGGAGAATTGTAGATTTTTTCCAAAATTAGACATGGATGGTAATTTGAAAATTGACGTGACATTTCAATGACTTATGGTTCAACTTTTATATATATAATAATAGATACTCCCTCCGGACTTGAATATAAGCAAAAAAAAACTCACATTTAGTGGACTAAAATATAAGCAAATCTTAACTACTTTTACCCTATTTTGTGAGATAAACCCAAAATACCATTTGATTTTACTTTCCAACCACTCTATTTAATGAATCATGTGCCAATAGAAAGAGAGTATGTCCACTTGAAACAATTTTCAATAAAATTGAATGTAGGGTAATTTAGGTAGTGCAAGTACTTTTTACATGATACCAAGGAAATTTAATGAATTTAACCAAATTTCTTAATACGTGTTAATTTAGTTATTTTTAAATATATTCAAGTCCTGAGTAGTAATGGATAATAGATTTCTCATAATTAATAGTAGTTAATTTTCTAACCTCCCATGTGTATGATGCCCCTCCTCCCGTATAGGGATTTGTTATTCCAAGACCAAAGAGAAGCCTCCTTCCCCCCTTGTGTAGCTTTGGGAGTTTTTTCCCTCCTTTCAATAAAAAAAAAATCAATTTAAAAGCAAATGTCATTTTCGTACTGGCACTATCATAAAGTGTCTCAAAAAAGTTATATGCAAAGATTAAGAGAGAATTTTTCCTAAAAATCCCACCTAGGGACATCGTTACCCAGGAGTGTTCATGGGACGGGTTTTACCTATCCCTAATCCGGCCCTATTTTTTGATCAGGCCAAATTTACGGACCCGAACCCGTCCATAGACTCGAAGAGACCCGAAGATGTGCTGGTCTAAGTAAGACCGACTCTAAGTAGGACAGGACTGGGTTGGCCCGATATATAAGCTAAATATAATCATGAAATGATCATATAACAATGTTCAAAAGAAAATAGTTCATACAATTAATAAATATATTGCATACAATAAAATATCTCTTAATATATACAATATTTTTTACTTTTTAAAGTTTGAGACATTACTAAACCAAGAATAACATTACATCACTATATAATTGTATGTGTATAATGTAATTTTAAAGGTAAATAAAGAAAACTTAGACTCAAAAACCCCATCTAAAATGAAAAAAATAAGGTTAGGACTTTACATAATAGAAAATCATAAGTAATAAATATTATATTTATATATAAAGGACGGGTCGGGTAACTCGAAGGTTAACCCGAACCCGTCCTCAACCCGATGTCGGGTCAAAAAATGAGACCCGGTTTGGTTCTATTCTTTCTTGTATGACAGGAACAGACCCGACCATAGTAGGATGGGCCAAAGGGACGGACCGGGTCTTGAACACCCCTATCGTCACCCGGTGCAATTGGAAGTTTGATAGTTGCTATTTTAGTGTATGTGTCATATGGAAGGATTTTTATTTTTTTATATTATATTATTTATTTTTTAATAAAATATTCTATCTTTAAAAATTAATAGAACTTTAGTTACCTAAAACTATATTTTTCTCTAAAAAAGAGAGAATCTACATAAAAATTATAAAAATGTATCCTTTTATGTTATATTTCATTTGTCAGCTACATCTAGTAAAAGTTACCTTATCAACTAATTTTGTGAAACACAACGTAAATTATAATTATAAATTTAAGCATGCACTTTACCAAGTAAAATAATTATTTTTCTACCTTATTTATTATTCATTTTTAATATTAAATTATATAATTCTAGAAAATATTAAAAGAACATTTGTGAATACTTAAATTATTTTAATATACATTTATTTTCACATCTAATTTGCTCACCTTAAGTATTCTAATTTATGTTTAATTATTTTTGATAATATATGTCAATAAGTGGTTAATTCAATAATTGCTTGACAATATTTGTTGAGGGTAGGGTACACCCACCAATGAATAATTTATGGTTGAAAATAATTGGTTAATTAAAAAAATTCTCCATGTATGCAAAATGGAAAATGTGTTAAACATTTTCCAAAGAGTTATGTTGACAAAACAATGCTGGATCCAAATTGATATCCTCTTTATAAAAGGAGAGACAATGGAAGAGTTGTAAAGAAAGGAGATATTGAACTTGATAACAAATTTGTTATCCCTTATAACAAATATCGTCTTCTCAAATACAATGCTCACATCAATGTAGAGTGGTGTAATCAATCAAGATATATCAAGCACCTCTTTAAATATGTTAACAAAGGTCATGATCGTGTCACAACATCATTTTATAAAAGTACAAGAGATGGAATTAATTCTCAGACTGTTGATGAAATCAAACTGTATTATAACTGCAAGAAATAATAGCAAAATTTAATTCCAATCCCTGTATTAAATAATTTATCATATTTAAAATCTTACAATTTTTTTGTAATAGATATTTATCATCATGTGAGGCTGCTTGGAGGATATTTTCTTTTGATATTCTAATAGCAGTTGAATTATGGATCTAGAATTGAGCAAAGGAAGTAGTTACACATCAAAAAGAGCAATAAAACCCATGGCCAAAATTAGCAGAAATGTGCAGAAAATTCAGAGAATTAGAAGAAAAAATGGAAGAGAAATGGATGGGTATAGGCGCCATTGACGAAGGCAACCTCTTTAGCAGATAAGTATCATTGTAGATTCGCCACCGGCTCACGGAGCTGGATAAGAATCACCATGGTTTGAGCAAGAACCATTAAGTCTTCTCAACTCTTAAGAGGAGGAAATGAAGCATATAGCTTTTGATTAGAAATAGTGATTAGCCTTACAAGAGTGGAGAGGCTCCTCTTTTATAAATAGGAGAAGGGGGCAGCCAACGCTTAGCTAGAAAATACAAAGGAATTAAAATCTCCCAACTTGGGTGTTGAACCCAAGACTCCTAATCTAAGTAGCAAGACTAACTATTAGTCACTTAAACCATCAAATTAGCGCCCAACTCTAGAGTCATAGGAGGAAAATTACAAGAAAAATGAAATACGAACAAATCTCATCAAACTATGGTTTAGAGGCCATGACTAGTAGGCACTCTAGTTTAAGGAATTAAAATACAATTAAAATAAGGAAAATGCAAGTGTTGACCAAGGTTAATGGGGTCAATGTTGGTCAATGTTGACTACGAAAAGTCAACTCTCATTCCTTGCTTGGGCCTTCATGTGTCCAGCACTAGCCTTGTTGGCCCAAGCTCGATCTCTTGGCTCCGGCTGCTTTCTCAGGCAGCATGCCATCATCCCCTCCCCTTGAAAAGGATTTGACCTCAAATCAGCATAAGAGAGGTCTGTAGGTCGCAAAGGTAAAAAGGGGTAAGAAGAAGAGGGGTAGAAAGGTGAAGTGGATGACAAGATAGAGTGAGATAGGGAGGTACTTCCCTTTAAGTGGTATCAGTCGACTTGTTTTCCACTTGTTAGCAATGAATGACCCGAAACAACAAGAACATCCATGAGAAATGATCACAAAAATTCGTAATGTGGCTCACATAAAAAATATTTTGGAATCATATAGATAGGAGAAGAAGATGGAATATAGGGTAAAAGGAACCCTCATGTGGTGCGCAAGGTAGTAGCCTCATCCTCTCCTTGGAGTTTTTCTGTATCATCAAAACAAACAGTATTAGAAGGTAAGGAAAGCTTAAGTAGGAGTATGGCTTCCTTCTTCCTAATATCCTTAAGTTTTTCATTGTTTTTCTTGGGTTTTTTGCTAGAACTCTCTTCTTTCTTTTTATTTTTCATCTTTTTTTGTTTTCCTTCCTCATATCCCAACTTCATTTGTAATTGATCTTCACATATTTATGAGGAGACATTTGCATTAGAGTGATTTTCATCCCTCTATGTTCAAAAGTAAATTCATTAGAGAAACAATCATGGATTGCTCTCTTGTCATATTGCCATGGTCGTCCTAATAAAACATGTGTAGCATCCATTGGAACCACGTCACAAATAATCTCATCTTGGCAGGTTCCCATGGATAAGGCTATGAGGACTTGCTTATCTACCACCATTTCCCCTTCATCACTTATCCAAGACAACTTATAAGGTTTGGGGTGATTGTCGGTCCTAAGACCTAATTTTTCTACCATTCTTATACTAACAATGTTTGTGCAACTCCCACTATCTATGATTAGGGAACAAAATTTTCCTTTTACAATGCACCTAGTATGGAATATTGTTTCTCTTTGTTTTTCATTCATCCTAATGGTTTGGTTCCCTAAGACCCTCCTAATCATAAGTCCTAACTTCCCTTCAGGCCTACAGGCAACCACTCCCCTCTAGGTTCCATTTCAATTTCTTCTATGTCTTCCTCATCACTATTTGTTGGTTTCGTTTCTTTAGAACTTGCACTAGTGTACTCCCCGCTTTCTTTTATTAGAATTGTCCTTTTGTTGGGACATTGGGAAACAATGTGTCCATTTCCCAAACATTTGAAACACTTGATTTCACGGGTAGAGGTAGAAGGGTTAGCGTTTTGAGTTTTGAAAGGAATAGGGTTCGAATTCACCCTAGGGCCCTTAGGCTCTTCCTTCTCTTAGGTTTTGCCTTCTTCCCTTTTTGAAACCTCTTTGTTCCTAGTTGGGTAACTAGTATTACTTATTTTAAAACTTCTCTTCCTTTTAAGTTTGGTTTCTACTTTTATGGTTTGATGTACCAAGTCCTCTATCTCAACATAAGATTGCAACTCCATTATGTCCCTTATGTCAAAATTAAGGTCATTGATAAATCTAGCCATGGTAGCCTCTCTATCCTTAACTATGTTGGCTCTAATCATTGCAAGTTCCATTTCCTTATAGTACTCATAAACACTTTTTGACCATTGTTTTAATGATTGGAGTTTGGTGTGCAACTCCCTAACATAATGTTGAGGTATAAACGCCTTTCTCATGATTCCTCTCATTTTGTCCTAAGTTGAGACTAGAGGAAGTTCACTCCTACGATCAGTTTGGAGTTGATGCCACCGGACTAAGGCATAATTCTTAAACTCAAAAGAAGCAAGTTTTACCTTCTCTTCGTCTTTATAGTTGTGGCAACTAAAGATTTTTTCTATTTTGAGCTCCCACTCTAGGTATTGCTCCACATCATTTCTACCTTAAAATGTAGGTATTTCTACCTTAACTCCTCTAAGCCCACTCTCCCTCCTAGGTTCTTCTTCCCTCATAGTCTCTTCTCTTCTCCTAGGTTCTTCTTCCCTCCTAGTCTCTTCTCTTCTCCTAGGTTCTCTCCTCTTTCTTCTATTCCTAGGGTCATAGTAATACTCTATATCACTTCATTATTCTTCTTCTTCCTCACGGCTATTTCCTCTATGGGAGTTACCGGAACTCCCCTCACCATGACTACTTGCATCATGATACCTATCCTCCGTTCTTACCCTACTAAACCTTCCATCACTTTCTTCATCACAAGAAGAATGTCTTCTCTCACCTCTTCTACTATAATTTATCTCTTTATATCAACTAACCTTTCCTCCATGACCCAGGTAAACCTTTGGGTCAACTCCTCTGCCTCAAAGTTTGAGGCGTTTGGGGGAAGGTTCCTACTTGTCATTTTTAAAGTTTTCTTTGGACGTACTTTTCCTCTCAATTAAGTGTTTACACTCAAGGAATGTATTCACTCGTGTTTAACTCTTTTTAAGGCTTTTTTCTAAGATGTGTTCACTCTTGCCTCTTTTACTCGTTAAGACTTAATTAGGTCTTACAAAAGCCAAATTAATTTTATCCTTACCTAAGCACGAATGAGTTAGAACAAACGACACTTAAGGTTTTTCTAGGATTGCCTAAAACAAAAACTAAAAAGACAAAACTAGAGTGGATTATGCAAAGCAAACAAAGGTTCTATGAAAGAAAGCTAAACAAGAGTAGAATTTTCAAACAAAACACAACAAGAAGACACACAAATGATTGCAAAGAGAATGTTTTTAGTATTTTTGTTGATTCATGTGGTATGAACCAAAGTTGCCAATTTTTAGAAAACTGCAATTACAAAGGAAAGAAATTGAATACAACCTAATTGAAAATTACACTTGAAAAGGGATAACAGTTGGACACTTTTCTTACTTAATTTTTTTTAACTATTGATGAACTTTCCTCTTCAAAATTGACTTTTCTTTTTTTTTTTTCATTTCTTTTTGGTTTTTTTTTTGCAAATTGTCTTTTGCCCCAATTTTAGAATTATAGAAAGACGATACAAATCACTATTCTAAAATGAGAAAAAAATGGCGTATAATTTTCCTAAAAATTGAATCAAAATATGTTGCTAAATTGGCAAGAATTGAGTGATTTCTAAAAATTATTTTTGTAAAATTTTGACAACTTGAATCATAATTTTTACCAAAAGCATAACATTTCCTTAATTTTTTACAAGTGGTCAAAAACAGCAAACAACGCGCTTGATTATTTTTAAACGGATTAAACTTGGGTTAAGAGTGGAAATTTCAACATTGAATTTGATGAAATTTCTACTGTTTTGCCAAGCATTACTCAGCCTAAAATTACTTGTTTTGCACATACAACCACACGTTTCCTAAGGATTTTCTAGTGGTAAATTCAAATTTGCAATCAGAATGGTAAACAGACAGACAAACATACAATCAACAGGTGAACAAAACAAGCCTGAAGAAATGGGCATAAAATGGAAAAATTAAGAGGTAAAATTACGCAAAATTAAAGAGAAAGAACTGAAATTAAAAGGATGGGAATGTAAGAAATTAAATGACAGAAAAGTAGAGGGGAAGAGCAGAAATTAAAAGGATGGGGTGGACGGAAATTTAAACGGCAGAAAAGTAAAGGGGAAGCAGAAATTAAAAGGATTGGAGTGACTGAAAAATAAAAGTGGAATAGTAAATAGATGAATAATATTAGGGGTGTTCGTGGATTGGATTGAATCGATTTTGAGGGAAAAATCATCCAATCCAATAATTTCAGTTTTCTCATTTAATCATCCAATTGGTTTTGATTTTTTTTTCCAAATCCAATCTAATTTTAATCGGTTTGGATTGGATTGGATTGGATTGGATTTCGGTTTCTTAAATAAACAAAAAAATGAAGTTATAAAAGCAAAATTATGACATCATTACTAGTTTCTGAAATTGTTAATCATTTACAAATTTAAAGCCGAAAAGTTATGCTTTGTCAAATTGTTAATGTTTCTTGAATAAATAAGTTGTAACTTTAAATACTTAATTAGATATGAGGATGGATCCCAATTCCATTGCCGGTATAACGATATTCACTTATGGTAAACCCAATATGATAAAAACATGCAATTATCTTATCATATCCTATAACATACAGATTACTTGATGGCTTCCAATCCCATGATTGAATGTTATTCGTTAAATATAGTTTTACAATAATAATTTTTTCACATTATCACAGAAAAATAATATCAATAATGATAATATATCAAAATGTTTAGAAAAGTTTGGATCGGTTTGGATTAGATTGGTTCTCATAGGAAGATCCGAAATCAAATCCAATCCAATAAAAAATTTCAGTTTTTTTCCAGTTTGCAGTTTTTTTTTTGTTTGTGGTTATGTTGGTTTGTGGTATTTTGGATCGGTTGTTACGGTTTCAATTGGATTGGATTGAATTTGAACACCCCTAAATAATATGGGGAGGATGAACAAGAATTAAAGGGGATTGGGGAGAAAATGTAGGTAAACAATTTTTGGAAAATGGAAACAACAGTGCTCCCACTTACCATAATCCACCATAAACAAACAGTTAAAATTCAATATCACTCAAGTTATGAGCAATTAGAATAGGCATTTTATCAAACACCTAATGGGGTGGAATTAGTGATAAATACAAATCATACACATTAATCATCCCTCAAATTTAACCTTTTAATACATCTTTTATACTTAATTAACAAGTAATAAGCATATTGTGCCAATTCAGGTTCATATTGAGCTTAATTACATTTTTCAGCATTACACTATTTTTGTATTTCAAGCATAACTTGAGTTCTAGACATATAAAAATTATGTACTTTATATTGTAGGAAAGATAAAGGAAATACCTACAACTTTGATGCAGAACCCAAAAGTTAAATTAGATGACTAGTGGGTCAAAATGGGCTTAGAAGAAGGAATAGTTAGCATTACATGAAAACCTGACCAACACTCAATGATTGAGCCAAAACTTGGGCTAGAAAACGTTTTTTGGGCTCAACCCAACGACATTTGAAAGTTAAGATCCAGAGCTTGATTTCATCTGAAGACAACTCTCTTGGATTCTACCAGATTGAGGATGATATGCTCGGGTGCAAGTTGGAGACAAGTTGGTAATGATAGCTAGAGTAGTTGAATAATTCAAAGTAATGGATAAAGCATTATGTAATTGATCAATAAGTCCATTTGTGGACAAAACATGCTTAGTCATGGCTGAGTGATAATATATGGAATGGCATCTTTTCCTTGCTTGCTAGGGAGAAGATCATCCAAGTTGTAGTAGAAATTACTAAGAGTTTCATTTACTTTTGTTCATCTTTTTGTAAAGTCTTTATGGAAGGCTAAGTTTTTATTCTATTCAAGGAGTCAAGCTTATTTTCATCTTGGTTTTGAGGCTTGATCTTCATTTACATGCTCATTAAATTACATCTACCTTGCTTTTCTACTCCACTTGCTTCAATTTCAAATTTCTTTTATCAAAGCTTGATTGGTTAACATGTTTTGGTTATGAAATTTGTTATTGATGTATGTTGTGCTCTTGATTGGTTAATCATCATACAACGATTAAAAATCATAGAGTAAGCAATAAAATTGAAGGTGTTCATTTAATTATTTACTTCAATTGGGTTCCGATTATAAAATTGATTTGGATCTAACATAAGATTTTATGGTTATTTGATCTTGTTAATCTTAATCAATTGAATTCTGGAAATTATTTCAGTAGTGAATCCGGGATCATTGTAAGGGTTCCACATGATTCTAAGTTGATAAATTTAATCTCTTGAATGCATGTTATAAATAACCAATGATTTACCATGAAAATAGCCTCTAAATTCCTTGGATTGATATTGTCTTGAATTGATTCAACCTTTGCTTTTAACTTGATCTTTGCTTTCTTCAGTTTATTCCAATCAATCAAACCCCCACAAAGAGTGATTAATTTGAGTGGATCTTCAGGGTTTGACCCGGTTTATACCATTCTACTAAAAGTAGTTTGCAGATCGGAGAATTATAATTACAATTTTGTGCAGGTTTGACAACTGTCAATTAACGCACCAACAATCCCGCTAATAAGGCAATTGGCAAGCAAATCAAGCAAGCTGGTAGCAGCAGAAAGGCACCTCGGGTTCGAGAACAGTTCAAGTCCGAAATTACAAAGAAAGAGATGAATTATACATAAAATTGAACAATCTACTGCACCAAAAATAGCCCCAAAACAGCGCCTATATGTGCAACAAACTTTTTCAAAAGTATTCAATTCAATGAAGCTTTGATGACCAATTGATAGCAGCTGGATTACGGATCTAGAATTGAGCAAAGGAAATAGTTAGACATAAAAAAGAGAAATAAAACCCACGGCCAAAATGAGCATAAATGTGCAGAAAATTCAGAGAATTAAAAGAGAAAATGGAAGAGAAAGTGATGGATATAGGTGCCACTGATGAAGGCAACCCCTTCAGCAGATAAGCCTCAGTGTAGATTCGCCACCGGCTCATAGAGCTGGATAAGAATCACCATGGTTTGAGCAAGAACCGTTAAGCCTTCTCAACTCTCAGGAGGAGGAAATGAAGCATATAGCTTTTGATTAGAAATAGTGATTAGCCTTACAAGAGTGGAGAGGCTCCCCTTTTATAGAAGAAGGGGGCAACCAAGGCTTAGCTAGAAAATACAAAGGAATTAAAATCTCCCAACTTGGGTGTTGAACCCAAGACTCCTAAATTAAGTAGCAAGACTAGCTCTTAGCCACTTAAAGCATCAAATTAGCGCCCAACTCTAGAGTCATAGGAGGAAAATTAAAAGAAAAATGAAATACAAACAAATCTTATCAAACTATGGTTTAGAGGCCATAACTAGTAGGCACTCTATTTTAGGGAATTAAAATAAGGAAAATGCAAGTGTTGACCAAGGTTAATGGGGTCAATGTTGGTCAATGTTGATTAAGGAAAGTCAACTCTCCTTCCTTGTTTGGGCCTTCATGCGCCCAACACTAGCCTTGCTGGCCCAAGATCTCTGGACTCCAGCTACTTTCTCAGGAAACATGCTATCATATTCACTTCCAACAACCTTATGTTGAAAGACTTTCTTTTCATTTGCCTGATGAGCAATTTGTTTACTTTGATGATGACGATCTTATAGATTATGTCTTAACCAAACCAACTGTGTACAGGTCCAAATTTCTATCTTGGTTTGATGCAATTACAAAATATCCTAATGTAAAAAACTCATATATTCAGAGTTTCCAACAAAGTTTGTTTGGAAACAAAAGATAAGTGAAAGGTCTCCTAGAAAACAAGGTTTTGCAATTGGAAGATTGCATTTTGTACCTCTAGGAAGTCGTGAACTGTATTACTTTTATTGAATATATTCAAGGGTCCATCATCATTTGAAGAAATTAGAATTGTGAATAATGTAATCTACCCAACCTTTAAACATTCATGTTATGCTTTATGTCTATTGGATGATGATAGATAGTATATTGATGCTATTGTAGAAGCCAACAATTGGGGTACTACTACATTCCTTAGAAAGCTTTGTTACTATTTTGTTATCATTTCAGCTTTCAAAACCAGAACATGTTTAGAATCATACTTGGCAATATTTAAGTGAAGACATTCAACGTAGACAAAGGATGTTGCTACAAAGACAAGGTACTTCCCTTTTTATGTCATTCAAATTTAATATACTATTTTCTATGCATATTTTAGTTTTGTGCATACTATTATTGAATCCATAGTCCATTTTATTTCTATATATTTGGTATTGAGCAAAGACAATTTGAAGAACTTGACTCTTGTAGAAATTGAAAGGTTGTTAAAGCAACAATAGGAGTCTAAAAGATTTTCCAATAATGCCTGATGTTGATATGACTTTGATCTCAGAATCATAAAAACATGTTGATTTATAACGAGCTCAATTATGATAGAGAGGAATTAGCATCAGAGAACCAACAATTGTTGTCTACCATGACTTCTAAACAAATAAATATATGATAAGATCATGGTGAGAATAAGTGAAAATCGTCCATGATTGTTTTTCATTTATGGATATGGAGGCACCGGAAAAATTTTTATCTAGAGAACTTTATCAACTGGAATAAGATCAAAAGGAGACATTGTCCTAACCGATGCATCAAGTTGAATAGCAGCTTTGTTGATTCCATGTGGTAGAACAACCCACTCAAGATTTGCAATTCCAATAAATATTGGTGAAGATTCTACCTACAACATAAAACAAGGTTCTCATTTGGCTGAGCTGATAAAAAAGCAAAATTAATAATATGGGACGAAGCACCTATTACTCATAAGCATTTTTTGAAGCAGTTGATAAGACTTTCAGAGACATTCTTTGGTTTTCTATTAGAAATAGCATTAATATTCCCTTTGGAGGAAAAATGGTTGTTTTAGGGGGCGATTTCAGGCAAATTCTCCTTGTGATTCCTAAGGGTTCAAGGCAGGACATCATACATGCAACCATAATCTCTTCATATCTCTGGACATTTTGTGGAGTCCTCAGTTTGACAAAAAAACACGAGGCTTCAAAGTGCAACCTTTAGTCTTGATGCAGATGATTTGAAAAAATTTGCAAAATGGGTATTGGCCATTGAAAATGGAACTATTGGTAATAGAGATGAAGATGATATTAACATTGAAATTCCCACAGATCTTCTAATTCCAAATTTAGGTGACCCTATTCAATCAATAGTTCACAATACCTATCCAAACCTATTACAAAATCTGAATGATTTGACTTATTTCCAACATAGGGCTATTCTAGCACCTACCAAGGAGATTGTTGATAAGGCGAATGATTATATGTTATCATATCTTCCTGGAGAAATTAGATCATATTTGAGTTTTGGCACTCCTTCATGTGGAAAGACAATTTGATACTATAGATCAAGCGCATACTCCAGAATTACTAAACACTACCAATTCTTCTGGATTGCCAAATCGTGACTTAAAACTGAAAGAAGGAGTTCCTATTACGTTGCTAAGAAACATTGACCAGTCTTCTGGATTGTGTAATGGTACCAGACTCACAATAACTCATATGTGTACTTATGTATTAGAAGCAAAAGTTATTTCAGGAAGCAATATTGGGCAAAATGTGTTTATTCCAAGGCTTTCTTTAACACCTTCAGATAGAAGAATTTCTTTCAAATTTCAACGCAAACAATTTCCTATCGTAGTGTCCTTTGCAATGACCATCAATAAAAGTCAAGGACAGTTTTTAAAACATGTGGGGATTTATTTGCGACAACCAATTTTTTTTCTCATGGACAGTCATATGTCTGATGCCGCAATCTCAAGAGTCACCTCTAGAAGTGGTCTAAAAATCCTCATATGTGATGATGAAGGAAAAGTCTCAACAACTACATTAAACGTTGTTTATAAAGAAGTATTCCACAATATATACTAGGTAACAATCTTACTTTCATTTCAAATATCCTTTACAATAATATTGTTAATTATATCTTAAAAATCATGCTTATGTTAATGTTATCAATTATTTTTATAATTGTTTTCAGGTCAAATTTCAACCTTAATTTTCGGTATGGTTTACTATACCTTTATTTACAAATATTAACTTTCATTATATTCATGCCATTATTTTTCCTAACTTAATTATTTTACAATCAATTTAAAAAATATATTTTTTAATGTTTTTGATGTGAACCCAATCGGGTAAGAATAAAAAAGATGGTGACATGGCTTTAAATGAAGTGACAGTTGCATTTAATGCAACTACCAGTTGAAGAACTATCATTTAGCATGGAAGGAGGCCATGTGGGGCGGCCAATTTAGCCTTCAATTTGCTGATTTAATTAGTTTTATTTGTTTTAATAAACTTTAGGGAGTTACAAGACACAAGGTTTAATTTTCTGGTGGTTACAATTCCTATTCTGGTGGTTACAAAACAAGGTTGTAATGTAAGTTAAATGCATTAAAACCTTGTCTTTTCTAGCCGTTAGGGAGGTTTGTTTCTGGTGCATGTATCTGGACCTCTTTAAAGCTACATGAAGACCATCCAACTAACCAAGGTGGGCGGCCAACAAGTGATTGAATGGTTGAGTCATATACCATCAATTTTGCGGCCAACAAGTGAGTAAATGGCTGAGTCATAGGTCATTATTTTGTGCGGCCAACATGTGCACTTCATGGATGAATTATGTGTCATCAAATAGGGTTTATGGTGGTTGTAATTGGTTGAATGAATAAGCAATCAAGTGTGCGGCCAACAATGAAGAGGAGGTTACAAAATTGATTGGAAACTTGAAGATTGTGAGTCGTTTCATGCGGCCACTTATTGGCTGATTCATGAGCCATTTTAATCCATGTTTGGTGGTTACATTTTATGAAATAATGCAGCCACATGTGCCAAGAAATCTGATTGGAAAATTCGGACAACTAAGCTTGTTTAGGTTGAGTTTCATTAGCTTATTTTATTTAGTTCATAGTAATGTAATTAGGGTTGCATGAGATATGTATGAGGGGTATTTTGGGGCTGTTTGGGGCATGTAAACCTAGCTGGTTGCATGACCTTTGAGTGCCTTGTAATCCTTATAAAAACATGCTTCATGCATGCAAGAAAGTTAATAATGTTTATGCAGAAAATTTTCCTTTACTTTGAGAGTGTTTCTCTAAGTTTCTTGTTAGTCAAGAGTCGAGATTTATCAAAGGTTCATTGCCTTTGTGTGTGTGATCTCAAGGACTTATCTTTCAAGCCTTGAAAGTGTGACGTCCACCTTCTATCCCTTCTACTTTTCCTACTTCTTCTATTTTGTTCAAAAACCTATTTTCCTATACGTACTACTTGAATTATATGTGACTTATCTTTCAAGTATTCAAGGTTGAATTCTGTTTTTGTCAAAGTCAGAATTTGTTATCTTCTATCTTATTTTATTTGTTGCTCGAAAACAAAAGAAAGAAAAAGAAAAGAATCGAAAGAAAAATATTGAAAAGACAAGAAAAATTATTTGCCAAGGAAAGTGTTGTTTTATTCAAAAATTTCTAAGGTCCATGCAAAATAGAACCTTAAGGTTCATATCAGTTTTTCAGCTTTATCAAGGAGTTTACTTTTACAAATTATAATTTTTACCCAATATGTAAATAACAGTGACAAATTCATGACAAATCATTTGCACATGTTATTATATCATTTCTTTCTGAGTAATTAATTCTATAATTTCAATTTTATACGTTGATCATAACAAATTGCCCCGTGCATCTGGGTCATCTGACTAGTAATTTAAAGAAGGCCATGGAACACGTTTATTTGCATGCTTGCTTGCTATCATACAAGCGAAAACTTGGAACACGATTATTTTGAAATGCTCTCATTTTAGACAAAGGAAAAAATTTATGGATAGAGAGGAACTATGTTTATTGCTTGCTGCTAATTTGCAATTAATTAGTACTTGATGCTTACATACTAATCCATCATATGTTCACAATTTCTTCTATATATGATCTTTACAAAAGACGCCTGGTTTCTGATTGCCAAGCCACAAAAGCAATTTTTATGAAAGCAATATTTTGTGATTTTATATTTTTGATAGATTATGACATAAAAATAATAAAAAAAGGCTTAATTGCACTTTTGGTCCCCCTACTATCATCAATCCGCGATTTTGGTCCTCTTACTTATTTTTCGCGATTTTGTTCTCTATGTTATTCCAAATTCGCGATGTAGTTCAAAATTTTGGTCCCTCTATACCTCACAAATATGTGTTAGAGGGACCAAAATCGCGGATTAATGATAATAGGGGGACCGAAAGTGCAATTAAGGCTGAAAAGATCTCTTCATAGCATATATATATATATATATATGTATGTATGTATATATTTCATGACAAATTAACAAGTAGCGAAAAAAGAAAGTATATATCTTGAAGGTGCTTCCTAACATGTGGTCCGTGTCAGAATTATGGTAAAGAAATTTCAAAGATTTGAGGGTGATAACTTTCCTTCTTCCCCTGTTTTATCAATTCGTGTATATCTGCACTTTTATAGCTAGCTACTGGATAAAGCTTCAGGCTGCCAAAGCAGATATGTCTTATGCTTCAAAAATTTATATCATCGACCTAATTTTATAATCCCAAACACATGGTTTGAAGACGACAGAGATAATATCTACTTTAGAGATCGAAGACAGATATCCACTTTATCTTGATGAAACATGTGCTTCAGATTAATTAACTCCAAGAGCAGATAATAGAGCTTTTCTAATTAGATGATTAATTGGTTATTATGTTACTGCACCAGCCACTTTTAATTTGTGGCGTTTTTATTATATATGAGAATTGAGAAAGCACTTTGGAAAATAGCTAGCTACTCCAAGAATCATGTGAATTAAGAAACTGGACCAGGTTAACCAGTGCTTAATTTAATGATCAATTAACCATTTTGCAGCTAGCATAGTAATTCCTTAGTGTGTATTGGGTATAAACATATATATAATTGGTTCCAACTTTATGGCTATAATAGAAATGTTACAGGGCTAAAGGTTACAACTGTCTAATACTGTCCGGTAAATGGATCCAGACAAGGCCAGCTGGTTAATATACAAAGAAGGTGGCATATACGAAAGGGTTGTGGCTCATTTAGCAACGTATACTGAGATTGTGGGAAGAGCTCCCGGATTCGATCCTCACTAAACACACTCTTCGGAAAAGGTGAGGTATACTCAGCCCCAAACAGAATTATGCCTGATAATAGGAATACACGTGGTTAACACTAATAAAAGGGGTGGCTTATGGTTGTAGGATGCTTTTCTTTACTCTTGGCTTTTGAAACTCCTAGTTTTCAGTGCCCCTGCTACAAATTTACAAGGATGATAACCTTTTCTAATTAGTGAGAAGCCCTTTTATTTCTTTCTTTTGTTTCCTTTTTATGTCATGCAAATGCCATGATAAATTGATTTGCTTTTCTGACAAATATATAATTATATATGTTATATAGCATGTAAGATTCTTTTCCGAAACATTTTTGGAATTAAAACCCTCTTTAAAGTAACCCTATGTTTGGTTTAAAAGAGAAATAGGGAAGAGAGAAATAGAAAAGAGAGAGATAAGGAAGAGAGAAATAATAAAGAAATTAAGTAAAAATAAATGTTGTTTGGTATTAGAGAAATACGAGAGAGATAGAAGAGAAATTAATTATGATAGTTGTTTGGTTGTGGAGAAATGAGAGAGAGAAATGTGTAAGAAGGTAAAAAGACCAAACTACCCTTGAAATAAAAACAATTAATTCAAATGCCCCTTGCAATGGGACAAAATAGTCTTTTTTACAAAAAAAATCCCTTCTCTCCACACTTTCTCCCATGCTATGGGGAGAGTTATTTTCATGTGGGCCCCATCATTTTTACAAGATTAATCTCTTTCCTCTTGTTAAAATAAACAAGATGGTGGGATATTTTTTTTCCCAACTCTCTCTTCTCGATCTCTCTTAAAACAAACGAAGGGTAAGGGCTCCAGAATAGAATTTCAGATATATATCAAGCATTATATATAGGACTAGTAAAGCTCCATTTGAGTATTATGGATTTATTTTCTCTCCTCAAATACTATTTTTTTCTTGGAAGAATTATTTAGTTTTTGTGCTTCACATTTTTTTTGTTTTAATTATAATGTTATATGACTATTTTTACAATCAAATATTGAATAAATAATTTTATTTAGCTAACAAATCAAAGGCAGCCCAAAAAATCATCGTGAATTGAACAAATTAATTTTTAAATTATATAAGTTTATGAAAAATTTAAATGTTACTCGAAAACAGATTTTTTTAATTAAAATATATACCCTAAAATAATATTCATATATAGTATATTATTTTAAATTTGTTAAGGAAGGGAGGGTCCGAAAGAAAGATGATATATACCTAAGTAAGTGGACGTAGATTCTCTCTATGTGTGAACTGAGAGCATGATGATTGATGAAGGAGGAAACTTTTTGTTTGTTGCTTGTCATGTCAAATAGAAGACGCAAACAGATCAAGAAAAGGGTTTGTTTTGATATAAGGAATAAAAGGATAATGATTTATATATATTCGCTGCTTAGGAATGGAATTTGAAAAAGATAAAGAGAGGGAAGTTGTGCCAAGTGCTATATTACTATATATAGATATAGATATTAGTGATCTATATTCTAATTCTAAAATTGTTCTTCAAGCAACTACTAGTATTAATTTACAAAATTATAGACTTCGTAGTTTATACTTCACATTTCATTAGTACTTTTCTCCCCTTCTAATACTTTTGTTTCATTTTGACTTGTGAAGAACAAATTAACAATTCTTAATCCATTTTGACTTATATATAAGGTATTGATCTTAAGTGCAAGACAATAAATTATAACTTCCCTTTAATTCCTCGTTGAATATTAAAAGAAATCTTGTATACACATATAATATATAACATCATATTATATAAGCACTATATATATAATTAATATACATTTATTTATTAATTAAACATTTTATGAAATTAAAACATGCAATATTATAATTTAATAAGTTCATTCATTAAAGAAAATCATTATAAAATGATAAAAACATAAATTTTATTTCATCATATGAGTTTAATTAGTAATTAGTGTACCTTTATTTCATCACACACACCACAAAGGTCACATATCAAGAGAAAAGAGATTATTATATTTTAAAAACACACATATGAATTATCAAATTACACTGATATAATTATGTTAAATCTTACATTATTAAATAAGATTTTAATAAACAATTATATTATAAAAAATAATTGTATTTTAAAATCAACAATTGGATTGAAAATATTACTATTATATATATACTTGTAAAATTGTACATTGATCTAAAATTATTTAATACGTTATTGAGAGTTCAATTAATATACACTAACAATGTAAAAAAAAAATTTACGCTGTCATCCAATAATATATTATCACATTATTTAATGAATATGACTCATTATGTGTTATTATACTCAATAAAAAATATAGCAATATGTCATTAGATAATAATGTAAAATTATTTTATATTGTAAATGTCATTATATTCTTGAAATTTATGAAAATAAGAAGCATTAATCATTAATTTATTAATATTAAAATCCCACAAATTTTGATATAAACAATCAAAATAATAAATAGTCATAATTCTATGGTTGAATCAATAAAAATCACATTCTATCAAAATTATTAATAGTATAAGATTTGGCTTGATGTAATTGAAATATCATACATTAGTATGAATGAATACCATATATGCAAGGGTGAGTTACATCAAAAGTCTTATGACATTAATATATATATATATATATATATATTTTGTAACGAGAATATCAAGTCTCTTTCATGATTAGTAGAGGAATAAGGATACGATGACATTATTCTCCAGCCATGATCTAACTCACATAAAAGAAAGACACTACAAATAGTTGACCGTTTAGAAGAAGGAAGCTCTTAAACACTCTCTCTCTCCTTACCAGCCAAAATGCCTCCAAATTCAAACCCACTCACAAAGCAATAAAGACATAAAACTTTCATGCACTATGCCTTCAACTCCATGCGTGCAAATACAGCACTTTTTTTAAATTTAATTTTTTTGTGTTTCTCTCTCTATATACATTACATGGAGAATTTTATCTCTCGACATTCTAGTTTGATATATATTCTCTGCTGCAATCCACAGTTGCTTAATATTCTTCTCTCCCTTCACCAAGAACCTATCTTTCTGCAATTGCCTACTTTCTCTTCATTGCTTTCCAAGCCAAGAATCTCTCCCTGTGCCACTTCCTCACAGATTCCTCTCCCTCTTTTTCATCCACTATTAACGATGTCTAATTACACTTGTTTTTCATCTGCTCTCTCTCTCTTCAACCTCCTTTCTTTTCTCTCTCTATCGTTTTCATTTTTCGAGCTTCCTTTCGCCTTCCCTGTCTCTCACATAACCACAAATCTATACATAAGCTTCCCATCGTTATGGCTCCTAATTCAGATATCAATCATCTTTCTCACCCTTGCATATATGGTATTAGTATTACTATTTCCTCTCTGTTCTCCTTCTGTATTTGACTTAAAGTTTAGAACTTCATGTACGTACCAACCAAACACTTGTCATCAATACGTGGAAGACAAAATAGATTTTGCAAAGTTCAGAATAACCCCATAAAGCTATTTTTATTTTTTTTGAACTTTAAGTCTTCCCCTTTTTTCTTTGGTTGATTTTAGTAAAAGGGCATGGATGGTAATTCTCAAAGTTTCTCATTTTACTTTGTAAATGAACTCCAGGAGACTATCAAAAGCATGTTATAATTAGCCGAGTTAATATGCAAAAATTCGATTTATATTATGATTTGATGGTTTCACTTTAACCCTTTTGTTTTTTGTTGTTGCTATTTTGGTGGGAAGCAGGGGATTTTGTTTCTTCATACTCAGAGAGAAAGTCTGGTTTTATGAAATGGTTTGGCAAGATTTTCAAAATTGGGTCCAGTAGAGGAAGAAGTGGTGGTCGTAATCTACAGCAACCTGCGGAGGAAAACATGGTTTGGCGAGCTCCAGCTAAATCATTGGTAAACAGAAGCATTAACTCTGTTTTGTTTGTTTCATTGATAACACTATTTTGTTCAAGGATATTGTTGTTGTTTTTCTTGTCATAAATATGGTTATTGCTAAGCTCAAAATAAAGAAAGGAAATAGTAAATCCATTATGACTGTATTTTCCTTCAATCATAAGTTAATAGCTCAATCATGAGCACTAGAAAGTTGACTTCCTTTGTCTTGTTTGGTTGATTAGATAGACTCCTGTCTTGTTCTCATCAAGGTGAAGTGAGAATCACTGCTTTGGGCCACAGCTTAAAGCACAAAGTGAATTACACACACATTTTATCCTTCCCAATATTTGGTTCTGCAATGGCAACTTGACTAGTATCTTAGTCTTGCACTAGTAAATTAGACCATATGAGTTGTGCTGCATAATGTAGTGATACAAATAATAACAACACTTTGTGACTAATTTTCTAAAGCATGTGTTGTATGATCTTGCAATTGTTTGTACATGATGATGTTCCAGTTAATACTTTCAATATTGTGTGGGGTGGAATTTCTTTCATCCTTTTATTATTCATGTTCTCTTCAAAATACCTCCTTACTGTGGAAAATCTAGGCATATGCAAGGATCATTGAGTTCTTTTTACCATCATGACTTTGATTGGGGAATAAAATGTGTTAAATAACATTCTTGATGTCATTAGGGTGACCGTGCTAGATTTCAGAAGGAGGAAGATGATCTGAACCATGCAATGACACTTCCATTAGGCGAAGGTATAAAGAGACCAACTGGTAAGTACTAAATTTTCAATGGCACTTTCACTTTTTAGCTTTTATGTTCTTGGTAATCAAAGATTAAACTTTTATTTCCATTTGCTCATCAAGGATACAGATGGCGGACAGGAACTGAAGAAGACTATGATAAGGCCCTTCAGGATCGCATGCACTCATCTGCATACCCTCCATATGCCCCTTTACCTTTTTATCCCCGGGGATATGGGTAAAACTTTTGGTCTCCTAAATCTTGTATCTGATATGTGAAGGCCAAACATCAAGTCTTTCCTATTTGATCAATATCATGATTGTTGAAAGGATTTTTCTTACATGAGTACAGTGACTATAGACACAATAATATTAAAATAATTTCAGTACAAGTTTTGATGTCCTTTTTATTATTATTTTAATGTATTGTGAGCTTTTGATTGATTGTGTCTATAAACTAGTATGTAAGAATTGCTCTTGTTGAAATTTGTTATTGGCAACTGTTAGTCAAAATCACATAAGTCAATATGTAATTGACATTAATGTATGTATGTAAATGTTTTGTAACATTATAAGTTTTGATTATGAACAGAATTTTAAAATAACTTTTGATTTACCTATTAACTTTACCATACATTATGTAATTAATTTTGGTTTAATTGTTCTGATGCTAATACATTATGATGGTCCTGCTGCATCATTTATTATATGTTTCAATGAATCAATATGATATATTATGATGGTTCTGGTTCATCACTTATTTATAACTGATAATGTGCAGTATACCATCACATATCAGAATATGTGGAGGATGCAACCAGGAGATAGTGTACGGCAATTGTTTGGGAGTTGAGAATAGCTATTTTCATCCAGACTGTTTTCGGTGTCACTCTTGTCATTACCCCATTACTGAGCGTGAGGTAGTTTTATCTTCTTGAAAGCTATTCCTACAAAAGCATTGATTTTAACACTTCTGTTTTATCTATCTCTTACTGCCTCCTTTTTCTGTTGATCCTAGTTTTCTTTGTCAGGGAAGCATCCATATCACAAGTCCTGTTTTAAAGAATTAACCCACCCTAAATGTGAAGTTTGCCATCAATATGTAAGATAGTCTTCCCCTGCCTTTGCTTATTCACATTGTTCTGCTTTGTTATTGTTAGTTTTCTTCAATGAATAAGCTCATTACATTTCAGTAAATTTCATATACCCCATAAGAGACCATTCACCATTGCACTAGTTAGTTTATGATGATCCACAACCAAATAGTATCATTAGTGATTAGTCTTCTTATGTGGAGGTTCTGTTTTTTTTTTTAATCATATGATATTGCATCAGAGACTTCCATTGATTTACCATAAGACTAGCCTAAGAGTTTAATAACTATACACTATCAGTATAAAATAGTTTTACACAGACATTCAATGATGTGTTACCACATCATTTAATGAATACGACACCTCGTGTACTATTAAATTCATTAAATAATGTAGAAACACAGCATTGGATGTCTGTGTAAAACTTTTTTTACACTGACGGTGCATAGTTATTAAATTCAGAAAGTAATTTATAATATCATCTCCTATGTTTCTGTTAGTGTTGGCCTATAATATGAAAGGCAATATTAACACTTGTGATATTTTATTTCATTTTCAGATACCAATAAATTCTGCTGGTTTAATTGAGTATAGGTGTCACCCCTATTGGAACCAAAAGTATTGTCCATCTCATGAGTATGATAATACAGCTCGCTGCTGTAGTTGTGAAAGATTAGAGGTACTAATTTAACTGGTATCCTGAATGTTTTATTATTCCTTTTTTCAGAAAGGAAAATAACATTTTTCTCTATGTTTCTCCCTTTTTCTGATATATATTTTTTAATTATCTTTGCTTTGAAGTCTCGGGGTGAAAGATACTATAGATTGGATGATGGAAGGATTTTGTGCTTTGAATGTATGGAATCTGCTATAACGGATACTGGTGAATGTCAGCCTCTTTATCATGCCATCAGAGACTATTATGAAGGAATGAATATGAGAATAGATCAACAAGTCCCCATGCTTCTTGTTGGGAGAGAAGCACTTAATGAAGCTATTGTTGGGGAGAAGAATGTAATGAACCATCCATTATTCTTTGTTTTTCAGTCATAGAATTAATTCAAGTACTCTTATTATTTATTGGTTTCTACTTTCTACCATCAGGGCTTCCATCACTTGCCAGAAACAAGGGGCTTATGCCTTTCAGAAGAGCAGACTGTCACCAGTGTATGATTTTCAAAAACTTTTACTTTTGTTTTATCAGATTAGAGAATGTGGAAGCCTTCATTAAGTTACAAATTATCTTTAAGGTACTTCCATTAATTTTTTATTTTCTGTTGTTTTAGGTACATAGATGGCCAATAATTGGAGGCCATCGATTAATAGGGATGAGAACTCAACCTCATAGGCTGACTAGAAAATGTGAAGTTACAGCTATTCTTGTTCTCTATGGTCTTCCAAGGTAACCAATATATTTCATACACAATGGAAACTTTGCTTTTAATAGTATTAAGTTCCATTTTCAATACTATCTAGTTATGAGTAAACTAGCAGATCGGTCCCTGACTTTTAAGGACACCACGCATTTTAGTCGCTGACTTTTAACAAACCCCTTTTTAGTCCGTGATGTTAATTTCCATCAAACACTTTAGTCCAATGTCCTAACTTTTGTTAAGTCATGCTTATGTGTCATGTTAAGTGACACATAGGCTATCTAGTAGGACAAAACACGACGGGGTTTTCCCCATTTTTTAAGTGTGAAACATCTAGCCTTAGTGATCACCTAAAAAAATGATGGTTAGGATTAGGTGTCTCACACTTAAAAAATGGGAAAAACGGGGTTGTTTTTTTGTCCTATTAGGCAGCCTATGTGTCACTAAACCTGACACATCAGCACCAACTTAACAGAAGTGAGGACTTTGGACTAAAGTGTTGGATTGAAAGTAACGTCAGCGACTATAAAGAGATTAGTTAAAAGTCAAGGACTAAAGTGCACGTGCACTAAAAGTAAGGGAACAATTTGCTAATTTACTCAATTAGTTCCTATAAATACCAAATATGGTTTGGTCGCAGTGGAAGTGGACTGTGACCCCAAGCAGACTTTACCTGTAAGGTCAGGGGTTCGAGTCACCACTCTTGGGAGAACTTTACCTAACCACCACCCTCTACACGAGGGTTAAACCCACGGCTATGGTTTTGGGAATTCCCGGTTAAAGACTCAAAAAATTAGTTCCTATAAATTTAATTTAACCAATGACAGAATGCTACTTTATGCTTGTGAGAATGTTCAAACTTTGTAATAATGTGTTCTGATATTTTTGTGGGATGCAGGTTACTCACAGGTGCTATCCTTGCCCATGAGTTGATGCATGCTTGGTTACGCCTTAAAGGTTATATTAATATATACATTTGATCCTATCTTGATGTTCACTATTCAACTCCTTAGTATTACATGAGTTAATTTTCATCTCATTTATCTTGAACTAAGCAGGTTACCGCAACCTTGACCCTGAAGTAGAGGAAGGTATTTGTCAGGTTCTTTCTTACATGTGGCTTGATGCAGAAGTGATGGCAGGTTCTAGAACCATGCCATCAACATCAGCAGCTTCTTCTTCATCCTCCTCCTCTTCCTCCTACTCATCAAAGAAAGGTGTGAAATCTAAAGTTGAAAATAAGCTGGGTGAATTTTTCATGAACCAGATTGCCAATGATTCTTCCCCAGCTTATGGTGGAGGGTTTAGAGCAGCTAATGCAGCTGTGAATAAATATGGTTTACGTTGTACTCTGGAGCATATTCGTTTGACTGGTCAGTTCCCACTGTAATAACAACCCCTTCTCTAAGGAGTTTGGATTGCAGTGTTTGATATTGGATTTGGTTCATACTTAAGACAGAAGGTTGGACAGCTTCCACCCCTGCTATTTCATGCCCCCAGGAGGAAAGTGGTGTTCCTATAAGGATGTCAAGTCCAAATTCACTAATATTATGCATGCCTTGTTTTAATTTAAGAGAATATTCTTCTTATGTTATGCATTTCCTAGCGATAATGGTATGTGCACATTAAAAACACACACACACAGGTCTATGGCATTGCTACTTATGTACTACTTTTATTATATAAAGATTCACCATCTCAATGTACTACCACTTCATTTTCTCAATTTTCCACTACTTTATTCTCTCCTCACAATCATCAAAATTTACACTTACTTTACTTTGTTATAATATAAGGACATGAGTGACTTCAATTAGCCATTAGTTTTAATGTTAACCTTCACCTTACTCAGAAGACAAAAGTTATGGCACCATTACTCTAAGATTTTAACAAAATGCAAAATATTTTCATCTTCATTTTTCTACTACAACTTGCATGTAACTTAAAATAATTAATCTCACATATTGTTTTAGGAGTCTTTTAGGGTGTGTAACCCACGTAATGATACACTGGTGTATCACCTCTTCTTCCCGGTTATAACAAGTTTTTTGATTGAGTGGAATAAAATAATGCTTTTTAATAGTTTGGAGAGAAGGGTCCAGACAAGTTTTATTACTTGTATGTACATTTGTGAACATTTGTGCATTTATTTCCAGTTTTAAACCGTAGCTGCAGCCAGGGACGGATCCAAGATTTATATGAAGGGGTGCCGGAAATTTTTTTTTGAATAATAAATATTAAATAATAGCTAAGTTCATCATATTTTTTATTTAAGTTATACATATATTACATTCATATTATAAAATTTATGAATAATAACATCTGTATCGAATAATTTTTTTGATAGAAATCACTTAAAGAGATTAAATTTCAATAATAAATATTAAATAAAAACTATATTATAAAAATTAAGTGTATTACACTCATTTTATTTAATTTTTTTTAATTATTACATATATATTAATAATATTTTTTTTATATATATAGTATGTAAGTAATATAATGGAGGAGGGGGGACAAGACCCATGCTTACCCCTAAATCCGTCCCTGGCAGCAGCTAGAGAGCGAGGACTTGAGCATAATGGTCGACCTTTGCCAATTGCTCATGGAAGCTGAGAGTGATTAGATCATGAAGCTAAGGAATTATTAAAGTATTTTACTATTTAAAATCGGTGCAGTTATTAATACATATGTCAAATATATAAAATAAAATTGTTTTGAAATAAAATTAAAGATACATTAATGTTGAATATAAACGTTATTAAATTGGCCCCGAGACTTTAGAAATTCAATATTACGTTTTAATCATTTTAATTGGTTGTAATCATTTTAAAATAAAATTACTTGTAACGTTTTATATCATACTATATATTTGAATAACATCAAAATTTGGTCATTTTTCGAAATGAATTATAATTACTGTGTTTACAACAAAATTTGGAAAATATAAGTTTTCATATTTAAATGCTACTTTTTGGAGGAAATAATTAAATGATTTTTAACTAAAATATTATCGACATATTAAAAGAATATCAACAATAAGTCAATCGACATTTTTATTTGGGACACTGTATACCAAACCGCATCCCACCATGTTATATAGCGCAATGCATTATTGTCAATCATACAAGTGCCCAAATCATTAACACACTCATACCATTTTTCAATTTCAACAAAAAAAAAATCTCCAACTGAGAAAACACAGAGGGTCCTTTCAGCAATTTTTAATAATCTGGTCCAATCAGTCACCAATTATGAATCAGGACCGTTAATCACTTAAAAGCTAAATCTAACGGTAATAGAGGGGTGACACACTGGTGTGACACCCACATGTGGTTCACCTAAACATTGCCTTGTTTGTTTTAGAGGAAACCAGATGTTTTGCGGTCATTGGAATTTGTCCTATTCAAATGCAAATTCTTGTTCAATTTAATATCAACACATTAACTGCATTATTATTCTATTTGATACACTTAATATTAAAAGTTTTAATCTAAAATATTATAAAACTATTGAGTTCTGATTCATTTATATAAAACAGTGCATCCACTGTTTTTCCCACATGGCCCAGTGTACGCAATTCACCTGCTTTCTCTCTCTTTTTTTTGTTGAGCTAAAATAACACAGGGGTACAATTGTTGTATCCACTGTGTTATGTAAGTTAATACTTTTCCAAAACTATTTATTCATTCATGTAACGTGTCGGTACAAATCTAGTGTATATATGTGGTATAGTTTAAAGTGATAAACTTAATCATCCAGCTTTCTTTTTTTTCAAACAAAGAAGTATAAAAAATACATAATAGTTGGGAAAAATCACACATACTAAGAATCAAGAATGAGAACACACGCAAAAGACACCACAGATAAAAGGGCGAAAGACTTGTATGGTTTGACACATCTTACTTATGTCCACAAAAACACTCCAACAAAAGAATTCACTGTATCATCAATCAAGATTACAAGTTGTATGAAAACTTCAAAAAAAAATCCTTCCAAATTGTGTATCACCCTACAAAGTCAAGCACCCCATGTTGGAGAGTCCCACATTGACTAGTAATAAAGCCAAATAAAATAATATAAGCCTTGTGCAATCCTCACCCTACAAATTAGTTTTTGAGATTGAGTTAGGTCTGGTCCAAAATCTAAGATGGTATCAGAGTCTATCATAGATCCATTATGGGCCCCACTCATAGATGTCCACGATCCAGATGTCTAGCCATGGGCGTGAAGGGGTATGTTGGAGAGTCCCAAATTGACGAGTGATAAGGCCAAATAACATAATATAAGCCTTGTGCAATCCCCACACTAACTACAAGCTAGCTTTTGGTAGAGTTAGACCCGATCCAAAATCTAAGACCCCACTCAAGAATTACAAGAAATGAGATTCATTCATAAGAGACACCTTCTCTACACAAGTGACCACTCATAATTGCTTATTTCTCTTGGACTCGGATCGATGCTTCAACACTTCACAAGACCCTTTTATATAGTGTCGGGCCATTGAAAATACAATCTCCATCTTCTGAAGTTGAATTTGAGGTCAAACATTAATTAACAACAATTTTTCTATGCATGGAAAACACCAAATTGTAGTTTGGAAATTTGAATTGCTTTCCCCCACAATTTCTCCATCAATTAAATTTCTAAACTCCTACGTCATTAGAAAATGTTTCTTTCTTTTTCTCTTTTTCTATCACCGCTTGTCCTTTTCATATCTTGTCTTTCTAAGTAGCAAATATTCTTGTTTTTCTACCTTTGCATGAGCAAATGTTTCCCCCTGTATACCATGCAACCACACTTTGACCCAACAAACTTGTATGCTTGTGATGTGATCCCTCCTAAAGAGATGATATTGGTAACAACAGTAGATATAAACCTCATGATGAGAACTTTGGTCTACACCATTGTGGAGATTTATTCTCAGGCTTTCAATGCAATCTTCATTTTATCTCTATTTCCTAACTTAAAATAGTCAAACTCTCCTTCGGTCTGCAAGGTGTCGAACATCGTTCAAACATGAAAAATATGCATTGATGTAGTAAAATCTATCATTCATTTTGACTTAGCATTATCATCACCCGTTACTAAGTACACACCACCATTTTCAAAGGTGTTTACCACATTAATTTTTGAATTATTATCATCCTTCTTCACCATTCTTAATTTCTTAATTCCTCCTTTATTTGTGTACACCTGACTTGTACATAGCTCTTCACACTATAATAGTAATATTCCACAATAATCAATCATGTCATGTTATGGTCGTGATTGCAATTTTGATCTTCCTCCTAGGTCACCTGGTCTCTTTGATTGGCTCCTCCCTCACTCAAACTTCGTATAGCTACTATATGATCTTCATCAGTGATATTTTTTTTATCTCTCATCATTCTCTCATTTTCTCATAAAGTTGCAATCACCTCAAAGATGTTATCATTTTCTCATAAAGTTTCCCATTTTCTCATCATCCACTTAGCAATAAGGCTAACAATAACAACGTCTACTCCCCCTTCAGAGATTTTATCACCCACATTTAGTAATTGGCATACTACTTGATTGAAAATGTTAATGTGGTCATGGAGAATTCTTCACATCTCCATTATAAATTGGTATAACTCCATCTTCAAGTAGAGTCGATTGGCTAGCAACATCAAAACATGGATATTCTTAAGTTTCTCCTTTAAGACCTTTGGTGTTGTCTCCTTGAATACATTGTACTTGACTAAGAGCAAGAACTAACTAAATCATGCTCACGACTTTCCTTGGATCTTAGTCCAATCACAAACACTCATGGTAGTAGGCTTCTCCATTCTAAAGCCTAATTAAGATCTTGCTACACCAAAAGATCTTGAATGGTACTCAAAATGTAAAATTTTTCTTCCCGTCAAATAATAGGATCTTAAACTTAGGTGTACTCTGTGCAAATAGTCATAGGTCTCATACTACTTAATACTGGAAAAAATCACACACCAAGAATCAAGAATAGGAACGCACACAAAACACTCCAACAAAAAGTATTTACTATCTCAATCAGGATAACAAGTTTTATAAAACTTGAAAAATTTCGCCCCAAGTTGTGAATCACCTTACAAGCCCAAGTATCCCACTCAAGAGTTAAAATGAATGATAACTCGCAAGAGACACCTTCTCTAGACAAGTGAGCACTAACACTTGCTTGCTTTTCTCAGACTTAGATGCTTTAACACTTCATAAGACTCCTTTATACTCCATTCGTCCCTTATTATAAGACCATTTCAACCGTTTCACATGGTTTAAGAAAAGTTGGTTAATGCATTGTTTTTTTTAAAAAAAAATTATAGCATTCCAAATATACCCCTATTTAAATATCACTATATTTTTGGGACATTAATTGTCACTTGGTGGAAGACTCTAAAAGTCAGTTTCCAATGATGTAATTGAACATGTGAGTAAAACTTCATTAATTATTTACATTGATCAATATATGGGGAATTGAAAAGAGCTAAACATTAATGAAAGACAAATATGGAAAAAAAAATGATTAATTCTGATATAAAATAGCAGCAGAGAAAAATTAAAGGAGAATAGAAGAAGAGATATGTATGGAAAGATGGTTGTTTAATTCAGAATAGTAGGAGCCTTTTTATAGGTAACAAGTACACAACCAGAGTAATTAAATATCACCATAAAAGAAAGAAACATAACAATCATTAACTTAAAACTCCTTAAAAACAGAAATTGATATCCCAATAAAGTAGGACAATTATTAACCAGTAAAAATACAATAAAATGATACAAAACAGAAAATATCAACAGACCCTCCCTTAAACTGATGTTTGCTAACATTCAGTTTAAAGGCTTCACCGAATTTAGCATGCAGACCCCAAGAGACCTTATGTGCTTCATGAATGACTCTCTCTTGAGTGCCTTGGTGAAGATATCAATAACGTGATCTTTACTCCTACAATAGATTAAATTAATTACTCCTTCATTATTCAGATCTCTTAAGAAATAAATTTTCACATCAATGTGCTTGCTTCTTCCATATAGCACTGGATTCTTTGAAAGTTTGATTGTTGAATTATTGTAAAAAAAAATCTTAGTAGCCCCAAGTCTCTGGAATTTCAACTCTTTAAGGACTCTCCTTAGCCATATGGCTTGACAAACACAAGCAATTGCTACAACGAATTCTGCTTCTATGCTTGATAAAGTTACAATAGGTTGTTTTTTAGAGAACCAAGAGATAACACTTGTGCCAAGCATGGAAACACATCCCGAAGTACTCTTTCTATCATTATGATCTCCTACATAATCACTATCAGTGAACCCCAATAGATTGGACTTTTCACCTTATAAAACAGTCCAAACTTTCTTGTTCCTTACAAGTAGCGAAGGATTCTCTTAGTAGCAAGTAGATGCATTTTTGTAGGATTTTCCATGTATCTGCTAATCAAACTTACATAATACATTATATCAGGCCTAGTTGCAGTTAGATACATTAAACTGCCAACAATTTGTTTGTAAAGTGTACTGTTCACTTCCTTCCCTTCAGGATCTTTGTGTAACTTACAGCCACACTCAACTGGGGTGTTTACGGTATTGCAATCATGGATATGAATCTATCTAGAATTTCTCCTACATATTTCTATTGAGAAAGAAAAATTCCATCATCTGATTGCACTATTTCTATACCAAGGAAGTAGTGCATCATGCCAAGACCAATCATTTCAAATTCATTCATCATAGACTTCTTGAATTCATCAAACATGGCAGTACAATTTCCAATAAATATAAGATCATCGACATACAAGCATACTATGAGCAGTTTTCCTTTTTCTTCAAATTTAACGAATAATGAATGCTCATAAGGACACTTTGAAAAACCAGATTTTATGAAATAAGACCCAATGCGACTATACCAAGCTCGAGGGGCTTGTTTAAGCCCATAAATAGCCTTTTTTAATTTGTAAACTTTGTGCTTATTACCTATTTTCACATAGTCATGGGGTTGATCAATAAATACTTGTTCCTCCAAGTAACCATGTAAAAACACTGACTTTACATCTGGTTGGAAAATAGGCCAACAATTCTATACTGCCAATGCAACTACCAACCTGATTGTGTCATGTCTTGCAACTGGTTAAAAAACTTTTGTGTAATCAACCCCATACTGTTGCTTGTAACCTTTAGCCACCAAGCGTACCTTGTACTTATCCACTTCACCATTTTCTTTCAGTTTTGTTTTGAAAACCCATTTCACTCCTGTGGTATTGTGCCCATCCGGAAGATCACATAGCTCCCAAGTATCATTTCTTTCAATGGAATCAATTTCGTCATCCATTGTTTTTCTCCATTTTTCTTCTTTAACAACACTTTCAAAAGTTGTAGGATCACATTATGAAAACAAAGCAAAATGAGTAATAGGATCTTCAATTCCCGTTACCTCATAGTCAGACATCCATGCAAGTATTCTTTTTACACGTTGAGGTCTTTCCTCTTCAAATGTGGCTGCGGGAATTTGTTGTTCTTCTAGCTCCCTTGGCTGCGACTCTTCATCTTCATTATCCCCATCAAAATTTGCAAGAAGTTGCTTTGCTGCATCTATGTTATTTTCCCAGAATCTTTATCTTCATTAAAAATAACATCATGACTACTAATGATCTTTTTAGTGGTAGGATTATAAAGCTTATATGCTTTTGACTGATCACTAACACTAAGAAAGATACATTTTTCACCTTTATCATCAAGCTTTGATCTTTTCTGGTCTGGAATATGGGCATAAGCAACACGCCCAAAAATCTTGAAATGGTCCACAATTGGTTTTCTTTCGCTCCATACCTCCTCTGGTATCTTATTCTTCACAGCAAATATGGGACTTCTATTTAGAATGTTCACGCTCTAGTTAACAGCTTCAGGCCAAAAACCTTTTGAAACATTACTCTTAGTCAAGAGGCTTCGTACCATGAAGAGAGTGGTTTTATTTTTCTCTCGGAGACACCATTTTGTTGTGATGTATATATTGCTATCAACTCCTTCCGGATTCTGTGTTCGAAGAAACTTAATACTCTCCATCACAGTTAGTTCGAAGAAACTTAATACTCTTTCCTGATTCAGTTTCAACCCGAGCTTTGAAGCTTTTAAATGAAGAGAAAGCTTTTGATTTTCCTGTAGAAAATAGACCCAAGTTTTCCTAGAGAAATCATCAGTGAAAGTAGAGCAATCACCAAAGCTCACAGTAGAATGAAAATTTTCATTTAAATATGAGAAAGAGGACTTACTTCCACTCATGTGATTACTACAACTAGTGTCTACATACCAGATTTTTGCCCCGTTGTCTTTTGCATCTTCAACAACCATCAACAAAGTTTCTACTTCTTTTTCCTCGACAAAATGTGAACTTTCCCCCTTTTCTTTAAGATTAGGCAGTCTAGTATAACATTCAGAAGCACAATGACCAAATTTATGACATATAAAGCATTCTACCTTTGATTTTTCAGGATCTCTGCCTCTATCTTTGCCTTGAAATTGGTCATTGTTGCCTTTAGAGTTCTTGCTGAAATTTCTATTTCCTCGACCTCCACGCCCTCTACCTCTACCTCTACCTCTACCCTTTCCCCTTGAGTTATTTGAGTGATTATTGGTAGAAGCCTTCAATGCTTGCTCCTCTATTGTTGAACTTCTGTTCATCTTTTGTTCATGGACCAACAATGAACTTTGAAGCTCATCAAGGGAGAAATCATCAATATCATTGGATTCTTTAATTGAGCATACCACATAATCAAACTTTGATGTTTATGAGCATAGAATTTTTTTCAACAATTAATGGTTGTGTCATCCATCTTTTCACCATGAAATCGCGTATTGTTAGCAATACTTAAGGTCTTTGAATAATAACTGATTACAGATTCACCTTCCTTCATCTGAAGGACTTCAAAGTCTCTTCTCAAAGCTTGAAGTTGAGCACATTTAACTCTTGAGGAGCCTTGATAATTTTTTCTTCATTGAATCCCATATATCATTGGAAGTATCTTTACAAAGAATAGTTTTCAGGATATAACAATCAATGGCTCGAAACAAATAATTCTTGGCTTTCAAGTCTTTTAATTTCATCGCATCAAGCTCCTTTTGTTGTGCATCTGTAAGAGCCTCGCCATCTTCTGGTGTTGCCACACCATCTACAACAACCTTCGAGTACTCCTTGGATCTCAAGAGATTCTCCATCAGTATGCTCCAATGGTCATAATGACCATCAAATTGTGGAATGGCTGGCTGCACAAAGTTTTCAGAAGTCATCGATGGGATAATTATTCTCTTCTCTCCTTTTTCCCACTCTAGGACTACTGTCTTTCACTCTCGGACTACTGCCTTTCACTCTCGCCTTTTAACACTTTGAATCTGCTACTCTTAATCAAGCTCCTGATACCACTGATATAAAATAGCAGCAGAGAAAAAATAAAAAGAGAATAAAAGAAGAGATATGTACGGAAAGATGGTTGTTTAATTGAGAATAGTAGGAGCCTTTTTATAGACAACAAGTACACAAACCAGAGTAATTAAAAATACCATAAAAGAAAGAAACATAACAACCATTAAATTAAAACTCCTTAAAAATAGAAACTGATATCCCAATAAATTAAAACAGTTATTAACCAGTAAAAATAGAATAAAACGTTACAAAACAGAAAATGTCAATAAATTCATCTAAAAATCTCCAATGGGTCTTATATTAATGGTTACTCAATTCTTTTAGAAAAAGTCTTATAAATATGGACGAAGAGAGTATAATGATGAGGTGTGGTTTCTTCCAAAGATGAATAAGTTCCAATCCATCTTCCAAAGTTAAACGTGAGATTTTCAAGAGTCAAACATTAATTTAAAAAGAATTTTAAACACCAATTTTACTTAAAAATTTGAATTACTTTTCTTAAGGATAGTGTAGTGTACAAATAATAAAACTACAATAACGTGATAATATATTTTTAAATAATATCGTAATTAGTTAAATATGTTTTGGTCTTTTTGAAATATAACTGAGATTTGCTTTCAGTCCCTATAATTTAAAATCGGTGGTTTTGATCCCTCAAAAATTAAAAAATACGCCAATTTAATTCTTATTGTATAGTTTTTTTTTAGATATAAGGACTAAAAGAAAATCTCAATTATATTTCAAAGACAAAAAATATATTTAACCTTATCATAATTTATTTACATTAACAGTATATTTTAAATCCATTATGAATTAAATTCTTACACAAACATATTACTAGCTCTGGCCATTTTTTTATAAGAAACAGAAAGGTTAATTTTTTTCTCCTAAATATAAGAAATATACTTTTTAATTGTATTAATTATTAAATATCTTATATGTGAGCAGCCTCAGTAGCTCTTACTCACTTAGTAGCTCTCATCATGGCATCATCTACACCCTATCACTCTTACAACCATCAATTTCCATAGCTCTCCTTTGTACAGTCTTATAAGTGTACCTCTTCGCCAAGAAGAGATAGACACACAAATTTAAAGCATTAACGACTGCCAACATCCAAAAAAACTTATCCAAACGATTTGAATTTATATCCTTCCCAATCCAACTGTTGCCATTCTTCCCCGTGACATGGTCCACAATGATGATTATAAAGCTGTTTAAGAAGTTTCCAACTCCAAGCACACTAAGATATAATGCCATTCCCATGCTTCTCATTGAGTCAGGAACTTGGTCATAGAAATACTCTTGCAAACCAACTAGAGAAAATGCATCCCCAATGCCAAGGATCAAGTATTGGGGTACCAACCAAAGCACACTCATAGTCTTTGGCTCTGTTTCCCCTGTCATCAGGACTTCATGTCCAGCCATTCTTAGTCTCTTTGCTTCTACTAAGGCTGCAACAATCATAACTATGACCGAGAATGCAAAGCCAATGCCAATCCTCTTAAGGATGCTGATGCCTCTTTCATTACCAGTGGCTTTCCTCAGAACTGGAACAATAATCTTATCATATATGGGGACAACTATTAAGGTACCAACAGCTGCAACAGTACCAACAGAAGCTGGTGGGATTTTGAAACTGTCACTTATGTTTAAGTTCATAGCAGCTGCTTGTTTGACAAATAGTGGGCCTTGTGCTACACATACCCCAGTTGCTAATGAAGTCAACCATATGGGAATTATATTCAGAATAAGCTTTGTCTCTTCCACTCTTGTCACTGTTGCTAATCTCCATGGATTGTCTTTATGTTCATCATATTTCTCTTCTATTATTGCAGCCTTGTCAAGAAACCTATTGGTTCATTTCAATGAATATTAGAAAGTTGGTTAAGGGATATATGTGTGTATGTATATAAAATAAAAAGTATTATTGTGTGTTTGGTTTAGCCTAAAATCACGTTTCAAACATGGATCCTACTCTCTATAGCGTTTTTTCAGATCCATGTTTGAAACGTGATTTTGGGGTAAACCAACCGTAATTTTGTGATACCTGAACCTGCCAGTATGGCTCAGAGGCTTCCCTTGAGACTTATCTGAATCTGACTTTGGGACTTCATACAATAGAGCATGATTTGAAGGACAGGATAATTTTCTTTTCCTTATGGCTGCAATTATGACCTGTAAAATTGGCTTTAAAGGATTACCTTCTGGCCTCCTGTACCTGTAAAAAGGCCTCCCCACATAGAAAGCTATGATAGCAAGAGCCATAAGAATAGTGAGGATAAGACTAGCAGCTCCCCAGCTCACAAAGTCTTGAACATAAACAACAACTGTTAATCCAAGCAGCAATGCAAAGCATACTATAAAGTTCCACCAGTTGAAGAAAGACATCTTTTTCTTCCTTTCTTCCAGGTGATCATCATCAAATTGATCAGCTCCAAAGCTTTCCAAGCATGGTTTGAATCCTCCAGTACCCAAGGAGATGCAGTAAAGGGCAAGGAAGAAAACCACTTCATGAACCTTCCTAGGCTGAGGACATGTCTTTGTGTTGCATGGCTTTAAACTTGGGATGTATTGAGACATGGTCAATAGGCTTAAGCCCTGGTTTAACAAATAGAAAAGAGGCTTATTTTTCATGACAACAGTATATCAGTGTTGGATTTGAATTTGATGTATAAACAAAGAAATTGAAATTTGTTATCCATCCTTAGTTGGGCCAAATTGATCAAATACAGGACATATAAGGACACGTTACTTAGTTATAATAAAATAAAATGTGTAGCAATTGATAAAGAAATGTTAGATTTACCATTAGATATAGAAAGGAAGAAAATAGGACCATAGGAAATCGACCAGTGTAGGCATCAGCAACAAATCCTCCTATCAAAGGCATCAGGGTTGTTGTTCCTGCCCAGTAATTTACATTCTTAGTTGCTGTTTTGAGGTCTTCATGAATCACTTTAGTCAGGTACAGAATAAGATTAGCCCCTATTCCAAAGTAGCTTGCCCTTTCAATAAATTCAATTGCTGCTCCAAATTGAAACAAAATCACCAAGTTATGCTCATATTAATCAAACACATTTATTGCACAACTTTTTAGTGTACAATGAAAATATGCTTGAACCTAAATCCTCATCCAAACTACCTAAACCACTATTGCTTGTTGATGTTGTTGTACTAAGTACCAATAAATAAGAAGATAATTTGCCTAAAATTGTGTAGAGGATCAGGGTGAAAAGAGGGGAATTTGATTTTCTACAGTTTTGGAATGCACCATTACTTTGAAAATTGATATCATTTGACAGTTTCTGCCTACTCTGACACTTCATGTTAACATCCTTTTGCTAAACACTGGTTATTGAGTTTTGCTCCTTGAATTGTTTGGGTGGCACATGGGTAGCCAAGGTAATAATGATCTTGTGAGAGGTGCTAATTGTTATTTGACATGCATGTTTTATTAATTTATTATGAGAATGAAGCTTAAAATTGAACTAGGAACCATTGTTGAAATAAAATGATTTTTTTATAGTAGTTGCAAGCAAAGTGCAAACTTTAAAAAAAAATTGATATAAGCGAAACTCATGTAAACAGGTATCTTACAAAGGACAAAAAGAGAAGCTTTCCATACACCAGTGGAAGCACGAAGAGGAACTCTGCCTTTATAATCCACAGATGCATCATATACCCATTTTTCATCTTTACTTTCTTCTCTTGTACCTTGCTTTCCCTTCTCCATTTCTTGCTCTATCTTTACAAATTGAAGACTCAGGTTAAATGGTCCTCACTAGGATAGGATAGGATGGTATGTTATATAGACAAAGAAGGGAATTAGGTGGTATAGCTAGTTATATAGTACCTATAAGGTTGGTGGCCTCATTGTTACTCCAGCTGGGCCTGTATCATTAACTTGTTGAAAGAGAACCTGCAAGATAATGAAGTGTTACTTTTGTTAATCAAGCTTTCTTTTAGATATTTACAAAAAAAAAAAAAAAGCTTTCCTTTAGATGCACACAAAATGTGATCATTTATTCAAATGACAAGTCTCTATGCAGAATTTAATTGAAATATGCTCACATTAAATGTATGGTGTTAATAAACTATATGAATATATATGTCATTGTCTCACCTAAATAAAACATATTTTCTGAATATTTCACACACGTCGCCATATCTTTCAATTCATGGGTAAAATCATATATAGAGTGAAATAATGAATAAAATATGCACAATTCAGTTTATTTTCATAATTTTTTTTTTCATTTTTATAGAAATGAAAAAGTCACTATCTCTTTAAATTTAATTAAAGCAAACATGAACTCACTTGAATGAAGATGTGACTTTATTCATGACCGTCCATAATGTTTTTATTTTTCGTTTTTTTAATCGTAGGTATGCGACTTTGCTATTTGTGGCATTAGAATAAAATATGATATTTTTACGCTCAGTTCTCTTTTTTTTTCTTTATCTTCTCAATTTCTTGTTCCATATCTTTATAAATGGTAGATGCTGGTTAAAAGGGTCCCTCAATGGTATGGTATGGTATATATACAAAAGAAAGGGGAGAGTAATATCCAAGGTCGTTGGTCTCATTAGTGACATTTGTGAAATGTATGTAACTAGTAAATTTATGCACGGAGCTCAATATTCCGGAAATATAAAGTAAAAGATGTGAGTATTTAAGATGGAGAAAAAAGTGTGATCATCCGAACACAAAATAAATGTATTGAAAGAGATAAAGAGAGAAAGAAAATGAAAAGGAAAGAAATTTGAACGGAGAACAAAAGCGAAAAGAGGACAATATGAGTGAAAAAAAGTGACAATTAGAATCCCAATGATATTTAGAACCCCAATTAAAAATAAAAAATTTGTTTAAATTGAATGAATAATGAAAAATATTAAAATATTTATTGGATTGTATAATTATAGATAGATAAAGATAGTGAACGTTCGAGGTTAAGCAAATGTGGAACAAAAGATGTGAGCATCCAAGTTGGAGCATCCGAGCAGAGCATCCAAGCACAAAGCGAATGTGTTGAGAGAGAGAAAATGAGAAAAAGTAACATTTAGAATCCCAATGAACAATAAATAAATTGTTTAAATTGAATGAATAGTAAAAAAATTAAGATACATATTAGATTGTATAATTTTAGATAGATAAAGATAGTGATCATCTGATTTGGAGCATCCGAGCAGAGCACCCGAAGTTAAGCAAATGTGGAGAAAAAAAATGTGAGCATCCGAGCACAAAAGCAAATGTGTGGAGAGAGAGAAAGTGGGAAAAGTGACATTTAGAATCTCAACGACATTTAGAATCCCCATGAAGAATAAAAATTTTGATTAAATCGAATGAATGATGAAAAAATATTAAAATACCTATTAGATTGTATAATCATATTATATATAGATAAAGATAGGACGTCAAAAAAAATATAGATAAAGATAGTGATCATCCGAGATTAGGCCTCTAAGCAGAGCACCTGAGGTTAAGTAAATGTGGAGCAAAGATGGAAAAAGTGACATTTAAAATCCCAATGAAAAATAAAAAAATTTGATTAAATCGAATGAATAGTGAAAAAATTATTAAAATACTTAAATACCTATTGAATTGTATAATTACTAGTAAAGAGCTCGTGCTATGCACGGTCTCAATATTCCGAAAATATGGAGCAAAAGATGTGAGCATTTGAGGTGGAGAAAAAAATGTGACCATCCGAGCAGAAAATTCGAGCACAAAACAAATGTGTTGAAAGAGATAAAGAGGGAAAGAAGATGAAAATGAAAGAAATTTTAACAGAGAACAAAAGTGAAAAGAGGGCAATATGAGTGGGAAAAAGTGACAATTAGAATCCCAATGATATTTAGAACCCCAATTAAAAATAAAATTTTTGATTAAATCGAATGAATTATGAAAAAATATTAAATTATCTATTGGATTGTATAATTATAGATAAATAAAGATAGTGAACATCCGAGTAGAGCATCCAAGGTTAAGCAAATATGGAACAAAAGATGTGAGCATCCAAGTTGGAGCATCTGAGCAGAACATCCAAGCACAAAGCAAATGTGTTGAGAGAGAGAGAAAGCGGGAAAAAGTAACATTTAGAATCCCAATGAACAATAAAAAAAATTGTTTAAATTGAATGAATAGTAAAAAAATTAAAATACCTATTAGATTGTATAATTATAGATAGATAAAGATAGTGATCATGATTTGGAGCATCCGAGCAGAGCACCCGAGGTTAAGCAAATGTGAAGAAAAAAATGTGAGTATCCAAGCACAAAGCAAATGTGTGGAGAGAGAGAAAGTGGGAAAAAGTGACATTTAGAATCCCAACGACATTTAGAATCCCCATGAAGAATAAAAATTTGATTAAATGGAATGAGTAGTGAAAAAAATATTAAAGTACCTATTAGATTGTATAATCATATTATATATAGATAAAGATAGTGATCATCCGAGATGGGGCCTCTGAGCAGAGCACTCGAGGTTAAGCAATGTGGAGCAAAGATGGAAAAAGTGACATTTAGAATCCAATGAAAAATAAAAAATTTGATTAAATCGAATGAATGGTGAAAAAATTATTAAAAAAATACCTATTGAATTGTATAATTATAGATAGATAGATAGATTATAGAGTACAATTACAATTACAATATTACGTGGATTTGAATATAATGAAGATGGTAAATGTTTGGTGCAAATTTCAAAATGCCACCATAGAGAGAAGGATCTATACCGTAGTTAGAGCTAGGTAATGGGCCAGCCCGCACCAGCCCGTCTAAGCCCGTGGTTAAACGGACTTAACCGTTTGAGCCCGCGTGCTAAATGGGCCTGCTCTTTTCTGGTCCGCGTAAGACTGCGGGTTAGCGGGCCAGCCCGTTTAAGTAATTAAAAAATAGTTTTAATTCAAAAAATTCTAGAAAAAAAGCATAAATTTTAGTTTTTTCTTATAAATTACAAATGAATGTTTATAAATTAATTCACTTGAATCCTTAAATCAAAGATTATAAATTAATTTACTAACAATACCATTTACCAAACATAAAGACTAAAGAGTAGAATAAATGGCTTAAAAATACAATACATAGTCTAATAGTCACAAGTTATCTATCACTCATTCACTCATCAACACAAAAGTCTCAATTGTAAGTAAACACGACCATTAACAACAATCCAACACAAGAGTTCTAATACAACTAAAATAACAAAAGTAGATTTGAAATAAGATAAAATCATTCATTCATCTTCTTCCAAAATGGTTTGCAAGTTTGACCCAAACATTGGATTTTCGTGGATCACTCTTTGTCTCAACCACCATAGCTTGGTCTTCATTTCCTACAACTCAAATAAAAAAGTAAAAATAATAAAATAGAAAGAAATTTATGTACGAATAAAATAAAGATACATATAACATAAATTTCGTAACTTGTAATAATTAGGCACCTTCCAACTCAAAGCCTAGTAACCAATTTCTTGTGTATATCAAAGCTTGCACATTATCAGGAAGAAGGGAACTTCTATATTTGTTAAGAACCCGTGAGCCAATACTAAAAGCGGATTCAGAAGCCACAGTTGTTATTGGAATGCTCAAAATATCACAAGCCAACAAAGCCAATACGATCCGTAGTAGATGTTAATTTATTTTGAACTCATTGGTAGTTAAACTGAGATATGTTAGTGCAATTTTTTCTTTAACTTTAAGCAACCTGAGCAATGCACCGGGTTCGGTCGGTTCATTGGGCTTATCGGATTGAACCAAACCAATGAACATCCCTAAATAATATATTAGGAAAATACACAATAAAATTTATGTAAATAAACACATTTTATTATATTACCACATCTAAACTTTAGTATCAATCTCAATAAATATACTTGTACTCATATGTATCAAAATCTATAAATTAAAAAATATCTCAACAAATATATCTGTACTCATGTGGATCAATATCTACAATTTAAACAATTTTAATGTAAATAATATATTAGGAAAATATACAATAAATTTGATGTAAATCAACACATTTTATTACATTACCATATACAAACTTTAGTATCTATCTCAACAAATATATTTGTACTCATGTGTATCAATATCTACTAATTAAACAGTTTTACTTTGAATAAAAGAGACGACACGACTTTTGATAACAAAAAGTAGTGATAATAATTATGAAATAACTAATGAAATATTTTAAAAATGCAATAATACATTTTATTATATTACCACATCCAAACTTTAGTATCAATCTCAACAAATATATTTGTACTCATATGTATCAATATCTACTAATTAAACAATTTTACTTTGAATAAAAGATATGACACGACTATTGATAACAAAAAGTAGTAATAATAATAAAATATATAACTAATGAATTATTTTGAAAATGAACCAACACATTTTATTATATTACCACATCCAAACTTTAGTATCAATCTCAACAAATATATTTGTACTCACGTGTATCAATATCTATTTATTAAATAATTTTACTTTGAATAAAAGAGATGACACGACTTTTGATAACAAAAAGTAGTAATAATAATAAAATAACTAATGAAATATTTTAAAAATGCACCAACATATTTTATTATATTACCACATCCAAACTTTAGTATCTATCTAAATAAATATATTTGTACTCATGTGTATCAATATATACTAATTAAACAATTTTACTTTGAATAAAAGAGATGACACGACTTTTGATAACAAAAAGTAGTAATAATAATAAAATAACTAATGAAATATTTTAAAAATACACCAACACATTTTATTATATTACCACATTTAAACTTTAGTATCTATCACATCTAATATATTTATACTCATGTGTATCAATATCTACTAATTAAATAATTTTACTTTGAATAAAAGAGATGGCACGACTTTTGATAACAAAAAGTAATAATAATAATAATAAAATAACTAATGAAATATTTTAAAAATGGACCAACACATTTTATTATATTACCACATACAAACTTTAGTATTTATCTCAACAAATATATTTGTACTCAAGTGTATCAATATCTACTAATTAAACAATTTTACTTTGAATAATAGAGATAACACGACTTTTGATAACAAAAAGTAGAAATAAAAATAAAATAACTAATAAAATATTTAAAAAAATGCACCAATACATTTTATTATATTACCACATACAAACCTTAGTATCAATCTCAACAAATATATCGGTACTCATGTGTATCAATATCTACTAATTAAGCAATTTTACTTTGAATAAAAAAGATGACACGGCTTTTGATAATAAAAAGTAATAATAATAATAATAAAATAACAATAAAATATTAGAAAAAATTGAATGAATAGTGATTTTATTATTATTAAAAAACTAATTGTAGATTGATAGATTATAGATAGATAAAGATAGTAATCATCTAAAGTGGAGCATCCGAGCAGAGAATCCGAGCACAAAGCAAATGTGTTGAGAGGGAGAAAGCGGGAAAAAAATGACATTTAGAATCCCAATGAAGAATAGAAAGCGGAAAAAGTGACATTTAGAATCTCAATGAAAAATAAAAAAAAATTGATTAAATCGAAGGAATAGTGAAAAAAGTATTAAAATACCTGTTTAGCAAATGTGGAGCAAAAGATGTGAGCATCCGAGTAGAGCATCCTAGCACAAAGCAAATGTGTTGAGAGAAAATGTGAAAAAGTGACATTTAGAATCCACATGATACTTAGAATCCCAATGATTAATTAAATTAATCAAAGATGATGGATTAAATTAATCAAAGATAATTGAATGAATAGTTACAAAAATAATATAATACTTATCAAATTGTATAATTATAGATAAATAGAGTACAAAGTACGATTACAATTACAATATTATGTGGACTTGAATATAATGAAGATGGTAAATATTTGGTGCAAATTTCAAAATGTCACCATAGAGTGAATGATGCAAACTATAGTAGATGTTAATTTATTTTGCACTCATTAGTAGTGAAACCGAGATATGTTAGTGCAACTTTTTCTTTGACTTTAAGCATCCTGAGCAATGCACTGGGTTCGGTTTGGTTCATTGGGCTCATCGGATTAAACTAAACCAATGAACATCCCTAAATAATATATATATATATATATATATATATTAGGAAAATACACATTAATTTTGATATAAATCACACATTTTATTATATTACCACATCTAAACTTTAATATCAACCTCAATAAATATATTTGTACTCATGTGTATCAATATCTACAAATTAAACAATATATCTCAACAAATATATCTGTACTCATGTGGATCAATATCTACAATTTAAACAATTTTAATGTAAATAATATATTAGGAAAATACACAATTTGATGTAAATCAACACACTTTATTATATTACCACATCCAAACTTTAGTATCTATCACAACAAATATATTTGTACTCATGTGTATCAATACCTACTAATTAAACAATTTTACTTTGAATAAAAGAGATGACATGACTTTTGATAAGAAAAAGTAGTAGTAATAATAAAATAACTAATGAAATATTTTAAAAATGTACCAACACATTTTATTATATTACCACATACAAACTTTAAAAATGTCCCAACACATTTTATTATATTACCACATCCAAATCAATCTCAACAAATATATTTATATTCACGTGTATCAATATCTACTAATTAAACAATTTTATTTTGAATAAAACAGATGACATGACTTTTGATAACAAAAAGTAGTAATAATAATATAATAACAAATAAAATATTTGAAAAAATTGAATGAATAGTGAATTAATTATTAAATAACTTATTGAATTGTATAATAGTAGATGTAAAGAGAATTGTTGCTTAAGTTGGGTCTATATTATTTTTTTTAGTCCAAAAATTTAGGATGAGCCGGTAAGGGAGGGTGTCACAATCAAAGTCATTGGAAAGTCTTTAAACTCAAAAAATACTTATAGTGATACGTACATTTCTCTCATTCCTGATGAGACGAATGAAGATTTAAACCTCACTAAAAAAAATTAATTAGGGTTGTTACTATATTATTAACTTACTTATTCGAAGAGAACATACAATGCAAGATAATTAATGTGGAAAAAGACAGAATGGTGATGTTGGGAAAAAATTGAAGTGGGTGAGGCATTGGTGGAGAGAGAAGAATTAGAATATGTGGGGGTGGACGGGACGTTGGTGTGGAATGGAATTTAAGTGTGGAGTCTTTAGAATTTAAGGAATTTGAAGTGATCACGTAGAGAGGAGTGGGAGAAGAAAGAAGAATAATAATGGTTTTGAGACACAGAAGAAGATTTTGATTAAAAAATGGAAAACTGTTTCTACAAATTAGACATGATTCATGAGTGATGAAAATGTGTAACTGTAACTTATAACTTATAACTAGTTCAATGGTTGCGTCTAAGGTAATTAGTACTTGTTTGTTTTAAATTTCAAAAGTACAAAATCATGGTTTTGTGGAATTGATTTTAAATTATTTCTGTCCAACGTATTTCATAAAACGTGTATAATTATTAATTTATTTCAACCATTCATTTCTAGAATCAATTCTACTCAACTGTAAATCAAACGGACCCTTAAACCATTCATCCCTTTTACGGTACATAGGGTGAAAATACCTACTATAGCAAGTCATTGATAGGGCATAGTAAATTTTTAAAAACTGCAAAGCGGTCCTTAGAATAAGCCATACTAGTGCGTCATGAATATAACAGTACACAAATAATGAATTTTAATTTTTTAATAATTTAATATATTTATTTTAATAAACAAACATTTTACAATATAATAAATTAATCAATATTTATGTACTAATATACCTATTGACAATAGAATTAATAATTTGAGAAAAAAGTGATACCCCCGTCATAAGTAATTTAACTTTATTAGAACTGTGTAATTCAGGGCCGACCCAAGGGGGAGGCCGGTAAAGCAACCGCTATAAGCCTCCCCTGTTACAATGCCTCAAATTTTTATATATTTTATATATTAAAAGTATAAGGGTAAAATATGTTGTAGTTCATGTAAAATTAAATCACTTCCGTTGTTGACATGATTATATCACTTTCATATAATATGTAGGATACATTCAAATGTGCAAGGTTCCCGTCCAGATGCTTGATCGGGAGGCTGGAGCTGTTGGTTGGGTCTTATGATGACCCAATTCTTTTGATTGACATTATTTTGTATAAGCATAGTATTCTATTGTTTTAATGGGATAGGATAGTACATGTGGGGACTCAGGGACGCCTTTTATATTTCCAGGACACATGTATAGTCATATCCCATTATGCCTATATTTGATTGATATTTGGGAGGGTTCCTGAGAAGGGTGGATAATGAGTTGCATGATGGAGTGGGTGAGAGGATTGAAGGTAAAACCCCAAGTCACTTTTTGGGGTGAGTGGTAGTGCATGCATAGTTATAATGTGAATTTGGTCATGGTGAACTAAAGGGATGTTTGGGGTGGTAAGAGGAACCTTAGGATGAATTTTGGTGTTTTTTTTTTTAAATTACACTTAATTTTGGTGAATTAAATTTAAATAAATAGCTGATAATTAACGAAAAATAGTGGGAGTGGTCAAAAGAATGTGGAAAAATTATGTTAAGCAACTAATACATGGTACTTGAAAGTGGTGGGTTTTGGGAGAGTTCCGGAGAAGGGTGGATAATGAGTTGCATGATGGAGTGGGTGAGAGGATAGAATGTAAAACCCTAAGTCACTTTTTGCGGTAAGTGGTAGTGCATGCATAGTTATGGTGTGAATTTGGTCATGGTGAACTAAAGGGATGTTTGGGGTGGTAAGATGAACCTTATGATGAATTTTGGTGTTTTTTTTTTTTAAATTACACTTAATTTTGGTGAATTAAATTGAAATAAATAACTGATAATTAATTAATGAAAATAGTGGTGTCTATAACCCTTACCTCCTTTTTTTTGTCCTCGGGTCTTTTCATCGGCCTCAAAGTACTAGTGTGGTGTCTATAACCCCTTACCTCCTCTTTTCGACCGACCTCAAGTGATCAATTTTCCCCGGGTGGAGAAACGACTTGTAATTGACACCTTCAAACAAACACACCCAAAGGCACCCTAAAATTATTTTTACTCATTTTTTATGCAACTTTTACATTTTTTTATCGTTTTTTTAAATATTATTATTATTATTTATTAAAACATTTTCTCTCATTATTTGTTCCTGCCAATTTGTCTCATTACATAAAAAGACAGATTAAAAAAAACAATAATTGTGTTGATTTACAATAAATTTAAAGTTTTTTTCTCATATATCATTTATTATTTTATTCATTAATGTTTTCACTTATTTTTTCTCTTATCTATTCTATTTATGTATTTACTCTTTATCTTAAAATTATTCTTCTAGTACACATGTCACGTTTTCTCACTCATGTTTTTCTTAGTCTTTTTATTCTCATTTAAGTAAAGTGGTTATTTTTTATGAACCACAAGTATCCTCCACGAGAGGCAGTATTAAAACACTTTCTCTCTTTATCTGTTCTTATTTATCAATTTCATTACATAAAACACATATTAACAAACACACTAAATGTGTTGACTTACTTTAAATTTAAAGTGTTTTTTCAATATATTATTTATCTTTCTATTTTAGTCATTGATGTTTTCGCTTATTATCTCTCTTATATATTCTATTTATGTATTTGCTCTCGATCTTAAAATTGTTTCTACAATACACGTGTCACGTTTTCTCACTTGTGTTTTTTTAGTCTTTTTATTCTCATTTAAGTAAAGTGATTATTTTTTATCAACACAGGTGTTCTCCATGGAAAACGGTATTAAAATAATTTCTCTCCTTATCTGTTCTTATTTATCAGTTTCATTACATAAAAATACATTAACAAATACACTAAATGTGTTGATTTACATTAAATTTAAAGTTTTTTTCAATATATCATTTATCTCTCTATTTTATTCACTAATGTTTTCACTTATTATCTCTCTCATCTATTCTAATTATATATTTACTCTTTATCTTGAAATTATCTCCCCAGTACATGTGTCACGTCTTCGCAATTGCATTTTTTTTGTCTGTTTATTCTCACCTTAATTTTGTAAAGTAATTTTTTTTATGAACCACGGGTATCCTCCATGGGAGGCAGTTTTGCTCCTGCCATTTTCTTTTTCTCCCTTTTTATCAAGCTTTAATTTTCTATTATTATTATTATTATATTAAAATAGTTTCTCTTATTATTCATTCTTGTTTATTTGTTTTATTATATAAAATAATCATTAAAAAAATATAAAAAATGTGTTGATTTATATTAAGTTTAGAGTTTTTATAAATGTATATGTTATCTCTCTATTTTTCATTGATATTTTCACTTATTATCTCTTTTATCTATTATATTTATCTATTTACTCTCTATCTTAAAATTGTTTTTCAGGTACACATATCACGTTTTCTCACTTGAATTTTTTTATTTTTATTCTTACTTCAATAAAGTGATTTTTTATGAAACATATGTATTATTTATAAGAGGCAATTCTGCTCCCGCCATTTTTCTTTTTTTAATTAAACTTTAAATTTTTTTTTGTCTTTATTATTATTACAGTAAAACAACTTCTCTCATCGGCGTCACCCTAATTAGGGGTGGCAAAGTGGGCCAACCCGCCCCGCCGTTGGCCCTCCCAAAAACGGGGCGGGCCAGGATGTACAACCCATCCCGTTTTAAGACGGGTTGGCGGGCCGACCCGCCTGGCCCACCCAAAAAAATTATAAAAAAAAATAAACTTAAAATAAATATAATACATAATAAATTTTAATTTTAATAAAATTTAAAAAATTTATTTATACTTTTTTGTCTTTACATAACATTTTTTCTTAATATTTATAAAATTATTATAATTAAATATTAAATATAAATAAAAAGAGTTAAAAAAGTAATAATTTTATCGGGCTAACCCTACGGGCCAACCCGGCGGTCCGACCCGTCCCGGCCCACCTATTGGCCCACAGGGTTGGCGGGTTGGGCGGGGGCGGGCTGAGTGGGTTGGCGGGCCGGAGGGACCTAACCCACCCCGCCAATTTCGGCAGGTTAGGCGGGCTGGGCCCACCGGGCCCAACCCACTTTGCCATCCCTAACCCTAAAGGACCGTTTTGGAAATTTTACAGTTTTCATGTAACATCAATCTCATCCATTCAATCGTTTACTATTAAATCTAACGGTGATCTGATTAAATGTAGCGTACATGGCATGTTGCCAAACGTACCTTAGACGTTGCCCTAGTTCATTTCCTAAATTAAAAAGACGTTGTTACTATAACATCACAAAAGCTACATATTCATTCAAATAATTTGTTATAGTACCAAAGAGTTGTGGCTAAGTTGGCAATGCAGGCTGAGATTGTGGGAAGAGTTTCCGAGTTTGATCCCTGTATACTAAACACATTCTTCGGGAGGGTTGGAGAGTCTTAACTGTAACTAAGCCCCGAACAGGATTGCCCCTGGTAATAGGGGATACCTTTGGTTTATACCAAAAAATAATTTGTTATAGTGCAAATTAACTATATTCCGAACTTTGTTTTTCCTTTTGTTCTCTTCTCTTTAAGCCACAAAAAAAAAAGCTATTCTCAACTTTACCCAAAACACCGCATCTCTTTAGAAGTGAATATGAAAAACAATTCAATTATGAAAGTCTGGAAGAGAGATATGCAAGCTTTCCCTAGTGAATGGTGGAAAGAAGTGAAGAATATATTAAAGATATGTGAAAGTAGAGTTTGCCCTATCTATATATATATGTACTATATACGTCTGTCAAGAACCTTAATTATTTGGCATGAAATGCATAGAAAAGAGGAAAAATAATTTAGCAAAAATCAACGCATCGTTCATTCTATGAAACACATGCAATATCCCTTTCCCTTCGAATATTTTTAACCACGAATGAATTTCTGTTATGGATAAGTTCCGATTCCGAAACCATATTATAATAAAACTTCATTAATGGTTTTGGTATAAATTAACGAGTAAACTAGCAAATCGGTCCTGACTTTTTTAGGGTCATGCAATTTAGTCCTAAGAAATATAAAATCTTAATATAGTACTGACTTCTTCCTTTTTCTTTCACTATAGTCCAACTGTGTGTTTCCTGTTAATTTTTTTATGACATGTCATGTTTTCTGACACTGTGTCACACTATTTGCCATCGAGACATAAAAATAACATCATTAGGGTTGAGACCTTCCAATGAAGAAGGGAGAGAAGAGAGAAAAATGGAAAAATAGAGAAGCACACGACGGTTGGAATTGAAGCTTTTCAAGTTATAAATTTGACAAAATCACATCATTTTTGTGTCACAGTGGACACTTTAGTGACAAATAGTGTGTCAGAGAGTCACTAAACGTGACACGTCGTAAAAAAACTAATGGGAAAACACACAGTTGGACCATAGTGAAAGATAAAGCAAGAAGTCAGGGACTATATTGAGATTTTCAATTTCTTAGGGACTAAATTGCATGACCCTAAAAAAGTCAGGGAGTGATTTGCTAGTTTACTCATAAATTAACCATAGGTATCATTTACATCATAAATGTGTTAGCTCTTTCAACGATCGAGGTTTTTTAGATATGCAGGAGACTTTAGTTAAAAGACACATATGTTTTAAGGACGATATTCTAAGGTAGAACAAACAAAATTTGGTCCATCTAGTCCAACTTGCATTTTTTGCTTACAAAAGATGAATGGATAATTTATTTTTCATTAAATAATTTTTATATGACTATTTGAGTTTAATTTAAGGAAAAATATGAATTTACAATACAACATGCTAATTTCGTTGAGAATATACCAATTTAAGTTATAAGACAAAATTCTACATTAGATGATAATATCGATTTGAGTTTTTATTATTTTCAAGTAATATCTCATAAAATAACGATAAACTATTTTAAAATTATTAATAAAAGAAGCGTTGAATTTAGTTATTAAGAATTTAAATCACTATATTTCCACATTTTGGACAACGTGAACCATGATCCACCGTAGACAAATCCATATTTTAAACCAATGACTTATTGATACTTTATTAACAGTTAACAACATGCAATACTAATCAAAGTTGAGGAGTTACTTTAAAAAGAAATTAAGATAAACCGAAATGACAACATATGAGTGATGAAAGAGAAAAACACACACAATTAAAGATGAGGGGAGGTTATTTTATTATAAAACTAGAAAAATACTTGTCTCACTTTTATATTTTCTTAGTTTTTTTAGGGTGTCTTTCACATACCTAACTCTTTTACAAAGATTTTTTAATATTTGCTCAAGTCTCGCTTAATCTCTAGAATAACTGATATTTTAAAATCAAAATATTTAAGCTTCTTATAATCTTCGACCTATTTTTCTATTCCAATTTTTTTTAATTCAATTTTAAATTAAAATTCTTATCATTATCAATTAAAAAAATATATATAGTTCAATCATATATAATCATCAATTAATAATTATAATAACAAATATTTTAAATTTAAAATTTTGAGTATATATGATAATTGATTAGTATCTCGAGATATAAACTATATATAAATATATGGTAATTTTAACATTATATAAAATATTTTGGTTTTTTAACAATTAATAATTCAAAGTTCATAACAAAAATTCCTGTTTATATATATATATTATTTTATTGATATTATATTCCTAACACAAATTAAATATTTATTTAATATTCATATATAAATTTAAATTATATATATAGTTCAAATTATTATACTTTATACTTTAATATATTTATACAGCTTAATTTGATTCCCGAAAATGACATCTAATTTATCTTTACTCCTCGAAATTTAAAGTTTTAGTGTGTACAATTTGGTCTCTAATATGTTAATTTAATCAATTTTGATCTTTTGCACCATATAAAAAGTGTAAGTAAAATGTGGATAATATTAACACATTTAGGCATTAAATTATATACATCGATACACATAGGGGTTAAGTTGTCATCGAAGACAAATTGTAAGTGAGTTAGTACATTGACTAAAATTGTACACACATACACTTTTAGGGACCAAGAATAATAAAGTGTCACTTTTAGGGACCAATTTAATATACTACCCCACAATATTTTTATAAGATCCTTTAAAAAGTTTTAGAAGTATTATCTATAGATTTTTTTTTCATCTTTACCCTTCAAAATCAACTAGCATATTAATTAACCCGCATACTATTGGGGATATAATTAAAATTAAACTTATAATAAATTAATATCTTTAAAAGTAAAAAAATTAAAAATTTTAAAATAATTTTGGACAATTATTCAAAATTTAAATTATAATAGTAGATTATATTTTAATTATTAAAATATAGTTTTCTTTCTCTCCCTTTCCCTCCAAATCACTACAACAAACAATTATTTGATACTTTTTTTTTTTGGTAAAATTTGGTACTTTTTTTTTGTGGTTAGGGTATAAGATTTTCTATGGGCTTGTGAACGCACAAAATGGGCAAGAGTAGGCATTCTTGTATATTTAACGGGCTTTCAAAACTTCATCCAAAAAAAGAAAAAGGGCTTTCAAACCAATTTTAGCAACAAGACTAACGTATTGGGCGGATAATAGAGATTTACTTATTTTTTTTTGTTTTATCTTGTTTACCAATGTATTTTGAGCGAACATGTATATTTTATTATTATTAGTTGAATCATTATACAATTGCTACTATGGGTTATTGTGCCATGTAAATGTCATTATGCTGTCTTTTTGGACTTTAATCTATATACTTTGACAAAAAAATAATCATTTTGCAAAGTTTTTTTTCCCACGGTTAAAGAAATTTAATTGAGTATATCCCCTAATTAATATGGAAAAATTAAAGTCATATATTCACATCTATGTCATATTCAGTAAGCCATACTTTGGTTAATCTACAACAATATAAACTTAGCAATCCAAATTGCAGTAAATATAGGCTACTATAAGTTAATTAAACATTTGGTTCAGCTACAATCATGCCATCTCCACTACGTCACTCTTCAAACCATCACTTTCCATAGCTCTTCTTTGTACAGTCTTATAAGTATATCTCTTGCCAAGAAGACATAGAGACAATAAATTTAAAGCATTAATAACTGCCAACATCCAATAGAACCTATCCAATCTACTTGAATTGATATCCTTCCCAAACCAACTTTTGCCATTCTTTCCCTGTGACATGGTCCACAATTGTGATTAGAAAGCTGCTTAAGAAGCTTCCAACTCCAATCACACTAAGAAATAAAGCCATTCCCATGCTTCTCATTGAGTCAGGAACTTGGTCATAGAAATACTCTTGCAATCCAACTATACAAATGAATCCCCAAAGCCAAGTATCAAGTATTGGGTACCAACCAAAGCACACTCATGGTCTTTGGCTCTGTTTCCCCTGTTATCAGTCTTCATGTGCAACCATTCTTAATCTCTTTGCTTCTACTAATGCTGCAACAATCATAACTAAGATTGAGAATACCAAGCCAACCCAATCCTCTTAAGGATGCTGATGCCTCTTTCATTACCAGTGACTTTCCTCAGAATTGGAACCAATAATCTTGTCATATATGGGGACAGCTATTAAGGGTACTAACAGCTGCAACAGAGCCAATGGAAGCTGGTGGGATTTTGAAATTGTTGCATATGTTTAAGTCATAGCAGCTGCTTGTTTGACAAAGAGGGTCGAGCCTTGTGCTACACACACTCCAATTGTTAATGAAGTTAGCCATATGGGAATTATATTCAGAATAAGTTTTGTCTCCTCCACTCTTGTCACTGTTGCTAATCTCCATGGATTGGTCTTTCTGATCAATAAATTTCTCTTCTATTATTTGCAGCATTGTCAAGAAACCTAGTAATTCATTTCAATGAATATTAGTAGGTGATTCAGGGTATATCCTTCTTGGGACATTAACAATCATCCAGAAAATATATGTATTTCATTGTATTGTAATGATAAAAAGTATAGTTTAATTACTATGCATTTGCAGTGTAAAATTTTTTTACTGTCATCCATTAATATATTGTCATATCATTTAATGAACTTAATAACATGTAAGGTGTCATATTCATTAAAATGGCGTGGTAACAGTGTATAATTATTAAATTCTAGAAAGTATTGGTCTCAATCTGAGAGGGTGCATGTGTGATACCTGAGCCTGTTAGTATGGCTTAGAGCCTTCCTTGGGACTTGTTTGACTTTGGGACTTCATACAATAAAGCAGGACTTGAAGGACAACATAGATTCCTTTTCCTTATGGCTGCAATTAGGACCTGTAAAATTGGTGTTAATGGGTTTCCTTTCTGGCCCTCCTGTACCTGTAAAAAAGACATCCCTACATTAAAAAGCTATGATGTGAGAGCCATAAGAATAGTGAGGATAAGACTAGCAGCTCCCCAGCTCACAAAGTCTGGAACATAAACAAACAACGTTAATCCAAGCAGCAATTGCAAACATAGTGCAAAGTTCCACCAGTTGAAAAAGACATCTTCTTTTCCTTTCTTCCGGGTAATCATCATCAAATTGATCAGCTCCAAAGCTTTGTAAGCATGGTTTGTATCCTCCAGTACCCAAGGAGATACAGTAAAAGGGCAAGAAGAAAACCACTTCATGAACCTTCCTAGGCTGATGGCATATCTTTGTGTTGCATGGCTTTTAACTTGGGATGTATTGAGACATAATCAACAGGTTAACCCCTGGTTTGACAACTAGAAATTAGGCTCATTTATCATGGCAACATTATATCAGTCCATGCATTTTAATTTGAATGTATAACAAGGAAATTGAAATTTGTATATACATCCTAGACATGTTACTGAATTATAAAAAAAAATGTAGTACTTTGATGAAATAAAAAAGATTTACCATCAGGTATACTATGGGATGAAATAGGATCATAGGAAATCGCCCAGTGTAGGCATCAGCAATAACATCCCCCTACCAAAGGCATCAGAGTTGTTGTTCCTGCCGCAGTAGTTTACATTCTTGGCTGCTGTTTTGAGGTCTTCATCAATCACTTTAGTCAGGGTATGAGATAAGATTACCAGCTATCCCAAAGTAGCATACCCTTTCACTTAATTCAATTGCTGCTCCAATATTAAAACAGAATCACCAGTTATGCTCATATTAACCAAACACATTTATTGTACAAATTTATTACATTTACCAACTAACAATAAATAAGTAAGACAATTTGCCTAAAATTGTGCAAAGGATCAGGCATGAAAATAGGGAGAATTGATTTTCCACAGTTTTGGAGTGCACCTTTACTTTGAAGATCATTTGGCAGTTTCTAATGCCTACTTTGACACTATATGTTAACAGTTAAAACCCTTTTGTAAAGACTGGTTGCTGCAAATTGCAATTTGAATTGTTTGAGAAGCATATGGGTAGCCAATGATAATCTTGTAAGAGGGTGATACTAGTTATTGACATGCTTGCACATGTTTCATTAAGTTCTACAAAAATGAAGCTTAAAAAATGAACTCCAAAGTCCCAAACCATTGTAGAAATAAAATGATTTTTTTTTTTTTTTTAGTTTTTTTACCGTAGCTGCAAACTTTGAAAAAATGATGATAAACAAAACTCATGAAAACAGGTATCTTACTGATGACAAAGAGAGAAGCTTTCCTACACCAGTTGAAGTACGGAGAGGAACTCTGCCTTATAATCCACAGATGCATCATATACCCATTTCTCATCTTTACTTTCTTCTCTTGTATCCTTGCTTTGCTCCTTCCCATTTCTTGCTCCATCTTTACAAATTGAAGAACTCAGTTTAAAGTGGTCCTCACTAGGATAGGATGGTATGTTATATAGACACAGGTAAGGCAATGTCGTATAGTTTATATAGTACCTATAAGGTTGGTGGCCTCATTGATGACATTTTTTAATATTATGTGTAATAAGAGAATTTTTACTCCAGCTGGGCCTGTATCATTAACTTGTTGGAAGAGAACCTGCAAGATAATGAAGTGTGACTTTTGTTAAGCAAGCTTTCCTTTTTTGGTTTAATGGATATCCTCTACGGAGATAATACTGTTCGAATCAGGAATATCCATGGTGGGCTAGCTCTCTCCTCAGCGAAAATAATAAACTTTTCTTTAGATACACACAAATGTGATCATTTATTCAAATGACAAGTCTCTATGCAGAATTTAATTGAAATATGCTCACATTAAATGCATGGTTAATAAACTATATTGATATGCCATTGTCTCACCTAAATAAAACATATTTTCTGAATATTTCACACACGCCAATCTTTCAATTCATGGTAAAATCATATATACATTAAAATAAGGATAAAATATGCACAATTCAGTTTATTTTCATAAAATATTTTTTTCATTTTTATAGAAATGAAAAAGTCATTACATCTTAAATTTAATTTAAGCAAACATGAACTCACTTGAATGAAGATGACGACAGCAACTTTGACTTCCCAGTTTCCATGACCGTCCATAATGTTTTATTTTTTCGTTTTTTTAATCATAGGTGCAGTTAAAATACGTGGTTTTAATTTGTTGATTGAGAGTCAGTTATGCGACTTTTGTGACATTAGAATAAAATAGAGTTTAATTAATATGTATTGACAGTATAAAAGAGTTTTATATTGATGTTTAATCATTATTCTTCATTTATATACTTTGACTTTAAAATGTTAATTAGTAAAGTCAACAAACTTACCATAAATCAAGGGTTGTGATTAACTGTCAGTATAAAACTTTTTACACTGTCAGTGTACAATCCTTTTCTCAAAAAATATGATTTTTACGCTCAAAAAGTTGCATACATATTTTTTTTGGTAAGTGGGAAAATAACAGAGCAAACAAGAAAAAACAACAAAAGAAGGGAAACTATCTCAAATGGATAGTCTCACTACAATCTGCAAACAGAATTAAATCAACTTGAGGAGGAGGGGATTGCCAGTTACAAGAGATTCATGACTCCTCCCAAACCCATCTTAGCCAAGGTGTCCCACAAAATTGGCTTCTCTAAAAATATGTGTCACACGAACAGTCCAATCCCGGTTCAATAGTTCGAGAATTTTGGCTATCAGAACAGCATGCTTATGGAAAGAAGAAACAACCCCTTTCAGAATTAGCTGAACCGCATCCAATGAGTCAACTCGCATAAAACTTGCCGGTAATCACTCTCCCAAGCTAAACACAACCCATGATAGATAACAAGAAGCTCTTCCTTGAGGATCGAACCAACACCACCATCTCCAGTAAAACCGCAACACCAACTACAAAATTCATCTCTAATACAGCCACCAAATCCAAGTTGAGAGAAAGGTAGCATGACTACCATCAGTATTAATTTAACAAAGCCCGCAGGGGGTGCAGCCCAAGAAACCAGCTTCTTCTCCTTCAAGCTATCATCTGTATTATGCAAAAAAATTTCCCAGTCCATTGCATTTGAGGAAGCCCGATAATAGCAGAAGCATATCTCTATTATCCCTTCCTATAGCCACATCATTACGCCAAAGCCATTGTTCCCAAAGACGCTAAGAACCTGGAACATCCTGCCCCTGTAGCATTGTTTTTGAGCCAATCATTCAGATCTCTGAGACATAAAAATCTTGCACCATATGAAACCCCGCCTGAACCAAAGAGCCGAAGCCATAGGACAGTCACGAACACAGTGAATTGCATCCTCACTGTCCGCATTACACCTGCTGCATCTGGAATCGTTTGTCATGCCACGCCGGAACCTAAGTGAATTGGTTGGAGAGTGTTGTGGATACAAAGCAAAATCAGGAATTTTACCTTTTCATGTGCTAAAATGTGCCAATCCAGGTCCAAGAATATGTGGGGAAGCTGCATAGGTCAGCTTTAATAGCCAGTCATATCCAGAAGCTGAGGAATAAATCCCAAAAGATGAGTGTGACCAAACCAACAATCAGAAAGCATACCAAGGGGAGGAATTTGAACATTTAAAATGCTCAACTTAATATATGGTGGCAGCTAAGTGTATAACCTTTGCAAGTCCACTGCCCATCCCACCCACAAGTCTTTAATCAGAAGATGAGTATCAGCAATGTGCACATAATCAACCTGGTTGCACAATTTGAAACCTTGAAGCCATGGGAAATACCATAGAGATGTATCACCGTGCCAATATTCCACCCAAATCCACTTCTTAAAACATCCATGGCCTTGTTAATGTCGCGCCCACCTCGAGAACAGGTGGTAGGGACAATCGCATTCTCCTCATGGATCTGAATGTTTCCATATCGATGTATCAGAATCTTCACCCACAATTTGTTAGGCTCATTCAGCAGATTCCACACCAATTTCCCCAACAAAGAAGTGTTGGCAAGCCGAGAACGACGAAGGTCAAGACCACCTCTATCCTTAGAGGAAGAAATAGTTTCCCAGTTTAATACCTTGATTGAATTCTGACCTTTCCAAATAAAATCTCTGGTGATCCTATCAATTTCTGCGCAGATGTTTTGAGGCAGCCAAAAAAATTGCATAGTGTAAATGGAGCGAAGATAACAGATTTAGCCAGACACATTCTCCCTGCTTTATTAAGAAGCTTTCCCTTCCACGAAGCTAGGCGAAAATGAATAAATCAATTAGAGGGCGGAAAGTAGGTGAAGTAACGCGCCCTTGGCAAATAGCGAAACCAGATACTTGCCCAGATCTCTAACAAAGGAATAGAGGAAATCCTGCGAAGAGTCTCTTTCCTATCACTGTTAACCATAGGAGAGCATATCACCTTCGACTTTTCAAAGTTAATCTTCATACCTGAAGCATGGCAAAAAACCTGCAGAGTATCCATCACCATAGTAACCTGCTCACAATTAGCTTTACAAAAATAAATCATCCGCGAATAGGAGGTGAGAGATTGGAGGGCCCCCCGCTGAAATGGATAATGGATTCCAGCTGCCGCCCTCAACTTTCTGGTGGATTAGGGATGATAGTCTCTCCATAACATAGAACAAACAGATAGGGGGACTATATCTCCTTTCCTTAAACCCCTGGTGGGTTTAAAATTATTCAATTGATCCCCATTCCAAAGAAGAGAAAGATAATTATTTGAAATGCACCACATAATAAGAGAGATAATGCTATTGGGAAAGCCAAATAACTCCATGGTTTCCTTCAAGAAATCCCAATTTACTCTGTCGTAGGCCTTTTCTAGATCAATCTTAAAAACAAGAAAAACCCTCCCAGTTCTTACTTTATGCATATAATGAAGCACCTCTTGAGCAATGCACTAGTAGTACTCCTCCCAGGGATAAGTTACACCGGTAGGGACTTATAAGATCATCCAAGAAAGGACGCAAACGGTTCACCAAACCTTGGTAATAATTTTATAAACTACATTACAAAGGCTTTTGGACGAAATTCTTTGAACCATTGAGGAGTGTCAACCTTTGGGATTAGAACAACCAAAGTCTGAAGAATACTCTCATCACAGACGACCCAGGAGGAACGCTTCCTGAACCATCTACATTACATATCATCCCCCAACAAGATTCCAATACTTTTTATAGAAAAATGGTTGGAACCCATCAGGACCAGGAGCTTTAAAAGACTTCATACTAATAAGGCTTGATAGACTCATCCTGTTTACAAAAAGCAGTCAAGCAGAAAAGATTCTGATAAAAAATGTTGGCTTCTCTTTGTAGTACCTCCTGATCCTCACTCCAAGAGCCATCAGAAATAAATAATCCAAATTTTGTTCCTCCTGCGTCTCACAATAGTCTGAGTATGGAAAAATTTGTGTTGCGATCCCCAAATCGGACCCACTGTTCCCGGGACTTTTGAAACCAAAGCAATTCCTCCTTCTTGAGGATATTATTATGTTCTCTACAGAGGGCTTTTCTAGCAGATGCATATCGAAGAATCAAGAATCTCTAGCTCCTTTGGACACCCCTCAGCAACCCTCTACTCGACGTTCGTTTCGAAAGATGTTGCCAAAGACTGCTTTTATTAAACTTCAGAGCCTCTTTTTTGACATGATGAAGAGACAAAGGAACATAATCACCCCCTGAAATCCAAGCTTTCTTAACAATATTTGCAAAATCATCATGACCTGTCTAAGCAGCAATGAAACGAAAAGGCCTACGCGATTTTTTCCCCAACAACACCATGATGAAACGAGAAGAACTGGGTTGTGGATCAGAATGAGTTCTGCATAAATTCTCAACATAACTTCCTGGAAAGAGAGGCGCCCAATCAGAATTCCAACCACCCTATCTAATCTTTTCCACATTATTGGCCGACCATTCTCCTGTCGACACCAAGTGAATTTATTGCCCATACAACCCAAATCCATCATACGGAAATTGTCAAGCATATCCCAGAATCTGTTGGCTCTACTCATTGAGAATAAGCCTCCTTTGACCTCTGACGGAAATAGGATGTCATTAAAGTCTCCCATCATCATCCAGGGAAGCTCTACTCTGTCTAGCAGGACACAATATGAGATCACAGCTGCTCACGAAGGGTGAGAATTGGACTAGCAATACACTGCCGTAGCTATCCAAGCCGTCCGACCCTTCGCAATTTCAAAAGTCACTACCTGGTTATGTCATCAATAACATTGACAGAAATGTTGACTCATATTTCCTTAAGAATCCAAACTCCCCCTGCGAACGGGCTTCTGATAAAGTAGATAATTCGTATCCCAAGACTATGCAAAAAATGACTAGCGCGACCAAAATTACAATGGTTCCAGCAGGAAGACTAGAGCAGGATGCCATTTCCGGATCAAATCTCTAGTATGCTGACGTCCCTGAGTACTAATCGCTCCACGAACATTCCAATAAATAGAAAATTCTTTATAGTCTGTCATCATAAACCAAAAATGAAGAAGAGACGTAGAAAAGGCAATGTTTAACAGGTGCCTTGCTCCATATCCACTCCAAATTCCTCAGCATTGTCACTAGCAAAAGCATGTTGCTCTACTACATTCACCGTGTCAGCATTCTCTGTAACCATATTTCCTGTACTTATCCCGGACTGCCATTTGGCTCATTTGGACCTGGGTCATCTTCCACATCATTCATATACTCGCAGCCACTTATATGTTTGAGCTTCATAAGTGACTCCAATTCATCCGTAGATTCCCCCAATCCCATCAGGTGGCTTATTAAGAAGAAGGACCCATGTAATCTTGGGTCGAGTCATAAGCAACCTTCTTGCCATGCTCTCCGAACAGCCGCGATGCACCCTCTCCACCAAGATTCTATACTAACTTGGTCCCACTAGCTGATGCGGAATTGTGCAAATTGTTGGAGTTAAATTTGAGGGAGCCTTTAGAGGCATTCTGGACCAATTGGTGAATGTCCACTATGGGTGTTGGGGCCACTCGCGGCCTTTTTTTCCTAGCCCCAATTTTGGGCTCCTGCTGTCTCGGCCAATTATCACTGGAAGTCACATTAACGGGTGGGAGATCCTTCTCTACACGTGCAACATCTTCATTGGCCGTCAATGATTGGAAGGAATTTCACATGCGATGCGCGTCCTTATCACCTGGTTGATCACGAACTGATTTCGTGCCAAATTTGTTACGTTTTTTGCGCGTAACATTTAGCCACTCTCCATGCAGATTTTCCGAGACAGTAGCTTGCGAAGATCTCGCACCACTATCTTCCAAAGGCGTTGAACGTGGTTCTGGCTGCGGTTGCTGGGTGGCCGCCGGAGAAGGCACTCCAACCTCATCCCCTTGTGTGATCTGCGTTCCTACCACCGTATCTGGGACTGAAGCCAGACCATACTCTCCCCCTTGAGACTTCTGAGCTGAACATTCCCTGCCCAAATGGCTATAGCAACCACATTTGGGATAGATAATATGAAGCCCCTCATATTCGATCCTATATCAATGGCCCTGGACACATATCTTACCCACCACTGGAAGACCCAGGTCAATCTCAACACACACTCTCGCAAAACGACCCCGCTCAACATTCAGAGTATTTTTGTCCACCTTGATCGATTTCCCTATGGCAGATGCCACAGCCATCAAGAGACTCTCATCATAAAAGGCCACATTCAAGCCAGGAAATCTCAGCCACACCATTGTTTTCTCTACTTTTGCAGTTGCAGAGGTAAAGTCTGGAGTCCATACCGAAATTGCTAAATAGTGATCAAATATCATCCAAGGTCCACCCCCAATCACCTTCTCTCTATCTGCTGCTACATCAAACTTAACCATATAATAGCCATGGTCAACATCCAGCATCTCAAATCCCCCAGCAAGCTTCCAAAGAGATTGCAGCCTATTCTTCATCACATTGTAACCCACATTCTTTCCCAAAAGCTTGACTATGATAGCTTCATGCCATGGGAGGCATAATTCACCAAACACTTGATCCGAAATAGATACCACAGAAAGTAGCCTATTTCCCCCTTCAAGATCAATCTTGACTAGGCCTTTTGAAACAAGGTCTACGTAGTTCCTGGTGGGAGGGGGAGATGAGCTCCCAAAACCTTGTCTCTAAAAGAAACATATTGTCTCTCTCCGGAATCCGGAGGCTTATCTGGTGGCTTATTAGCCATGAAAACAAAAGGTGAGGTCATAGACAGAGGAACTCTCAAGAAACCCTAGCAGAGCTTCTTTTACAAATAAAAAGATAAAAATAAAAAAATAGAGATGCCATAGAAAAAAAAAGTAAAATACAAATAAAAATATTACATGGTTGATAAATATCAAAAGGGAAATGTTAATGTTACAAATATCTTAACCAATATCCTTAACCAATAAAAACGTTCCATTTTTAATAAAAAATTATTTAGTAACCGGTGCTATTAACTCACTAGACCCATATTTGAGTGAAAAATTTAGTGGTGCATTAAAATATTGTGAGCTAATTTACCTTCTCTCATTTACGAGGGGTACCACTCCTAAAGCACATGGGTTGGGTAGATCCAATTAACCTGACCAACCGAATTCAAATCAAAGGTAAAAATAACGAGTCGGTCAGGTAATCGGATTGATCCAGATTTGATGAAGTAAAACCCAATTAATTAATTTGGGTAGGGTATCGAATATTTCCAACTCGAATAACCCAACCTAACCCGACTATAAATATAAAAATAAATAATTAATAAAAATATATAAATACTATAATATCTAATTAATTTTTTTTCAATTATTAGACCTCGTTCTAACTACATATTGTTTTTGTGTTTTTTTTATTTTTTATTTATTTTTATCTCTTTTAATTTTTATGTAAATTTGACTACTCAACCCAAACATCGTCAGATTGATTCGAATCGAATTTCAATTAAAAAGAAAAAAAAAGAAATCGACCAAACCAAACCCAAACTTACTTATTTGGGTCAAATCCAAAATATACATAAACCCGACTCAACCCGATCCTTGAACACCCCTACCCACTCCCCATGTATCTCTCTCTCAAAGTAAGGGCACCAGCACCACGGGTGCTTAACTTGGTTCTTATCACAGTAGCATTGGTGCTTAACATACTGCATGCGGTGGAGGGGATTTTCGATTGGTGCCTATTTAAGCATGAATGCTTAAATAAGCACGGGGTCTTACTGACACAATGTTTATTTTATTATTTATTACTTAAATATATTAAAATTTAAAAATTATAAAATGTAAAAAATTAGTTATATGTAATGGTATGACTCATTTAAAATATGTGAATAATAAAATAATGAGGTGTGGAGTTGAAGATGAAAGGTGATTAATAAGAACTCTTGATTATGTGTAATGGTGGGACCCATTTAAGATATATGAATAGTAAAAAATGGTATGTTGGAATAAAGATTGCCTAAATGCTAATACACTTTATGTTCTTCCTCCATAATTGAATCAAATTCTTTTCATAATTGAGTTTAATTGTTAGTACTATACTCTATCTAAACTTGAATATATGTAAAAAAATTAAATTTTTACTAATTAAGAAAGTTAATTAAGTTCATTTAATTTTTTCATTGTCATCTAAAAAGAAATTACACTCCCTAAATTACCTTCTATAGAATACTTCAATTTTATTAATTGAAACTTGTTTTAAGTGAACATCCTCTCTTTTTATTAGCACATGGTTCATTAAATAGAGTTATTTGATAATAAAATATGAAATAGATAAATGGTATTTTGAGATAATCTCATTAAATATGATGAAATTAGATAATTTTTACTTATATTTTACTCCACTATATGTGGGGTCTTTTTTATTTACGGTTTTTCTAACCTGTGCAACATTGCACATGATAATAAATCAAAAGTGGAAATATTTTATTGAAAAATTAAACATTTAATACTACCAATACATTGAATGTTATGATAGTTGTAAATTTTCAATAAGATTTTCCACTTTTCATTTTTTTGTACCGTGTAATATTGCACAGGTTAAAAAAATCGTTTTACTTATATTCAAGCTTGTAGAGAGTAAACTAATAATGTGATATTATCATATCAGTTTTTGAATTTTTTTTGGTAACATAGAATGTGAAGAAAAAAAAAAGAAAAAATACAGAAAAAGAAGCTAGCTCCTAAACAAGCCCCCTAAGGAAGCAAATCCCCATAGCATCAGCTTCAATTAGCCTGGGAAGCCCAAATAGGACAATCTAAAAGTATAGACAAAGCTTGTATTTGCATAAGCACCACTCTTTGCTAAAGCATCAGCACACTGGTTGCCTTCATGAAGAATATGATTGAAATTCACAATCCAGTTTCTCACTTTGAGCTTCTGAATTTCATTTATGATGCATGCATATGATGAATAGGAAATTCACCCTTTATAAACTCAATAGAAAGTAAAGAGTCAGACCAACACTCAATGGCACGATATCCATCATTAATTCCAGGCTATTTTCAGGCCTTCTAAGATGCCAAACAGTTCAACTTGTAAAATTTCAAAGACTCCCACTGATCCATGGAATCCCTTAAGCCACTGACCATGAGTATTTCTTAGCACTCCACCAAATCCTGCAGGACCAGGATTACCCAAGGAACTACCATCAACATTCAAGGCTATAAAATTTGGTTTTGGAGGGATCCATTTGATATAAAATTCTGCTGGCAGGATTTCTTACAATCTTTTAAAAAAACTCTGTCTAAAATGTACTTCCAAACCCTTAATTCTGACTAACAGCTGAGGTAAACTTGTGACACAGCCTTCAAAAACTTTTTGATTCCTGGCTAACCAAATTTCCCATATACCAGCTAGAAAAGACTCCCATGATTCTTACAGCACCAGAAAAGCCAGTCATAACTACTTTGAATAGACCAAAATTTAGGACAGCCAGAAAAACCCAGACTATTCCATACCTGAGCAGCAGCTGGACAATTTCTTAAGCAATGTAACACATCTTCACTATCCCTTTGGCAGCAAGCACACAAATCAGATGTGGTAATGTGTCTAGAAGTTAATAACTGTTTGGTTGGGAGAATATCATTTGTAGCTAACCAAATAAAAAATCTAACAGATTCAGTTTTTTGAATTTAATAAAACATATATTAAATTATATCAGTTTTTGAATTTAATAAACATAAAGTAATTATGTTTATTAAATAATATGATAACACATCATTGAATATATATATATATATTGTATAAAATCTTTTTACATTAACAATATAACCTCATTAAATCCTTCATAAATTTAAAAGCATATATATCCACTCCAAAGTCTAAATCATTTAAAACGCCTAGGAATCAATTCAATGAGATAGGTCATATATAAGTATCAAGCAATTTACTATCATTAATTAATCATGTTTTGTGTATATCTCTTGACTCGAATATAAACAACAAAAAATTCACATATAGTAGTCCAAAATATAAGTAAATATCAATTAATTTTATTCTATTTAATGACCTATTACCAAAATATCTTTTATTTATATTTATATTTATTTTCAATAACCCTATTTAATGAGCCATGTAGGAGAGAGTATTTTCACTTGTAAACAAATTTAAATAATTGAAGTATTCCATGAAGGGCAATTGAATTTAGAGAATACAATCTATTTTGTAGATGACATGTAGAAAAAATTTAATAAGGTTAACTAACATTCTTAATTAGCGTGAGCTAATTTTTTTTAATTTTCTGTTGTGCTTATATTCGAGTTTAGAGTGGTATATGTTTTATTTTCTACATTGGTGTAATTCCAAAACTTCTCACATAAGTTTGGAATTTGGGTGCACCACCACTTGAATAGTATCTAAACACACTCTCAGTACTGATATTTGGCTTATCCCGAATTAACTTTAATTTGTAGTTTGGTTTTTACCATTAATAAAGTTTTCTTTAACGTGGTTTCCTTTCTTATCCATAATAAAATTCCATTCTTAGTTAAAATAATCTAAAGGCAAATGGGATATTGTAACTGTTTAATAAATAGTAAGACATAACATGCATGGTTTTTTGCTGAACATGAATCTCTTTTCATTGCGCATTTTAAAGTAGTAAATATGGTTCTTTCACAATGTAAAGTTTAGTTCACATATGCATGGCGAACGTCTATGTAAAAGGAAAATAATTAATAAGTATATACTCTATGGAAGTGGATACACTAATAGATAAGACATATGAGAGAGAATAGAAATGGGAGGATGATATGATACTAATGATAGGAAAGGAATAAAAAAAATATAATAAAATATTATTATACAAAAAGTATAATGAATATCATTACTCATATTTTATATAAGCGTTGATACTCTTCATTTCTTTAACTCCTTGATGGCAGTACTAGGAAAAAGCTTGCAGTATCTATTCCAGTCGTTCATATAATCGAAATGTTAATTTTCATATTCACTTCTAAAGAGATGCACGCGCTGTTTTGGGAAAAGCTGCGAAGTCGTTTATTTGGCACATATAAAATTAATTTTTTTTTTCTCTTGTTTATTAAGCACATGTATCCTCTATTAGTAGGGCATAGGGCTAGTCCAATATTTTTTATACCTAAAGCAAATTATAAAAATGCAGACCAATTTAACATATATATTTAAAAAATGGAAAATATTTTAACGAATGAAAGTTATGTTAAATTAAAAAAAAATATTTTTTACAAAGAAAAAAATATTTTAAATTATTGTCTATCAACTAATAATTAATAATATATTTTTATATTTAGTATAAAAATTTTATTAATTTTAATATATAATATATATGCCTATAGAAAATTTGAGGCTTTGTAACGGGGAAGACCTAATTAAAAGTCGTTACTTTAGAGCATCCACAATGGAGGCAACTCCATTTGAGTGCTTCCAATGGGACCCACCTGTACACATCACTCATTTTTACTATTATCAATAGAAGCACCTCCAAGTACTTTACCTCTACATGGAACAACTCTCTTAAGGTGCTTCCCAATACACCACAACTCATTTTTTATTATTATTGATTGATTATAAGTTGCTGTTAGCTAGCAACCATTGCCCAACAGCAACTTTTTTCAAATTGCTTCAAATGGCAATTGCTCAAGAAGCAACATTGCTTCCCTGGCATAGTTGCTTCCCCTTGGCTATTGATAAAGATGCTCTTAGTAGCCTACCTGATACTGAACCGGACCGGAAGCGTAAAGATAGAAACTTCTTGAAGATCAATTAACGGGTAAATAACTATAAATAACTGTAAGGAGCTTGACACAATCCACCTGCTGGAAGCACCACCAAAGCTACAAGCTATCAAAGATAGGAACTTGACACAATCCGTGACCTGCCGGAAGCACCAAAGTTATCAAGATATAAGCAATTAGACCCTAACCAAGACCTGCTGGTAGAACCTAAGTTATCAAGTAGTTCTTTAATCCAAGAACAAAGGATAAGCTCTCACAATGAGAAAACTCAAATTTTATTGATAAAAATAATTGTCTACAAACTGATTCTCAATGCTAATATATAGCAAAGGATTTTCCTAAATAAACTATCTAAAAGATACATCCCTAAATTAAATAAATTTAATTCTAGATAAGATAAAATATAGTCCTAAAAGATTTAATCCTAAATAAGATAAAATATAATCCTAAAAGATGCAAATATAATAATAAGAGATCATGAATTGATTCCTAACATATCTTATCCTAAATAAATCAGTTATGATCTGATTAGATACACTTTCCCGAAATAGGCTCTCCTAAGATTCGGATAACAGACATAACCGATTGTCAGATCAGATAACACTCTTGTACTTCAATCCGAGCTAAGTTAAACCACTTCTCTGGTTCTTCTTCTGCTTGGTGGTCTACTTTCCTTTGGACTTCAGTGATCAAGAGTTGCAAGCTCTCTTTAAAACCGCTCAGATCTGGCCCCGGTCATTGGATCTTCAATCCCTTGCAATGCATCTGAGGCATCTTGGTTGAGGTCGGATGGGATCATGTCATTCCCCCTTCTTTGAAAAGATTCGTCCTCGAATCTGATTCATCACCTACATCAAATAAGGATAAATCAGTTACATTGAATGTTGCACTAACATTACCATATTCACTTGGAAGATCTATCTTGTATGCATTGTCATTGATCCTCTCTAGAACTTGGAATGGACCATCTCCTCTTGGTTGAAGTTTTTCTTCCTTTGAGCTGGAAACCTCTCTTTCCTCATGTGAATCCAAACCCAGTCGTCTGGTTCAAATATTACCTTCCTCCTCCCTTTATTGGCTTGTTTTGCATACTGCTCATTTTCCTTTCAATATTAGCTCGGACCTTTGCATGTAACTCCCTGACATAACCCGCTTTCCTTTACCATCTAGAGCTGAAAAAATTCAGAAAATAAGTAAGTGCAAAATATCCAAAAGGAGTTAGTGGATTAAAAACCATATACAACCTCAAAGGGTGAAAAGAAGTAGTATAGTGTAACCGTCCGGTTATATTCAAACTCAACATGTAGGCAACATTTTTCCCATTGCTTTAGATTCTTGCCAATATAGAACGTAATAAGGTTGAAAAGCGTTCTATTTACTACTTCAGTTTGTCCATCCGTTTGAGGATGTGCAACAGTATGAAAATAGAAGCTTGTTCCCAATTTATTTCCACAAGTCCTCCAAAAATGACTTAGGAATTTAACGTCCCTATCACTCACAATTGTCCTTGGTAACCATGCAATCGGACAACTTCTTTAAAAGAATAAGTCAGCAATTTGTGTTGCATCATTTGTCTTTGAAACACGCAATAAGTGTGCCATTTTACTAAATCGATCAACAACACAACAAAAATACTATCCTTTACCATTTGAGTTTTTGGGCAAACTGATCACAAAGTCCATGGAAATATCTGTCCAAGGCTGCTCAGGAACAGTCAAAGGTGTATAAAACCCATGTGGATTAATTTTGACTTAGCTTCCTTAGATGTTTAGGCATCTTTCACACTCAGCTCGGACGTCCTTCTTCATGCTCGGCCAGGATGTCCAGTGTCTTCTGCACTCCAACAGTGTCCCATCAAAAAACCGCCTCCATGGGTCTCCTTAATCAAACAATTATCTTAGAAGAACTGACTGGTACACACAAATTGGTTCCTCTTGAACAAAAATCCTTCATACCTAAAAAATTTCTCACAAGATCGATTAGAACAAGAATCCCAAATTTGTTTAAAAAATCAGGATCACTTTCATACAACCTTTAATTTGTTCAAGAAACCTAACAATTTGCTTGTAAAGAAGTAAGTAAAAACATACCTCCTTGACAAAGCATCAAACAACTATATTGTCCTTACCTTTTTTATAACTTATTAGATATGGAAACATCTCATAAATTCCAACCACTTTGCATGTCTTTTTGAAGCTTCTTTTGAGATTTTAAAAACTTTAGACTTTTGATGGTCAGAATGTATAACAAACTCTCTTGGCCACAAATAATGTTGCCAAGTTTGTAATGCCCTTACCAAGGCATACAATTCCTTGTCATAGGTTGGATAATTCAATGCTGTCCCATTAAGCTTTTTTCACTAAAAGTATGCAATCGGTTGGGATTCCTGCATTAAAACAAGCCACTATAACCAACACCAGAAGCATCACATTCAATCTCAAAAGCTTATCAAAATTAGGTAAAACAAGTAAGGGTGCATTTGTTAATTTTTCTTTTAAAGTTTTAAAAGCTTTTTCATGTGCATCTGACCATTTTAAAAACATATATTTTTCTTAACAAGTTCATTTAAAGGCGCAGCAATAGTGCTAAAGTCTTTCACAAACAACCTCCTATAGAAACTTGTTAACCCTATGAAACTTTCTCACTTCACTAGCACCTTTGGGGTCGGCCACTCTTTAATAGCCTTAACCTTTTCCTCATCTACACTTTACCCCCTTTGAACTTATCACAAAACCTAAGAATACAACAGAATCAAGGCAAAAGTACATTTCTTTAAATTAGCATATAATTTATTTTCCTTTAATACCTTAAAAAACATGTAAGTGTTCAACATGTGCATTATAAGATTTTCTAAACCAAAATGTCATCAAAGTAAACTACCACAAACTTTCCTATGAAAGAGCGTAATACATGGTTCATTAACCTCATAAAAGTACTGGGTGCATTAGTTAAGCCGAAGGGCATCACTACCACTCATACAAACCATACTTGTGTTTAAAAAGCAGTTTTCCACTCATCACCCTCTTTCATTCGAATTTGATATAACCACTTTTCAAATCAATTTTAGAGAACAACATGCCCCATGTAACTCATCAAGCATGTCGACCAACCTAGAATTGGATAACGATACTTTACCGTAATCTTGTTAATGGCTCGGCAATCAGTGCACATACGCCAAGAACCAGCTTTTTTTGGTACTAATATTACCTGGTACAACACATGGACTAAGGCCTCTCCCTTACATACCCTTTTCCCATTAGCTCACTGACTTGTTGTTGAGATTCTCCTTGGTCTCATCCGGGTTGGTTCTGTATGCCAGCTGATTTGGTAAGGGCACAACCGGGTACAAAATCAATCTGGTGTCTATACCTCTTGAAGGTTGTAATCCTTGAGGTAGATCATCCGGAAAAGACTTCTCCAACACTCCTTCAACAAAATTTTGAATTCAGAAGGTAAAGAATTGTTAGAATCATCAGAGAAGTATAATGTCTTTAAAAAAACAAGAATCAATAATTGCCCTTTATCTAACAATACACTTTCAACTTCCCTTTTTCTTGCAAAAGCGGTCACCTTGCTTCTGCCCTGACTCGGTTGTAACGTCGAACAAACATCCAATCTTGAAGTCGGATTCGAACCCATGCCCACTTCTCTCTCTTCTTCTCTTTTCTTTCTTTTTCTTGAACAGAAAAATTGTTCTTCCAACTCCTTGCTCTCCCTAGCAATTCTTATTTGATCTGCATATGCTTCAGAAGGTTGAAGAGGGGTTAGCACAAAGGTTTTATTATTAATTTAAAACTATACCTGTTGTGATATCCATCATGAGTTACTCGCCTATCAAATTGCCATGGTCAACCAAGTAGAATGTGTCCAGCATGCATAGGTGCAACATCACACAATATTGTGTCTTCATAGTTTCCAATAGAAAATGAAAGCAAAACTTGTTTTGTTACCCTTATGTCCCCACAATCATTTAGCCACTGCAGTCTATAAGAGTAGGATGTTTTATGGTAGGTAATTTTTAATTTCTCAACCATCAAATACTAGCAACATTGGTACAACTACCACTATCAATTAAAAGACTTGCAAACCTTATCACTTACGCGACACCTTGTATGGAATATGTGCTCACGTTGCTCCTCAACTCCCCCCATCTTTGGTTGTGCATTCAACACCCTCCTGGTGACTAAAGCATTACCGTGGTCTGGCTTGTGTATTCCACATCACTGCAATCCTCCAGCTCAGGGCATTTCAATCATCTTTGTCTTCACTTGCACTTTCCACTTCACCATTGTCCATGCATGAGTATGACCCCTCTTGTTCAGACAATTAGAAGCAATATGTCCAAGACCTTGACACTGAATAATTTAATTTCACGTGCTTTAGAAGATGAATTGAATTCAGATTTACCTTTACTACTGGCTGAGGTCGGTTGTCCCATCTTTGCCTCTTCTTTTGGCCGAGGTTTCGGTTTGGTTGGTAGCCCAAAATTTCCAAGAGGTACTAGGAGGTTCCTGGAAATCGTACAACTCTGGATTTGAGTTGTCTCTCTACTTGGATTGCTTTGTGTAATAAATCTTCCATCTCCACATAATGATGGAGTTCCACTAAATTTGAAATTTTCTTTCTTTAACCCTCCAATGAATCTAGCCATTGTTGCTTCTCGGTCTTCTTGCACATTGGCTCTCATCATGGCTATTTCAATTCTCCTTGTAGTAATCATCTACACTCATAGAACCTTGACGTAGGTCCTGCAATTTTCTGTACAAGTCTCTGTGGTAATGACTTGGTACAAATCTCCTTCTCATCACGACCTTCATCTCCTCCCAAGATTGAATCGGTCTTTCTCCACACCTTCGCCTGCTCAACACATATTGATCCTACCATATACTTGCATAATCAGTGAATTCTACCACAGCTAATTTTACCTTTTTCTCCTCAGAATAATTATGGCATTAAAAAACATGCTCCACTTTTCTTTCCCACTCCAAATATAACTCAGGATCATTCTTCCCTTGGAAAGAAGGAATGCTCATCTTGATGTTTCCAAGATGATTATCCCTGTTGCTTTCTCTTCTAGAACTACTTCCCTTGTCCTCTTCTTCCTCTTCCTCCTTCTTCAGTGCAGTTAGGAGACGTTCTACTCCTTCTCCTTGGAAATCGATCTTCCATCTCATTCATTCTTGCACTTATTCTCATAAATTCACTTTATAGTGTCTTGAGGAATGATTTGAGGTCTATTTCTCCAGCATCCTCCTCACGTTGGTTTACTGTACTCATGATTAAAAGAAATTTGGCTGTAAATCAAATGATGTTAGTGATAAAAATAAGAATCCTCACAACACTCCCTTACGTGTTTTCACTCAAAAGTTTTGATTCTCTCTTGTATCACTTTAATTTTTGGCTTTTTCTCACTATATTGTACTACACCACTCTTGCCCTTTTCCACTCAACTTATCCTTACAAGCTCTTGAAATAAGGAACTTTTGGGATAGATTCTACTAACAAGTAATAGAGAAGGTGTTGATGATAACTTGACAACTTTTAGTGACAAAACACTATCCCGGAAAGTAATCAAGATGTGTAGCCGATTATAAACTCTTCAATTCAGATGGATTCGTCATCTCGGATGAAATCGTCTGCTTGGAATAAATATTGTGGACAACAGAACTGGATTTTCTGTTGAGAAAATTTAATACTGCGCCTTTTTTTTACTATCTGCACCTTTCTCTTTTTTTTTACTACTACCAGATCTCCCTTTTTTGTATTGTCTGCACCTCTTTTTTTTTAACTAATGCATTTTTTTGTTTTTTAATAAGATAAAACTAAAATATAAGGATAGATGTTACCAATTGATCTCAAGAGTCGAAGCTCTGGTACCAAATGATACGAACCGGAAGCGTAAAGATAGGAACTTCTTGAAGATCAATTAACGGTAAATAACTGTAAGGAGCTTGACACAATCCAAGACCTGCTGGAAGCACCAAAGCTATCAAAGATAGGAACTTGACACAATCCGTGACCTGCCGGAAGCACCAAAGTTATCAAGATATAAGCAACTAGACTCTAACCAAGACCTGCTGGTAGAACCTAAGTTATCAAGTAGTTTTTAATCCAAGAACAAAGGATAAGCTCTCACAATGAGAAAACTCAAATTTTATTGATAAATAGAACTTAGTAATTATTTAGCTATAGTTATTATATTATATAGAAGCTCTTTTTATATTTTCAATATCAAATTTATCCAGGAAAAAAAGAAGCATACAAGTTTTCATAAATTATAGTCAAATTACTAAAAATCCTTTATTTGATATGACAATAGTATGTTCGAAAAGACAATACGATAGCCTTTGAAAATTCATTTCTCTTCCAAATATATAGGGGTGCACGCTGACAATTGTGTCTTAAATCAACAGACATAGGGATGATTCACAAGAGGCGCAAAGGTTTAAATATTTTAATTTTGAAGAAATACTAAACGTTTCAGATGGCAACGTCACTTCAATGTAACTTCAGAACATCACAGAGTTTCAGACACATGCACTTCAAATCATATATTCAGATGATGATGCAAGTATATTTCAGATGATGCTTTTCAGACAATATAAGTTCAGACAATCACATATTTTCAAATGATCGTACATGTTAAGACATTCAATTTTTCAGACAATGTACATTCTTTAAAGTATAAAACCAAAAGTTAGTAATCTTCCCTTTGTTGTCGTAGCTATACTCCTTTTGCAGCTTTCCTTTCGTCTTATGGTTTCCATCTGGATCATGATCTAGTGCTCAACCCTGAGGTTAAGCTCTGATACCAACAGTTGAAACACAGGAAAACACTAGAAAGGGGTTAAATAATGTTTTTATAACCTTCTCGTTTTTTATAGAAACCTTTTTGGCAAAACTAAATTTGAAAAGTTTTCAAACAGTGATTCAAACACTGTCTGAAGTATGAGTCACTATTCTGAAGATTTCAGACAGAGATCTTTCAGAAAGCTTTCTTAAATATTTTTCTTAATCGCGCTTATAAGAATTAAAATCCCTCTTCTTGTTAGAATAAACTGAAAATAAGGAGTTAAGGGAAAGAGGAAGCCAATTTATCCCGGTTCACACCCACAACCTTGGGCTACATCCAGTCCTCACACACCGTGAGATTTTCCACTAACTTATCCAAGTTACAAGTATTCTTTGTTTTCAACTGCCTCTTCAAGCAACACACCAAGAACTCTTCTTACAGGGTCTCTCTAGGCTCCTAAGTATTCTTTTCTGTCAAGTCTCTCCAGGCTCTACAACAAGTATTCTTTACTATACGTACCAAGCCTCTCCAAGCTCTTTCAACAAGTATTCTTTTCTATCAAGCCTCTCCAGGCTCTACAACAAGTATTATTTTTCTCAAGCCTCTTCAGGCTTCCTACAACAGGTTGATTACAAATGAAGAAAATAGAACTTTGAACACAAGTTCTCAGTTCTAGTAGAACAAAGAAGATAACAGTGTAAAACACTGGATTAGGGATGGCAATGGGTAGGGTCTGGGAAGGGTACTATAGTACCCATCCCCATAACCCGCGATTTTAAAAAATACCCATACCCGGGTAGGTAGTGATTCTAATATTCGTACCTTTACCAGCTGGGTACTTAAGTACCCGTACCCCGGACTCATTACCCGTACTTTTGTTAACTATAAAAATAATAAATGTATTAGAAAATGAAAATTAATTTAAAATAACTCTAGCACAAATGAAAATTAATCCATAAATCATCCAAGTTTAACTATAAAACAACTCTGGTACGTGGAAGCGGATGACAGATTAGAACAGTGGGAGGGGAAATGGAAATAAGTTCAAGTTTTGGCCATAATAACATTTAAAGTAATTAAATTAGTAACGTATAATACTCCCTCCGGTCCTTTTTATAAGGCACCATTTAGAAGATATTGACGGTCCTTTTTATAAGGCACTTGATAATCTCTATGAAACATTTAATATTTTTCCTTATTTACCCTTATTAAATTCTTCCATCATGTATTTTGCTAATTGTTCATTAACGAGGTATTATAAATATTGTTACATAGGTGACCAAGAGAGAGTTAAACTTTTGCACTTTTCCATATACATTTGTGTGTTCCATACAATTGATAGTGGGAATTAGTACTATATTTAGTGCATAATTTAATCTCAATTATTTAGTGAGAGAATATACTAATAATATTAAATAGGGGTAAAAATTGAATGTTGTATTAATTTTTTATGAAACCAATAAAATTAACCACTTAAACTACTTTCCTTGATATGTGTAATTTGGTTAGAGGTGCCTTATAAAAAGGACCGGAGGGAGTAATATTTTTTGGTGACTATAATATATATTAACATTAATTAATTTTTTAGGAAAATATTAATTAATAATATAAACATAAATATATATTAAATTAATCATATGTATATAAATTACATTAATTATATATATTATATAAGTGCGGGTATGGGTTGGGTACCATAGTACCCATACCTGCATCCATACTCATTAAAAAGTGAGGGTAATTACCCGGACCCAGACTCATTTGGTGGGTAATTACACTACCCATTGTGAGTAATTTTTACGGATATCCATTGGGTCTTGGTCCAATTGCCATCCCTACTTATTAGGGACTAAAAGTACGTACCTTTTGTAATTTTAATTTTTTGGAATAAAAACAAATTACATAATTGAAATAAGGGCCAAAATTAAAATTTGTCAATTTTATATGGACAAAAAACATAATTATTAACTTAAAAAACATGTGTCCATTATTGGCTTTTTGACCTAATTGGGGCAAAATAAAAATTACCAAAATAATGTTGTTAAGAAACTATTTACCCCCGATGGTGTGATTGTGGGCACGGTGGAAAGCGGAGTCGCTAACTGAATCTGCGCTTCAAGAGGCGCTATACAGTACAGTGACTTGAGAGGAAGAGCATGTCAGAAGCGTAGAGTTACTCTGGCCCGTTTTATGTAACACCCCAGCCTTGACCTGCGGGCCTAACTTCTAGGGCCAGGAATTCACTGAGTGTGTTAACTTACTCAGCTTGCCACCCCCTGAAGTGGCTTATTCCCACTAATCGGGAACCTCCGTGGATTCGAACCCAAGACATTAGGGATAAAGTCTTAAGTTCCTTCAGCTCAATTGGTAGTGGATTTAAGGAACTTAAGACTTTATCCCTGAGGTCTTGGGTTCGAATCCAACGAGGTTTCCGATTAGTGGGAATAAGCCACTTCAGGGGGTGGCAAAGTTGAGTAAGTTAACACGCTCAGTGAATTCCTGGGCCCCAGAAGTTGGGCCGCAGGTCAAGGCTGGGGTGTTTACATTTTACATGTGGTGTAAACTAACTATGCACGTTTTACATGTGGCGCAAACTCAGTGGACGAAATACATGTGGTAACATGTGGCGGCAAAACTTCATATTATTTGGTTTTCTTCCAGTTAATGAATGTTGCCTCATGGAATCTCTCCCTCATGCGTCAAAATCTCTTGCCTTATGCCTGGTTTAGAATCTCTGCCGCGAATCTTTGTCTCGAGCTCTGCCACGAATCTCTGTGTCTATGACATTCACGCTTGCAGACGAGTAAGAAGCACATTTTCATATAGCGCTTATATATCACATTTAAGTCGCAATGTGATTATGCGTTTCCAAAGTAAAAGGCAGACGCAATTTGGGTCTCTTGAAGAGCACACTCAGTTGGCGACTCCTCTTTCCATCGTGTTCAAAACCACATCACCGGGATAAATAGTTCTCTTGCCCACATTATTTTGGTATTTTTTTATTTTGTTTTACCCCTTTTAGTCAAAAAGCCTCCATTATTGCTTGATACAGTCAGTTGTGTCAATAATAATAATAATAATAAAATCTAAACAGAGACAATTGCTCTTGATCCTAACTTAGAAAATTACAACACATATTCAAGGGTTTTAATACACACACATATCTTAAAATTTCGGTTCGACGGATATATTATTTTGATTGTAGACTTTGCATTTTAGCTCTTGTCAATCTTCTGATTGATAATTGCACCTAACATCTAAGAAAAACATCATCTTGTGCCTATAGAGATATTAAATCTCCGTCGTCCACATGTGGATACAGTAGCATCCCCTAAAATATCAAAACCCCTCCAAAATATCTACAAATGAGATGTTTTAATAAACAAGCATGAAATTTACATAAAATGATCCTTACATGAACATGCTTTCAGTTATGGTAGATAAAGATCTCTAATATCACCATGAGAAAATGCCTATTTAGAGACAAAAATTTAGCGTGTGATCAGTTAAAAATGATCTTTATCCAGAATCTCTAAAAAATTTCTTAAACCAATATTTTATAATTTTTTACACTTTTTATACTATTATATTATTTTTACTACTTTAAGGAACTCAATCATTTTTTATCTCCATTCCAAAACCTCTAAACAATTTCTTAAATGGACCTCACAACTTACCTATCAACCAATCACACACAACACAATTATTATTTTAAAAAAAATGTTAAGAATCGGTGCTTATATAAGCACTGGTGCTAATGTGCTCCATCGCACAACTCAGCTCAAGTAGGGGTGCTAAACATTAAGCATCCGAGTTTAGCACCCGTGGTGCTGGTGCCCTAGCGTCGGTCAAGTCAATATTATAGTTAATCTTTACTTTAGTGTTATTTTAGGGTGGCTTCTACGATACAAGAATGTGATAGGTCATGTATTGGTACACTACTCAAATTACCTGCTATAGCAGGTTTTTTCCACTGGATGATAAACTATCAAATTACTGAAATTACATAAAAAAAACCCTCGTTCTATCAAATTATTCTTCCC